>JAQSUU010000512.1:4800000-6000000 GCA_038087645.1 Saccharum hybrid cultivar R570
AGTGATGGACCGGCAGTGATGTTTGAATCTGTAGTAGTGTATATACTGGTATATATATACACCAAAGAAATTAAATGACAAATATTTAATAACAAGAGTACTACTCTACATGATTATATCTGAAAGACTGTTCCCATATCGCTAAACCTGGACCATGTTATATTCAGGTTTGATTAAAATTATTAGATCAACTGAACAAACTGCTATTTCAGCTAATATACGGAATCACAAAGCAGGCGGAGTACTCAATATTTTTAAGTAGGTGCCCATTATTCAAACGTACACGACTGTGATGAGTCGATGACGAACGATTGCATGCTGATTTTTTTTAAGCCGATGAATCGGCATCAGTGGCTGCTGAGCTGATATTGTATTGTTAGTTGCAGGAAGAGATAATATCGAGAATCCTATCACCCGAAGCATGTCCTGTGCGCCGAAAACGCCTCCAAACGCGGGGCCAGGATCTTCTGCGCGCTGAATCCAAACTTCACAGCACAAGGCTACAGGATTCTCGGCGCATGAGATCCTTGCTCATGGATGTCATCGGATTCAAAGAAACTTCCAGCAGAAAGCAACTCGCCTTTGTTTAATCCCCGTTGCAGCGTCACCTTCAAGAACCACCTTCCCTTTCATGTATAAATAATTGTATACAACAAGCGCTATCTGTGAAAAAAATCTGAATTGATCAACTCCAAATATGACCATTTTATGTCACGAAATCTCTGTGAAAAAAATCTGAATTGATCAACTCCAAATATGACCATTTTATGTCACGAAATCTGTGTGTGATCAGAGTGAGATATGTGTCTCGATGACTGTTTGCATTATTGTTGCCGCCGTTTGTGTAATTTACTTGAGCCACCAAATGTATAATAATAATAATAATAATAATAATAATAATAATAATAATAATAATAATAATAATAATAATAATAATAATAATAATAATAATAATAATAATAATAATAATAATAATACTTCATGTGTACTATATATATAATGGGTTCAATGTGGTGCACATATACACCTTGTTTGACTAGTCTCTCTGATGAGATATTACTGCCATTTTCGGTCTCATTGGCTAGACTTTTGTCCATTCGCCGAAACAATTTATAATGTATCATGGCATCATATAAGATAGTTTTGAGTACATACAGTATATAAGATCATAACGTGTATTGGTGATAAACCTGCAGTAGGCCAGCTAGCTGCCGGTGCCTGCAGACCGGTCCGGCCGGATCTTATTTTTTTCTGCAGGCAATCATCACGTTGTTATGCTGAACATGTTTGAAATCCGACCAGCACGTCCATATATATGTACCTGATCTGAAACGATAAGGAGAAAGAGGTGATAAAGTTAAATATAAGAGATTCAATTTATTTTTAAGAGCACACGTCGCATCTCTCACTTTCAAATATCTCTCCTAGCCGGGATAGGTAGCGGTTTTTTCATATAATCAAAATTTTGAAACTACAAGCAGAGATAAAAAAAAACAAACAGGATTGGTCAGGATAAACTCTTTTTTGTTTTCACTTTTATATTGTATTAGGGAAACAAAACTGAAATTGAAAAGACACAAACCGGGAACGAATACGGGATCATCAGATATCGAAAATGGATCAATTTGAACAAAAACATGTCGATAATGGTCGAGGTGGGAAAACACAAAACAGGAACATCGGCACATAGAACTAAGGGGGGTATTTGAATGCAGGGACTAAAGTTTAGTTGGTGTCACATCAGATGTTACATGTGGTGTTCAGATACTAATAAAGAAACAAATTATAGATTCTGTCAGTAAACTGCGAGATGAATTTATTAAGACTAATTAATCCGCACTATTACATAAATCTTTTCCAAGGCGGTCGTTTTTTATTTTCTGAGGCGGTCAAGGGCAACCGCCATGGTTGAAAGGTCACCGTTAATGGTGGCTTAACCGTTGCGGTTGCCTGTGCCCGCCACGATTAATCGATTAACCGTGGCAGGCGCCTAGCAAATGCCTGTCACGGTTAATGCATTAAAAAACCCAAAGCCCACTGGCAAGCCCGTTTTCGAGCCCACCGGTGAGCCCAATCCCAGACCTAGTCCCCGCGCGCAGCCGCCGCAAATCCGGCCGACCCCCCGCGCCTGTCGGAGGAGAGGGAGGGGGGCCTGGCCGCCGCAGATCCGGCCAGCCCCCGCACGCTTGGCCGAAGGAGAGGGAGGAGGGGACCTGGCCGCTGCTGGATCCGGACTTCGGCCCGTCGGATCTTCCACCGCGCGCAGCTAGGGTGGGGGAGGAGGGCCGCCGTGGTTGTTGTTGTCGAAGGAGATCCCCGCCAGCGCGGACACCTGGCCGGATCTGCCTGCGCTGAGGCCAGATCCGGCCTCCCCATGTGCCACCGCGCCGGCAGGATCTAGTGGAGGCGGTGGAGGAGCACCGCCGCGCAGGGAGAGGGAGGAGGGAGAGCCACCCCAGCACCGCCGTCGACGGGGAGGGAGGGGGGAGCTCTCGCCACTGGTGTCGGTCCATGCCCCACGCGCCACCGTCGGTGGGGGTTGGCCCCCGCGCCATCAAGAGAAGGTGAGGGAGGCTCAAGTGGAGAGGAGGGAAGGCGCCCCGAGCCAGCCCGCTGCACCGCCGACAAGGGAGGAAGGGAGGGGGCGGTCACGTATGGGAGAGGTAGGGTGGCCGGCGCACTAAGGGAGAGAGGGAGATAGCGTTGCCGACGAGAGAGGGAGGCGGCAGGGGAAGTGGTGGGGCACTGGGAGAGTGAGGCTAGGGTTCACAAGTGAAGTGCCACTTATATACGAGCCTGGTAGAAAAGATAAGATGGGCTTCTCTTGGGCTAGGAACTAGGGCCCTATTTTTGGAGGCGGGCCTTTAAAGTTGCCCGCCTCGAAAAATAGATTTATAGAGGTGGGCATTATAAGACTACCGCCTCGAAAAATAGGGTATTTTTGGAGGCGGTCGTCTTATAATGCCCGTCTCCGTAAATCAATTTTCCAAGGCGGGCAAAAGTGACCGCCTCCGTTAATAGCTATGGATTTTTTGAGGCGGTTGAATTTGGTGCCCGCCTCCGTTAAGTTTGGGGTGGTGTCACACAAAATCAATTCTGTAGTAGCGTCGCCATTAGCACATGTTTACTGTAGCTTTACTGTAGCACCACATTGTCAAATCATGGACTAATTAGGCTTAAAAGATTCGTCTCCCAAATTAGTCTCAATCTGTGTATTTAGTTTCGTAAATAGTCTATATTTAATATTCTATGCATGTGTCTAAACATTCGATGTGATAGAGACTAAAGTTTAGGTAGGTAAACCAAACAGGGCCTAAGAGACGTGACTTCATATATACTAACCTAATTGACTTGGCATGGCGACATTGCCAACATATAAATAATTCTAACTCATACACTAAGGTTCATAAGTTGACAAGTATATAAAGAGTACAAGACCATTAGTCTGTAACAAAGCAAGAGTCTACCATGAAAAGAGCTCCTATATGGCGTGGCATGGCCAACAACATTATTGCACTTTCCTAAAACAAGATATCCTATGTTGGGTAAAAACGGCATATCCCAGACCAAAAAAAAGCAAAAATGACAAAAAAAACAACCATAGCGTTTTCGTCCCGTTTCATATTTACTAAAAACAAAGAAAAGAAAATAGCTCGGGACTATGAACATGAATTTGAATGGGTTAAATGTAAAAATCGGGACAGGACAACGACGGGATTTATCCCTACCATTTTGAACCCCCTAACTACAAAACACAGATATATACTGAACGCGCTAAGCTAGCATTGCAAATAAAGGGCCAACCCTTGTTCCATTATGTAAAAAAATATCCTCACATGTTTGATGCTGCTGATCGGTTTGAGGTGCTGTAATTATTCACAAAAGCATTCACATTATCGTTCGGCATAGTACCACACCGCAAAAACCTACTCTGTTCATTAGGGTGCAGCCGGCTGGGCGCCTCGGTGCATAGAAGACAAAGCCATGCCATTTCAGATCATAGTACTCGGCACACATGCATGCGCTTGTTGTATACTGTATGTCCTGTGGTGAAACGACCAAAAGTACACACGACTATGCGCCACACTGTAGCCGCCGCATATGGCAGTTCGCACACGCATTTCGTCCAGTAATATATTAAGGGTGTGTTTAGATGTTTGTAAAGTGTGTGTAAAGTTTTCGTAGCATTTTTCGTTGTTATTTGGTAAAATTTATTCAATCATGGACTAACTAGGCTCAAAAGATTTGTCTCGACATTTACAGACAAACTGTGCAACTAGTTATTTTTTTACCTACGTTTAATACTTCATGCATGCGTCCAAAGATTTAATGTGACGAGAAATCTTATAAAATTTTTGAAATTTTGAAGGAACTAAACACTGTCTAACTCATCCGGCGGCCCGGCCCTGATGCTGATGCTGATAGACACAAACACAACGACGACGCACAACCATGCATATAATCATGGACTGCTGTTTACACATGAATAAACAGCAGTAACTAACTGCTCTATTGATGGTATACATAGTACAGGCACAGAACGTAAATACTGTACGGAGTATGATGTAAATTCTTGCATGTGTGCAGAGATCGATCCAGAGAGAGCGTAAAAATCGATCGGATCGCCATGAATGCCCTTGTTTAGATCCGGAATGGAAAAAGTGTTATTAACCCTAAACTATCAGCTAGTGTCTAACCTACACCCCTAACTATAAAACCGTTTGTTTTATATCCTAAACTTTTCAAAACCGTTCAAATTACACCCGGAGCGGTTTTGGACGGCGGGTTTGCTACAGTAACTATAGTTTTGCTACAGTAACGACGATTTTGCCTTTTCTTTTTCTATTTATTTCTGCTGAATCTTTGAAAAATCATAGTAAATCACCGAAAAATCATAAAATAGAAAATCTAATTTTGTTGGACTCCACATGAGTAGATATACATAATGAACATATAATATAATATGTTTTAGTACAAATTTTTTTCTGTAGCTTTAAATTAGTTAGAAAATCAAATTTTGTCTGTAATTAATTGGAATAATTCATAGCTACAACTTCTATGGTCCAATTGTGGTGAAATTTTTATGATGGGATTATTATTATTATATGCTTGAACTATAGTAAAAATTTCATACTCATTGGATCATATATAACTTAGTTATAGATTTATTTAGGTTTATGTTTAGGTTTATGCTTGTTAAATATAAATAAATCTATAACTAAATTATACATGATCCAATCAGTATGAAATTTTATTACAGTTCAAGCATACAATAATTAGTTCACTATAAAAATTTAACCATAATTGGACCATAAAAGCTGTAGCTATGAATTATTCCAATTAATTACAGACAAAATTTGATTTTCTAACTAATTTAAAGCTATAGAAAAAAATTGTACTAAAGCATACTATATTATATGTTCATTATGTAGATCTACTCATGTGGAGTCCAACAAAATTAGATTTTCTATTTTTATGAATTTTCTGTGATTTACTATGATTTTTTCAAAGATTCAGTAGAAATAAATAGAAAAGGAAAAGGCAAAACCGACGTTACTGTAGCAGAACCATGGTTTACTGTAGCAAACCCGCCGTACAAAACCGCTTCAGGGTGTAATTTAAACGGTTTTGAAAAGTTCAGGGTGTAAAACAGACGGTTTTATAGTTTGAGGTGTAGGTTAGACACTAGCTGATAGTTCAGGGGGTTAAGTAGACTTTTTCCGATCCGGAATTGGGGTTCCCGAATTGCTACAGTGCACATGAAATACTCACATTAAATGTGCACGGTAGCAATTCGTTTGTATTTGGTAAAAATTGTCTAAACTTTGACTAATTAGGTTTAAAATATTCGTCTCGCAAAGTACAACAAAACTGTGCAATTAGTTTTTAATTTTATCTACATTTAGTACTCCATGCCTGTGCTGGTATTTTGATGTGATTGAAATCTTTTTTTATATAGTGAAATTTGGGGTTGAAATTGGAACTGAACGAGGCCAATAACGAAGGGGTTGTTTAGTTGGTGAAAAAGTTTGGGTTCGGCTACTGTAGCACTTTTTTGTTTTATTTGGCAATTTATGTCCAATCATGGACTAATTAGGCTCAAAAGATTTGTTTCGTGATTTATAACTAAACTGCGTAATTAGTTTTTTCTTTTATCTACATTTAGTACTTCATGTATGTGCCGCAAGATTTAATGTGACAGGTACCGTAGCACTTTTTGAGTTCACTTTCTTTTAACTAAACAGGCTCGAAGTGGTGCAAGTATGCTGCGTGTGCGGCGGACTCGGTCATATTCCGTCCGTCAGTGGGTTAATAAGGAAGACGGAGACGACAGGCGTCCGACGAGCTAGCCTAGCCCTGTTTAGTTTCCCAATTCTGCTCAAATTTCACTATGTAAAAAGAAGATTTCCCGTCACATCAAAATGTCGGCAAATGCATGGAGTACTAAATGTTAATAAAATCAAAAACTAATTGCACAGTTTTGTTGTACTTTGCGAGACGAACATTTTAAGTCTAGTTAGTTAAAATTTGGATAATTTTTACCAAATACAAACGAAATGCTACAGGAATTCTGATACAGTGTTTCTCTTCCCAATTCTCTCATCTAAACGAGGCCCTAGCTAGGGAGGGAGGGCCGGGGGCCGGCTAGGGCACGTTTAGTTTGCAAATTTTTTTATAAAAAACCACTATAGCAGACTATAGCATTTTTGTTGTTATTTGGTAATTAATGTTCAATCATGGACTAACTAGGCTTAAAAGATTCGTCTCGTGATTTACAGCTAAACTATGTAATTAGTTTTATTTTTTATCTACATTTAATACTTTATACGTGTATCCAATTGATGTGACGAGAAATCTGAAAATTTTTGAGAAAATTTTTGAACTAAACAGGCCCGGCCGGTTCCAGTTTTTTCACCGTGCATGGTAGCATTAATTGCATGCGGACGCACTACGCAGAGGCACTACTCCCTTTTTACCATGCGGCAGCCAGACAAATGCCCGACGCGGCCATGCCGCCTTGCGTATGGAGGTGGCACACCGGCCGCGGCCTCCCCCACCTCGCCCGCGCCCGCCCCTGCCGTCTGGCCGTCTGCCCTTGAAAAGGTCAGCCTCCATCCGTCCGTCCGTCGGTCAATCGTCCGCCGCAGGAGGAGGGCCAGCATATGCATATGCATGCACACACACACATCGGCAGAAGAAAACAATACAAAAACCACACAACCCATCACTCTCGCCCTCCTGTCCCTCTCTTGATATGCCTGCCTCTCTCTCACTCATCTGCCCTCACATACTTCTTTATTGTGCTCTCTTGGAAGCCAACTCAAGTTAGGGCCGGTTTAGTTCCTAGAAAATTTTACAATTTTTTTAAAATTCTCCGTCATATCAAATCTTTAGACACATGCATGAAGCATTAAATATAGATAAAAAATAAAACTAATTATATAGTTTAGACGAAATGGACGAGACGAATCTTTTAAGCCTAATTAGACTATGATTGGACACTAATTATCAAATAACAACGAAATATGCTACCGAATCATTTTACAAATTTTTTTGCAACTGAACAAGCCCTTACCCATCTCTCCTCTCCTCTCCTTGTGTATTCTCTTCTCTCCTCTCCTGTTGCTTGCTTGGTGTAAAGAAAAGATAACTCGCTTTCCACAGCCCCATCTCTCACATCCTGCTTCCCCTCCACCCTACCTCCTTTTCTGCCCCCACAATAGCAAAACAATCTTGCTGGATTGCTTGCTACTAGCTTACCTCCAAGCAGATCGAGCCAACCTGCAACTTCAAGAGATCGCTGTCCTGCTGTCCTAGCAAGCCTTCTTCGTTCTCCTTCGTGCCAACACATGCATGCACCCAAAGCTGCTGCTTCCTGTGCATCACACGGCTCTTCTTGGCTAGCTAGCTAGCCTTATTAGCTTGGTGCGGCCAGTTGATTGCAAAGGAGCGAGACGAGAGAATTATTGAGCTAGCGGTTGGCATCAGCCGCGCGCTTGCGCGCATCCACTATAGAGGCAGGCAGCGACCGGCGAGAGCGAGGGATCGGCGAAGGGCGCCCTAGCTAGCTCTAGCTGCCGCGCGCCACAGCCATGTGCGACTACTTCCTTCCGAGGATGGAGGGCGGAGACCAGGCCGGCGGCGGCGACCTTACCGACATCGTCCGGTCCGGTGGAGCCATCCCTGGCAACGCCGCGGACATGCCGTCCACGGCCGCCGCGGATGAATGGCAACTCCAGGGGGACCCGATGCTCTTCCCCCCGCTTCCCTCGTCGACGACATCGGAAGCAGGCTGTGCAGCCGATGGGGGCACCGGCGCCGACGTCTTCGTCGGCGCGGACCCTTTCTCCGGTCTCATGGACCCGTTCAGTACCGACTACTCCTCAGGCGCCGACTTCTTGGACGCCATGCCGGACGCGATGGCCAAGGTCGGCTTCGACACGGCTATCGGTGGCAGCAGCGGCTGCGGAGGAGGACAGCTGATAGACATGAGCCGGAAGCAGCCTCTCTTTCCGCGGGGGGTGCAGATGCCGGCGCTTGGAGTGCTGGCGCCGAGGATGGTGTTGCCGTCGCCGTTGTCGTCGCCGAGGGAGATACGACCGTACCCGCGGTTAACCGGCGATATGGTCAAGCTCGGAATCACGGCCGGGCAGGTGGCCGGGTGCGCCATCGACGCCGCCGTCGTCGGCATGCAGATGTCTTCGCCTCGCGCCGCGGGCGGAATCAAGCGCAGGTTGGGCAGATCCGCCTGGATCCAACACATCTGCTATCTTCGTTGCATCATCTCATCTTGCATGTACATATACATACATACAGGGTGTGTGTTTGCTAGCTGTAGCTCGTGATGATTTTTAGGGAAAGGTTCTGCGATCTCTTTTTTTTTTCTGTTCCTTTTGCTTCTCCTCCTTTTGTGCTCTGCAGTCTGCACTGCACATCCATCCATGGAAAAAATAAGAATTGAGGGAGGATTCCAAGGATTCCTCGGGCTGTGCCAGGAATTGGCAAGGTCGTAGATGTTGCCTACAGCTCGAAGTTTTAGGCAAAGGAGTCATCATGAACACATGGTGCGATCGGTGGGGATATTTCTGAATCGGCAAACGATGCCTACACATATACTCCCTCCGTCCATAAAAACATACAATTCTCGCTTTTCGAGAAGTCAAACAGTTTCAACTTTGACTAAATTTATATTAAAAAATATTAATGTTTATGATACAAAATAAGTATCATTAGATTAGTTATAGAATATATTTTTATAATAAATTTATTTGGAGACATAAATGTTAATATTGTTTGCTATAAACTTGGTCAAACTTGAGTCAGTTTGACTGGCACGCATCCCATAATTGCATCTTTTCTCGGACGGAGGAAGTAGGGGTTATGTGCATCTAGACCTAGCTGGTTTTCTCCCCCGGAAAGGCCGGCTTTTGAATCTTCCAAAGCTGATTTGTGAAACCCGAGTAATAAGCTTCAATTACTTAAAAAATCAATAACTTTGCCTCAAAAGATTATGCGTGCACTTGCAGTTCTGTAAATTCATCACGTGATTACAGCAGTTCTTCAAATATTAACACTTGCAGAAAATTCATCTGCGCAGGAAGAACCAAGCAAGGAAGGTGGTATGCATCCCGGCGCCGACAGCAGCTGGGGGAAGACCAACTGGAGAGGTGGTTCCTTCTGATCTCTGGGCCTGGAGGAAGTACGGCCAGAAGCCTATCAAGGGTTCTCCTTATCCAAGGTATGTGTTAATTTGGCACATCCACTAATTAGCCGGGATTATGTTTCAAGAGAAATGGTTAATGTGGCTCTATTGAGCCTTTTAAGCCGAACAATCTGCTGGTGACAGATTGGAAGTGAAGCTTTACGAATTGCTATGTATAAGAGTAATAAACAAAACTATCTTCTCTATATATGGTCCATAACTATAGAATTCTCAGCTCCACGATTCTTAATTTGTGTCTGCATGATCGATGCAGTTTGAATTAATTAGCTGAAAGATAATTTAATGGTTACCTAGCTAGCTAGGTATAGCAAGACGTATGGGGATGCTTGTCATTCTCAATATAATTACTAGTTTTTTTTATCACTCTATGATACATTTTGGCATTTTTTTTGGGAGTGCACAGTATCATCGTAATTACAGACACGGTTACATTATCAGCAATAGATAACTGTTATGTAACTAAAATATTCCTGGGTTAATGTATGATCCATGTTCCAAGGCATATACACATTATCAATATAATTGTTCATATTTTTTCCAGAATTTAATTCTGTTCTATGCCGAGTGTAGGTTGCTCATTACACCCAGCTGGATTGATTTTTAAGATCTCTTTGTACAGTTTTTATATACATGTGATATGTCAAGACTATCTTCACTAGATTAAAGTGGAAACAATGTAAAACTATGGTTTTTATTTAGCAAATAATGCATATATAAACTGAACCCAGATATATGTATATATATCGTCATATGAAGTGCGATTTACCTTACATGCATATGCTGATTGCAATGTTCACAGCAAGTGATGAAAAGGTGCATGCTTGCTAACTTTAATAATGTTCTTGTACGTCCATGAAATGCACGGTATCCAGAGGGTACTACAGATGCAGCAGCTCAAAAGGATGCTCAGCACGGAAGCAAGTGGAGCGCAGTCGGAATGACCCAAATATGCTCGTCATCACCTACACCTCTGAGCACAACCATCCATGGCCGACTCAGCGCAACGCCCTGGCCGGGTCAACCCGGAATCACCACGGCAAGAACAGCAGCGGCAGCTCAGGTTCCAAGGCGAGCTCACAGAACGAGAAGCAACAGCAATCGAACAACGTCAAGGAAGAGCCCAAGGATCCGGCGGCCACGACGACAACCATTAGCACGATTACTACCACAACTACTAGTACTTCTCCGGCAACGGTTGTGAAAGAGGAGACGCTGGCAGCTGGATCTTCAGAAGCATTGGGGCAAGTCATGGATACAGCAGCAGTAGACCACAACATTGAACTCATGGACCAGGTGTTCAGCGAGAGCTACAAGCCGATGATACCGGAGGCCGGCCACTCTGACGACTTCTTCTCCGACCTCGCGGAGCTGGAGTCAGATCCCATGAGCCTAATCTTCTCCAAAGAGTACATGGAAGCGAAACCAAGCGGTGGTGATCGTGGCCACCATCAGGAGAAAGCAATGTCCAAGGACTTGGATCCACTGTTTGACATGCTAGATTGGTCTACTAATTCCTCATCAGCAGGGAGCTCATTTGAGAAAGGAAAGAGAGGCTAATCCATTGGCATATGTGCACACATACATTTGATCAGCAGCTAATAATGATAACCAGAAATTAAGATTACCACAAGGTCAGCAAGGAAATTAAGATGAGAGAGTTTTCCTTTTTTTTCGCTTTTCTTTTCCTCTTTGGTTCTTCTTTGCTTCTTTATTATCATTGTGTGGGAGAGATTGGAATTTTTTCTTCTTAGATATGAACCTTATTTTTTAAGGTTTGTGTCAGGTTGCTTGGTGTACTTACATGCATGAGATGAATAGCCCCCTGAGGATTCCTCTCTCTCTCTCTCTCGAGTCTCGAGTGTGTGGAGGACTCTCCATTATTGGAATGGCATGGAGAGTTTATGAACGTTGTCTAACATTCTATGTGCTTGAAGAAGAGGACATAAAAAATGGAGGAGAGATTGGGGCCGGGCCAGGGATGACGTGAATGTGATAGATGGAGGAATAGACCCACATCCTTGAAGGTGATGTGACAGAAAGCAGGGCATACTGAAGATGTTGTTACAAGAGCTGGCCTCTTGCTTTTCAGCTTTTGCATGCAGCTGGAGCTGGGGCCTGGTGGGCGCCTATGTTTGCAAAATGCATGTGTGCTAATATTTTTGTCTGTGCGCTATGGAAAATATTTTTGTCTGTGCGCTAAGGAAAATGCACGAACCCTTCTTTATACCTGCCCCTGATCTAAAGACCAGCCACTGCTCCAAGGCAGGAGTATTACTCAGGTCCCCTGTGCATTAGTACATGTGATATACAGAGCGCGCATCTATCTGTTCAGCATCTATCCCTGTACGTGCCCTAGCTAGAACTAGCTCTGCAGCTGTGCCGGCCGGACTGACAGGTAACAGCGTCTGGTCTGTGTATATAAGTAATGAAGTGACGAGTACAAGGTGTGTGCCGCGTCGCACGTACGTATGCAGCGTCCTGCAGCTTGTGTCGTCTATATATACCTGCAGTGTGTACAGCAAGTATATGCAGGGACGGTCGTCTGCATACGTGTCTAGCTTGTGTCGCAGACTCTCGCAGCTGATGCATGTACACGTATGTGCACAATGATGCGGTCAATAATAAGGAGCAATGCATGCATGCGTGTGAGCGGTGAGTAGTGCCTCTGTTGTAGCAGCATGGCCACGTGCACGTGTCTTACGGCCAGCCAGTGAACCAGAGATCGATGATGCATCGTATCAACACAGTGCATAACTGTAAGTTTGTCAGTCGTGTAGTCCTCTTCAGTCTATGCAGCATGATTATGTTTGTTTACACACATATATACGTACATGCATCCATCAACGAACACAGAACAAATTAACTACACTACATACTCTGCCGGCAGCCTAAAGTACAACGCACTTTCCGGCCGGACAATGCATATTATTTCTTCCATGAAAAGGTAAAAAATTGTAGCGTGCATGATGAACAAGTGAGCAGCAGTTTTGTCAATAAGACAGGTCGAGGAGCGAATGAAACCCAGATTCCCAGTTGGTCGAGCTGGACGGTTTTTTTTGCTGCTGCTGATTATTGGCGGACGGACATATATAAGTACGGGGTACTACTAATATATAAGCAGCCGGCTATCAGTTGGGCATTATTATGTTAAGCAACGACCGTCATCTCCTCACTAGCTGGTGCAAGGCTACCGCCTCGCGCGCGCGCACCAGACCACTCGCGCCACCAGGCCTCCGATCCAGCTGCAGAGATCGAGGTCGTCGTCGGTGGCGCTCGATCGGCCGCTCAGCGACTTCGTTCGTGCGTCGCACGCGCCCGCGCCGGCTTGCCGCGTGAGCGATCGTTGATGGTCGGGCTGGCAAGTCTCCGCACGCAAACCGATCACGTACGCCGGACGGTGTATGTGGCCGAGCTCCTGTGCGATCCGCACAGCGTCCACGACGACTGGAGATTGGGTCGTGATGCGCCCAATAATTAGGCATTCAAGCGGCTGGGGCATACCTGTCCGGCCGGCCGTCCGTCGTCCGACGATGGCCTGGCCGGCACGCACTGTACATAGGGGAGAGATCGATCGAGCCATGGTGGGCGACGACGACGGACCGAGGGGTGGTCACCGCGGTCACGCGCGTGCGTGTCACTATATTTCACTATTTGCCTACTGGGAGCTACCGCCAGGCAGGCAGCAGTCAGGCCCGGAATTGAATGTTTAGTCCCCGGCCGCGGGCGGCCCCTGTACCGGCACATTTGGGCCGTGTTTAGTTGGTCAGATTTGGCGCCGCCCAAAACACTGTAGAACACTGTGCGACACTGTAGCATTTTGTTTTTATTTGGTAAAAATTGTCCAAACATTGACTAATTAGGCTCAAAACGTTCGTCTCGCAAAGTACAACAAAACTGTGTAATTAGTTTTTGATTTCATCTATATTTAGTACTCCATGCATGTGCCGACATTTTGATGTGATGAGGAATCTTCTTTTTGTATAGTAGAATTTGGAGAAATATTTGGGATCTAAACAGGGCCTTGGATGTTCAGAGCTGGCGCATGCATGCATGGCGTTTGCAGATGCAGAGTTGTTGCAGTGTGTCTTTCTTCGCTGGCTAAGCCCTGTGACGTGTTTAACGCAGGTGCTGTGCCGTGGGATCCCCGGCGCAGGGGGCGTGGCAGAGGCATTTCCCGGGACATCCCTTTTATGCTCTCCTTTTACGGTCAGTGAGCATAATTACCTTGTCCTAAATAAATTAAATGAAGAAAAGAAGAGGTGAGTACAATTACCTTCCGAGGCACAATTACCGTGCTGGCCCAATAAAAGCGAGCGGGTTACAGATTCCTTTGCCTCCGGCCCAAAGAATGGATTGGCAACCTTTGTTTTGTTGGGCCCCTCCGAAAGCCCAGCGCAGCTGGAATCGGATTCCCCAATATGGTGGAGGCCCTCTCGCCTCTGATGACTGCTGTTACTGCGGTCCTGCTCCCGTTGTTTTACTCGCACCTGCATCTCACAACCTCATCAGTGCCTAGGAGATGTGCTATTTTTGAGATGTAATGTAGCCGCGGCCACTTCCAACTGTTCCTCAAATGTTGTCCAGTGTAGACGGCTAGCCGCGATGCCATCTGCTCACGCTTACGTGCCTGTCATCGGACCTCACCTAAACTCCTGTGTTCCACTTACTAAGCAGCAGCTCGCTGTTACACTGTTAGACACTGGCTGACGTGCTCATAGCCAAGTAATCCTCACGTACGACGTCACGCGGCACCGCTGGACTGTCAGCTTCAGAGGAGCTCTCGGAGCCTTGGACCGTTGGACGAGAGCACTACTTTGGGCGTTACCTCAGCCGTTGGATTGGATCCACGTTTGCGGTTGTTCACCTGTAGCTGTAGGACTAGGACCTCTTTCGCCCTCAAACCCCAAAATAACGAAGGATTGCCGTTGATTGTGACTTGTGGGTTGTGACCCCGGGCGCTACTCCGTCTATTATCTTTCGATTTTTCTTTTTTTTTGTATTAATTTACTCATTTTACTTTTGTGTACTATTGACAAGTCTGTTCGAAATAAGTTATATACAAAACTTGTGCTAAATATATTATATATGATTTTCTTTTAAAAGATGTTGAACACCAAAAACTTACGTGCATAATTTATTCGTAGAATTTGTAACGTAAAAGTTGTGCTGGAGCATTTATATTGAGAAATTGTTATTTTAGATTTGTCCCCTAATAATTATGAACAAAATTTAGGTTGCAAACGTCGTCACATGTTTGTGTTGAGCTTGCTGCTCATGATTGTAACACTATGAGTAAACTATGAGCTCTGTCTTTCCATTTAAAATAAAAAAGGTTCACGCCGAAAAGTTGTTAGGATAAACTTATCTATAAACTATGTCAAAAAAAGTATTGAGAAAAACTTACAATAAGAGGTTGCGATGATAAATTTTAGCCTGTAGAATATTATATACAAAAACTACCATGTAATATAAAACACAGAACGTTGTGTGGAAACGAACGTTTCCAAAAAAAACGAGGATAGTCATATACAATATATTTGTTTGTTTCTATAATCCCGTGCACGTTCGCTGGTTGGCAAGACCACTCTTCTGCCCCGGCCCCCGAGAAAGAAAGAAAGAAACACACGTCAGGAACTGAAAAAGAGTTTTTTTTGGATTCCTGTCATTGCAATTTTCCAACTTTTGAAGACTGCCATTACAATTCACCTTATTGGAAATCTGCCATTACAATTCTTGAAACCTCACATCCCTGCCCTAATCTACGTCTCCCGCGAAGCTAGGCCCACTTGCAGGTGGCGTATATGCGTGTATGATCGTATTGCCCCTGTGTTTAATCGGATAAGGCAGTGAGCCAGCCTGGGCACACCCATTCATCCTCATCCCACGCACCAAACCCTTACCCCCAATCCCCCATTCATCCTCTGTCCAGGCTTGAGCGCTGACGGCGACTGGAGCTTGCAGTGGCGAAGACAAACCCTCACCTTGCGTCCACTGGAGGTGATGGAGGCACCCTGATGGTGGGCAGTGCAGGCTTTGCGCCTCCGGGCACGTCCACCGCTGCGGTGGCGATGGAGTGCAGCGGTAGCAGGTACCCTTTCTGCATCCTTAGTGTTGGTGTCGTCAACACAGTTGGCGATTAGGCATCCGATTTGCTTGGTAATGTTGATGATTTGTGCATATATACACTTTGATTTGGGAATGTATTTACTGCTTCTTAGGGATGGGATGTTTGCGCTAGTGTTGAAAGTTGAAGGTTTCGTTTACAAAGACTCGAGTGGTAGGAAAGCATACACAAAGGCAGAGTGTTTAAGTGGGATGTGGAGTATGGGTCACTGATAGTAGACTTCCTGTTGAAACATCTGGCAACTGAATTGAATATGTGCGCAGACACACTGTTTGGTTCTTTGACAAAAGATTGAATGACGATGCCAGACTAGCTGATGAGATATAGATGGTTGATTTGTTTGAAATGTATGAGGAGGAGATGACATGCCAGGTTGTAGTAAGTGTATTTGATAGTGGTATTTGTGTGGAACATGAGTTTGATGCACTGAGGCCTCTCTGTGTGGTTCCTCCTAATGATGCTAACATGCCCAAACAACCCACTAGTGGTGTTACTGAGCCAACAACTAAGCCAAGTGCTGCTCCTGACAATCCAGAGGCAGTTGATGAGTTAGAGCCAGATAGAGCACCAAATATTTTTTGATAACGCTGAAGAATATGTTGGAGTTGATGATGAGGCCATGTATGATGAAGTGTTACCCACACAGCCAACTGATTTTGCACAGTCACAACCATTTGATGAGTTTGCTAGCACTCATGGTACTGCTGATCCATTTGATGATTTTGTCCATGTTGAGGCAGAGGTGGATGATGCTGATCCTCTAGAGATCATTGTACTGCATGACCCTGAGAACCCAAAAATTGTGATTGAGGAGTTGTTTCTTGATATTGTTGCATTCAGAAAAACAATAAGACATTACGCTGTTGAAGACTGAGTTTGAGTTAGCTACTGCTAGTTACAAAACTGATAAGAAAAGGTTCATAGCGAAGTGTGCTTTTGAGGGATGCCCTTTGGCACATACATGCTTCCACTCTGTTTAACCAGAAAACTATACAGGTAAATTTTTTCTGAGTTGTGAATTATCGTTGTCTCTGTTAACATTTATTTTCTGAGTTTTGATGTACCATTGATTTATGTTAACATTGTAGATCAAAAAGCTTCCTGCACCTCACAATTGTCCTACCACCAAGCTAAGAGAGGGAAAAATGGCCACTCAGGGTTGGTGTGTAGATAGGCTTGGAGATTGGGTTAAGAAGAACCCAACAGTGTGACCAAAGCATGCAAAGGAGAAATTAGAGGGTGACTTTGGAATAAAGCTGAAGTACTCAAAAGCTTGGTCTGGTTTGAAGGTAGCCTTGTACCAAATTCATGGTAAGTATGATGAAAGCTTTCAATTAATTTTCAATTGGGCTGCACAGCTAGAAATAAGTTCACCTGGAGGTAGAGTGGAAATAGAGTTAGAGAAGATTGGTAAGAAGAATAGGTTCAAAAAGGTTTTTGTTGCTTTGAAGCCATGCATTGATGGATTCCTAGCTGGTTGTAAACCCTTTGTAGGAGTAGATGCATCTTTTCTAAATGGAAAGTATACTGGACAGTCGGCTTCAGCAACAGGTGTTGACGGCCATAGCTGGTTGTATCATATTGCATTTGGTGTATTTCACTCAGAGATTGAGGACAACTGGAAGTGGTTCCTAGAGAATTTGCACAGTTGCATAGGAGACCCTCCAGGACTAGTGGTGTGTTCAGATGTTTGTAAAGGGTTAGAGAAAGCTGTAGGGGTTGTTTTCCCACTGGCTGAAAACAGGGAGTGCACAAGGCACATGTACAATAATTTCATAAAACACTACTCAGGGGATGTTTTCACTGACCACTTGTACCCTGCTGCAAGGAGCTATACACAGGGCCTGTTCACGTGGCATATGAAGAAAATATTTGAGTTTGCTCCAGCTGCAATTGAGTACCTCCAGGAGTATCTTCCTAAGATATGGTACATATATGGCTTCTCTGAGGAAAGTAAATGTGATTATTTAACTAATAATGTCTCTGAGAGCTTCAATGCTCAGATCAAGGACTTCAAAGGACTGCATATCCATGAGTTAATTGATAGGATAAGAGAGCTGATAATGGAGAAAAGGTACCTAAGAAAGAATATTGCACAGAAATAGGGAGGTGGTATCCTTCCTGGTGTCATGAAGGACTTGAACCTTATAAGCAAAAATCTGAAAGTTGTGAATGTTAAAGTCAGTGATGATGAATTTGTAGAGGTAACACTGATAGATGACTGGAATAACCATAAACGACACACAGTTGATCTTAAAAATCAGAAGTGCTCATGCAGGGAATGGCAGGTAACTGGCAAACCATGCAACCATGCCTTGGCTTGGATCTTGTCCAATAGAGATATGCAGGTAGCTGACTTCGTGCATGACTATTACTCTGTTGCTAAGTTCAGAGCTGCCTATGAAGATAGAGTTGAACCAATGCCAGACATATCCCAATGGCCAGAAGTTAATCTTGGGTTCAAGATTTATCCACCATTACTAGGAAGATCAGCAGGTCGACCAAAGGTTGTGAGGCAAAGAGGGTGCCTAGAGAAAAGGGTCAACAAAAAGAAAGTTAGATGTAAAAGGTGTGGAGATTTTGGGCACTTCGCCAAGACTTGCAAGGCTGAAATGGTTGGAGAGGATGGTGAGACTGCTAGCATCAATAAAAGGTTAACACTAATTTCACTAATTTTCTGTCATTTGTATTTTTTTTCATTTGACTAATTTCACTAATTTTCTGTCACTAATTTTCATTTATCATGGCAGGAAGAGACCACAAGATGACGTTGCTAGATCATCAAAGGTGAAGAAGAAAAAAGCACCAAAGAAGAAGAAAACACCTAAGAAGAAAAAAAACACCACTGAAAAAGAAGCAGAAAAAGGATGCTGCTGCTCCTCCAGCAAGGGTGTGAGAAACCTGATGGACCTCGTCTCTCATGGACAGTGAGACTGCAATGGTTGTGATGGCCTATGAACTTATTTTGTAGTGTTCTGGTAATGTAATGCCTGTGATGGCCTATGAGCGGCTAGGTGATGGCCTGGAGGTTTATGTAGTGTTTCTGGATGTCGTCTTTTAGTTTCCTGAGATTCTATGCACTGGATCAGTACTTCTGTGATGACCTATGTAATGGCTTGTCAAACTTGTGAACTTGAACAAGCTGAAACTACTGGATGCTTTCTTTTCTGTGTGCCTTTAATGGCATGTGCTGCTTGTAAACTTGAACAAACTTGAATGCTTTTGTAAAGCAATGCTATTGTCAGTAAATTTAGTTTCAGTTTGTCATGTTTCAGTTTGAGATGTTCCAGTTCACCCACTCAAAAATTGCTTTTGTCAAGCAATGGTGTTGTCAGGTTCAGTGATGATCTTGTCAAGTAATGGCGAAATTCCATTATGGATCTGAACTCTGGGTAATTTCACTCAGGTGTATCTGTTAGCTTTACATCTATCACCTTTACAGCATCTGACCATTGGTGCCAGGCTTAGCCTTGCTGGTGTCGCCCAACTTCTCAGTGACACCCCAGAGGATCACCAACGGCGAGAAGCTTTCAGGTCATCAGGTGTTAAATGATGAAACAACAATAATGTCATTTACCAAATCAGTAATGCATATGTACAGTTCTCAGGCAAAATTCTTGAAAATATTTCACATTCCATTAACATTCCATCGATAATGACAGTTTATATCCCAACAAAAGCTCTACACAGGCTGCTTCCAAATGTTACAATTCCATTCAATCCTACTTCCAAATGTTGCTCAAAAGACAACCAAGAGCTACACATATTCCTTCTTCACCTTCTGTACTTCCACCTTCACCTCCAGAGGAAGAGCTATTTGAGATGATCTTGCCCAGAGGAAGAGCTTTGTGATCCAGCTTGTGCAAAAACGCTCTTAGAGAACCACCAGAAAGGATTTCATTGATGACACAGAATACTGGTGGACTGCTGCATGCTCCAACCAGCTACAAAGAAAAAAATGTGAATGAAGTGAGGAGACTCATAAAAGCAAGTCATGATCAGTAACTACGATAAAGGATGGGCTTTCGTTTCCTGAATTTTCAGTATGCTTGCACTCAACTGAACAGGAGAACTGTACCAATCGTTCCTCTGGCTATGCAATTTGTATACTGTACCAATCGTCAACGGGAAAAAAAGGAAACTGCATATACATCAGTTCAATAATTTCTTGATAGTTGGCCGTATAATCATGAGTGCATCTAAACACAAATTTCAGCAAAGTAAAGTAACTAGAAAACCTCAAGCACGCAATGAGATAATTAGTATAACCCAGCTTCTGATCCGAACCAATTGGACGCGGCAGTCGGGGCAGTCCAACAGTGGTGCCGACGGCGGGCTCTGGATGCCCCAGTCCGGCGAGATGGAGCCGGCAGCCGCCGCTCCCATGAACTGGCTCCCAATCATCCTCGCAATGGCAGGCGGGCGTCGGTGGCCTCCAATGCACGGCGGCAAGGGCAGGCGGCTCGCGGCTGTGCGGACGGAGCGGCGTCGCTGAAGATTGGGGAATTCCTACGGGGAGAGAGAGAAGAACGGGAGGCTGGCTTCTCTTCGTAACCAAGGGCAATACGGGGCAGTACGCAAATACTTCTCCTGCAAGTATAACTCCATGGCATACGTACATCAGGGCAGGGATGTGAGGTTTCAAGAATTATAATGGTAGATTTTCAATAAGATGAATAGTAATGGCAGTCTTTAAAAGTTGAAAAATTGGAATGGCAGAAATCCAAAAAATCAAAAAAAAAAACGAATGAAAGGCGCACAGAAAAATATCTGAAATCGCATTTGGACATGGACTCGCGGAGCCGGGCCGCCTTGTCTGAAAGCAATGCCTTCCGGAATTCCGATCCCTGCGCCAAGTCACGACGAGCCAATTTCTGACGAATGCACGCTTTTCGTTGGAGGCCCGGAGGAAAGAGATTTTTGCCGTCCACATCGTGCCCCGAATCGACTCACCCCTTTCCTCTCGCCCAACGAGTTTTGCCTCTGGAGTCTGGACTCTGGTTGCGACCCGAACCCTCCATGGATAGACCAGCGGATGCTACCAGCACGGACGCCGATGTCGAGCGGGCAAGCCCGTCGCTCCAAGGGGAGGCCGAGGTACGTGTCCTCGTGCTCGTCTCGTCTGTTCTATAGCAGTATAGCTCCCGTGCCCTTTCGAGGAGGCCTTCAGCTGCGCGCGTTGCGCTGGTCGATCAAATGGCGCGCTGCTGCAGGAGCGGGAGGCCCCGATCTCCGAGCGCCGGGCCGGATTCGGCCGGTAGCCACAAGGCTCCTTCACCGGCTGCCCGGTGCCTTTTGCCGCCTAGCCTAGCCGGCCGGTAGTCAGCTGCCGCTGTGTTCCACTAGCAACTCTGCACAAAAATGGAGCTTTTAGTCTGCTACCAGCAGTCACCGTAAAATTGAACAGCACATGATAAAACATAGCATACTGCCATACTTCTCTCAATTTTTTTTGGTTCCTCTCTCAAAAGGAACATAGCACGATATAGAAATATGCGTGTCCTAAACACAGCAATACTGTCAGTGTCAGAGCTTGGTGCCTCTGCTGGGAGCTCGGCAACAGGAAGTGGGGAAAGACAGTAATATCTACTCCAAGGCGCCCAAGATAGTCTTGTGTGAGTTCTGAGTTCTGACATTTCCTCTTTGCACTCAAATTTGATTCAACAACAATGATACTCGAGTGAGGAAAATATATTAGTGTTTTATTGTATATTTGCTTTTATCTCAAAGTCTAGTAAAGTACATCGATCATACTATATTCTTGCTGCAGAATGATAATCATGCCAGTGAACTCAACTTGCTGTGCCAGGCCTGGTGTTCTTGGAAGTCACTGCTTTCTACGGGGTCTACCTGAACCTGATCGTGTATCTCCAGGACGTTCTTCATGGCGACAGTGCCTCCAACGCGGCGGCCGTCAGTTTCTGGGCTGGAACTAGCTACCTGATGCCCGTGGTCGGCGCCGCCATCGCCGATTCTTACTGGGGCAAGTACAAGACCGTGCTCGTCGGCCTCTCCATATCTCTCGCTGTAAAAACCTTTGCACAACTTGGCATTTGTATTCTAGGCAGAAACTGGCAGTTGCTTCTCTGACGAACAAGGGAAAGCAGGGGATGGCCGTGATCACGACATCGGCTACGCTGCCGTCTCTGAGGCCTCCGCCGTGCGAGCACGGCACCGGCACATACTGCGCCCCGGCGGCTCTGCACCAACGGCTGGTGTTCTTTGCGGGCATATACCTGTGCTCCATCGGGATCGGCGGGGGCAAGGCGGCCATAGTCTCGTTCGGCGCGGAGCAGTTCGACGACGAGAACGGCAAGAACGTGGCGGAGAGGGAGAGGGAGGCCTCCTACTTCAGCTGGTACTACGGCGTCAGCAACCTGGCCATGCTCACCTCGGGGACCCTGCTGGTCTGGGTCGAGGACAAGGTCAGCTGGGGGCTCGGGTACGGCGTCTGCGCGTCGTTCGTCGCGGTGGCCGTCGTCGGCCTCGCCGCGACGGCGCCCGTGTACCGGATCGTGCCTCCGGTGGGCAGCCCCTTGAAGGTGTTAGCTAATTAGTTGCACGTTATAATAAGTAATCGTTCTGGAGTCGGAGTATGTAATAGTCGGCAGGGGCTGGTTGTGATCTTAGGCGTGCTTGATCACAATATGGTCCGGTTAGAGTCGATCGGTCTCCCGCTATGGCACGATGGCGCACGTAGCGCACACTGAAGGAAACGGGGTGGCGATCCTACGTGTCGTGGCGGGGGAGGGCTTTGTGTCTGTTATAAGCCTATAAATATCAAGTAATAAAGGTCATGAAAGCGGCGGTTCCTGGCAGCGTCAATTCTCATCTAATCTCGTGTATTTGCATCTGCTCGTTTGTCCTCACCACGATCACCACGCCATTGCCGGTGTGTGTTCCAAGCTCGTAGGCGTATTGAGTTCTAACAAGTGGTATCGGAGCCGAGGAGGTAGCCGGGTGGTGTAGTCTGCCGTTCACGAGAAGAAGAAGGCGCGAACCCTAGACGCCATTGTCATGGCTAGCAGCGGTGATAAGGAGCTCATGGAGCGTGCATGGAATCAGGCATCGGGAAATCTGGTTTGGCCGATGCTATCTCGCACGAATTATCAAGAGTGGTCCGCACATGTGCAATGTAACCTCGAAGCAATGTATCTGTGGGATGCGATCGAGAGCGACAAGGTCGAACGACGATGTGATCGGCTTGCGCTTGGCGCCATAATCCGTGGCGTGCCCCCTGAGATGCACTCCATGTTGCTGAATAAGAAGTCGGCGAAGGAGGCGTGGGAGGCTATCAAATCGATGCGTCTGGGTGCAGAACGTGTGAAGGAGGTTAATGCACAAAAGCTGCTAGCGGAGTTTGAATCCATCTCGTTTAAACCGGGAGAATCGATCGACGACTTCGCTGTTCGGATCGGGAAGCTTGCAACCGATCTAAAAGGCCTTGGTGAAACAAGCGTGGATGACACGCGGGTCGTGAAGAAATTTCTGAGAGTTGTACCGGCACGCTACAATCAGGTGGCGGTGACAATTGAGATGTTTTGCGACTTGAAGACCTTGACCGTTGAAGAACTTGTTGGACGTCTTAGGGCGGCGGAGGACAGGTTTGAGCTTACGGCGGATCAGATCACTGATAAGGCAAAGTCTTCTCTTCTCCTTACAGAGGAAGAGTGGATGGCGAGGAACAAGAGTCGCATGGTGCACACTGAGTCGTCATCCTCGGGTGGCAAGAGTGGTGGACACTATGTGAAGAAGGACCGATCTGGAGCGCATGGAGGCGGTGGCAAGAACGACCGTGACAAGCGGGACTCTGGATGTCATCCATCAACGGGAACACCTCGTCGGAAGGGAAGATGCAAGAAGTGCGGTGTCTATGGGCACTGGGCGAAAGAATGCTTGAACAAGAAGTCCGGGAAAGAAGAGCAGGAGGATACAGCTCACCATGTAACTGGTGATAGTGACAAGGGGCCTGCACTTTTGGTGGCAAGAGTGTGCAATCTTGTGCGCACTCCAAACTTGGGAGCGCGAGGCTTGTTCCTGAATCAGGAACGAGTTTTCCCAGCAAATTATGATGAAGGCGCGTGGGTACTTGATACAGGTGCCACGAACCACATGACGGGATGCCGAGCATCATTGTCGGATCTTGATGAGACGGTACATGGTGCTGTGAGATTTGGAGATGGCTCCACCGTGGAGATTTGCGTTGTCGGCGCGGTGACGATGGCCGGCAAGAACAAGGAGCATCGTGTCTTCACTGAGGTGTACTTTATCCCATCCTTAAGATGTAACATCGTAAGTCTTGGTTAGCTAGAAGAGGCTGGGTGTCGAGTTGAGATTGACAAGGGCATCATGGAGGTGTTCGATCGAGAACATCCTGGAGTTGCTCGAGGCGTTTTGATCCGGGCAGAAAGAAGGAATCGCTTGTATGTTACGAAGGTGAACTTGACCGCGCCGATCTGTCTCATGACCAGGATGGAAGAAGAAGCCTGGCGTTGGCATGCACGTTTTGGTCATCTGAACTTCAGGGCGCTGTGTGAACTAGGCGCCAAAGAGATGGTGGAAGGACTGCCTCTGATCAAGCAGATTGAACAGGTGTGCGACGGCTGCGCGTTAGGCAAGCAGCACCGTGCATCTTTTCCACGAGCCTCAGCCTATCGTGCCTTGGCCGGACTCAAGTTGGTGCATAGCGACTTGTGTGGGCACATAACACCACCCACACCAGGAGGAAAGGAGTACTTTCTGCTGATCGTCGATGGTTACAGTCGTTTTATGTGGCTCGAGCTCCTTGCGACGAAGGATGAAGCACTGGCATGCTTCAAGAAGTTCAAGGTGGTGGCTGAACTGGAGTCCGGTCGTCGCCTGAAAGCGCTCAGGACGGATCACGGCGGAGAATTCAATTCAGGTGCGTTTGTAACATTTTGCAATGAGCACGGCATCAGGCACAACACCACCACCCCATACACACCACAACATAATGGTGTTGTGGAATGAAGGAATCAAACGGTGGTCGAGATGGCGCGATGTCTGTTGAAGAGCATGAAGGTGCCATCAAAGTTCTGGGGAGAAGCTGTCAGAACAGCCATTTATATCCTGAACCGATCTCCGACGAAAAGTCTGAGTGGGAAGACTCCATTCGAGATGTGGCATGGAAAGAAGCCTAGGGTCAAGCATCTACGAACTTTTGGATGCATTGCGTATGCGAAGCACGTAGGACCCGGGATGAACAAGCTGACTGATAGAACAATACCAGGTGTTTTTCTCGGCTATGAGCCGGGGACTAAGGGATATCATATTTATGATCCCGTGAAGGATAAACTGATGGTGACTCGCGATGTGGTTTTTGATGAAAAGAAACCATGGAATTGGGAAGGGAATGAAGGCAGAGCGAACGGAGGAGAAGCAGCGCCGAATACGTTTACGGTTCAGTGTCTTGATGCAGACACTATTCACCGTCCGGCAACAGAGCCCGTCGCCGCCGAGATGTCTGATGATGCTGATGCTGTCGATGCTGGTCCAGACTCGCCTGTCGTATCAATTCCATCAGTGGGGGGTGACTTGGCCTCGCCACCACATACTCAAAATTCTGTTCAAGGAGCACCGATGATCCAGTGGGCAACACCGCCCACCGATGGGTCTGTTGATTCTGACGGCGCGCCCCTACGGTACTGAACAATTCCTAATCTGCTTGATACGACAGAGGAATTGCAGGAGTTCGAGTACAGTGGTCTCTGCTTAGTTGCTGCTGAAGAACCAAGGACAGTGGATGAAGCCTTGACCGAGCAATGTTGGAGACAAGCAATGCAGTCAGAGATGCAGGCTATTGAAGCAAATAAGACCTGGGATGTCAGCGTGTTGCCACCAAAGCAAAAAGCCATTGGCCTCAAGTGGGTGTTCAAGGTTAAAAAGGACCCTAAAGGGAATGTGGTCAAGTATAAGGCACGTCTTGTAGCAAAGGGCTATGCTCAACGTCATGGAGTGGATTTTGATGAGGTTTATGCTCCAGTTGCAAGGATAGAAACTGTAAGAGTTCTGTTGGCACTTGCCGCACAGGGTGGTTGGGAGGTCCATCATATGGACATGAAATCAGCTTTTCTAAATGGCGATCTCTCAGAAACAGTGCATGTGCAATAGCCTCCAGGTTTTGTAGTCGGCACTGGTGACAAAGTACTCAAGTTGAGAAAGGCACTTTATGGGCTTAAGCAAGCGCCGAGGGCGTGGAATACTAAACTTGACAAAGAGCTTATTGCTCTTGGCTTTGTGAGAAGCAAGCTAGATCATGCTGTGTACCGGAGGAGCAACATAAATTCTTTCTTGCTTGTGGGATTATATGTAGATGACTTGATCATCTCAGGACCAAATGTCAGGGACATTGATATTTTCAAGTCTGAGATGAAGAAGAAGTTTTGTATGAGTGACTTGGGTCTCTTGAGCTATTACCTAGGAATTGAGGTGAAGCAAGGGACTGATGGCATCACACTATGCCAAAGCTCATATGCTGCAAAGATACTCGACAACGCAGGGATGAGGAAGTGTAATAAGTGTGAAACCCCTATGGAGTGTCGGCTCAAACTCAGCAAATTGAGGGATGGGGAGTCTGTAAATCCAACTGAGTACAGAAGCATAATTGGGAGTCTAAGATACTTGGTCAACACAAGGCCGGATTTGGCATATGCAGTAGGTGTTGTGAGCAGGTACATGGAGGCCCCAGGAAGAGAGCATTGGACTGTTGCGAAACACATCTTGAGATACCTGAAGGGCACTTTGGGATATGGCTGTAGATATGAGAAAGGAGCTGAACTGAAACCAATGTTGGTTGGGTACAGCGACAGTGATTTCGCAGGACACGTCGAGGACAGAAAAAGCACTTCGGGTGTGGGTTATTTTCTCGGCAGTAGCCTGGTCACGTGGGCCTCGCAGAAACAAAAGATTGTTGCATTATCTTCTTGCGAAGCGGAGTATGTCGCAGCAGCAGCAGCAGCGTGCCAGGGAATTTGGCTAAGCCGATTGATTGCAAACATGTTGGGAACGAAGGAGACGACTATGAAGCTACTCATGGATAATATGTCCGCTATCGCACTCAGCAAGAATCTGGTGCATCATGATCAAAGTAAACACATTGATACAGAGTATCATTTTCTTCGTGAGTGCATTGAAGAAGGAAAGGTGGAGGTAGATCATGTTGGGACTGCGGAGCAGCTCGCTGACATCTTCACGAAGGCGCTGGGGCGAGTAAGGTTCTTCGAACTAAGGAGTGCTCTAGGTGTCGTCAGTGTGCATCTAGATTAGGGGGTGTTTTGTTAGCTAATTAGTTACACGTTATAATAGGTAATCGTTCTGGAGTCGGAGTCTATAATAGTCGACAGGGGCTGGTTGTGATCTTAGGCGTGCTTGATCACAACATGGTCCGGTTAGAGTCGATCGGTCTCCCGCTATGGCACGATGGCGCACGTAGCGCACACCGAAGGAAACGGGGTGGCGATCCTACGTGTCGTGGCGGGGGAGGGCTTTGTGTCTGTTACAAGCCTATAAATATCAAGTAATAAAGGTCGTGAAAGCGGCGGTTCCTGGCAGCGTCAATTCTCATCTAATCTCGTGTATTTGCATCTGCTCGTTTGTCCTCACCACGATCACCACGCCATTGCCGGTGTGTGTTCCAAGCTCGCAGGCGTATTGAGTTCTAACAGAAGGGCGCGTGCCAGGTGCTCGTCGCGTTCGCTCGCAAGGTGAACGTGAGAGTGCCTGACGATGCCACCGAGCTGTACGTGGAGGAGCATGTCAAGGTGTCTTTGCATCATCCACCTCGCGAGTTGCTAGAGCACACGGAACAGTTCAGGTGCTTGGACAAAGCTGCGGTTGTCACGAGCGCGGACTTGGAAGACAGCAGCCCATGGAGGCTATGCACGGTGACCCAAGTGGTGTCACACCCTTTTTTTAAGGACAAAAATAGGATGCATAAAAGACTCATGTGCGCCCCAGGAAACAGTCGCACACATAAGTTGACAAATTATAAAGTATCATCACAGTGCTTATTACATAACGAATAAGTATTTAAGACATAGTCTTGAACGATAGGTAATAATAACTAATAGTAATTCTTCAGCGGAAACTCCACACAGGGACACGGTTGACTGGTTGACACCAAGACTAGTACTCATTCCGATAATCTTCCTCTATATCTTCATCTGTTATGGTGAAAATAGCAAGGGTGAGTCCATGTCGAACTCAACAAATATAACACAGGGTTCATGAGGCTCAAAAAGGCTAGACATTGTTTAACTGCGTTTAGCTTTTAATCATATATTAGCAATTGAGTAGCATCAAGATAAACCACTTCCCATTAAAGAACCAATGATCAATTGTAATAAGGATAATGAATAGCATTAACATGAGCAAATAATAATCAACAATAATTTAACATGATATAACAGTTATGATCAACTATTCCATAAGAATCCCCAAGGCCGCTCGTATCCGTGAGCACGGCTAGTATACCAGTTTTTAACTCTACGCAGAGGTGTACACTTTCACTGTGAGTCATGATTTCTAAATGAGTGGGGAGATCAAGCCCAAACACCCGAGAACCATATAAAGCCACTCAAAAGTTCGTCTAACAAGTTAGGGTCATTAGATTCACTCGGCAAGCAGATGTAGAACCCCCCTTTCCTGTGGCACAACAACCGCAGCCTATACACACTAGGCCAGGGGCTCGCACTACACCCAACGTGGCAAGTCTTTCTTACGCCATTTAAGGTAACCACTAACAAGCTAGAAAAGATCTCTTGAACAACTAAAGCCAGAGCCATATAGCCCTCACAGCTGTACTGTATATCCCGGTTATCACTTACAGATAAGTCCTTATGGAGAGAAACCAGAGCATCAAAATAATACACATGCTCTAGCCCCCTTTTAACAGTAATAAAATCATCTTAATAGTTGATTGCTTAATCCATTAATCAAATTACAAGATCATTGTTCTTGGTTTAAGCACTAGCAGTAGCTACCCATATGCATTCCCAAGGTTGACAAGGAATCAAGATAACAATCACTAAGTTATAATCTCTAAGGTTGTCAAGGTAAGCACATGCATATGTATGACAATTCAATGTATAGGTAACAAGGATAGTCCTGTGTTATACTTGCCTTGATCAAAGCTTTCCAAGTGATACTGCTGACTTGGCTCAAAGTAATACTCCGAATCGTCCAGATACTGCTCACCTTCTATACTCGATCATCAATCAACAACACACATGCATCCAATCAAACAAACACGAAGCAAACAAAGAGATACAATTAGAACAGTACACCAACAGTAGCAAAACAGTAATAAAAGTTTATAAAACTCTTCTACACGTTTCTACGATCACACAGACGCAAAGATCACCAAATTCGGAGTTAAAACGTGTAAGTTATGAATTTTCTAAGATTTCCTATAGATAAATAAATACTTAATTATAAACTCGAAAAATAAATTATCAAAACTAACTGTACAGCTACACTAACATGTAGAGCTCGCAAATACGAACCTAACGCAACTTGAACGGATCAAATCGGAGTTAAAACGAAGATTTTATGACCAAAACAATCCTAGTGGCAAAACTGTAAATACCTGAAAACGTATTTTTGACTTATCCGGGAGAAAATACGCTTTCAAAACACGAAAACGGATTCAGGATATTGCGCTAAGGACCGCGGGTTGAGACTTAAGAAAGTCAGGGTCTCTTTAGCAAAAGTGGCTACGAAGGGGTATCAAGAGATGTAGGCCGTTGGATCAGAACCGAACGGCCGAGATTGAATAAAGGGAGAGAGAAAAGAGGATTCCAGCCACCAACAGTGACCGACGGTGGAAAACTGGCCGGCGGCGAGCAATTGCTCGTCGGCGTTGCTCAATCCGGCGGCTTAGGGCACGATTCGACAAACGGTCTTCACCGGAAGATAAAGGAGACAAACGCGAGCTCACCTGAGATGAAAACGGAGGCGAGAACGGACGGTGGACGACATGCAACCTCCAATGGCGGGCGGCGGACCCCTGTGCACGGTAGTGTGAGCAACTAGACAACACCGGTGATGTTAGAAGAAGAAAAAGGGTTTGGCTAACTCAAAGGAGTGACCCGAACCCGTCGAAAGCTTTCGAAGACAACTGAGTCGGCAAATCCGTCGCTAAACTTCCGAGCTCAAGAGGCGGCTTCGATTGCGGCTACGGTAGCTAGGTGTTGAGGCGTAGCTTGCGGCTAAGGTTGGGATAGAGGCGGTGGAGACATGGCCGCTATTTATGAGGGGCTCACTGACGTGTCGGGCAAGGAATAAGAGACTCGGGGCAGCGTCGGACTCGGTCGAGTGACCGGCTCGGTCACGACGCGATGAAGAAGATGCGTCTGACATGCGGCCCCCACCCGTCAGCGACCAAGGAGAGAAGGCGCGCGGCTGCTGGCTCGGCCGAACTGGGCTGGCTCGGCTGCTGGGCCGGCCCACACGGTCGCAGGCGCCGGCGCGGGGAAGAAAAGCAGGCCGTCCGTCGGGCCTTCGGCCAATCAGGTAAGAAGGTAAGTTGTTTCTTTTTTTCTTTTGTTTCTTTTCTTTTCTAATTTTCCAAACACATTTTCAAATCAAATTTTCCTAAACCAAATCAAATGAAACAAATATATCCACACCACAAAATAAAATAAATGCAACAGCATGAATGCATCACCAATAATTTTAAAATTTTAATTCCCTTTCTCTAAATTATTTAAAATTTATTACTCCTAAAATTTGGGTATTACAAATTCTACCCCCCTTAAAAGAATCTCGTCCTCGAGATTGAACTGCTTACTCAAACAACTGCGGATATGATTTACTCAATTCATCCTCTCTTTCCCAAGTTGCCTCTGCCTCTGAATATCGATTCCACTGCACCTTGCACATTTTAATAACCCGACTTCGAGTAACTCTCTCAGCAGTCTCTAAAATCTTAATCGGAAACTCTTCATATGTAAGATCCTCTTTAACAATCAACTCTTCTAAAGGTATCTGCTCCTCAGGCACCCGTAAACACTTCTTAAGTTGTGAAACATGGAACACATCATGTACTCCAGATGAATTCTCAGGCAACTCTAATTGATAAGCAACTTCCCCACGTCTAGTAATAACTCTAAATGGTCCAACATACCTTGGTGCTAGTTTACCTTTCATGTTAAACCTCTTCACACTTCTCATAGGTGACACCTTCAAATAGATATAATCACCTACCTCAAAAACTAAATCTCTTCTTCTATTGTCAGCATAACTCTTCTGACGAGACTGTGCTACTCTCAAATTCTCACGAATCACTCACACTTGATCTTCTGCGTTTCTAAGAACATCTGTACCAAACACTTGAGATTCACCTGTCTGATCCCAAAACAATGGAGTTCTACACTTACGTCCATACAAAGCTTCAAACGGTGCCATCTTAAGACTCTGTTGATAACTGTTATTGTAAGAAAATTCTGCATAAGGCAAACTCTTATCCCAACTAGTTCCATATTGCAATGCACAAGCTCTCAACATATCCTCTAATACCTGGTTGGTCCTTTCAGTCTGTCCATCTGTCTGTGGATGATATGCTGTACTAAAATTCAATTTTGTTCCCAATGATTCATGCACAGCTTTCCAAAAATGCGACGTAAACTACGATCCTCGATCAGATACAATCTTCTTTGGTACTCCATGCAAACAGACTATTCTCTCCATATACAACTCTGCCAATTTTGGTCCATGGTAAGTAGTCTTAACTGGTATAAAATGAGCAACTTTAGTTAACCGATCTACTATCACCCAAATAGAATCATAACCTCTATGAGTACGAGGTAACCCTACTATAAAATCCATACCAACTTCCTCCCACTTCCATTCAGGAATCTTCATTGGTTGCAACAATCCAGCAGGTCTCTGATGCTCTGCTTTCACCCTCTGACAAGTGTCACACAATGCCACATACTCAGCCACATCTCGCTTTAATCCAACCCACCAATATTTCTGTTTCAGATCCAAATACATCTTAGTACTACCAGGATGAATAGAATAAGCTGACTCATGAGCTTCGCGAAGAATTGCCTGTCTAACAGTTTGATCCTCAGGTACACACAGCCTCTTTCCAAACCACAAAATTCCATTATCATCCATTCGAAAGCCTGGTGACTTACCAATCACTATATCTTCCGTTATCTTCTTTAGTTTCTCATCCTTCAACTGACCCTTGTAGATTTCTTGCTCTAATGTAGGCTCTATCACTAATTCCATTGTATTAGTAACAATGCCCAAATTCAAATATTCAAATTCAGCACATAACTCACTAGTCATAGACAACGTCCGTATCTCATTGGCATAACTTTTCCTACTAAGAGCATCAGCTACTACATTAGCCTTACCAGGATGATAGTGTATCTCAATATCATAATCCTTAATCAACTCTAACCATCTGCGTTGCCTCAAATTCAGATCTGACTGAGTGAAAATATACTTCAAACTCTTATGATCAGTGTATATATCACTCTTATGTCTAATCAAATAATGTCTCCAAATTTTTAAAGCATGAACTACAACTGCTAACTCCAAATCATGTGTAGGATAATTCAACTCATGCTTTCTCAACTGCCTAGATGCATAAGCCACAACTCTGCCTTCTTGCATAAGAACACATCCCAAACCTTGACGAGAAGCATCACAATAAATAGAAAACTTCTTACTCAAATCTGGCAAAACCAAAACAGGCGATGTAGTCAACCTCTTCTTCAATTCCTCAAAACTAGCTTGACATTTATCTGACCACACAAACTTGGCATTCTTCTCTAACAGAGATGTCATAGGTTTAGCAAGTTTAGAAAACCCTTCAATGAACCGTCTGTAATATCCAGCTAATCCCAAGAAACTACGAATCTCGCTAACATCAATAGGTGGTTTCCAATTTAATACATCCTTTACTTTACCTGGATCCACTGATATTCCTCCATTAGAAACAATATGACCAAGGAAAGAAACTTCCTTCAACCAAAACTCACATTTACTTCGCTTCGCATACAGTTTATGCTCTCTAAGTTTCTGCAATACCAACCTCAAATGTTCAGCATGCTCTTCCTCCGTCTTGGAAAATACCAGTATATCATCAATAAATACCACCACAAACTTATTCAAATATTCCATAAACACCTTATTCATCATGTACATAAAGTATGCAGGTGCATTGGTCAATCCAAATGACATAACAGTATACTCATACAATCCATACCTTGTAGTAAAAGCTGTCTTTGGAATATCAGAAACACGAATCTTCAACTGATGATAACCAGAACGTAGATCAATCTTAGAGAACACACAAGCACCTCTCAACTGATCAAACAAGTCATCAATCCTGGGCAAAGGGTACTTATTCTTGATAGTTACCTCATTTAGTGACCGGTAATCAACACACATCCTCTGACCGCCATCTTTCTTATCAACAAAAATAACTGGTGCTCCCCAAGGTGATGAACTAGGTCTAATAAAACTTTTATCTTGTAATTCTTTAATTTGTTTCTTAAGTTCTTCTAATTCATCTACTCCCATCCTATATGGTCGTTTGGCTATAGGTGCAGTTCCAGGAAGTAATTCAATAAGAAATTCAATGTCTCGGTCAGGTGGCATACCTGGCAATTCATCAGGGAAGACATCCGGAAATTCCTCAATCACTGAATTCTCCTTAATAGTATCTTCAAGCTGATTCACCACAGCGGTTGGTTGCTTCTGCACTGCTACATCCACATTGATTTTATCTCCATTAGGTGCAATCACAACTACCACTTTCTGCTGACACTGAATCTCTGCCTGATTTTGCTTCATCCAGTCCATACCCAATATCACATCAATACCAGATGTCCTCAACACTATAGGAGTTATCTTAAACTCTACCCCCCTTAATACCATACTAATTGGAAGACAACGATTACTGGTTTGCATGGTACCTCCAAGTGAATTTACTAAGAGAGGTTCTTTCATAGCTAACATGGGTATACTATACATTTTAACAAAAATGTTGGATATGAATGTATGAGATGCTCCAGAGTCAAAAAGAACAGTTGCGGGAGTGGAATGTACATTGAACGTACCAATCATAACTTCTGGTGCATCATGAGCTGTATCAGAAGACACGTGATTCACTCTTCCAGTACCAGATTGCCTCTGGTTGCTCTTCTGGCTCTGAGGAGTCTGCTGGTTCTGCTTCTCAGGACAATGGTAAGACATATGCCCCTCTTTACCACAGACAAAGCATCTAGTAGGCGTGCTGGGAGCACTATTCTTCATGGGAGTAACATTAGAATTTCCAGTACGAGGAGTCTGTTGCCCAGTCTGCTGATACTGTTGACGCTGTGGATATGATGAACGCTGTTGTGACTGATTACTTTGCCAATTCTGGGACCACCTCTGATTCGGATTACGATTCCACTGGCTAACCGGTCCCTAAAACTTCTGATGAAAACCATGCTGAGAATTAATGTGCTGACGGTTGTTGCTTCCTGAGCTTTGTACCTTCATCTTCCTCTTCCTGTCCATCTCTCTGCGCTCATTATCAAGCACAATAGCTTTATTTACTAGCTCTTGAAAACTAGCATAGTTGTTCCCCTTCAACTGCAAGCGAAGATCATAATAAATTCCCTTCAAGAAAAGACGCTGCCTGTCTGTATCTTCCCTCACTTCATTAGGAGCATAGCGAGCCAACTGGGTGAACTTGTCATGATATTCACTAACACTCATCTGTCCCATCCTAAGGTTTCTGAATTCTTCCTACTTCAGCTCAATTATACCTTCAGGAATATGACGAGCTCGAAAATCTCTAACAAACTCATTCCAAGTGATAGGAGGAGCATTGTCAGGGCGTGCAGCTTGATACGACTCCCACCAAGTCTGAGCTGTCCCCTGTAACTGACCAGATGCATATAACACCTTCTCCATATCATTGCATTGGGCTATATTCAGCTGTTTCTCCACTGCCCTCACCCAATCATCTGCCTCTAAAGGATCAGCAGCATGAGAAAACACTGGAGGGCGTCCCTTCAAAAATTCCCCACGCTTATCCCTCACTTGCACAGGCGGTGGTCCTCCTGCAGGGGAATTGTTCTGCATGTGCTGCATAAACATCTGCATCATCTGGTTCTGAGTTTGCATGAGTTCCTCCATAGTAATGGGTAGGTTAGCACCTCCACGACCTCTGCCACGTCCTCTGCCTGACATCTATTTCCAAAAACACAGAAATTGAAATTCAGCACGATCCGAGATGACGTATTCAATAGATAAGCAAAATCTGATTTTTCTGGGCGAACTCTAATTTCAGCAACTCAGTAAAACTGTCATATCTCGAGCTACAGACGTCCAATTCAGATGATCTTTACATGGCTGGAAATCTTACAAAATTATCTACAACTTTTATTCACAACACTTTTTCTGATTCTGTCAATAAATTGGCCAAAACTGAACTTAACTGAAACTGTTTCAGAATTCCAGACTGTGCAGTAACTCCAACTTGGAACAGGTATATCTCTTAGCTCTTAATAGATATTAAAGTGATTCTTCTGGGGTTGGAAAGATATAGAAGTCTAATTATTCCCAGTAAAATTTCTTAAATTTCTCATGAACGGATTTTAAGTTATTTCTAAAATATCCCAGACTGATCCAAAAATCAGCAAAGGACAGAACTAAGTTAACCTCAAATTCAACTAATATATTTTGATCAAACTTAATATTCTTTACCATGGAACTTGTAGGCATGTCTACAAAATTCCAGCACACATTACAAAGATCCAAATCACACATTATCATAATAACAATCCATCAATCACACAATTGTTCACACCATAAACTGACTCTTAAAATAATCTAAACTTAAAATTAACTCGCAACTACTATCGTTCCTATTACATAGGGATTTTTCCTATTTCCTAATTAAGCTTCTCATAAATCTTGGGATGACCTAACTCCACCCTTAATTGGTCAATCTCCTTATAAGCTTGCTCCTTAAGTTCTTTTTCCTTCAGCAACTCATCCTTCAAATCCACCTCATGGAGAGCCAATTCACGAGCTAATCCCACCGTAGCTTGTAAAGTCAAGGAGGAATCATCTGCAAGCGGCACGGTCCAAATACCCTTGTCATGTAAGAAACAAGGAAAATGCCGGAGTGCACCCTTTAACGTCTTGTCCGAGCGTAGACCATGGTAGTAAACAAATGCATTGAAAGCAACATCCTCCATGCTTATCTCCACGGTTGCCCGGCTCACTCTGGTAATGAACTTTGACTCCACCTTAGACTCCTTAGTGGTAGGATCCCTTTTCTTAACCCATAACTCCGTTTCCCAACAGGAATCCATCCATGGATGACTATACTCTACACTGCGATACTCCAACGTAGCTTCCCAGTCGTAGTAGTAGTTGTCCAAGGTTCTTGTCAACATGTCATGGAAGAAAGCATCAGCTTTAGGAACCATGATATGAAACTTCGTAGTCCACCCCATAACTACATTCTCCATTGGTGTATCACCAACTCTTGATTCAGCATCAGATAGCTCTTGATCACTATCTTCATACGGCTCCTGAGGTTTGAAACGGGCAACGTACTGTGCAGCTGACAGACGGGGATAAGGAGGCATCTACAAGATTTAGACATAGATTAGATAGAATCAATGTATTTTCGCAATAGAATAAAGTAGAGGAAGCATAAAACTTTAGTAATTAACAAGGTGAAAAGAGGAAGCATGAATTAAGTGAAGTATGGATGCTATTAATGACCATTCTAACTAGGCTCGCGTCCTACAGTCAACACCGCTCTGATACCAATCTGTCACACCCTTTTTTTAAGGACAAAAATAGGATGCATAAAAGACTCATGTGCGCCCCAGGAAACAGTCGCACACATAAGTTGACAAATTACAAAGTATCATCACAGTGCTTATTACATAACGAATAAGTATTTAAGACATAGTCTTGAACGATAGGTAATAATAACTAATAGTAATTCTTCAGCGGAAACTCCACACAGGGACACGGTTGACTGGTTGACACCAAGACTAGTACTCATTCCGATAATCTTCCTCTATATCTTCATCTGTTATGGTGGAAATAGCAAGGGTGAGTCCATGTCGAACTCAACAAATATAACACAAGGTTCATGAGGCTCAAAAAGGCTAGACATTGTTTAACTGCGTTTAGCTTTTAATCATATATTAGCAATTGAGTAGCATCAAGATAAACCACTTCCCATTAAAGAACCAATGATCAATTGTAATAAGGATAATGAATAGCATTAACATGAGCAAATAATAATCAACAATAATTTAGCATGATATAACAGTTATGATCAACTATTCCATAAGAATCCCCAAGGCCGCTCGTATCCGTGAGCACGGCTAGTATACCAGTTTTTAACTCTGCGCAGAGGTGTACACTTTCACTGTGAGTCATGATTTCCAAATGAGTGGGGAGATCAAGTCCAAACACCCGAGAACCATATAAAGCCACTCAAAAGTTCGTCTAACAAGTTAGGGCCATTAGATTCACTCGGCAGGCAGATGTAGAACCCTCCTTCCCTGTGGCACAATAACCGCAGCCTATACACACTAGGCCAGGGGCTCGCACTACACCCAACGTGGCAAGCCTTTCTTACGTCATTTAAGGTAACCACTAACAAGCTAGAAAAGGTCTCTTGAACAACTAAAGCCAGAGCCATATAGCTCTCACAGCTGTACTGTATATCCCGGTTATCACTTACAGATAAGTCCTTATGGAGAGAAACCGGAGCATCAAAATAATACACATGCTCTAGCCCCCTTTTAACAGTAATAAAATCATCTTAATAGTTGATTGCTTAATCCATTAATCAAATTACAAGATCATTGTTCTTGGTTTAAGCACTAGCAGTAGCTACCCATATGCATTCCCAAGGTTGACAAGGAATCAAGATAACAATCACTAAGTTATAATCTCTAAGGTTGTCAAGGTAAGCACATGCATATGTATGACAATTCAATGTATAGGTAACATGGATAGTCTTGTGTTATACTTGCCTTGATCAAAGCTTTTCAAGTGATACTGCTGACTTGGCTCAAAGTAATACTCCGAATCGTCCAGATACTGCTCACCTTCTATACTCGATCATCAATCAACAACACACATGCATCCAATCAAACAAACACGAAGCAAACAAAGAGATACAATTAGAACAGTACACCAACAGTAGCAAAACAGTAATAAAAGTTTATAAAACTCTTCTACACGTTTCTACGATCACACAGACGCAAAGATCACCAAATTCGGAGTTAAAACGTGTAAGTTATGAATTTTCTAAGATTTCCTATAGATAAATAAATACTTAATTATAAACTCGAAAAATAAATTATCAAAACTAACTGTACAACTACACTAACATGTAGAGCTCGCAAATACGAACCTAACGCAACTTGAACGGATCAAATCGGAGTTAAAACGAAAATTTTATGACCAAAACAATCCTAGTGGCAAAACTGTAAATACCTGAAAACGTATTTTTGACTTATCCGGGAGAAAATACGCTTTCAAAACACGAAAACGGATTCAGGATATTGCGCTAAGGACCGCGGGTTGAGACTTAAGAAAGTCAGGATCTCTTTAGCAAAAGTGGCTACGAAGGGGTATCAAGAGATGTAGGCCGTTGGATCAGAACCGAACGGCCGAGATTGAATAAAGGGAGAGAGAAAAGAGGATTCCGGCCACCAACAGTGACCGACGGTGGAAAACTGGCCGGCGGCGAGCAATTGCTCGTCGGCGTTGCTCAATCCGGCGGCTTAGGGCACGATTCGACAAACGGTCTTCACCGGAAGATAAAGGAGACGAACGCGAGCTCACTTGAGATGAAAACGGAGGCGAGAACGGACGGTGGACGACATGCAACCTCCAATGGCGGGCGGCGGACCCCTGTGCACGGTAGTGTGAGCAACTAGACAACACCGGTGATGTTAGAAGAAGAAAAAGGGTTTGGCTAACTCAAAGGAGTGACCCGAACCCGTCGAAAGCTTTCGAAGACAACTGAGTCGGCAAATCCGTCGCTCAACTTCCGAGCTCAAGAGGCGGCTTCGATTGCGGCTACGGTAGCTAGGTGTTGAGGCGTAGCTTGCGGCTAAGGTTGGGATAGAGGCGGTGGAGACATGGCCGCTATTTATGAGGGGCTCACCGACGTGTCGGGCAAGGAATAAGAGACTCGGGGCAGCGTCGGACTCGGTCGAGTGACCGGCTCGGTCACGACGCGATGAAGAAGATGCGTCTGACATGCGGCCCCCACCCGTCAGCGACCAAGGAGAGAAGGCGCGCGGCTGCTGGCTCGGCCGAACTGGGCTGGCTCGGCTGCTGGGCCGGCCCACGCGGTCGCAGGCGCCGGCGCGGGGAAGAAAAGCAGGCCGTCCGTCGGGCCTTCGGCCAATCAGGTAAGAAGGTAAGTTGTTTCTTTTTTTTCTTTTGTTTCTTTTCTTTTCTAATTTTCCAAACACATTTTCAAATCAAATTTTCCTAAACCAAATCAAATGAAACAAATATATCCACACCACAAAATAAAATAAATGCAACAGCATGAATGCATCACCAATAATTTTAAAATTTTAATTTCCTTTCTCTAAATTATTTAAAATTTATTACTCCTAAAATTTGGGTATTACAAGTGGAGGAGCTCAAGACGCTGCTGCGGCTGATCCCGATCTGGCTCACGTCGGCCGTGTACTTCGTCGCCAACACCCAGGCGCAGACCACCTTCGTGCAGCAGGGCACGATGACGGACTCCAGGATCGGGCGCGGCGCGTTCTCCGTGCCGGCCGCGTCGCTGACGTGCATCGAGACGGTGTTCGTGGTGGCCTCCATCGCGCTCTACAACCGCGCCGTCGCGCCCACGGCGCGCCGCTTCTTCGGCCGCGCGGAGGCGTTCACGCCGCTGCAGCTCATGGGGCTCGGGCACGCCGCGGTGATCGCCGCCGTGGCCCTCGCCGCGTGCGCCGAGGCGCGCAGGCTGGCGAACGTCAGGGCCGGGGCAGCGCCCTTGGGCATTGCGTGGCTGCTGCCGCAGTACGTCGTGATGGCCGTCGCCGACGCGTCCCTCAGCGTCGGGCAGCTGGAGTTCTTCTACGACCAGGCACCGGAGACGATGCGCGGCGCCTCGACGGCGTTCTACTTCCTGTCGTGCTCGCTCGGGAACCTCATTAGCTCTCAGCTGGTGACGCTGGTGGCGTCGGTGACCGCGACGGGCGGCAGGACGGGATGGTTCCCGCCAAACATGGTCGATGGGCACTTGGATTACTACTTTATGCTCATTGTCGGCATCACCGCAGTGAACTTTGCCGTTTTTGTTTACCTCGCCAAGAATTACACGCCCAAGAGGGTTAGATAGGTCCTTTTCTGTTAGTTGTCATCTGCATGTATATAGTTCATATAAAAATGCATAATATAAATTTGATTTTTTTTACGGGAACAGGAGGGGTTGTCCCTTACTGAATGAAATTTATTAAAACACAAACCAAAAGTTGTTGACAACGCTGAGTGATTCCTCTAGGAATTGATCAATAACAGCATGATACTTTAAGCTTTGTGTGAAAAATAACTGAGGCAAATTCCTTCTTGAAAAGTTGTTGACAACGCTGAGTTGATGGTGAACACCTCAAAAACTTGTCATTTCGAATGATAGACCAACACATAATAATCAAGATTTCCTTGAGGGACGGCGCGGCAAGTTGACATCTGAAACGTGAGACAATCTCGAAGGAGTTAGTCACAGTGTCTTCGAGTTGCACAGTTAGTCACAATGTAGACATCGAATTGTAACCCGTCTATGTCTGTGTTGGCGCCTAGCACCCTACTTTTTATTATTATTATTTTTAACACTTTTTAAAAACTATTTTTAATTTTATTACTGAAGGTTTATATTAACACTTTTGGCCGCTCCTCACGCGAGGGAGCAGCATTTCAACTTTGCTGCTCCCCACGTGGAGGAGCGGCAATGATGCTGACGTGGCAGTGGCGAAAAGCGGGCACGGGGCTGCCGCTCCCCTCCTGGAGGAGCGGCAAACCTACCGCTCCCCAGATCAGGGAGCGGCAAAACGGTTGCTTATGCCCCTGCCGACAAAACATTTCCTTCACGCCCCCTGCTGCCGCTACTTAATCTGGGGAGCGGCACCCCCCGCTGCCGCTCCTTGATTTGGGGAGCGGCGCGCGTGGGGCGATATGTTGTGTGTAGGGCTCATGTGCTGTCACTGGGAGCCGCTGTTGGATGATGCCCGCACCCCTCTCTCCCCCCGGCAGGGCCCTTCCCCGCGCACGCCCGCGCAGCAACGCCCCCGAGCCCGAGCAGCAGCGCCGTGCGTTGCCCCGTGAGCAGCGCCGAGCCCCTTCCTCCGAGCACTTCGGCCCCGATAGCAGCTCCCCGCGTCCGAGTTAAGGTAATGCCGTTTTTCTATTTTTTTTTGAATTTTTGATGTATTTTTATTGTTAGTTAGATTGTTTAGCTAGTATTGTTAATATAAATAGTTAGTTTAATTGTTTAGTTGGTATCATTTGTAAAGTTAGCATAGTTAGTATAGATATTATAAATAGTTATTTTAGTTAGTATGATTAGTAAAGTTAGTATAGGTATTATAAATAGTTAGAATAGTTAGTATGTTTAGTTTAGATTAGTGAAGTTAGTATAGGTGATATAAATAGTTACTTTAGTTAGTTTAGTTAGTATAATATAGTTAATAAACTTTGTATAGTTAGTTTGCTTGGATGACTTGATGAAGTTTGCTCGAATGGTTTTCAGATGGATTGTTGTGTCCGAGTTTATTTCGGAGGAATTGTTAGGAAGGAAGATGGTGAATTTGAGGATATGGAAGAGGAGTTGGAATGGTTTGATGAACCGCCGAGCTTCAATGACCTTTGTGTGCGTTTGAACGCAAAGTTTGGCGGTGATTTCATAATCAAGGGGAGATTTGACAGTGGCAAGACTCGGGCAAAATATGTCTTGATGCCATTGCGCGACCGTGCTCATTGGTCCCGCTACACTAGGGTCCTCGCAGGCTCGAACTCACCCATTGCTTAGGTGGTTGTGGAGAATGGGTTGGAGGATGATCATCATGACGATGTTGGAGGTGACGAAGAAGCAGTTCCATTCACATCCAGTCAGTTGTATATGGATGGTCAGTTGATGAAGGAGCAGTTGCATTCACATCCAGTCGGTTGTATAAGCAACAACTTTGATGTGAGAGAGTTCGAACGTGAAGAGCACGAGCAGGCGGAAGAGAACTGGTTCGGTCATGACGATCACGACGACGATGATGACAATGATGATGATGATAGAGCTGCCCATGCGACGCTGGTTCATGCTACAACGTTCGATGTTCCACTTTCGGTGCTTCATGTCATGCCGACTCAGGGCAGGCTGGTCCATAATTTGCCAGAGGGTGGTGCGCCATATTTTGATTCGTGGGGTAGGATCAGCGAAGCACAACATTATGTTGCATCGCCCCCTTACATAGAGGCAGAACTCATGCAACTGAGCCTGGGCGGTGTACCTTTAAGTGGTGGTCCGAACTACAAGGATGTCAGCATGGTACATATGGCAGTTTGTGACATAGGTTTGCAGATGTGTGCAGAATCACTGTATAACCATGAGCATGTAATCCTTCAGAAGGGCATGATATTCAATACAATGTCAGAGAAGAAGCTCTTTCTTCAGGATTATGTTGTGTACCACCATAGGCCATACTTGGTGACTCATTCTGACAAGAACTTGAGGTACCACATTACCTGCAAAGTAGGTTTTCCATGCCAGTGGAGGCTTACTGCAAGGAAGAAAGCGAGTGATGGCAAATGGAGGATAAGTAAATTGGTCCAACCCCATTTATGCTTGGATAACAAGGGGAAAGAATATCATCTGCAGCTCACTGCACGTTACCTTGCCTGTCGTATATTGGGGCTCGTTGATAAGGACAATGATGTCTCGGTGTCTTATTTACAGCAGTCCATATATGAGCTTGTAAAGTATCATGTGAAGTATGGCAAGGCTTGGCGTGCAAAGCAAATTGCACTGGCGATCCGATGGGGTAGTTTGGAGGAGGCGTACAACCAGGTTCCCCGAATACTGTCTGCAATGAATTACTACAACCATGGCATAAAATGGTTTATGGACACCGGTGGGATTTCTTTGCAGAACTCAGTGAGGCATGTGCTACACCGTGTTTTCTGGTCGTTTGCTCATACGGAGCATGCTTTCTAGTTCTGTAGGCCAGTGGTCCCTGTTGATGGCACTTTCTTGACGGGAAAGTACAGGGGCACTTTGATGATGGCTGCAGCGGTTGATCCGGAGGACTAGATAGTACCAATGGCTTTTGCTTTGGCAGAGGGAGAGAACAATTCGTCGTGGTCATGGTTCATGCAGCTTCTACATACCCAAGTGCTTGGGGGCATCACACACTATATGTTTGATCTCGGATCGGCACGTAGGGATTCTCCACGCCGCCGGTGAAGATATCGAATGGTTCCCGCCTTTGGTGCATAGATGGTGCATGCGTCATTTTGCAGCTAATTTCTGGTGACGTCAGAGGAAGAAGGAGGTTAGTGACATGGTTAAGGCTCTATGTTGTGTGCGTACAGAGTACCACTTCAAGGAGAAAATGAGAGAACTAGACAAAGTGATGAACCAAGCCGCCAATACATGGTTACAGGACCAGATGGAACAGAAGGAAAAGTGAGCACTAGCATACGATGAGGGTGGATTCAGGTACGGCATCATGACCACCAACTCGTCTGAGTCTTTCAACCGTGTGTTCACCGAAGTTCGCTCGTTGCCAGTGTCTAGGATTGTTGAGTTCTCTTTCATGAAGTGCAACGAATATTTTGTGAAGAGGTAGGAGCTCGCGCAGAGGAATATAAGGGAGGCTGGGGTGTGAGGAAAGGCAGCCGCTGATTTTATTAAGGAGGGAGAGGAATTGGCTAAGCAGTAGATTGGTGAGCCATACGGACCTCACATGCATATCTACAGTGTACGGGGGTTGGGTGGCACAAGCATGGGCGGGGAGCGTTATGGTGGGAGGAACTACCGTGTCGATTTAGACAAAGTTAAGTGCAGTTGTAACGTCCCTTAGATCATGCATGCTCCTTGCTCTCACATGATCACGACCTGCAGGATGCACGGATATGACTACTTGGCTTTGCCATATATGTCTCCTTTGTACCTCCGTTTGAACACCGTTCGGGTATGGGAGAAGAGCTTTGAGCCTTACCTCGACCCGTCACAATGGCCCTCATATCATGGACCTGACTACGCACCCAATCCGGCCTTGCAGAAGTTGGGCAAGGGCAGAAGGAATAAGAAGTGTCTCAAGGGGGATATGGATGCTATGAAAGGGTACGACGATGACATGTACGGAGGGGGAGACTTCAACGAGACACGTGGCAGGAATTTGTGCTCGGTTTGCAAGCAACCGGGTCACAAGGCTAGCAGGCATAGAAGACCTAGATAACAGGTCTGTCCATATTAGATTGTTAAGATAACCTAGTATACATGTTCTTATTTGTACCGTTATGTTTTGTTCTAATATATGTTTTGTTCAGTTTTTAATGTTATTTGCACTAACTCTTTTTTAAAATATGAAACAAGATGCAGGAAGCTCATCCTCCGATGTGGCACCCGCAGTACCCCCTCCTTGACTACGACTACGACAAGGACCATAGGGCTGCTCACATGGAGTATGGGTCTATGGACGAGCAACTGCCCCTTCTGAAGCCACGCACACACACCCGGTAGCTCAGGTGGGACGAGCGTTACGCGCCGTACATACGGCGTGCTAGTTTCCTCGAGCTTGTCCGCGTGGTCAGGGAAGGTCTTCCGCCCCTGAACCCCGCACTTCTTACTGCAGCTGTGGATAGGTAACTTATTTTTCCCCTAACATAGGTGTTGTAGAATAATATTTGAAGTATGTGACCTTATTTTTCCTAACACAGGTGGAGGCCAGAGACCCACACTTTCCACCTTCCTTGCGGCGAGATGACTGTGACCCTGGAGGATGTGAAGGCAATACTCTACCTTCGCATTGGTGGCAGTTGTGTGACTGGCGTAGTGGACAGCGACGATTGGAGGCAGAAGGTGTACGAGTTCTGTGGCCACTACCCAGATGATAACGAGGAAACTAAGAAGCATAAGTAAGCTACTTAATTGCTTCCAAATGCTTTCATTGCAGTCTTTGTTTAAAATCGATGGCCTCTAATTATCTTTGCAAATTTTAGGAAAACTTCCGGTGTCACGTCACAGTGGCTCATAGGGCGCTTCGATAACCTAGACACACATGCTGGGTCGGATACCGTGGAGACGTACGCTCGGGTGTGGCTGTGGCACTTCCTTGGTACATTCTTGTTCCCCGACGCATCGCGCAACGTCGTCAGCTGGATCTTTCTAGACATACTATGTCAGCCGTAGGAGAACATCGCCCTGTTCAGTTGAGGCAGTGCGGTCCTAGTGTGGACGTACATATAGTTGTCCGCTGCTTGCCATCGCGGTTTGGGCTACCCGTCACTTGGTGGTTGCTCGTACCTGCTGTAGATCTAGATCTAGTACCGATGGCCTGTCGGGCGGCCTAGAATGGCCGGTTTGCCCATGACTAATTACATTAGCATTGCGTACGAAACTTTATTTAAGAAATAACTAATTCATTTTTGTGTACAATGCATGATTAGGAGCCTCAGGACATAATGCCTACAGCCTTGTGGGTTTGGAGCGGGGCAGAGCAAGTCACATGGAATGCAGAGCACAAGTACAGGGAGTACACCGACTTGATTGATGTGGTAACACATATGCAGGTACATTGGGGTCTTTGATTTGCATGCTAATAGTGTATCTTATCAATGTTAAAGACTAACTGAATTGCCATTTGCTAGGTGTATTGGCAACCCTACGATGATCCTGATCTGCGGGGCCACTTGAGTCCGAAGTGTTGGCAAGAGAACGATGAGTTTCGGTCCGACGTCCCACTTGTTTTCTTCCATGTGGTTGAGATGCACCATCCCATGAGGGTTTGCAGGCAGTTTGGCAAACGTACGGGCGTGCCACCACCTCTTTACTCCATGGGCAAGGAGCTACACAGGTTGGTTCACAAAATCATATTTATGTATCAACTAATTTGGCATAAGTGCGCAGTTACATTTATGTGCACTAACATCATTTGAACTTGTTGCAGTGTGGACCGCAGGCTGAGGATGAAGCAGAAGGACTGGTATGAGATACACGCACAATACATCAAGAGGTGGGAGAGAAGGTAGAAGTAGCCGCTAGAGGATGGCCCACCACATGACCCACACGCTTTCAACGAGTACCTACGGTGGCTTCACAGGTCGACCCGTGTGCAGGTGAGGCAGGTGTACAAGGGGGGAGAACTTCCTATCGACTTCGAGGACGACATCGTTGCCGATGAATACGAAGAGGCGACTATGCGCGAGACGCAGCCATAGAGAGCCCCCCTTCAGAGGTACGTGGTAAGATCCTGGGTCCGTGCACTTTGGGTGGGTTGTATTCTAGTTTTAGTAAATTGTAACATCAAGGTGAAACCTCGTTTATGTATGCAGGCTAGACAATTGTCAATGATGTCCAATGAAGCAGCGTTTCAACTACACGATTGCAGGAACAAAGGGCGACGTACGCTTGAGACATTTGTGCACGTAAGCAACACATTCAAAATATCATATAATGTTGTATGAGTCAAAAGGTTGTCGTAAATAATATGAGTCCACACATGTGTTTGCAGAAAATGAGCAAGAGTTTGAGAAAGCTAGCCCAAAAGTTGAGCTGCATGGACACTCCGTGGGAGCCGCCAGCAAACCCTCCGCGTTCCCAGAGCACAACTTCGGCTTCTCTGAGGACACCAACGGGCTCTTCGGACCCCGTGATAGGGTCCACCTCTGGCGCGCGTACACCACCACACCGCCCTGACAAGGCCCCAGTTGAGGTAGAGGACGACGACTCAGAGTCGTTCGACAAGGACGAGGCACCGGGCTTCGGCATACCCTAGCACAGGCACCCTACGCAACAGGGCCCTTCCCACCTTGGTCCTTTCCAGCAGGGCTTTTCCTAGCCATGCCCGTACTTGCAGGGCTCTATCCACCTCGGTCCTTTCCAGCAGGGTAACTTCCAGCACGTACCTTTCCAGCAAAGCCTCTACCAGCACAGCCCGTACCAGCACACCCCGTACCAGCACGCCCCGTCCCAGCACAGCCCGTACCAGCACACCCCGATGGACCCTTCCCAGCACCAGGAGATTGACATATCATAGCTCTTTGATGCCTCGTTGGGAACCCAAGGAGACGAACATGTAAAACTAAATAAGTAAATTTTCTTATTTGCCTAGCCCATCTTATGTAAGAATGCCACAATCTAACACCGATTTGTCTTTTATCTGAGCAGGGGCCGACCTATGTGCAGGGGACGAGCCATGCCTACGGCCAAGGACGGCAGCACCGTCATCGGGACCACACGGATGTTGGTTACACCCCCAACGTGGTGCCTACCAATCCGAAGAGACGGAGGCGGCCGAGGGAGCCTTACACTCCTGGGACATAGAGTGCATGTAAGCATAGCAATTATATAAGGATAACATTTTGATGATAAAAAAAATTATCTATGTGTTACTTACCAATGTCATATATACTGCAGGTTAACTTGGTAATTTTCATGGCAGGATGAAGTTGAAGACCCTTTGTTGCACTCTACGTCACCATTTATGTATCCAAGTCATTTGTCGAAGAACCTACTTAGTGTTGAACTTATGTGTCCTAGCAGTGTGTCGAAATAATTTGCAACTACATGTATTTGGAACTAATGTATTTGAGCTTGTAATGTGATGTTTTATGTGTTCCAGTGAACTTGTAATGTGCAACATGTAATGTGCTTACATTCTACTTTTCAATCTCACTGAAGCGTTCGACGACGTGTAACAGTGTTTTATGGCTGCCGCTCCCTGGCTGGGGGAGCAACAACTCTGTCGTTCCCTGCCTGGGGCCTGTGTTTCCTGCTGCTCCGTGCTTTGATCGGTAACCTCGACCACATGTACTTTTTTATAATACTAGGACATGTTGGAAAATGACATGTTGGAAATAAAACACTTGCACGATCGAGGGAAACAGTAGCCACATGGTACACACTTATTACAAGGTTCAACAGTTCCACTACCACTTGCTCCAACATGAACATAGTTTAAACTCAAACACTGATATTAACGAACTAAACAATGGCATGTTGCAAACTAAACCTAGCATGCCTAATAATAGTACCACATATTGAACTGAGTTGCGCCTTCCCCACAGTAACCCCCCATTGACGGCAGCGGTGGCGGTGTCGGCGGAGAAGGAGGCCCGTGCTTCTTATGGTATGGGCACTGGCAGTATGGATTATTGCATAGTGGCTCCTCTGCATCGTTGATGTTGTCGTCCTCCGACCTGTCCCTGTTACCACCTCCAGGGCCATACTCTAGATCAAAGATGTGTCCCTGTAGATATATGTTGTATTGTTGATGGGGATAGATAGGAGGAGGATCGATCCATCGAGTGAACCCACAGTTATCTGGGTGGCTTGAATCCTAAAAACACAGCTACCAATAAGTACTTCTACAAATCAAATGCAAATCTAAAAAAATGAGAGTTAAAAGCAAACACAAATCCTCGTGGGCATCTAAAGAAACGACGGCCTGCACCGTCACAGTCGTTGTACATCTGCACGACGCAATCCTCGCCGTGGCGGCATTTTGGCCAATCTTCCATGCAGTTGTCGTATGATCTAAGAGGTCTCTCGCGGGTGAAGTTACTCTTGCGCTCCAAAGAAAATTGTTCTATAGGTTCCTCAAAAGAATCAGGACCCAAAGAACCTTCCCACATAATCAGAGGTCTCTTCCTCACTCCCTTTCCTCTACCTCTGCTCGACGAACTTCCGCCCGACATTTGAACTACAACTAAACAAGAAAATAACTTATGTGATGGTCGGGAGGGGGGGAGGGGGGCGTGACGCCGAAAGGACGAATGGCCAGAGCTCAAGAGGAGAAGAAATAAAAGACGCCCTGCGCTTGCCACTCCTTGATCTGGGGAGCAGCAATGATGCTGACGTGGCAGTGGCGAAAAGCGGGCACGGGGCTGCCGCTCCCACCTCCTCGTGGGGAGCGGCCAAAAGTGTTAGATATAAAAAAACTTTCAGTGCTCAAATTAAAAATAGTTTTTAAAAAGTGTTAAAAATAAAAAAAATTGCCTAGCACCTGGCCAAGGGAGGCCGGTCTTTGTATTCTGAACCTTCTTCTTAATGAAATACGTACAACGCACGTTCTCAAAAAAATTGAAATGTGAGAGAATCTCGAAGGAGTTAGCAACAGGAAACCACAAATGGACAGCCCATGAACAAGTGAAAAGGTGATTCCTCTAAGGCAACACAATTATATGCGGGCAACAAAGACCTCGTGCTTGTTCTTGCATGAAGAGTTCCAACATGAGATATAGAACTGGTGAACATTTCTATGGCCAATGAGGTGCTTATAAGTCTTACTTGGTTTAAAGAGAGTTGTACCCAAATGTAGGACCAAAAATCTTTCTCAAAACTAAGGGGACCGAGTCTAGAACATCAGACATCTCCGTAATAATTGATCAAAGGCTTGAATTGGCAGAGAAAGATGAAACATGCTGTGATAAGGCAGTGTTGTCTTTGCCAGTTTGAATAATCATATAAGCTTGAATTGATGCACGGAAAGGTTAAAAATTTCGGCGAAGTGGAATTGATGCACGGAAAGGTTAAAAATTTCGGCGAAGTTTGGCTAAAATTTCATGAATTTCGCTTATTTCAGGGGTGGCCAAAAGAAAAAAAAATCCAAAATTTCATATTACACTAATACATATGCTTTATCATAAATAGATAACTCTAGACTCATATTTTCTATTGTTTATGTTGTATATTCTTCTAATGTGTAGTCAAAATTCATGTTCATATTTTATTTAGAAAATTTTTAGAAAGTTATACTTCATGTTTAAGTCTCTAAAAAACTTTTGCAAAATTTTCGATCAAACTTCATGAAATTTGTTAATTTCGGTGGTGACCAAAAAATTTCTAGTGCTGAAATTGAAAACCCTGCATGGAACATGCGAATTTGATTCGAAGACACACTCATTTACAATGTTTATTGGTTGGAGCCTAGCACGTTCAGCGCATAGACGTAACAGGAATATTATACCATGGCATATGCATCTGAAACAAATTATAATTTGAGTTTTACTAATTTATGGAAGAGAAAGGGAGATTTTGGTTTGACCAAGATTTTAACAGTGAGGATTTGTTTTGAATTGGATTTTTGGGTAGGCTTTTTGGGACAACTCGATTATGAGAAGAAGTGGATTTGGCGCCGAACTAAAGTCTAGCAAAAAGGAGGACATTAACGCGCGACTCGTCATCTTCCTCACGATGACGCCTTTTCCTCCGCGACCCATCGGCTCCACCTCCCTCTCCTCCGCTGACAACCCTCCTCTGCCTCGCCACCCCGCCCAGGCCCCACCGCCGGCTATCAACCGCGCCCACCCCTAAACACAGGGAAGCTTGCCGGCGTCATCTTTGTCCTCGCCTCCACCCCCGGCTTCCACCATTGGTGGCCGGCGGCTCCCGCCGCTTCACCGCACCACCCACCTCCCGTCCCTACCCTTTGACCCTGTCCACACTAATCCCAAGGCAGGTCACCAACGAGCTCCGCCATGACGCCGCCCTCGCCCAACCGCCGTATCCCACTGCTGTCTCGCTTGCCTCCACCGTCGTGTCGTGGCTGCCAACCCCTAAACCCTCTTCTAAGGTCGCCGGGGAACAGATCCCCTAATGCCAGAACCCTACCGCGGGCGATCTCCTTGCTAGAATCCTAGCCGCCTTCTTCTTCCTCTTCGGCGCGGCCGCGGGTGCGGGCACAGACGCGTGGGTCGTGAGCTCGGCTCGTCGCGCGATGGGTCGCATAAAAGCATTTCCGTTGGCAAAAAGTCACAGAATACCTCCCGGCAGCATAGGCTACTTATAACAGCCCCTAAAGTCTTAGCCGTGCAAGTTCCTTCAAACCCATACGACCCAAAAAGTATTGGGCTAGACTAATTTGATTCCTTTGGGCTGGGCTGATTCGGTCATGTCTTCTACTCTGATGATAGGCCGAAAGCAACAGTAAGATATTTGTTCCATGGAGCCCCTAGAGACACTCCAAAATTTTTTGCCATGACTGCTTTGAACCAGGTGTCTTCTCTGATGCAGAGGCTGTGGGTTCACCGGATGTGGCCGTGGAGGCGGTACCTATCCGGGCGACTCGCCATCGTAAACCAACAAAGAAAGTTCGGCAGAGGAGAAGGCACCACCAAGGGTGGGTTAGCAATAAGAAACCGCAAAGGGATGGTTCATGAACAGGTGAAAAAGTAATTGCATACAATAAGAAAATCCATGACTTGTAGAGAAGACTCCCGCAAAGAACAAAGTGCTCGGTAACAAAAACCATCACGTGTAGGCTGTAGCACAATCGGTTACCATACCTCTAGTCATGACGGAGAAGATCTCCTCTGTCGAATCTGGTCAAGTATCAAAGCCCTAGCCTAATAATAATGAAATGAAATAAAATACACCTTGTTAAAAATAAGAGGAAGTAGCACTTTTCTGTCACCGCCTTGTATATACCTCCGTCACTTTTGCAACTGCCTACGTGTTCTAGAGTTCATGAATGGAACACGGGTCGGTGGCAACTGTCAAAGGCAGTATAAATTCAGTCCAGCGGTCGGTGAGGCCAAACGCCTGCTCTTTACGGTTTTAGTCAGCTGATCTATGGTTGACTGGTTGTTGAGCTCGTCGGTCTTCAGTCCCTGCGTCGAGCACAAGCGAATCGATCACGGCGCCGAATTTCTCCAAATAAACGCCACTGTACCTTACCGTAAAGCCAGTTAGACGAAAGATGCCCTTGTATCTCTGGCCTTGTTTAGATGCCTGATTCGGGCATCCCCGAATGCACTGTGCAGCACTGTGCTGTATTGTAGCAATTTTGTTTTTATTTGGTAATAATTGTCTAAGCATTGGTTAATTAGGCTCAAAACGTTCGTCTCGCAAAGTACAACAAAACTGTACAATTAGTTTTTGATTTTATCTACATTTAGTACTTCATGCATGTGCCGATATTTTGATGTGATGGAGAATCTTCTTTTTTATAGTAGAATTTGAGGGTAAATTTAGGGAACTAAACATGACTCTGTTTCTCCATCCTCAGCTTATCCACCAACCGTAAGTTTCAGATCTCTAGTCAATGTCAGTATGTATCAGACTATCTGGGCAGGTTCAGGTTCAGTACCCTAAATGCATGCGTCCGTTTTTGGCCAAAACGTGTTTAGATGCAAGGACTAAAATTCAGTTGGTGTCACGTAGGATGTTATATGGGGTATCGCATGGAGTATTCGGATACTAATAAAAAATAAATTACAGATTCCATCAGTAAACCGCGAGATGAATTTATTAAGCCTAATTAATCCATCATTAGCATATATTTACTGTAGCACCACAGTGTTAAATCATGGACCAATTAGGCTTAAAAATTAGTCTCGCAAATTAGTCGTAATTGTTGAGATTAATTAGGATTGATTAATTACTGATCAATTATTGTAAATCCCATCATTAGCAACTGCTCATGACGGTTCTAGCATATTCAACCGTTGAGGCCCCTTCGGCACCAATAGGCATCTTTTGGCCACTGGACATCCATTGGCTTGTATATATACATCACTATTCATCATATCAATACATGGTCATTCATTCGACCAATCCATTTTCATTCAACACGTTATCACGCACGCTAGTACCGCTGACGCCGAAAGGCAGAGTAGGAAGGAGAGGAGTTCGTCGGGACTTCGCCGGATTTTTGTTGTTCCACTTCAAGGTAGAAGATGGCCAAACCCGTACCTTCCATGAATGCGATGGTTGACACCATCACCGACGTCGTTGAAGCGGCCATCATCCGTGGCAACGCCCACCCTGGAGGCGTTCGTCGCTTCGTCCTCCAGGGCGCCGTCCGCCGAGCCCTCCGCGACATCGGCGACCACCGCACCCCCCTTCGCCGTTTCAACGGCAACGGAGGAACTGCCAGTGGACGCCCGTCGTCGCCCCGTCTGATGGCCCGTTCGTTGCCACGCCCGGTGCCGCGCTCCACTTCACGCTCATCGTCGCTGCAGTTCGCCCCCGGCGTGTGCCCATCTCACGGGCCCACCTTGTTCATCCGCCGCGCCGCGTCGTCGACCCCGCCGGAGTTGCTGAGGCCGCCAGTGGAGTTCTTGTCGCCCCCACCACCCCTGTCGTCGGCCGCGCTCACGCTCCCATGGAACGGAGGCGGTGGCTCCATGGCTAGTCGTTGTGGCGCCCCTCCACTCTCCAACCGAAGCAACGACGCGACGGCATGGCCTCCCGGCTTCGCCTACGACTTCGACGCCATCCCACCTTCTGTGCTCCCTCCAATCGCGCCGCCCTCGTCGAACGGCCGCTCCTACGCCGACGTCGCCGCCAACCGTGGCCACGACCAGCGCCGGAGCGCCAATGGAGTCGGGATCATCTCCTCCTCGGTTGAGGGGGAGGCGGTTTGCCGCTCCTAAGCGCCCTGGGATGGGTCGGTGGGGGCGGCTCCACCGTTCCCGGCTTGCAGCAACGGTCCTCGTGACCGAAGCTCGTCGGGGACGAGCGGGCCGTGCCCCGCGGACCAGCCTCCATGGCCGGAGAAAGGCCCTTGGCCCTGATCCGCCATGAGAGGAAAGGAGGAGGAGGATAAGGCACAAGACGACGGTTATCATCATCGGGTGGCACGGCAACAGCAGCGCCGGCAGCGTAGGAGGCTCGACGGTGGCAAGACAGCGACTGGACAGGCGGAGGCGGCAGTTGGGGCTGGGCGGTTAGGGTTCACAACCCTAACCGCCGGCCTTTTATAGTCACGGCGGGCTGGGGCGCCTGGGCCGGCCGCAGGCCTAACATGGCCGCTGGGCTGATGGCTTGGCCGCTGGGCCGTGCGTCTTGCTAGCCGGCTAGGCCGCGCGTGGCCTTCACGCTGGGCCGCGGGCCTGCCTGGCTGGCTAGGCCGCCGCCGGCTGGCTGGCCTCCTTTTCTTTTTCGTTTTTGTGCCTTTAGAATTTCTTTCTTAGTTATTTTCTAATTACAACAGTATTTAAATAAGTTAGCATATGTTTTGCTAGTTTAATTTCTGTTAGAACATCACATATTGTCATGATTGTTGTTTCTGTACCTGCTGAATTATTCTCGTTTATGATATGTTGGTGCCACCATACCCCTGTTTTGCACCAACATTGGTTACACTTGTAAGTTTTATAATAGAAATTGGGTATGTCGGTGCCCCAAACCATATTTTTGCACCACATACACATTAAAATTGCTAGTGACTTATATGCAATTTGACTAGATTATCTAAAAAATTAGAAATTTAATTACTATAGATTAAAATTGCAATATCTATCTTGATTATTTTGGTAAATTAGCACAAGATAATGGAGTCTATGGCATTGGCTGCATTTAATTCTCAGTGAATTATCCTGCCTGGAGACCGTGCCATAGCTGTGATTAAATCACCCATTATAGAAAGGTCTACATCTTTTTCCTCTGGAATTTGATGACTACCTACATTATGTAATTTCCAAAAAAAAAGGTTTTTGGAGTACTATAAAATTATATAAAACTTTAGGTCTTTACCAAAAATCACTCCAAAAACTATGATAAGATAAAAAAAATATCGCATCTCGTATTACAACATTACCATGTTGATTTTAATTTACCAAGCGGTAAATTAATTAATCTATGGTTGTCCACGTAGGACCATGGCCACTAAGGAGTTCGAGGAACTCACGTTAGATGGTAGTAATTACCCTACTTGAGCATATGATATCAAGGTTGCGCTTGCCTCTCGTAGCCTTTTGGCTACAATTCAGGAACCCCAACAAGAGGCTGCCATACAAGAGAAGCATACCTTTACTGCTCTAGCTTTATTACTGTTTTACATTCATAAGGACCTTAAATCTGAATACCTTATGATTGAAAATCCTCGCGAATTATGGGTCGCTCTAAAAGAGCGATATGAACAGCAAAAGGAACTGATTTGGCCAGAGGCCAATTATGAATTGAATCACCTACGTCTCCAAGATTTTAAATCTGTGGCAGACTATAATTATGTTGTTCATAAAATTTGTTCTAAATTAAAGTTTTGCGAGAAAGAGCCATCAGATACAGACAAGATAGAGAAAACACTCTCTACTATGCTCCCATCTGATAGAGTATTGCAGCAGCAATATAAGGCTCATAATTACCAGCAATATTCCCAGCTTATTCATACATTGTCTCAGGCAGAAAAACATGATGAAGTTCTTATGAAAAATCATCATAAGCGCCCTGTTGGTTCGACGCCTTTGCCTGAGGTTCACAATGTACAGAAACAGCCTAGGAATAAGAATAAGTTCAATGGACCTGATCCAAAGAACAGAACTGGTAAACGCAAACACAATAGGAGACAAAGATCTAATTCAAATAAGAGAAAGAAGGAAAATGCGAAACCCAAAAATGACAACAAGTGTCATAGATGTGGGGATTTCACGCATTTTGCCAAGAATTGTCGTACACTTAAGCATTTGGTAGCTTTGTACCAAAAGTCTTTAAAAGAGGCTAAGCCAGCAGGAGACACAAGATATGAGGCACACTTCAATCTTGCATCTAAGGCTGTTGCGGAAGAGGGTTGTTCTAATCAGGCCCCTAAAGAACAAGTGAACAACAAACCTCTAAACTTCAAAAAAGACCTTCCATCGCCGGACAATATGCTCATAGATTTTAGTTCTGGAGACATGTTTGGAGATTTCGAATAATCTCGGTCAAAACATTGATATCACTGTAGACTATTGTTGTAATAGTATATGTCATACATCCTTATAGTGGTTCAAATTATATTAATTAGTGTGCGTATGAGTTGTATTGTTTATATTGTAGAACTCATAGATTTTGTAATATCATACTTTTGTATTGATAGTTAATATATTATATATATAAGTTCTATGTGTTAAATTTGAATATTTATTTTATATTCACTTTACATATAGATGTCTGTTGACCTCAATTCAAAGGTGGAAGAATTATGCCTTGTGGACTCATGTACCACAAACTCTATACTTAGAGAAATGAAATATTTCCAGACTCTTAAGAAAAGAGAGGGAAATATTATAACCATTGCGGGTCGAGATGCGTTAATAGTTGGCTCAGGACAAGCCACTATTACTCTCCCCATGGGTACGCAGATTACGATAGAGGATGCATTGTTGTATCCTGACTCTACTCGTACCCTTCTAAGTTTTAGAGACGTCTGTAAGAACGGTCTCCATGTGGAGACCCATATGGATAATAAAGACGAATTTCTTCTCTTTACCAAACTTACTGGATATGGCAAACAAATCTGTGAAAAGATTTCGTCACTCCAAACTGGATTGTACTATACATATATCAAGCCACAGAACATGTTGCTTATAAGATAATTTTCCAAGGTGTCGATACATTCTGAAACTGGCATGATCGACTTGGGCACCCGGGAATAGGGATGATGAGGAAAATTATCGGCAATTACATAGGTCATGATATGAAAAACGCTAAATTTCCCAAAAATAAAGATTTTTGTTGCACTGCTTGTGCAACAGAAAAATTAATTTTAAGACCATCATATCTTAAAATTCGAGCTGAACCACTTAAATTCCTTGAAAGGATTCAAGGAGATATTTGTGATCCGATTCAACCATTATCGGGGCCGTTCCGGTACTTCATGGTTTTGATAGACGCATCTACTAGATGGTCTCACGTGTCCCTTTTGTTGACACACAACCATGTTTTTACCAAAATAATGGCCCAACTTAAAAAGTTGAAGGCACACTATCCGGAACATCGGATTCAATCAATCCGAATGGACAATACCGCAGAATTCTCATCCCGTACTTTTAACGATTATTGTATGGCATTGGGAATTCAGGTTCAGCATTCAGTCCCTTATGTACATACACAAAATGGTTTGGCTGAATCGTTGATTAAAAGAATCAAGCTTATTGCAAGACCTATGTTGACAAATTGCAAATTGCCTACGTCGTGTTGGGGTCACGTAGTTCTGCACGCTACCGACTTGATCCAACTACGACCAACTGCATATCACGAAACCTCCCCATTGCAGTTAGTACGCGGGAATCCTCTGAGTATTTCCCATTTGCATAAGTTTGGGTGCGTTGTATACGTACCCATCTCACCACCTAAGCGAACTTCGATGGGTCCTCACAGGAAACTCGGGATCTATGTTGGATACTCATCTCCGTCTATTATTAAGTATTTAGAACCTCTTATGGGAGATCTATTTACTGCCCGGTTCGCTGATTGTATTTTTAATGAGGATCACTTCCCGGCATTAGGGGGAGAATTGTACCAAAATGAATGTCAGGAAGTTAATTGGAATGCAGAAGGCATTTCATTTATTGATCCATGTACTACAGAAACTGAACTACAAGTTCAAAGAATTATTGATTTGCAAAATATTGCAAACAATCTGCCAGACGCTTTCTCTAATTATAAAGGTATCACAAAGTCTCTCTATCCTGTAAGAAATGTGCCTGAATGAGTGGAGGTACCTAATAAAACCACTCAACCCCCTATTGGCAAAAAGAGGGGGAGAAGCACTTCCAAGAGACAAGATGTGATTGCTGACAAGCAAAAGAAGACTGGAAATGCAACTCAACCTTTGGTTGAAAGACACCTAGAGGACATACATTGTCCGGTGGATAGAAGTAATCCACAATCCAGCTCAGTTATGCGCATAAATGCTGAGGCTGGAATATCGAAAGACCCTAGATCCATCGTTTCGGGAAGTCATGATGAATCTTTAAGGGTAGACGAAATTTCTATAAATTTCGCTGAGACTGGAGAGTCTTATAATCGTAAGTCCATAATAGTCGACACATATTTCTCTGAAGAAATTGCAAACATCCTTCTAACCGATTCAGATCCCAAGTCAATGGCTGAGTGCAAGAAGCGCTCAAACTGGGATAAGTGGAAGGTTGCAATTGAAACAGAGATTGCCTCGCTTAATAAAAGGAAGGTGTTTTCGGCTGTAATGCCAACACCTCCTAGTATCTTTCCTATGGGATATAAATGGGTTTTTGTCCGTAAAAGGAATGAAAACAACGAAGTGGTGAGATATAAAGCGAGACTAGTGGCACAAGGTTTTACGCAAAGACCTGGCGTTGATTTCAACGAAACTTACTCTCCGGTAATGAGCGGAATAACTTTTCGATACCTAATATCATTGGCAGTACAAAATTGTCTATCTATGTAGTTGATGGACGTAGTGACCGCATACTTATATGGGTCATTGGATTCTAATATATACATGAAAGTTCCTGATGGAATCAGTATACCGAATCCTAAGGCAAATCACAACATGTATTGCGTCAAGTTGCAGAAGTCGTTATACGGCTTGAAACAGTCGGGCCGAATGTGGTACAATCGGTTAAGTGAATTCCTTAAACAGAAGGGATACACAAATAATGATGACTGCCCCTGCGTCTTCATTAAGAAATCGTCAACAGGATTTTGTATCATATCAGTGTACGTTGATGATCTTAACATCATCGGCAATGAACCTGATATTAATGAAGCACGTCATCATTTAAAGATGGAGTTTGAGATGAAATATTTGGGTCAAACCAAATATTGCTTAGGTTTACAACTTGAGCACTTTCACTCAGGTATATTTATATACCAAGCTGCCTATGTCTAAAAGGTATTGGAGAAATTCAATATGGACAAGTCATATCCAACAAAAACTCCGATGGTAGTAAGATCCATAGACATTGAGAAGGATCCTTTTAGACCACCGGATGAAGGAGAAGAGATATTGGGGCCACAAGTCCCTTACCTAAGTGCCATTGGAGCACTAATGTATCTTGCTAATAGCACTCGGCCGGATATTGCATTTGCAGTAAATTTGCTAGCAAGACATAGTGCTAAACCTACCAAACGACATTGGGTAGGAGTTAAAATGGTATTGAGATACCTCAATGGCACTAGAGATTTTGGATTATTCTATAGCAGAAATCAAGATCCAATTTTGTTAGGATATACAGATGCTGGTTATTTATCATATCCCCACAATGGCAGATCACAAACAGGCTTTGTTTTCTTGCAAGGTGGAACAACAATATCTTGAAAATCTTCAAAGCAGACTCTAGTATCTACATCTACCAACCATTCTGAAATAATAGCTTTATATGAAGCATCACGCGAATGCGTATGGCTTCGCAGAATGGTAAACCATATAGTACAATCATGTGGTATTGGTGTACTTGACACACCTACGATTATCTTTGAAGATAATTCGGCATGTGTTACTCAAATGGAATCAGGTTATATTAAGAGTAATATGACCAAGCATATTATTCCTAAGTTATTTTACCCCCATGAACTCCAAAAGAATGGAGAAATAGAAATCTTGTAAACTAAGTCATGTGATAATCTAGCAGATTTATTCACAAAGTCTCTACCATATTCCGCATTTCGTAAATGTGTTGATGGTATTGGTATGAGAAGACTTAGAGACTTGCAAGAATCATGGGGGAAACTCTCTAAACATAACCTATTCCAACTTTACATTATACTCTTTTCCTTTATATGAGTTTTACTCCATTGGAGTTTTCTCACATAAAATTTTTAATGAGGTAATGGTAACACATAATAAATGTCATATTATCTATTTTTTCTCATAGAGTTTTTTCGAAGATAATTATGACATATTGATCCTTGATCAAATTGTTTTAGACTATATCTTGGGAGTACCCAAGAGTCTATTAACATTGAGAGTTATATATATCATGGTGTTTCTCCTTATTTTTCCCACTAGGTTTTAAGAAGTTTTGCCTGGTATATCGATATACTTTGGTTTTTTTTCCCACAGGGTTTTTCCGAAGCTTCAAGACATTTACTGATGAACAAACAACGGTGCCTACACAAGACCAATTGATCAAGGGGGAGTGTTGAGATTAATTAGGATTAATTAATTACTGATCAATTATTGTAAATCTCATCATTAGCAACTGCTCATGACGGTTCTAGCATATTCAACCGTTTAGGCTCCTTCGGCACCAATAGGCATCTTTTGGCTATTGGACATCCATTGGCTTGTATATATACATCACTCTTTATCAGATCAATACACGATCATTCATTTGACCAATCCATTTTCATTCAACAGTAATCTGTGTAATTAGTTATTTTTAAGTCTATATTTAATACTTCAGGTATGTATCTAAACATTTGATATGATAGAGACTAAAGTTTAGTTGGGAAAACTAAACACGGCCGCGTGTTAGTTCAACAAACCACGTGTGGAATAAAACAGCTACTACTAATCGGTCATAGCCTTTATATATATATATATATATATATATATATATATATATATATATATATATATATATATATATATATATATATATATATATATATATATATATATATATATATATATATATATATATATATATATATATATATATATATACGGCAGCGCTATTGTACATCTTAGGTGTAGAATATTATTTTACACTGCAAGTCAAAACTGAGTAGAAAAAATACTGAGTAGTACTGAACAGTGTTCAGTATCATTCATTACTACACCTAGGACCACGAAATACTGAACAATACTGAAACGCGAATACTGAACGATACTGAGTTCTGTTTAGTATAATAGTTTGGTGTGTGTGTATATATATATATATATATATATATATATATATATATATATATATATATATATATATATATATATATATATATATATATATATATATATATATATATATATATATATATATATATATATAGGGAGATTATACTCTATAGCTAGCTACAAAATAAGTTATTTTGTAGCCACCTCTATTTACGATAATTTTATATACTAATTTACGACAATGTCAGTATATATTTACGATAGTTGAATTACTATAACACATGGGGATATTTACCATAATGTTATAGTAAATCACATAGTAAGGAGTTACTATAATCTCGTAAATTAGCATAGCAATTATTGTAACTCAAAGTGGCTACATAATAAGTTATTTTGTAGCCAGCTGTAGGGTATATATATATATATATATATATATATATATATATATATATATATATATATATATATATATATATATATATATATATATATATATATATATATATATATATATATATATATATATTCGGTAGCCCGCTGTTATTTTATAGCCACCTCTATTTACGATAATGTCAATACATATTTACGGTAATTGGGTTACTATTACATATGAGGATATTTACCGTAACGTTATAGTAAATCACATAGTAAGGAGTTACTATAATCTCATAAATTAGTATAACAATTATTGTAACTCAAAATGGCTACATAATAAGTTGTTTTGTAACTAGCTATAGGGTAGTAGTTCTATATATATTACTTGATTTATCATACGTGTTGAAAAACACAGAACAGAAACCGTGAGATGATACATAAGGCGTGACTGACGGCTGCGCTGACCAAGAGATGATACAGAAACCGTGATGCATGTTGTGGGCGTTTGTTCAAAATATTTCATCTGCTTCTAGACGTATGTTGCAATCGTTTAGATGCATGTTGCGGGCGTTTGTTCAAAATGTTTCATCTGCTTCCAGACGTATGTTGCAATCGTTTTTTATCTGGATGTTGCATATGTTTCACACGTATGTTGCAACCGTATGTTCCAAATGTTTCAGCTTTTTCCATACGCATGTTGCAATCGTTTTTGATCTGGATGTTGCATATGTTTCACACATATGTTGCAATAGTATATTACAAATGTTTCAGTTGTTTCAGTCTTATGTTGCAGCAAGTAGTTTCATGTTGCAAGTGTTTTATTTGGATGTTTCATGTGTTTCACACACATGTTGTAAGTACATGTTTCAAATGTGTCATCCGTTTTCAGTCTTTTGTTGTATTCATATTGCATGTGTCTTATGTTGTTCGGCCAGGGGCGAGTCGGGGCTCGTGCGGACAGGGCGCGCGGCACCCAAGGGGGTAGCGGTTGGGGGCGCTAGGGGCCGGCGGACTGGAGTGCTGCGAGTCGGCTTGCTGGGGGCGTGCTCGTCCTCAACCACTCGTCCTAGCTCCCGAGTGTCGCTCGCGTGAAGAGTCAGAGAGACTAAGGAGGGGGTCAGGGGAAGGACCGGCTGGTGCAGAGACGGAGGCGGAGTGCACTCGTGGGGTGGTGCAAAGGCGGATGGGGGCGGGCTGCACGGGCGGCCGGATGCGCGCGTCTTTTTTTGAGTTTTGGAAAAAGTACAATGGTTTTGCAAAAAAATTTTGAGCTCCACTTAGGACCTGTACGTCTTTTCTAAATCATGGTTTTGCAAGTCTCTGGCAGTCTCTTGATATCATGGGTTTCCAAAACTACAACATCTAAGACCTCGTTTAGTTCCGGCCGGATTTGGCACTCTGCACAGTGTCGCGTCAAATCAGCGCACTGTAGCATTTCGTTTGTATTTGGTAAAAATTGTTTAAACTTTGACTAATTAGATTTAAAATGTTCGTCTCGCAAAGTACAGCCAAACTGTGCAATTAGTTTTTGATTTCATCTACATTTAGCACTCCATACATGTGCCGGCATTTTGATATGACAGGAAATAGGAATTCTGTATAGTAAATTTGGTGGCCAATTTGAACATCTTAACCAGGCCTAAACATGCTCGACCTCTTCTTTCTGGTCAACAACAGGCCACATAGTTCAGCTGATCTTTCAAAGGAATCTCTCTGTCAATTATACTGATGCAGCCCAGGGTTTTTTTTACCGACCGGTCACCCCAAACCGCCGGCCTCCGGTTCCAGTTTACCGGTAACCGGTCGGTAACCGGTCGAATTTGAATTTGAATTCAAACGCGCCTTCGGTTCGGTTTGTCACCGGTTTACCGGGCGGTTTGGAGCGGTAACCGCTCGGTTTGAGCGGTTTACCGCTCGGTTTGAGTTTGGAATTTTCTTTTTTCTTTTTTTTTTCAAACTTCTATACGTATAAATAAATACTAAACGAACTCGAATTTGAAAAAATTTTACACCATTGGCTTCTATAAATCATGAACTATTTTTAGGAATTTTTTCAGCATTTTTTGTTTTTTTTCAAATTTTAAATTTGAATTTGGGGGCCTTAACGGGGCACGACCGGGATTTTTTTTTCTTTTTTTTCAAACTTCTATACATATAAATAAATACTAAACGAACTCGAATTTGAAAAAATTTTACACCATTGACTTCTATAAATCATGAACTATTTTTAGGAATTTTTTCAGAATTTTTTTTTCAAATTTTAAATTTGAATTTGGGGAATACCTAACCGGACCGGACCGAAACCGGTCCGGCCCGGTTAAGCCGGTAACCGCGGTAAACCGCGGTTTACCGAGCGGTTTTTTTAACCCTGATGCAGCCTCTTTCTGGAGACTGGGACCTGAACGACTGAACCTCTCAACAACCAAAAAAGTAATAACAGCGGCAATGAACCTCTCAACAACCACACAACAACGGTGCCGCCCAGCAGTCCAAACGCAGATATATTCAAAGGATCTCTCGGATTGGTATTTTGCCATGTGCTGGTAATACGTTTTCGCTCACATGTGAGCTTCTTCAAATGAGGATAAATCTAATCTGCGCGTGGCCGTCTGCTAGCTGATGCTACGCTGTATCTTAATTAACTTCAATAATCTTTTCATTTTTTAAGAGGGCACAAGGGCAGTCGGCAGGAGCACATCTCCTTAATTAGTTTTGCCGTTATGTAGTACTATATCTCTTTACTCTAGAAACAGTGAAACTAAACTCAAAGTCTCTTATTATATTGCCCTATTTTTTTCACTCTGTTTAGTCTCCTGACGTAAATGTACCAAAAATTGGCATGAATGTAGTAAACTACACTATCGTGGATATATGAGCTATACAGCTATATCTGCGCAAAATAGCTTAACGGTCACTAGAAAATCTACCTTTTGTTATATTTGGCTGATGGTTTTTACGGCTGATAAGTCGGCTGATGCTGTTTTGTTGTGAGAAAAAAAAACATTGTGCCATAGTTGATAAGTCGGACCGATAAGTTCCAGCGAACAGGGTGAAGCAGATTAGCGGGAACTGTTGCATCCAAGGTTACCAGGGCGGCCTTCCGTTCCGCGTATCTGGATTCTGGAGAACTGTTTTGGGATGAAACGGTACTACGGTAGGTAGAGAGTTGTTTTAGTATATACGGGAGTTCAATTTGATGCATTCTTTTTGGAGTTAAACTCCGTGTATGAGCATGTGTAAAATGTACGTAGTATAGTAAAATAATGAGAGTCAAAGGACTTGATGTGCTAGGCGAAAAGCAAATCGAACTAATAGTGACAGACGGTGACTCTGGGCGGGGTTGACTGCCCGGCTGCCCGTGCAATTCCTTTGATGACAGTGAACGCCGGGAAAGAAGAGATGTCTGCGGAAAGAAGGCACTCGACCATCTCACCTGTAATGTTGGAGTTTGACCGTTATCCCTAAGCAGAAGATTATGCTAAAATGTTGGTAGCGGACAGGTTCTTGCACTCTGTCGTCATGCTAGCTACTGGCATGACTGAGCATGCGTATTTGCATTGGTACTAAGGACATGTTTTTGTCTCTGTTTTTTTAACACACATCACATCGAATGTTGCGGCACATGTATGTAGTATTAAATGTAAACTAATTAAATGCATGTCGGCACAGATTAAGAGTAATTTACGAGACGAATCTATTAAGCCTAATTAGTCCATGATTGGACACTAATTACCAAATAAGACGAAAGTGTTATCATACATGTTAAACTTTAACAGGGCAAACCAAACACCCCTTGACACTGTGATCCCTCCCTTCTGCGAGTAGCATTCGGTGGAGATACTCAGTGCTTGCAGGATACTAGTCACTACCTGTCAGTATTATACGCAAACTAGGACCTAACCAATTCTTCGAAGGCAGACAATAGTAATTAGTCTCTACTCATACTGATCAGAGAAGAATGCTAGGTGGAGTTGAAGGCCACTGATTCTTGAACGTTGCCAGAAGGGAAAAAGGAATCCTGATGAAGGAGACACATCTTGCCATCTCGGAATGCTTTTCCAGCAGGAGTGCATCGTACTGAACTTCTGATCCCTGAGAATCCCCTGATGCTAAGATCCATGCACCGGTCGACGACAGTGAGCACGACTGCTGAGTAGTCCTGGGCTAGTAGCCCCTGGTAAATTAGGCACGTTTCGCAGAAAGATCGGAGCAGTAAGCAGGACTTCAGAGAAAGGCCGTGTTTAGATGCCGAAAGTTGAGGCCCGAATTCGGGTCTGCTGCTGAACACTGTAGCAGCTTTTGTTTTTTAGGGTAAAAAATTGTCCAAAAATGATTAATTAGATTTAAAATATTCGTCTCGTAAAGTACAACAAAACTGTACAATTAGTTTTTGATTTCATCCACATTTAATACTCCATGTATTTATCTGTATTTTGATGTGACGGAAAATCTTCTTTTTGCATAGTAGAATTTGGAGAGAGAATTTGGGATGTAAACAAGGCCAAAGGTTACCACGGTGGCACGTCGTCGGATAAAGCGCAGATTCCACGTCTGCACGCAAGTCTTCGGAGCCGCCAAGTCTAGTCTAATGAAACGACAACGTAACGCGAGGGATAAGACTGAGTGCACTGGTATACTGTATGGGTCACTGCAGTAACGTACAGAGTGAAAAGCAGCTGCAGCGGGTACTGGATGTTCAACGCATTATTCCGCCTTATTTGGCGTTGTACCAGGTCTGCGCTATGCTGGTGGGAGCACAAGCTGCAGCAGACAGAGCAGCACGCGGGCAAGAGAAATGGCCAGCAGGCCCACACGCAGAGAGAGCAGCACATGCGCGCGGGGGAGGAGGGAGATGTGACGGCGGCCCCACTTTTTTCAACTACTAAAAAATATTTTAACTCACAAACCATAAATTCAAATTAAATTTCGATTGCACCATTAAATTTATTTTAATAAATTCTTCAAAACTAGATCACACATGGATATATTTAGATAAAATTTATAGAAGATGACAAGTGAGGCCGCTATGAGTAGTTGGTATAGAGTAGAAATATAGAGAATGGATGAGTGCGGGGTAAAGTGGTATAGAGTAGAGAATCTTAATGACTAGGACAGATAGATGATGAATTTAGAGTAACGTGAGTGCGGATAGCCTAAATCGACTAATCCCGTTCGCCCTCGCAGTCAGTTAAAATAATCTTATTCGCATGGCTTCCGTGCTGCGGACTAGTAGTATTTCACGCATGTGCGCATTAGGCTAATACGTGCATGCTCTGCGCTTTGCGTTTCCCTAAACACTGCTTTGAATTGATCTCGTGTCCCTGGGCACGTAAGTGTCAGTGACGCCCGCCGCTTTAGCAGCTCCATCTCCCTGTCGCGTGCCGCGCCCGCGTATATAAGCCGCGCTGCTTGCGCTCTCGTTCATTCCCATCCCAGACTCGCTTCTCCGCACACGACCAGCGAAGCCGCGCACGCTCCGCTAGTCCCGGGGATTGCGAGTAAAAAGCTAGCAGGAGCTCGTAGCTTCCTTTTTCGGGGGATCTCGGCAGCTTGCAGTTGCAGCGGCAGCAAATGGACGCCGGCGACGCCATGGAGAAGGGCCAGCGCTCGCCGCGGCTGCCAGAGGTACGCTCTAGCCTCCAGGAGCTCCTTTTCATTTTCTCGTACATTGGTATGTGTGAACCGTGAACGTGAATGTGCGATGGCTTATGGCAATTTTCAGTTTTGTCAATAGCCTTCGCGGGCAACAGAAAATCGGGTCAGTTCTTGATGATTAGACATTTTTACGACAAAGCAAATATGAAATGCAAGGTCTATTTGACTTTTTGGCGAATTATCAAATACAGAGTAAACATAGAAAACCATATGTAGAAGCAAGCTGTAACGTACCAATAATAAAGTCGTCTTACCCCGTTTCCCTTTGTACGCGCAAGATAACGTGCGATGGCACGGCAGAACCAGAGCATTTACTGTTTGATCGGGTAGGAAGTGATTTTGCACGTACGGGGTTGGTGGCAACAACCCTTGTAGCCTTAGCCGAGTATGTACGAGCATACAAGTTATTCTGAAGTGTCCATCAGACAAGTGAAAACGGTTTTGTGTGCTACAATATCCGAAAATCTGGACTTTTCAGATTTTTCCGTTCAAGGTTCAAAAAGGTTGGTCAGAAAAAGTGCACCCCACCCCCACCCGGTTTGAACACAGATAGATTGCCATACTTTTATGTGTCTTATACATGATGAATAAATAACAATTGCCGTAGATGATAACCTTGCTTTTATGCTGAGTTATAACCGTGCAAACCGGAAGTAGTACATTTTTTGAGTGGCAGAAATGCAGAGTTCATATTTCTGACAGTCTGCACAAATTTACAAGCATTGCAGAGGGGGAACCCAAAGATTCAGGATGAAAGTCTCACGGTGCCACTCATTCAAGACAAGAAAACCGGAAGCAAAGCACCAGCAGTGGTTCTAGGTGAGCTCCAGGTTTCTTCAGACAGAGCCAGAACCACAGAGACAGCTACTGTAATTTTGCTATCCAAGCTAGCTTTACTAGCTAAGTGCTGACACATCGAACACTGAATGTTTTCTTCAGGATTCGAGTGCTTGGAAAGCACAGCGTTCAATGGCATTGGCACGAACCTGGTGGTGTACCTGGAGACCGTGCTGCATGGAAGCAATCTAGCCAGTGCGTCCAGTGTCACCTCGTGGTTCGGGACCAGCTACCTGACCCCGATCTTCGGCGCCATCATCGCGGACACGTTCTGGGGCAACTACAACACCATCCTCGTCTCCCTCCTCGTCTATCTTCTTGTGAGCATTATTTTTCAAATCCAAATCAAAATCACGTGAACGTGAAAACTTACGACCATGCTTAAGGTTAACTTTGCGATATGATCGACGACGCAGGGCATGATGTTCGTCACCTTCTCGGCGTTCCTGCCGGCCACCGAGCTCTGCGGAGTTGGGTCGTCGTGCCACCCCGTGCTGGGCTCGCAGAACATCGCGTTCCTAGGCCTCTACCTCGTGGCCTTCGGCAGCGGCGGCGTGCGGGCGGCGCTGCTGCCGTTCGGCGCGGAGCAGTTCGACGACGACAACGCCGTGGACCGGGAGCGCAAGATGTCCTTCTTCAGCTGGTTCTACATCTGCGTCGACTTCGGCATGATCATCTCGGGCGTCTTCATCGTGTGGATCCAGCAGAACATCAGCTGGGGGCTCGGCTTCGGCATCGCCACCGCCTGCATCGCGCTCGCCTTCGGCGGCTTCGTGCTCGCCACGCCCATGTACAAGCGCCGGATGCCCACGGGAACGCCGCTCAAGAGCCTGGGCCAGGTTGTGGTCGCCACGTTCAGGAAGGTCAGCCTCCGCGTCCCCGCGGACGCCAGCCTCCTCTACGAGGTCCACGACAAGATCGAGCAGCCCAAGATCGCGCACACCGACGAGTTCGGGTTCCTCGACAAGGCGGCGGTGGTCGCGGAGTCGGATCTGGATGAGGTGACGAACGACGCCACAGCGGCGGCCGCGGGGTCGTCGTCGTGGAGGCTGTGCACGGTGACGCAGGTGGAGGAGCTCAAGATCCTGCTGCGCCTGCTCCCGATATGGGCGACCAGCATCGTGCTGTCGGCGGCGTACGCGCAGCTGAACACCACGTTCGTGCAGCAGGGCGGCGTGATGGACATGCGGGTGATGTCGCTCACCGTCCCGGCCGCGTCCATGGTGTCCTTTGAGGTGCTGTGCGTCCTGGTGTGGGTGCTCATCTACGGCGCCGTGATCGTGCCGGCGCTCCGGGCCATCTCCCCCGCGCGCGGCGAGCCGTCGCAGCTGCAGCGGATGGGCGCCGGGCGGCTGCTCATGGCGTGCGCGATGGCCGTGGCGGCGCTGGTGGAGATGAGGCGCCTCGATGCCGCGGGCCGCGGCGAGTCCATCAGCATCGCGTGGCAGATGCCGCAGTACTTCGTGCTGGCCGGCGGGGAGGTGTTCTGCTACATCGCGCAGCTGGAGTTCTTCTACAACGAGGCGCCGGAGACGATGAAGAGCATGTGCACGTCCTTCGCGCTGCTCACCGTCGCGCTGGGGAGCTACATGAGCTCGCTCATCTACGCCATCGTGGACGCGCTCACCGCCACCGGCGGGCGGCCTGGCTGGATCGCGGACAACCTCAACGAGGGCCACCTCGACTACTTCTTTTGGACCATGGCGGCGCTGTGCACGCTAAACTTCGTCGTGTATAGTGGGTTCGCCAGGAACTACAAGGTCAAGACGGTCGTGTCGTGATCCTGCCACTGCCAGCGTACACAAAAAGAGTCCAGTTAGTTTGCAGTGGATGTTGGTGCGCAATGGCAGGCACCTAGGGGGCACAGAAGATTAATTTTAGGGATTGCTATAGGAGGGCTCGGGTGCGTACAGGTGAAGGCAGACCATTATTTTGTGTGTTCTATTCCATGGTGTTGCTTTGTAGCGATGGGGTCCTGATTTTTTTTTTTTTGGTTCCTTTTCTTTTCTCTCTTTTTCTTTTTTCTTTTTGGCCAGTAAGCTGAAACATGGATGTGCAACAGGACATCCATGACCACATTTTATTATGCATTAGAAAAAAAAAAAGTGCAGTGCTGGCTTGCTGCTACTCGTTGCACGACGAGTGGTTGGTTCTGTTTGCCAATTGTTCGAGAGGGCAGCGCCCGAACAAGTTCATATGTCCTTCTGGGCCTCGGAATGCCCGCGGAAATGTTGGGCCAAGATGTTTCGGTACAGGCTGGGCTTCTTTGTGGGCACATGATAAGTTAAGTTAGGACTTACGGCGGTCAGCCATTTTAGCCTCCAAACTATTTCTTATGCTCAAACTCTCCTTTTAAGCTCAATTTCATCCTGAACTATAAAGATGATCATTTTAATCCTCAAACTTTGCATTTTAGGCTCAATTTCATCCATAAAGTATCACAAGTGTATTTCGGTCTTTAAACTTTTATTTTCAACCTAATTTTGTCTATCCAAAAAGAAAACTTTATAAGACACAATTTCATCCATGAATTATCAAAATACATTTTGGTTCAACTTCGTCCTTTGTCCAGCACCACGTGCGATTTGAGATGGATAGTCATCGTTAGGTACTATTGTCCCTGGCGTCGTCCGAACTATCGAATCGGATAGCACATTTTCATCATTTATATTCATATTCATATTCTAAGATGAATATAAATATAGACCTAAATATTCTTAAATATGACTTATTTTTAGCCTATGGATAAACATTATTATTTTATTCACAAATGGTTATTAGTTGAGCCTAACTCTAGAAGTACCTGATAAAAAATTATAGATCTCCATGTTTATTAAGGAATAAATAGCGTTCGAAGCAACTATAATTGCTCCCACAAAAATGATTTAGTAGGATATATATATGTGTATGTGTGTGTGGATTAAATTGAGCCCAATATGCAAAGTTTGAGAACTGAAACGATCATCTTTATAGTTATAGGACGAAATTGAGACAAATATGCAAATTTTGAGGGCTGAAACGATCATTTTTATAGTTCTAGGATGAAATTGAGTATAAAAATATAGTTTGAGGACTAAAATAACCGTTTTAAAAGTTCAGAGATGAAACTGAGCCTTGAGCAATACTTCAAGGACAAAAACGACTATTCTACGTAAAATAAACTAACTCCGTTTACAGTACACACAAGCCACAACGCTAGCGAGAAACCTACGGGAGCACACTCCCAATTCAGTCCAAATAAATTCCACTGAAAAACCTTTGAAGAATCATCGGGGCTTACGAAAAATAAGTAATAACAACCATTTATGGAAGCAAATATTCGTGTACGGAGAGGCCTCAGGAGCACGCATTTGATTTCCGAAATTTGAAATGAACGCATATAGTTTTCAGATACAGCAAGACTGGATCGTATCGAAGAGACGACGGCAAGTATGGCACGTGGCATCCTGTGGTTCGACCAACAGGACACACTAACTCGATAATGTGGGGTCCACGGCTGCAAGTTTGAAAATGAAATTCTGGGGAGATGAACAGGCCCGCTCCAACGGCCGGATTCCTCGAATTCAAATCCGGCCGCGCTTTCTGCCTTTATATACGACCCCCACGCTCCCCGTCGTTTGCTTTTCCGGATGACCCATCGCAGCTTCGCATTCGCTGCGCACCCCAGCTGAGCCGAGCCGAGCGGAACTAGATCGGACGAGAGAAGGAGGAGGCCAAACGGCGGAGAGGAAGAGAGACCGAGGTTACAGGACAGGAGGACGGTCGCCGCCGCCTGCAGCGAAGAGAGCATGGACTTCCTCGCGCTCTCCCGCCGTGACCTGCAGGCGCTGTGCAAGCGCAACGACATCCGCGCCAATATGACCAATGCCGCCATGGCCGACGCCCTCCGCGCGCTCCCCAAGGTAGGCACCCTCTCATCCTCGCCCCGTTACTCGTCGATCGCCAGATCTGGGCTCTGTGAGTTAAATACTTGCTACGCATTCCGTAATTCTGTTCCAGGTCGAAGGGATCGAGGAGTACGTCAACGTTCTGCAGCCGGTCGCCGTGCCGCAAACGGCGGTTAAGTCGGTGAATGAGGAGCAGAAGCCGAAGAAGCAGGAGAGGCCGCTTCCGCGCGGCCGCCGCGCCACGGCCAAGTCATCGGAGCCAATTGAGGCAGAGGAAGACAAGGAAAAGTTAGAGGAGGATGTGAAGCGGCAGTCGAACAAAGAGGATGCGCAGGCACCTGGCGTCGGGCAGCGCGGTGCCAGCCGGCGCGCTAGGCCCGTGCCTACCGTGCCTCTGCCGCCGGGCAAGGCAGTGGCAGAGGAGGAAGGCCAAGAGGACAATCTGAAGCGGGAGGCCAAAAGGCATACTGCGCCTGCGCCCGTCGTGGGCCGGAGCGGTGCCAGCCGGCGCGCTCAGCCCTCGCCTGTTGTGGCCGCGCCGGCAGCCGAGTCAGAGGTTGCTGGTGCGGAAGAGGAGCAGATGGAGGAGAAGGTGGAGGACCACAAGCAGGAGGCTACCATGGATGATGTGCCGGCCCTTGGCGTAGGCCGCCGCGGTGCCAGCCGACGCGCTCGTCCGGCGCCTTCTGTTGCTGCGCTGGCAGGCAAGGTGGTAGTGGAGCAGGAGCAGAGGGGCCCGATCCCACGCGGCCGTCATGTCAAGGCCAAGGGTAGTTCGACCGAGCCTATCAGGTTGGACGACAGCGATGATGAAGAAAAGGAGGATGCGAAGCCGGAGGAGCAGGAGCAGAAGGACGTGCAGATCCTTGGCGTGGGCCGGCGCGGAGGTGCCAGCCGGCGTGCTCAGGCGGCGCCTGCTGTAGCTGCACCAGAAGCTAAGGCAGAGGAGCAGAGGGCCCCTGTCCCACGCGGCCGCCGCATCAAGGCCAAGTCGTCCGAGCTCGACAGCAAGGAGCACAGAAAGCCAGAGGAGGAGAGGGGAGATGCGCCAGCAATTGGTGTGGGGCGGCGCGGTGCCAGCCGGCACGCTCCTGCCCCTTCAGAAGCTCCGGCAACGAGGAGAAGCGCTGCTGCAAGAAAAAATGAGGCAGGGGATGTGGCCGTGGAGGATGTACCCATCCGGGCCACTCGACAGCGTAAGCCGACGATGAAAGCAGCAGCAGCTGCTGCAGTGGCAGAGGAGAAGCCACCACGAAGGGCTACAAGGAGCGGCGCGGTACAAGAGAAACCACAAGGTGAGAAATGAGTGATTTCATCCCAATCAATGCGCACCGACTGAAATGCTGCTTTTGTTGATGCCAAATTTGATTGCTGAACCATGTGTCTTCTTTGTTGCAGAGGCTGTGGGTGCACCAGATGTGGCCGTGGAGGCGGCGGTACCAATCCGGGCCACTCGCCAGCGTAAGCCGACAATGAAAGCAGTAGCAGCTGCTGCAACGGCAGAGGAGAAGGCGCCACCAAGGGCCACGAGGAGGGGTGCGGTGATGAGGACCCTTTTGCCGCAGGAGGTACAAGAGGAACCACAAGGTGAGAACTGAGGATAGTTTTCATCCCAATCAATTTGCACCAACTGAGGTGCAGCTTTTGTTGATGCCTATTTTTGATTGCTGAACCAAGTGTCTTCTGTGTTGCAGAGGTTGTGGGTGCACCGGTTTCTTACCGGCGATGTGATGCTCTGGAAGAGTTTGGAGAGGCTTCTGATCTTCAAAAGGAAGAGTTAAACGAGGTGGGCACACCGAAACAAGATGATGATCAAGGTGAGACATAGACATGGTGTGTCTATTTCCATTTATTTTCTGAAGCACCTGCGCCTAAAGCTAATATAGATATTTTTTCTTTTGTTTTTATATTGAATTTTTAGATCTGGTTATCATTGAGGATGCGAAGCTGATGGAAGAGACTCTAGCAGAAGAGCCATCTGTGACTGATCAGGCACAAGAGGAACCACAAGGTGAGAACTGAGGAGTGTTTTCATCCCAATCAATGTGCACCAGCTGAGGTGTTGCTTTTGTTGATGCCAATTTTGATTGCTGAACCAGGTGTCTTCTCTGATGCAGAGGCTGTGGGTGCACCGGTTTCTTACCAGCGATGTGATGCTCAGGAAGAGTTGGCAGAGGCTTCTGATCCTCAAAAGGAAGAGTTAAACATGGTGGATGTACCGAAACAAGACGAAGATGAAGGTGATACATATACATGGTGTGCCTGTTTCCATTTATTTTCTGAAGCAACTGCGCCTAAAACTAATAGATATTTTACTGTATTGAATTTTCAGATGTGGTTATCATTGAGGATGAGAAGCTGATGGAAGAGACTCTAGCAGAAGAGCCATCTGTGACTGATCAGGAATGCACAGATAATTCAGAAATGCAAGAACAACAAGTGGATGATGAGAAGTGTCATGCTCCCTTGGCAACCCAGGAGGACGAAGATCAAGGTCAGACATACACATGGTGTGCCTGTTTCCATTTATTTTCTGAAGCAGCTGCGTCTAAAGCTAATATAGATATTTTTCCTTTGTTTTTGTATTGAATTTTCAGATGTGGTTATCATGGAGGATGAGAAGCTGATGGAAGAGACTCCAGCAGAAGAGCCATCTGTGACTGATGAGGAATGCACGGATAATTCAGAAATGCAAGTACAACAAGTGGACGATGAGAAGTGCCATGCTCCCTTGTTAACCCAGGCGGAATCACCAATCCTTGGTCTTGTTTCAACGGTAACCGAACAGGCATCTGAGGACGATGAAGGTGCCAGTTTTCAGGATGATGGAGGCTCCAGTTCGGGTCTGTTGGACAAGGGTGTGTGTGAGGAGATCTATGATGCCGGTGAAGAGATGGAATTAGTGCCCTGCGTTCAGACTCTGCAGGCCCCATTGATAGGCAACGAAAATGATGCCAGTTATGCCAACCATGAAAGTGAAGTGGGAAACTTCAATGAAGTACCAACTGTCAGAGAGGAAATCAGTGAAGTTGATACACTAGAAGTCAGTAAGGAGAAGGAACACACGGATATTGCTGAGTTGCAGACTGACATTGTGGATGAGGCAGCTTTTCTTGATTGCTCGAGTAACATCAGCCTGGTTGCTGAAGAAGAGATCAATGAGAAGGTCAATACTGCTGGAGAGGAGACCAATGACGAGCTCAATAGTGAAGTTGGTCTTGGCTATCAAAAGGAGGGTGATGTGGTTGTTGATAAGGTGCTGCATGACTCGGTTGATAACACCATTCTTCTTGATTGTTCAAGTGATATCAGCTGGGTTGAAATGGAGAAGGCAGGAAACGTCAGAAGTGAGATGCCTGAGAACCTAGCTGCATTGGATGAGGATGGTGATAAACCGAATGAAGTGGTTATTGGTGACAACATGTCCCAAATCACAGTGATAGATGAAGTTGTTCAGGAGGAAAAGGGAGCACTGATCACCGATGAGATGCTGCAGGGAACAGCTGGAATGCATGATGACATCAAGGATGATCAGTTTGAAACTGTTACAATGGATGAAGATGTTGTCAAGGATAATTTTGAAACTGATAGTGTTCATGCTGATGAACAGATGGAAGCGGTAACTATTGACAAAGTGCTAGAACTCACAGGGACAAAAGTTGAAGATGTTGAGGAGAAGACACCACCGTTAGTTTATGAGAAGCAAAAGAGCATAGTTACAATGGATAAAGATGTCGTCAATGATCATTTCAAAACTGATGTTGTTCATGCTGATGAATTGATGGAAGTGGCAACTACTGACGAAGTGCCAGAACTCTCAGAGATAGATGATGAAGTTGTTGAGGAGATGAAGACGCCACTGTTAGTTGATGAGAAGCAATTGAGCATAGCTACAATGAATGAAGACATTGTGGATGATCATTTCAAAACCCATGTTGCTCATGCTGATGAACAGAAGGAAGTGGTTGCTACTGAAGTGCCAGAAGTCACTGGGACCGACAATGAAATTAAGGAGAAGGCACCAGTGATAGTTGATGAGAAGAAACAGAGCTCAGTTACAATGGACGGAGATGTTGTCTTTGATCATTTTAAAACTGATATTGCTCATGCAGATGAACAGAAGGAAGTGATAGGTATAGTTACTGAAGTGCCAGATGAAGTCACAAGGACTGACGATGAAGTTGTTGAGGAAAAGGCAGTTGTGATTACTGAGGACATACCAAATCAGGGGACTGTACCAAATATCACACATACAATGGATGAGTGTTTAAAGGAAAACCATTTTGGAACTGATTTTGGTCATGACAATGAGCAGACGAAAGCAATCACTGCTGACTTTGAGCCACAAGTCTCGAGAACACAAGACGGGGGTGCCCGGAAGGAGAATGCATTGCTTGATGATGTCACAGAGTCCCTGTCCAAGAGCATTATCACCATGGAGCCATCAGTGTTCAAGAACAGCAGTGAGAAGAACACTGCTGAACCCATGACAGTGCTAGAAGAGAAGGGAGTGAAGGAAGCAAGCGAATCTGAGGATTTGACTAAGCTTAGCCTAGGGCAGCTCAGAGCCAAGCTCAAGGAGAAGCTGAACGCCAAGAAGGTAATGAACCAATTACACTCCAGCTATGTACCCTTTTCGTTTATGATTTATATACTAAACTAGCTTGTAACATGCAGAACAAAGAAGCAAAGAAGAGGGTGGCGCTTGCCAGGGTGGACGAGAATGTCTGTCGATCCCACGCAAAGGGGAAGCAGCAGAACCTAAATCTGCAACAGCATTAACCCGGGGATGAAGCTGGCTCTGAACTCTGATATATCACGTGTGCGTCTAGATAGCATGCAGTTGTGGTGAAACCATGGTTTCTCCTACCTAACTTATGTGTGAGTTGTTTGCGTGTTTGCTTGGAGAGGCCTAAAATGATTCGGCTGTATTTTGGTCAAGTCCAATCGTAGGCTAGTACCCAGCATTGACCTGTGAAGTTTGTTGGTGTTGGTTGACTGTCTTATTTCGAACTCATTGAGAATACCTGCTTGCTTTATATCTCGTGCAATAACAAATTAGTATCAGATTGTATGGAAATGCACCTTGTTCACATCGTTTGCTCGAAGCGATATCCTATTTTTGTGTATGCAACAAGTTAACTGTAAGCTGATTATTTCCTGTAGTCCTGTTCCCTAACAGTCCCATCCTGAGGTTTGCAGGTTGCCTGGTTGTTATTCAGCTTGCCACTGTCATTAACTCTGAAGGTATAATAAGAGAGATTTGTTACTGTGTTTGGCCGGTTCCTCCTAAAGAATTATTTCCAACCGTTGATATATTAGTAATTTTATACTGCAGTCATCTATCTCTGAATGACAGTCCAGAGCTACACTGCTTTTATTACTGTGCACCTATCTTGGATTCCTTTGAAACCACAGACTGCGGTTTATGCATCTAGGTCATTCATTTGGTGATTTGTGTGTCCAAACAGAAATGTGTTTGATTTTACATTGTGTCGATCTACAACATAGAAAAAAATTAAGGATTTGGGTTGTAGTCCCGCTGATTCTACATGCATCTCATAGGGTGATGAAAAAGATTGTTTCTGTTTGATAAAACCAGGTGAGCACTCCTGCAGTCCTACTTAGGGTGCGTTTAGTTCCCCATTTCACCCAAAAAAATTTGGGTTTTGGCTCATCATTTTGCAAAATGGAGCTAAACACCATGCAAAATTTTTGACAAAAAGGTATCCATTCTCCATTTTGGATTTTGGCCTCAAGAGGCCAAAAAAGCCAAAAAACTAAAAAGCTCTCACCCACCTCATGAAAAATTTAGCATTTTGGATGAAACTAAACACATCCATGAAAATTTTGGCATTTTGCATTTCATCATTCCAAAGTAGTTGGCATTTTGCATTTTGCATTCCATGAGAAACTAAGCACAGCCTTACTACTGTTGTTTCGGTGTTTGCTCCTCTTTTCTTCACGTTTTTTTTTGGCTTGTACACAATATCCTGGCCCGCTGAAGAAAGGAGAGAGGTTTGGTTGATTTCACAACATGTGCTTGGTCACTTTTTGAAAATACTGTGCACCTTCTGGTTGGCACAGCATGTGGTGCATTGCCATATGTCGTATAGAAATTGGTGTCTCCATGGGAATACCTTGGACTGCAGAGTTTACCTGTTGATTTGTCTCACCTTTAGTTTTTTAGTCATTGATTCTCACCACTTCTCTTTATCTCGCTAATTACAGATGTATATAAGGAGGTTTTGGTAATGAGTGGGAACTTGCTAAATCACTCATTTTCAGAGGTTTGTTTCACTGCTTTTGTTTTCTACAGTTATGAGTTGACGTATATACAACTGGTCGTGCCATTTAATAGCCTCAAGCGTTAATCGCCTTTGCTTTAAAAAATGGTAGCATGTTCATTTTTTACTCCCTAAAGTACTGGATGGGTTCAAGTATTTTTGTAGACATCTACAAGAAGTTAGAATTGTAGAAATAATAAAGCATATAGTATATGATGATTGATGCTCTTGCTATTACTTGATTAGGTTCAGTTTTTTACATGTATACCTTCGTATTGGTTGGTTGCAGGAAGTGTCTTTAATAAAAGTAGAGATATGAAAATCATTTAGATGATACATTGTTAAGGGCACGTTTGGATTCGTTGCCGGCTTGCCTCGCCTTAACATGTATAGTTATATTACTGCTAGCAGGAAAAAAAATGAGTCCCTTTGTTAAATCCCAGTAATGTAGATTTATATTGATAATAAAACCTAAGACTCATCCTTTGGGTATGCAACTATTCAAGTCTAGAGTTCAGTGACCCACACACTCGAGAATATAAGATGGTTTGCGTCTCCAAAAACAAGAGCCCTTGGTAAGTCTGCATGAAATGGAATGTTGTCCTTCCCTGATTTAGGGTTGTGATAGCAAGTGTTTTTTTCCAAGACTAAGAGGGGAAATTATGCTGGTTGCCTCTTCAATTAGCTGACCAGATAGAGCAGTGTTCTTTCTCCCTCTATTCTCTGCTCTGTATTTCCGATTATATTTGGCTCACTACAATGGATTCTTAGATATTAAAATAGTACTGCGTTCCTACTGAATACAAAACTTTTATTAATATGTATGTATAGAATAATATGTTCATTCGTATTTGAACTCCGCTGCTTTATCTACTTGGAAAATTAGTTGCGTTGCATCTCAGAATTGCCGGTCAGTACTGTTAGACCTATATACACCATTGTAGTGAATTTTAAGAATATTTTGATGCAATCACTTCTATTTCCATCTGTTTACTGAATTGGGTGAGCTTTGCTAATTCCTAATCAGATGAGATGGAGATACATGTGTTAGTTGTTGCTTTGATAGTTCCTGGTAAGATACATGTCTCCTAATAATTATGTGGAAAAAAGGTACATGTATCTATGCTTGTATGGCAGCAAACTAAAACAGTTTTGCTCAATTAACTCTATCAATGCTCTATGTGACAACACTCTATCAATGCTCGATGTGTTAGTTGTTGCATTGGAGCTTGCTCGATGTGACAACACTCTATCAATGCTCGCTCGCACCGCTGCAGATCTGGAACATACTTATTGATGCTCATGACCTCGATAGTCATACTGGTGATTCGGAAGAGATCTCCTAAAAAGTCTTTAGTGCCCATTTTGGCCAACTCTACGTTATATTTCTTTGGTTAAGTGGCATGTACTTCCATCATGTCTACTTTTTTCAATTATGAAGCATGGCTAAGCGATCCTACTAACATTGGACACAGTGTTCAGGTAGTTTGGCCCAGGGATGACAATCCTAGCCGTGGGTACCCATGGGTGTTGTACCTAACGGGAGTGAGTGTTGGTACAAAATTCCACCCGTGGATGCGGCTACGAGTACATGATTCTACCCGTGGATGTGGGTATGTTGCTTCACCCGTCAATGCTAAAAATATAAAGAATTTCATCTCTTCTAGTGATAATCTAACGTGGGTGCGGGACCTGACAATGCTAAAAAAATACAATGAATTCCATCTATTCTAGTGATAATGTAACCCATGGGTGCGGGTACCTGCAGGTATCGTACCTTATAGGTGTGGGGTACAAGTACAAAATCTTATCCACGGGTACATGTGTGGGTATAAAATTTTATCTGATAGGTAATTTGTCGTGGACGTGTATTTACTCTACCCAGACATTACCTGACCGTTGTTATCCCTAGTGTAGCCAATAGTAAGATAAGAAATTTTGTATGGTGATGTAGGCGGAGATTTCCAAGGATCCAAATAACCTCCGGAGCATTGGAAGATTTAGCGAGCATTCGGAATAACTAATGTATTACAACTCTATTGTACTATAACGGGCACATAGATGTATGCATGGCTAATGCTTTCTGGTAGTTGGTTTCATTACCACAGAGCTGCTCCCAAATTGACCTACTTCCAAGAAGTATTAAGTATATTCCATGTTTAATCACCACTTATGGGACAGGGGAATTAGGGGGCGTTTGGCAAGGCTCCTCCTGAGAGACTTCTCCACAGGAGCTAGAACCGTTTTGGATCTAAAACGGCTCCGGAGGAGCCCTACCAAACAGGCCCGACCTAGGTCTTTCTTGGATGGGACACCAAATCCATGTATCTTTATTGATTAACCGAATTCTCAACGTTGAAGTTGATTCTAAAGAGATACCACTTCCTCATGATTTTATCTTGAATCGTGACCTTCTCATGCGCCAGTCAAACAAAACCACAGTATTTCAAGCACCTCCCCCCTCCCTCCTCCATTGACTCTTATTTCAAGCACCATTCCACTTCTCTCCCCAAATTCAGCGCCCAATTTGTTCACTCTAGCAGCAACAACAAGCACCAAATTCACCTCCCATCAAACAAACAGCAGCAAGTGAGTAGGATTTATGATCCTACCTTGTATTGCCGAATGCCGATAACCGACCGCTCACAGCCCACAGGCTATCCAAATGCAGAACACGTCAAACAGAGACCGACCGCTCCGATTCAGTCACGAGTCACAACCACGTTGCAGGCGCGGTTAGCAACCAACCATGCGTTCTCCTATTCAGCAATGTGTGATTTTTTTTCTCTCACACAGGTCTTCATCAAACTTAAATGTCTGAGACAACGATCTCAAACCAACACAAAACCAGCCGCACATTGACACATCACACATGCATGTGGAATCTTTATAAGTACAGTAGCTGCCAAGGATGAACAGCATCAAATCTACTTCGTATAAAACGTGCACCGCGCGCCTGTGAGGCTGACACACAGCTGTATCACATCGCAGGCACAAGCAAACACCGTACAAGAACGCACCATCGTGTTCTTGTCCCAGGCACGAGCATCACGTTACTACCATGCAGTCTACGAAATGTAACACCACCAAGATCAGAAAGAAAAATATTCATCGGAAGATGCAATGATAGAACAATCCCAACAGCTTCTATTTACATATGCAAAGATGATCTGATAATAACGACATCCTATCAGGACACGACAGGTGCGTCTGTAAACTAACTAGTATAAGCATACGCCTACAGCGATGATAATTGATAAGAGCTTCTTCTTCTTCTTCTTTTGATGAGGAAATTTGATAAGAGCTATGTGTGCACATGCATCATGCAAGTGTCCTATATCACGTCGTATGCATGTGTAGGCCATATAAGGTCAAGTTTGAAAACCAAGGAATTATAGAATGATCCATTGGGCAAAAACCTCGCTGTCAGCATTATTGAGCCCGCCCTGCACGTCATCAGCTTCAATAATCCCAAAGGCAGGCCGGCCAATCGGCGAGCTCGATCAGGCACAGGATGTTCGTAATGCATCAGCCAGTCCAGGTCAGTCACAATCACGCGGCAAGCGTGGTTAGCCATCATTCATACTGGTATACAGATCGGAGTAAATTTGACATATGACAATGACATTTATACTGTCCCACGATTCCTATTTTTAAATGCGACATGTATAACGAATCCATTCAGCTCGGTCAACAAAAGAAGATATCGAAAACAAACAAATTTGGCTAGAGATGGATCATATAGTGCAGCGAGATGCAATCTCGCAGAAGACACATTTCTACACAAAACGTACGGTCCGCATATACAATATATAAGTGCAAATATGTTTTATTTACAGTATAAAATTGCCTTTTGAAAGATCTTTATTTGGTCCCCTTTTAGGATTCTTAGAGAACCGTATCTCCAAATATATGCGTTGATGGCTATATGCACTGATCGTCAGAGTACTCTCTCCATTCCAAATTACCAAATTATAAGATGTTTTGATTTTTATAAATATATATATAGCTTTCGATATAAACTATATGTCTAGATGCATAAATAAAACAATGAATTTTAAAAGGGTCAAAATATCTTATAATTTAAAATAGATAGATGCATAAATAAAACAATGAATTTTAAAAAGATCAAAACATCTTATAATTTAAAATAGAGGGGATAGTATATATGCTACCAGGGACTGCTTTTGGCTCTTTTGGTGATCACTGAAGTTTTGTCTGCAAAAGACCACTACTTTCGGAAGTATTTTATGTGTTTGTCAGGTTCCTAACATGGGAGGTCAGATTTGATCACACATGATGTCAGGAAATTTTTAAACAAGAATTTATTTGAATGCATTCGTATTCACCTCAATCCATATATGTATGTTGTAGTGATGGGTATAAACTATCCCACTTATAATTTAAAATAGAGGGGATAATATATATGCTACCAGGGACTGCTTTTGGCTCTTTTGGTGATCACTGAAGTTTTGTCTGCAAAAGACCACTACTTTCGGAAGTATTTTATGTGTTGGTCAGGTTCCTAACATGGGAGGTCAGATTTGATCACACATGATGTCAGGAAATTTTTAAACAAGAATTTATTTGAATGCATTCGTATTCACCTCAATCCATATGTGTATGTTGTAGTGATGGGTAGAAACCATCACATTACATTCCGATATATATGGATTGAGGTGAATACAAGTTCATCCAGAGCAAGTCTGAAGTGAATTTCACCCTACGCTAGCTAGTACTACTAAAGTTTCGTGAAAGTCTCCATAGGTGTAGAGAAGTGGAATTTAATAATATAACTAGCACAACATGCTTGTGTGTCGCAACAAAACACAATACGTCTTGAAATCGTAGTTCATGCTATAGTTGGATACGAGTTAGTTCTAATTCATATAAGCACGAATACTAAGTTTGGGTGGACACAGATGGTATAAGGGTAGGGTTATCGTATCTATTTGGATTAGATTTATTGACATATGGAGGATGGACCTGAGTTGAGTTTCCAGAAGCGATGGAAGAATATTCGCTCTATAATATTAGACATTTAAGAAATAGATCGATAGAATAGGGTCAGAAAATTGATAACTGCAGTGGATTTCGGTCGGTCTAATAGTCTACCACGTGATTGATTAATAAGCAAACTAATGTTTAGTCGTAATAGTTGGTGTGGGCATTTGGTGGGCAGACACTACCTGGATTTGGTGTTGACACGGAAGAATACTTTGGCCAGAAATATGTTCGCGTGTATCGATAAACTAATAAACCAAGAAATAGTTAATGTAGCGTCTAAAGATTGCTCATGGTACATTGAAATTTTATGGCGTAATTTAAAAATTCGGTGGAATCATCCAGAATTTTGCCATTTTGAAACCATGCTTTGCCGACAAATGATTGGCTTACTGATACGGACTTGCTAATGTTCAGACGTTCAATTCGCGGCGATAGCGTCGGACGGTACCCGCTCAACGAGCTAGCGAGCACCTCAGTGCATCGGGTTTGCGAGCGAGTGCCCCAGCAGCAGGCCCGCGCTGCCTCAGACGTCACCCGTGCCACCCCGGATGTCGCCCGCGCCGTCGCCCGCTTCCCACGTGCATTCCATATGTAACCCCCGATCTACTTTTGAAATATTCAGAGACAATAGTTGCAACATACAAAGAAGGTAGATGAAACACTAGAAATATGCATCTAAAACACATGCAAAAACACCTAAAAACACTTGAAAAACATTACAAACATATGTAACATCCAGATGAAACACTTGCAACAGACGTATAAAACACATGAAAACACTTGAAAATAACGCTTGCAACATGCATGTATATGCAACATCCAGATCTACTTTTACAAAATCCAGATGAAAATACTTGCAACATACGTCTGCTACAAATGAAACATTAGGAACATGCACTTGAAATATACGCGTAGCCATTGCAGCATGTGCAACATCTCGATCTACTTTTGCAACACCGATATGATACATTTTTTTGACCAAATCCGATATGATACACTTGCAACATACATCTAGAACATCTGAAACACATGAAACATATGTTTGCAACATATGCTTTCAGCGCAACATCTCCTTGATGCTTGGGAATGGAGGCTCATTGGCGTGTGGAGTTCACCGGTGGCGCGGAGGTGGAGAAGGCTGCAACAAGTTCGGTGGAGAAGGGCGTGGCGAGTTGCTCCGGTGAAGGTGGACCGCGCGTTGGAGAAGGCCGCGATGGAGAGAGAGAAAGGCGGGCGACCGCGGTGGACAGAAGGCGCTATGGAGAGGGAGGAAGACGGGTAGTTACTCTAGGGAATGTTGGAGATGCCGGCCGGTGGCCGACGCCCAGACACTGTGAAGAAAGTTGAGGTGGCGCGACAGAGCGCGGTCGCGGCTCTAGGTGGAGAGGCTTCTGGAGAGGACGAGTGGACGAGAGACTTATGGAGAGGACGAGTGGACAAGAGGATACGGCGTTTGGCTGCTGTCGTGGCCCACGAATAGCGGTGTCCAGACGATCGGACGCCCGGGTGTAAGTATTTCCATTACCGATAACACATAGAAAAGGTAGGCTTTAGGCATTTTGTGAACCGCTGCAACTGATCTGATTCTTGGGTAGCTAGCTTTGGTTCTACTATAACATTTGGATTTTCCTAACTTCAAATGATTTTTATAAATAGTTTATTTCTCTGTTTTATTATATTGGTCAACTCTCCATTTGTACCCATTGCATCCATCTATATACTATGTATAGATATCATTTGTATATATATTTCTTAGCTTGGAAGCTTTTTTGTTAGATAATGGATGAAATTCTAGCTTCAGAATCCTCTTCTAAGAATGCATCGTGGTACACTTATTATAAAAATATAGAGACGACTCCAATTTGTAGCTCGAGTAGTTATTTGTCATGATTTGTTCCGTTGAGTCAACTCCGACTATCCATCTGCGCACCAATTAGAGCAAAAGTGGAACCAAAGTTGAAGCCATCTGATGAGAAATGTTACGCCATCTGCTAGTTAATTGAAGTTGTAACCACTAAAGAACATATCGAGATGATGAGACATTTCTATGAAGGGGAAAAATATGGTGTGGGGATATTTGGTTTAATCTATGGGCCTCTTCGGTGGAGCTCCGGTGGCTCCGGCTCCGGCTACTGTAGCAGCTATGTGGTAGAGCCGCTAGAGCAGCCCATCGCTGGCTCCTCCTGCTTGGGCGTTGCTTTTTGTGGGAGAAAGAGCTGGCTGGCTCCTTACTCCAGGGACAAACAGTGCTGCAGCATAGAGCCGGAGCCAAACACGGCCTAAGCTGTTGGATCATTATAAATAATAACATCTTGATCCTCTTGGTGAATATAGTGGCTTCTTTTGAAGTTCTTTAAATAGACAGAATAGAATAGATTAGTGGTTATCAATCAATTATATGAGCTGCGTCATGGTAACAAACACATGCACAAAACAGTGACCCAAGTACTTATAACACTGATAACAACACCAGTACATCACAGGCACACATCTCCTGCTTGTTCTTATTACAGGCACGAGCATCATGTTGCTACTATCGCAACCAGTCCTGATGCACGCAATGCCTGATACCACTACTGTACTACAGAACCAGTATTATGTACTATATTGATAACACTGGTATTAGCACAGCCACACTGCTATCAAGCACTACTAGTAGTATAATAATATTGTAGTGATAAGCAGGGAGCCCAGCTGAGCAGAGTGATAGGTGTATCAGCGCCAGGCTCTCCTTATCAGCAGTGTGGGCTGGCACAGCGCCGCGCGGCTCAGGCGACCGGGGGCGGCTTCTCGACGTCCTCGAGCGGCCGGAACCACACCTTCTGGTCCAGCACCGTGCCTCCCGCAGCATTCGCGGCGGCGTCCGGCGCGCCACCAGCGGCCAGCTTGGGGTCCACGGCCGCCGGGCCAAACACGCCGGTCGTGGGGTGCGGGCTCCAGTACTTGTCGGGGTTCCCGGCGCCGCCGATCACATCGTCCGGCACGAACGCCGGGCGCACCTGCTCCTCCAGGTTCTTGTCGTACGCCGAGGCGTGCACGGCCCTCCTGCACACGGAAACACACGTCACCCGATGAGATGAGAGCGGTGAGCAAGACGCATGTGACGATAGTTCGGTTCATCGTTCAGACAAAAATCCGAAACCTCAGCTATAACACCACGACGCCATGGCATCAGACAAATTGACACAGTAACAAACGCATCACGATCGGAGTTCCACGCAAGGCAGGGCTGCGCGCGCACATGGGGAAGAGGACACACACGGCTAGGCCAGGTGGCCGGTCCCTCCATCCCCTCTCTCAGGCACTCACCTCCACCGCGTACCGTACCAACGTCCGGTACTACAGAGCCACGCCGCATCTGGCACCGTCCGATGGGGGTGTGGGTGTTAGGTGTTACAGGGCCCCAGCGACGGACGGCCCCGATGGGTCGTCGGCCAGCAGCGCGCGCGATGGGATCGAAAGTGAATCGTACGGACCGGACGCGAAAGGACGGCCGGTGGGGCCCGGCAGACGGGGACGCTTCACGTCCTGGCCCCACCGTCATACGGAGGAGGGGGTTCCTTTGAGTGAGAACCAAACCAAGCGGGCCATGGCAGATCGGCAGCGGGTAGATGGGAGTGATGGCTGATGACTGCCCAGTGGCCACTGGTGAGGGTGGGTGGAGCGACAACTACCGCGCACCAGACCCATCCGCCCCCGAGAACTTTTCGGAAAGCGATGGAGGGGGCAATCGGTTGAACGGGTGGGTCGCTTGCTGCGCGCCTTGACGTGCACGTCCTGCGTGCCTCCACTGCTCCTCATCTTCTTTGGTGTGTTCACTTCGTGAAAAGTAGTTGAAAAGTTACTGTAGCATCTTTAGTTGTTATTTGATAAAATTTATTCAATTATGAACTAACTAGGCTCAAAAGATTTGTCCCGACATTTACAGACAAACTATGCAATTAGTTATCTTTTTTACCTACATTTAATGCTCCATGCATGCGTCGAAAGATTTGATGTGATAGGTGAAAGAGGAAATATTTTGGGTTGGGTGCGGAAGTGAACAAGGCCATTGTGGCTGTGTTTAGATCCAAAATTTGGATAGCCAAAATACACTGTAGCATTTCGTTTGTATTTGGTAATAATTGTCCAATCATTGACTAATTAGGCTCAAAATGTTCGTCTCGTAAAGTACAACCAAACTGTGCAATTAGTTTTTGATTTTATCCACATTTAGTACTCCATATATGTATCGCAAGTTTGATGTGACGGGGAATCTTATTTTGCATAGTGCACTTTTCAGTGCATCTAAACACAGCCTGTGTGGGTGCGCCTGCCTGCCAGTGGCCACTGGGAGTGCCGGAGTGGCGTGGCGTTTGGCTTTTCCTTCCTCCCTCGCACTCGCACGCAGAGGCTGACAGACAGCCTCGCAGATTTGACAGTCTGAAGTGGGCAGAACGGCAGAAGAAATATCTACTGCAAAGCGCTCGAAAAGAACAGCGAAGGTGGAGTAAATCTAGGAATCAATCAATTTTATCTTTAAGTTCAGATAAATATAGAAAAAATCAGATTGAAAAATATTAATGTTTATGTCTATTGAAGTATAAATGTTGAGATTTTTCCAAACTTAAGATCACTGACCTTTTGATGAAGACATGACTACAAGGATGTCGATGTTCTACGGCCCCTCTATTATCGTGTTCTACGGCAAGAGGACTGAGGGCCGGTTTAGATGCATTTTTTTAAAAATGGTATTGTAGCAAATTTTGTTGTTATTTAGCAATTGGTGTCTAATCATGGTCTAATTAGACTTAAAAGATTTGTCTCGTTCATTTCGTCTAAACTGTGTAATTAGTTTTGTTTTTTTATCTATATTTAATACTTCATGCATGCGTTCAAAGATTCGATGTGACGAGAAATGTTGAAAAATTTTGCAAAATTTGTTGCAACTACACAGTGCCTAAACAAAGCTGTCGATGTTCCCAAAGCAGAGGGTTGCCATATCTACGTAGTATAGACCTTGTGAGAAGATGATAACCCTTCTACTGTTGCCAAGTTCTAGTAGATTTTCTGCTGAGCAAAATCTTGCCACCACCAGCACACTGAATCAGAGTTATCCACAAAGCTAAGATCTTCCAAAGTCGGAGGAAAAAAAAAGGTGCAGCGAGCTGCAAGCCCTGTCCGAGCCTACTACGAGCACCCAAAGCAAAGCTAAGAACGGCCATAAAGAAGCAATCAGATCGCTCTGCTACAACTACCACAAGATCTTGGACGAACTGAACAAGAACAAGCATCTTCAGAGATACTAGCAGGCGAACAAACCAAAAGAGAAACTGCGTGTTCCCGTCCCAGTACCTCGGGGAGGCGGCCTTGCCGGCCAGGACGCGGCTGACGAAGCTTCCAGCGATCGCCCGCCCCTTGGAGCTAGCTGCTGCTGCCATGCAAAGACCGGCCGTTCGGGAGCGGCGGGGAGGCAAGCGGGGCGGAGGAAGTCACCACAGCAACAGTGAAAGCGCTGGTCAGGGAAGAGAGGTTGAAAGGGTGCGGTGGGTTTTCAATTCCGTGGACTCCTTGCTCCCCTACCGGCTGCCCCATTTTATAGCGCGCCCGGGGCCCCCCGGGGGCCTGCAGCGTGCGCCGTGCAGGCACCACCGAGCAAGCCGGTGCCGGCACACCGCCGTACAGCGGCTGCTGTTGCCATTGGCTGTTGCTTAAACAAAAAGGAAACGGAGTTAACGGAGCAGCGCACTGACGGCAACGTTGCCGCTCCTGATCGGAACGGCCAGCTGTGCGTCCAACTACCTACCAACGGCCGGCCAGCGGCATCGCTGTCCGGACAGAGACGTCGCCTTGGGACCTCCATCAACGCTGGGCCGTCTGATCATTAGATCACTTGTTGCTTCCTCCTACAACGAGTATCATTGCGCCGCTTTTCTTACCCCCTGAAAGGCTGGAAAATGGTGCTATCCATGTGCCATTTCTTTGATGCCAAGTGTGCGTGTAAAAAGGCTGGTAATAACTCGGTTTTGTACCTGATCGTGCGGGCTAAAATGGTACACGTATGCAGCATTGTTTGTTTCGCCGTAGTGGTTTATTCTTAAGGAATCACATTATTCAATGCGTGACAGGGAAATGGACGGAGGACGGTTTGACTAGGAGGCAGCGGAGAGATACTGCAATATCAATTCCATCCGTGAGAGTGGAAATTTCGCTTGCCAATAATAAAAAGAAAGTGATTTTCGTGACGACCTTCCCGGTACTGTACGAGCGTATCCTTTGTTGGTGACAAGCAGACATGGATACCTAAGGGAAACTGTCATTCGTCTAACAAGGTGTTCTTTTTTCTTTGCAATAGAGCTACGTTTTTGCCGTGTAAGGTAAAATTTGCACTTTTTCTTCTTCGTTCACATGTTTTCCTCGTCCACGTCAAACTTGATCCTTCTTTTGTTTAAGGTTCGTTTGAAAATCTTGCAACAGAAAGTCTAACCGTATGGTGGTGGGATGTGGATGGGTGGGTGATGAACGGTAACCAAGTACTTCCTCCGTCTGAATGGAATGAGAATACTGTTTGCCTAGGAGTCAAACAATTCTAAATTTAACAAAGCTTAGAAAATATTATCGTATTTAAATCTTTAAGTACATTTATTATGAAAATATGCTTCATGAATAATCTAGTCATATTAATTACACATCACAATTATTAGTAATTTTTGTATATAAATTTTTTGTGAAGAATAAATTTTGTTTATATTTGATCAAAATTAGAATTGTACTTTTTGGGAAGCGGAATTTCCACTCTTTCTAGACTGGAGGGATACCATTGTCCCATTAAGAACTAGCAACACATATCATAGGGTATGTAAGTTCACGATTAAGACAACTCCAACGGTGCTAAAAGAGCTACCTCATAGAAAATTAACATGTTTAGCTCAATGAGAAAGAGAGAGAACAAATGATAAGCTAGCTCTTCATGAAGAGCTAAACTCACATGCTTTTTCTATGCTTCATATAGTTTATGTTTACACATTTTTCTATACTAACATGTTTAGCTTACTCTATTTTTTATTTAAAAAGATCGTATGAGCTAGCAAGTTGACTCTATCGTTGAGTAACAAAGTGTCTATAATGGCTTCATTAATCTCAAGATCTGTTAATTTAATATTTCAAAATTGAAAGGACCATGGAACGTGTGCATGAACACTGCTATACTATGATTTGAAAAAAAAAAGGTAAGAGCATAATTAAAGGCGTTAGGAGGAGACGTGGGAGGCAGGAGAAGAAATGGGAAAAAGGAAAAATGATGGATCCAAGGCGAGAAAATGTGGGCATAATCTTTTATAATTCAGTGTTCTATAGCGTCCATGTCATCGAAGTTCTAGACTTCAAGCATTACAAGTACGGTGTCTTCATTTTTTTCAGAAAAAAAGGGGAGGTCAGATCTGGATCAACAGGCACCAACACAATTAATTACACAAACATAAAAGACAAGAGTGTGTACGGGTACCACCATTAGCATAAATCTACGAGAATCACGGGCGAGATTCCAGAAGCCGGCGTATTATTGAGTAATATAAAAACAGCCAGTGGCCATATATTTGCTCATTTGCTCTTGCCCTTGGCTCTGTTCTGCAAGTCATGTTTCAGCTTGTTTCAGCTTATTCTCTCTCATAGAACACTGTTAAATCAGCTAAAATCAGCCGGCTTTTTCACCAGCCGAACCAGCCGCTTGCTCGTAACAAACAGGACCAAATAGCCAATGAGCTCGCCGGATCTCGTCTCCGTAGCGGCGCTGTGCCTGTGCTCACCTGGGGCCGGGTGCATCCCCACTTAACTGTGCCGTAGCGAGTATCAGAATATGCCGTTCCAGATGCTGGATCAGCACCGACCAACCATCTCCCCGCGCCAGCGCGTTCCGTGTCGGCCCACACGTGCCGTCCGCGTGTGCGTTCGGTCGGACGGGCGCCGTGGATCAGATTGACACCGGTGCAATGGATTAGGTGCGGTGCCTGGTTATTATTCTAGTACATTTCAAGCTCAGGGAGCTACTAACTGACTGCAGTGTCCAAACAAAACAACCCTATCTTTCCTTTTTGTTTTTGTTGACCCCAGAGCCGGGGCTTGAATCTTTGACAGGTTATTATTTTTCTCGCTGAGGTCCTGTTTGGTTGTTCCGGAACAGGCCATTCCCGGTTTGAAACTATTCTTCTGTAGAACAGATTTGTGAAGCAGAACGTTCGGCTGCATTTTTTTTTGAATCTCGTTCGGCTGGAATTAATCTCAGATAATCGGAATTAATCTCAACGAGGCCTCAAGGAGATGCCGGAAGGAAAGAACGGCAAAGCGTTGGACCGGCATGCTGCACACAGGTACAGCCGCAGGCCTCCGTCGACCGTCGGCGACGTCACTCTATCTGCAGGAGCCGTGTTCCGTGCGTCCGATGACAAACAAATGCCATCCTCAGGATAAGCACCGTGCCGGAACAAGTCACGTACGCAGCGCAGGCACACGCACACCACACTCTTATTTTGTACCGTAGATAGGAGTATGCAGCTGCAGCCGTCCCTCGTCGTGTCGCGCCCAGCACAAACCGCCACCGGCCGTATCCGTAACCCGCGCGTACTTGTACACGAGTACGAGTACAAGGACGCGATCAGGCGGCGGCCGGTGCAGCCCGCGAGGTCTCTATAGCTGGATTCGCGGTATCTAGCCTGCTGTATCACGTCATCCGGGTCGTGCGGTTGCGAGTTGCGACGTGTCACTGCTGACCCACGCCCATCCAGATGAGGTCCATTGCTCGATCGGTTTCTTCAGGGGAAGTGCGTGTTCGAAATAATAGAGCTGGGATATTGTGCGGCGGCAACAAGTGCGGAACCAGATGCGGCTTGTACGGGTGGCGCCCCGGCCGTCCGTTCCATCCGCCACAAAGTGCGGGAGAGTGGCGACTCGGAGCGGTCGCTACTTGGCTGCCTGTACGAATGAGAATCTCGCCGTCCTGCACTGCCGCGATCATGGTTCGATATGCAATCTGAAACCAAAATCAGAGCACACGACTAAGCAACGGTAGTATTTTCGTTTGTAATATCCAATCATAAACTAATTAGGTTTAAAAGATTCGTCTCGTGGTTTTCTACTAAACTGTGTAATTAGTTTTTTTTCATCTACATTTAATACTCTATGTATATGTCCAATCATTCGATGTGACGGGAAATCTTGGAAATTTTTGGGAACTAAACGTGGAGAAGTGCAGGCTCAGCTTTAGAAGACAAGAATAAGGTTCTGTGGTGTTGTGGAGGGAGACGTGGTACGCCGTCGGCAGGGAGCGACTTGGAGAGACAAACGGAGGACGAAGAAGATGAGTATCGGATTGGAGGTGCCAACGTACGAGCACATTTCCACGACGCGATTCCTTTGCTGGGATTTTTGGTGCACCGGCCCCGTTCACAACCACTTGCGCAGCGCCCCCGCACAAAGCCGTGCCGTGCAGCGCCGTGCCACGGCAACGTCACGACTCACGACACGAACGCGGCACAAATCGACTGGGGGATGCCTGCGTCCCTTTCTATGTACTGTTTGTGGCATACAATAATACCAGTAGGTATTATAGGTAGAGGATGATATACCTCCAGCACGATGCAAGGTGCGGAGCCTCCGACACGGGATAAGAGAAGCATATCGGCCATGCATGACTTGTCACCATCGCCGGCCGTGAACGTACTTTCGCCGTTTCGCGTCTACGCTTTGAATCGCAGCGAGGAAAATACCACTGCATCGTGCCGCAGAGTTTGAGCTTTGACAACAGCGCTCTGCGCGTCAAAGTGCGCGGTCGGCCCGGATCACCGGCCATCGGCGATGCGTCCTGCGTCGTCCATGTGATGATCTGGTCCGGTCGTGCCACATTTTCCTTGTAGAAGTATGAGGTCGACGCACGTGTTTACGAATTACGAGTTGATGATGCGGATGTCTCCTGCCTTCTCTTTTCTTCTTTCTTGATGATGTCTGGATGTGGATGTCTCTTTATTATTATATTATTATTACTGGGCCTCACAGAATGACATTTTGCACAATGGCTGCTTGCACGCGCCAACCTGTTTGCCCGTGGGCTGGAGCAGTGCAGCACGCGTTCGATGGGCAAGAATTTAACGCCAACTAGGCCCAGATGCTGAGGGGCCTAAAGCTCAACACAAAGCCATTCCCTTTCAATGGAGACTTTATTAACGAGTTTGAGAATAAGAAGTACACACGCCCTCCGGCAGACTAATAAACCAGACATGCCTACCAACTGCCTCATACAGGGAGCCTCTCACTGGCCTATGAGCATCCCCATTAGACATCCGACCTTCATGGACAAACTCAACTGAAGTGAAACTTTCTTCTCGTGCCTTGATTTCTTGAATTACATGGCCATAAGGTCCAAAGCCTTTGTCTTGGATATTTCTAACAACTGTGATATTATCACAAGCCACCCTGAATTTTTGTAGCATCAAATCCGATGCCAGCGCTAGGCTCTCTCTACACGCCATTACCTCCATGATTTCAGGATCAGAAATGCCTTCAGTTACCACAACCGAAGCCCCAACAAACATGCCCGAGGAGTCCCTTACCACTGCCGAAGCTGATGCCTTGCTCGAGTTCTTCGATATGGCAGCATCGATATTTATTTGGAAAAAGTCTACTTTTCCTCCCCCAACTTTCACGAAAGTCCGCTTTTCCTCCCTCAACTCCAAAACCGGGCAAATCACCTCCCTCAACTTTTCAAACCGTGCATTTTACCTCCCTGGAGCGGTTTCGAAGACGGTTTTGCTACAGTAAATGGTGGTTTTGCTACAGTGAGGCGGTTTTGTCTTTTTCTTTTTTATTTATTTCGGCTGAATCTTTGAAAAATCATAGTAAATCACAGAAAAATCATAAAATGAAAAATCCAATTTTGTTGCACTCCACATGAGTAGATCTACACAGTGAATATATAATATAGTATGCTTTAGTACAAAGTTTTTGCTATGAAGGTTTTGCTTTTTTATTTATTTCGGCTAAATCTTTGAAAAATCATAGTAAATTACAGAAAAATCATAAAATGGAAAATCTAATTTTGTTGGACTCCACATGAGCATATCTACATAATGAACATATAATATGGTATGCTTTAGTACAAAATTTTTATTGTAGCTTTAGATCTATATTTTTCTGTAATTAATTGAAATAATTCATAGCTGCAGCTTCTATAATTATTTTGTTGGACTAAAGCATACCGTATTATATGTTCACTGTGTAGATCTACTCATGTGGAGTCCAAAAAAATTAGACTTTCTATTTTATGATTTTTCTGTGATTTACTATGATTTTTCAAAGATTCAGCCAAATAAATAAAAAAGAAAAAGACAAAACCTTGGTAGCAAAAATTTTGTACTAAAGCATATCATATTATATGTTCACTGTGTAGATATGCTCATGTGGAGTCAAAAAAAAATTAGATCTTCTATTTTATGATTTTTCTGTAATTTACTATGATTTTCAAAGATTTAGCCGAAATAAATAAAAAAGAAAAAGACAAAACCTTGGTAGCAAAAATTTTGTACTAAAGCATATCATATTATATGTTCACTGTGTAGATATGCTCATGTGGAGTCCAAAAAAAATTAGATTTTACATTTTATAATTTTTCTGTAATTTACTATGATTTTTCAAAGATTTAGCCGAAATAAATAAAAAAGAAAAAGGCAAAACCTTCATAGCAAAAACTTTGTACTAAAGCATACCATATTATATGTTCAATGTGTAGATCTACTCATGTGGAGTGCAACAAAATTGGTTTTTTATTTTATGATTTTTCTGTGATTTACTATGATTTTTCAAAGATTCAGCCAAAATAAATAAAAAAAAGAAAAAGACAAAACCGGCGCACTGTAGCAAAACCACCGTTTACTGTAGCAAAACCGCCTTCGAAACCGCTCCAGAGAGGTAAAATACACGGTTTGAAAAGTTGAGGGAGGTGATTTGCCCGGTTTTAGAGTTGAGGGAGGAAAAGCGGACTTTCGTGAAAGTTGGGGGAGGAAAAGTAGACTTTTTCCTATTTATTTTCATGAAGCCCACTGGCGATCAGCCCAAGCAGCTGCCCAGTTGGTTTTCAACTGGGCCTCTCAACTGACGCAGAGGCCCAAACCATCTGCCACCGCGAAACTTGCACTATAAAGAACACGAACCGCTTCCCACTGAAACCCTACGGCCGCCGCCGGGCTCAAGCTCCCAAACCAAACCCTACCCACACCCGCCGCCGCCGCAGCCACACCACCAGCAAGCAGCAGCAGCAGCCATGCCGCCCAAATTGGACCCGTCTCAGGTGGTGGAGGTCTTCGTCCGCGTGACGGGGGGCGAGGTGGGCGCGGCGTCGTCGCTGGCCCCCAAGATCGGCCCGCTCGGTCTCTCCCCGAAGAAGATCGGTGAGGACATCGCCAAGGAGACCGCCAAGGACTGGAAGGGCCTCCGCGTCACCGTCAAGCTCACGGTGCAGAACCGGCAGGCCAAGGTCTCCGTCGTGCCCTCCGCCGCCGCACTCGTCATCAAGGCGCTCAAGGAGCCCGAGAGGGACAGGAAGAAGGTCAAGAACATCAAGCACAGCGGCAACATCAGCCTCGATGACGTCGTCGAGATCGCCAAGACCATGCGGCCCAGGTCCATGGCCAAGGAGATGGCCGGGACCGTCAAGGAGATCCTGGGGACCTGCGTCAGCGTTGGGTGCACTGTAGACGGCAAGGACCCTAAGGATCTGCAGCAGGAGATCGATGATGGTGAGGTCGAGATCCCCTCCGCTTAAAAGGTGAACACCTCAGCTCTTTCTTCGCACCTTGCTCTTTCATTGAGTGCTCTGCGGGATTGCTAAAATTTAGATGAGACCAATGTTAGTGTTATGGATTAGTTTCAGTGAGCTGCGTGGATATGCCAAATGAAACATTGATTGATTTCTGTTTAGATTCCGGTATAAAACTCGAAATTTTATCAGGCCTAATAAATTACACTTTTTCGTTAGTGAATAGTGATACACTTATATGAACGGGGCTGTTTCTCGTTAACACATATACTGAATCTTTTGTTTTTTTTGGAATGTCTAGATTGCCATTCTAGTTCAGTTCTGTGATAGTAAGTATTTTCCGCCTTTATTTTCCACTAGGGCAGTTACATTTGCTAATTATTCATGCTTTATTTTCATCATCATTGAAGGATATCCATTTGTAGGCCACATGTCTGAAATCCTTTGCCTGCTCATAAATGTTTGAATTGTGTTGAATGTTTATACATACAACTGAATGTCTATTGTTACTAGTCATGTCCTTTTTTCTGCTCAAAATGTTAAATCTTTGTAGTTTATGTTGGTAATTGGTAGGCGGTTTGGTACATTCTTTGTTTTAGCTTGTTTGATAGAAAGGTTTACTTCACAATTAATTTTGCTTATGTTAATAGTCTGGTTGTTGAATGTCTATTGTTACTAGTCCTGTTCTTTTTTCTGCTCAAAATGTTAAATCTTTTGCATGTATTTATGACTTCGCTGTCTGTTCTCCATGCAGGCTATTCAACTAAGGAGATCATCAGACGCTGTTGAAGTCTGCAGTTTGTTCCAAAAAATGCTGTTTATGTACCGCCTATATTTGTCTGCTCTAGTAGTTAATCTTGTGATGAGACTTCAATGTTACTACCCCGCATCTAGGTTATGTTTTGAGTCCGGAATGGAGTTTTAAGCATCAAAATGCAACTTGGTTTTTTTTTACTGGTTTCTGTTACGGCGATTCTAGTGCTCGGACGCCTAGTGCGCGAGTGCGTCCGGACACTGGTCCGCTTCCCAACCCCCCCACCCCCAATAGAACGGAATAGAAATGTAAAATATGAAAAAAAAACTACGTAGTACAACATCAGGATATAAATACTGTAACATCATAAAATATGTAGTGCAACGTTAAAAAATATATATTGCAACGCGAAAAATATATACTGCAACAACGAAAATTATGTATCGCAACATCGTAAAACATGTACTGCAACATAAAAAAACATGTGCTGCAAGCCTGCAACAACAAAAATTATGTATTGCAACATAAAAAAACATATACGGTAACATCAAAAATTATGTACTGCAACATCGACAATTATGTGCTGCAACATCTTAAGCAGTAGTACAGCAACATCGCAAAAACATCTGTTGCAGCGACCAAAAAATCCCATTGCAACGTTCGAAAACTATCTGTTGCAACATAAAAAAAATCCACTGCAACACGGGAGAAACAGCAAAAAAAAAAAAAAACGTACAAAAACAACCCCTGGCCCATCACCTTCGAGCTCGCTGGAGGGAGGAGGGAATAGGACCCCAGAGTTCACCGGAACTCTAGCCACCGCCGCGCCCCTCAGATCAAAGGAGGAGGTGGGCGGCTCAGATCCAGAGGAGGAGAAGAAGGAGCGTTCAGATCCAGAGAAGGACTAACCTACCTCGTTGGAGCCGCTGCCATTGTCCTCGTCTCCGGTGAAGGTCTCATGGAGGTCGCGGAGGGAGGGAGAGAAGGGCGGCAGTGACCTAGCGTGCGAGGGGCAGCGAATGGGTGTGGAGGAGGGGGGAGTGGGCGAGCGGAGGGATGGGCATGCTCTGTGAGTCATTCCGTGTGCGGGTCCGTCCGGACGGGATGGATGCCCCAACAGTATCATCATCGTTTATGTTAATTTTCTATGAAAATGAACGGCTTTACTGAACCCACAAGTTGATTATGTCTTTCTCCTGATTCCGCGTGTTAGAGGACGTGCGGACCTATGTTGCGCAGATACCGAGTATTGGATACGCGGATACACCGTTTTTGAAAAAAAGCAATGACACAGGGATACTGCTGGATACTTTGATTGTATATTTAGCAACTTTCATGAGTTCAATAAATAGATATCTAGGGGGTTCAACTTAAATTACAGAACAAACGAATGCAGCGATTTAATTTAAAAAGGTGAAATATGGAGCAGAGACCTTACCAGAAAATTCAATTATGATTCAATTTTCTTCTCCAGCCTCTGCAATTTGTTTTGAAGTTGGTGAAGAACTGCTTCTGTCACATTGGGGCACGCATTGATTTCACGTTATGAATTGGAAGCAAATGTTGCTTTAATTGTACAGTAGGATACGAGGATGACCACAAAGCATTTGCTTGCATCTGAAGTGCGCGATTCTTCCAGTGGTGGCGCTGTAGATGCTGCACCAGGCCTACGGTGACGGCGATGGGATGGTGATAGAGAAAATCAAGGAGCCAAATCAGAGTATTAGAATGGAGCAGAAGAATCAAGGCTTCATGCCCGTCGATTTCTGCCAGAGATGGAGCTCGGCGGCCACCGGCCGCTGGCTCCAGTCATCCAGACAGGCGCGTGAGAGACGGATGTCCAGATGTACGAGAAAAATTCACCGGTTCCTCAACTTGGTTCAATCTAGGTATCTGAATTTTCAAAGTGATATTTGTGAGTCTCTAAATTTAGCAAAGGGTGTCATCTAGGTCCCTAAATTTTCAAGGTGATCACCGTAGGTCCCTAAACTTGGCAGACGGTGTCATCCAGGTCCCTAAACTTTTAAGGTGATCACCGCATGCCCCTAAACTTCGTCGGCGGTGTCATCCTGGTCCAAATGTGGTCTAACCCACTCTATAAGCTGGCGTGACACGCTGACTGTACGTTAGACGTGGATCCAACATGTGTCAATTAATCAATCATTATTTATATAATATTTATCATGAAATTATAAATTATATAAAATAATTTACATCAACAAAAAATAAATTAAAGTATTAAAATAATTTACAACAACAAATATATTAGGTTTAAACTAAAATAGAAAAATACTAAAATTAATTTAATATTGATGTATCATTAATAGGATTAAAATAATATTAAAATAATAATATTAAAATTATATTTTTTAATACTATAGGTGACTGTTAATATTTTTTTAATACTACTAATGATACATCAATATTAAATTAATTTTAGTATTTTTATATTTTAGTTTAAACCTAGTATATTTGTTGTTGTAAATTATTTTAATATTTTATTTTATTTTATTTTTTGCTGATGTAAATTATTTTATATAATTTATAATTTTATGATAAATATTATATAAATAATGATTGATTAATTGACACATGTTGGATCCACGTCTAACGTATACTCAGCGTGCCACGACAGCTTATAGAGTGAGTTAGACCATATTTGGACCGGGATGACACCGCATGCTAAATTTAGGGACCTGCGGTGATCACCTTGAAAATTTAGGGACCTGGATGACACCCTCTGCCAAGTTTAGGAACCTGCGGTGATCACCTTGAAAGTTTAGGGACCTGGATGACACTCTTTGCCAAGTTTAAGGACCAACAGATATCACTTTGAAAGTTTAGGGGCGTAGATAACACCTTGACCAAGTTAAGGGACCACCAGTGAATTTTTGTCCATGATGTACACCAGCTCATAGCTGCGCGCTTGTGACTGCCGATTACGGCGATTGGATCGAAAAGTCACACGAAACGAGCGGGCCTGGAGGTCTGTTTGACGTACTGGGCCGTATCCCATGCCGCCCAAACGTGTCCGATACAAGTATCCGAGCCAATTTTTTGCTAAAAAAAGTATCCGAGCCAATACGTATCTGATTTTTGAGACACGCCTGGGATACGTATCCAAGACGATGCAACTGTTCTTGCGGAAGCTCTGAACTCTGTGTCAATTGATCGAAGCTCCATTGATTGTATTTATTAGACAAATGAGAGACTTTATGCAATTTGAGTTCTCTTCATGTACCATCTCTGTTTCGGGCTTCTCCAGGCCAAAAGCGACTCATGAGTCCTAGCTGGACCACGGTGAATCGATTCATACCACTGCACTAGTCGACTCAAAGAAGGAGAGAGAAGAAGTCAACTCATATTCTTGTAACGGTTCATCATGATTAAAAAAAATCAGAATAGAGAGACACAGGGAGCGACTCAAGAGTGAGAGGCTTCAGGCTTGCAATTTTTTATTCGTATATACGCGGCCAGGTTGCACGAGGAGTCGACTCACCGCTAGACAAAACAAGAGTTGACTCAAGAAAATGTACTTGTGTCAGCCTTTTTTTTTCATGGTGAGCCGACTCACCACCGGCGATGCTCAGTAGGAACTGTAATAAAGTAGCAGATAGCCTACACTACCTCAAAAGGACACAGTAAGAGCCACCTTGAGAGCGACTGATGATTAAGCCGCCCTTACAGTGGGTTGGCCATGTATCGGATCAACAGCCGCTCTTACAGTGACCACAGTAAGGGCGGTTGGATCACCAGTTGCTCTTACAGTGCTCTTATAGGGTGCTGATCACTGTAAGAGCGCCTGGTGATCTAGCCGCCCTTACCGTGGTCACTGTAAGGGCGGCTGGTGATCCAGTCGCCCTTACAGTGGACGGCTGACAGCTGTATAAGTGGCTGCACTCTATCTTCTTTCTCCTCGAGCCACTCACTCCATCTTACAAAAAAAGGTTGGCAGGCCTTGGGCTCCTCCAAAAAAATTGCTCTACTAAGGGGAAAGGATTTGATCTCAATTCCTTTGGTGGAGAGCTTGTTGAAGGTAAGAAAATGTTATTCCAAACCTCAAATTTAAGTTCCAATGGTTAGTTAGTGAGTAAATTAGAGTTTTATTTTCTCTCCCTTGCATGGTGCTTGAGCTTTGTATTGAGGTAATAGACCCTAGTTTTGAAGCTATTATTGTGGATTAGCTAGAGAAACGAGCTCACAACCTTTATTTAGTGGCTCTTGCTTGATTTTAGTGGAGATTAAACCCTAGTTTCATGTATGTTTCATGTAGATCTATTTCTAGATCTAGGATTTTTTTTTATTTTTTGTTTCATGAAATAAAAATGGGGTTGGTATAAAAGGTAGTGGGTAAAATAATAATTGGTGGTAATTGTTCTCTCTGTAATATTTTTACCATTAGATATATATATTGTCTTTATAAATATTTATATATGTATTAATAGGCAATTAATTAATTAATTAATTAATTAATTATCCCATACCATGGATTTTTATAATTGTTCTTAAGTTATTAATTATTAATTAGCTCTATTTCAAGCTTTAAATTAAAGTGTTAATGGTTTATTAGTAAGTAAATTAGAGCTTTACTTTCTCTCTCTTCCATGGTGCTATTAGTGTAGATTAGTTAGAGAAATGAGCTCACACCCTTTATATTTAGTCGCTCTTGCTTGATTATAGTTTTTCATGTGTGTTTCATTTAGATCAATTTCTACATCTAGGATTTTTTTATTTTGTATTTAATTCTCAAGTAGTTATTTATCAATTTGATTCCTTTCATGTGTTTTCTTTTGTTGTTTTTTTAAAAGATGGAGTACAGAAAGTCTTGGATATATGGTTGGTCAAGGATCGATGAAGGTTTCTATGAAGAGGTGGACAAATTTATTAAATCCGCAAAGAAGCATGCATCAACGTTGAGATATAATAAAGATACAATTATTTGTCCCTGCAAAGATTGCAAGAACCGTATTGCATTTGCAGATGTTGATACCATCAAATCACACCTGGTTATGCGAGGATTTGTTTCGGACTACACGGTGTGGATTCATCATGGTGAAACAGTGGTTGTTGATGACGATAACAATCAACAAGAATAAGACGCGCTTCTGTACCAATTCACAAATGAGTTTGATGAAGACATGGGCTATGACCCTGGCAATGAACAAGGTGCTGGCTTTGACAATCAACAATGTGCTGATGATGCTAGTGGTGCCGGCGCTGATGCCGGAGCACGTGAGGGGAATAAAGATGACGATGACCATTTGGAGGACATGCTTCGGGCCATTGGACCAGAGATATTACTACAAAAGAGATGTCTACAAAATCTAGAGAGGGTGAAAATAGCGTCGAAAGAGACTGTGTATGGTGTTGACAAGGGTTGTCTGGCACACTGGACACTACTCCGCTTTGTGCTTGAGCTACTCATGCTGAAGGCTCAGTACGGTTGGTCGGACCGCAGTTTCGATGATCTGTTGAGTCTCCTGTCACGGGTGCTACCACTACCAAACTTGGTTCCTGCCAAGACATACCATGCGAAGAAGGTTATAAATCCATTGATAATGGGTGTTGAAAAAAATCCATGCATGCCCCAACCATTGTATCCCTTTTCGTGGTGATACGTTCAAAGATCTAGACAAATGTCCTCGCTGTGGGGCCAGCCGATACAAGGACAATGACCTTTACAGCGGAGGAGAAGCCTCTACGGGGAACAAGAAGACTAAGAAGGGTACAAAAAAGGCGGTACAAGAATCTCAACCCCTAGAGGATACTCCATTAGGCAACGATGCAAGGAAGAGAAGAGTTTCAGCCTTGGTAATGTGGTACCTACCAGTGACCGACCGCTTGAGGCGTATCTTCCTGAACCCTAAGGAAGCCACACTCATGACATGGTGGGACGATGACCGCAAGGTAGATGATGATGTGATTGCACGCTCGGCCGATGGTAGTCAGTGGAAAGACTTCGACGACAACAACAAACTATTCAGCTCAGACCCAAGGAATGTACGGTTCGCCTTGAGCACCGATGGAATGAATCCCTTCAATGAGAGGATGAGCGACCATAGCACTTGGCCAGTGATCCTAACCATGTACAACATCCCAACGTGGTTGTGTCAGAAGAGAAAGTATCTTTTTCTCACTATTCTTATATCTGGCCCTCGACAACCGGGCATTGATATAGACGTGTTCCTCGAGCCTGTGATGCTAGAATTCAAGAGACTATGGAAGTTTGGGGAGCCGATGTACGATGCGTTCCGATAGGAGGACTTCACATTAAGAGCAATACTTTCTGTGACTATCAACGATCACCCCCTGTTGTTTGCCTTGTCTGGACAGATCAAAGGCAAGACGGGATGCTTAGTCTGTTTGGATGATACTAAATGAGTGTGGCTAGATGGATCCAAGAAGGTTGTTTACATAAGGAATCGTCGCTTCTTAAAGAAGGGTCACAAGTACCATGACAAATTGTACTTAAGATTCTATGGCGACATCCCGGAGGATGACCCCCCTCCGGAGAGACGTCATAATGGACAACATGTGTTTAAAATGGTGAAAACCATAAAGATCGTCTATGGAAAAAAGAATCTGGATGGAACGATCAGAGATAGAAGCACACCTCCTATCGAAGGCGTACCTTTTAAGAAACAATCGATCTTCTTTTGATATCTGCCTTATTGGCCAGAATTGTCGGTCCACCATGCCATTGATGTTATGCACATGCAGAAGAATGTCTTTGAGAGTCTCATTGGTACCTTGATGGACACAACCAAGTCAAAGGATGGTCTGAAAGTGTGGAGGGACATGGAGCAGCTAAATGTGATGCCAGAGCTTCACCCAGTACTTCAGGAAAATGGAAAATACAATCTGCCCGCAGCTTGCTACAACCTAGAATTAGAAGAAAGGAGAGGTTTATGCATATTCGTGAAGAACCTCAAAGTCCCCACTAGGTTTTCGATGAACCCAAAGAAGCTAGTGTCGATGAAGGACCTGTCATTTCACTACTGCAAGGCTCACGATTATCATATGATGCTGACAATGTACCTACCAATTGCAATCAGGGTTATCAAGCCAAAGTTCCTGAAGATGGCTATCACCCACATGTGCTACTTCTTTTCAAAGATCTCACAGAAGTCATTTCACAGGCAAGAGCTAAGTGACCTACATGATTTCATGGTGGAGACCCAGAACCAACTTGAGATGTGTTTATCTCCTGCTTTTTTGATATAATGGTACATCTTATGATTCACCTAATTCATCAGATAGAGGTGCTAGGCCCAAGCTACTTGCATGAAATGTGGGCCTACGAGCGGTTCATGTCAGTCCTAAGTCGATACGTGCATAATCGAGCATACCTAGAGGGCTCCATGATAGAGGGTTACAGTACTGAAGAAGTCATCGAGTGTTGTCAAGAATACCTAAAGGTGCGGAGAGGGATTGGCAATTCTGATTCTCGTCACAAGAGTAGGCTAGCTGGGAAAGGCACCAGTGGTAGAAAAACATTCATCGATTATAAATATGAAGAAGTCAGTCAGGCACATTGTTGTGTCTTGCAGAGCACAAAACTGATGCAACCATATGTTGACGAACACATGGCTCTCATTATGAAGGAGAGGAACAGTTGTTCAGATGATTGGGTCATGAAACAGCACAGGCATCGCCTAACTTCCTGGTTGAAGGACCAGGACATACCGCCTAGAGAAAGTGAAGATTCTATTACCATCAGTAAATTGGTGAGGGGACCATCGAGACAAGTGACGTCTTGGAATGCTTATGACATCAATGGGTACACATACTATACCCACACAAAGGATAGTAAAAGTGTGAACCAAAACAACAGTGTTCGAGTAGATGCAGTTGACGGACACGGGCGAAAGGTCCCATTCTTTAGCATAATTGAAGATATATGGGAGCTTGACTATGGAAGGAATCTAAAGGTGGCCGTGTTTCGATGCCGCTGGATGAAGGAACATCAAGTCAATGAGATCGGGTTGAGAGTCGTAGAACTCTAAAATATAGGCTACCAAGATGACCCTTGGGTGCTCGCTTCACGTGTTGCACAAGTTTTCTATATGCCTGACCCGCTAAGTAACCTCCCTCCGAAGAAGAAGACTAAGCATGTGGTTGCCTCTAGGAAACAACACATTATCGGAGTTGATGGCATGGACGATATTGGAGCTTACAATGACTACGCTAAGATGCCGCTATTCATAGACTTCAGTAACAAGATCAGTGCAGTGGAAAGGAACCTACCCAAAGACATACTGCCATGGGAACGAAAACGTGGAAAGGGGAAAGTTGTTTCAGCGGGGCCAAGCTAGTTTGTGTAAGTGTGTTTGCGAGACTACATTTATATATGTGTGTGAGACTACATTTATGTATGTGTGTGTGAGACTACATTTATGTATGTGTGTGAGAATATGTTTATGTATGTGTGTGAGACTATGTTTATGTATGTGTCATTTTTTAAAATTCAAAATTTACCTTGGTCAAAGGAGACACTAAATAACCTTAGATGAAAATTTTTTGAATACAAAGGTGTTAGAACTCATCAAGACCTACGTTTGTTACATAGTTCATTTTTGCATTTGAGAAAGCGTTAGTAAACACGAGTCGCAAAATCATGAATCTCACATACGGTTTATGAAACTATATGAGAGACTTGTCAATTTAGAACTAAACTTTCCTAACACTTTCTCAAATGCAAAAATGGCCTCTATAACAATTGTAGATCTCGATGAGTTGGTCAAACTTGGTATTCATGACTTTTCTAGTTGAGACCATCTAGGGTCCCGAAAACTGGTTTGGAGCTCTCAAAATTTTAAAAATCCAAAATTTAAACCGTTCAAAATTTATCAAATGAAAAGTTGACCAAAACAAGAAATGTAGATCTTGAGGAGTTTGAAAAACTTGGTATTCATGACTTTTCAAGTTGAAACCATTTAGAGCTTCAAAAACTGGCGTCAATGTGTCATTTTTTTAAAATTCAAAATTTGACTTGGTCAAACTTGGTCAAATGAGACACTAAATGACCTCAGATGAAAAATTTTTGAATACAAAGGTATTAGAACTCATCAAGATCAATGTTTGTTACATAATTCATTTTTGCATTTGAGAAAGCGTTAGTAAACACGAGTCGCAAAATCATGAATCTCACATACGGTTTATGAAACTACATGAGAGACTTGTCAATTTAAAACTAAACTTTTATGACACTTTCTCAAATGCAAAAATGGCCTATATAACAATTATAGATCTCGATGAGTTGGTCAAACTTGGTATTCATGACTTTTCTAGTTGAGACCATCTAGGGTCCCAAAAACTAGTTTGGAGCTCTCAAAATTTAAAAATCCAAAATTTAAATCGTTGAAAATTTATCAAATGAAAAGCTGACTAAAACAAGAAATGTAGATCTTGATGAGTTTGACAAACTTGGTATTCATAACTTTTCAAGTTGAAATCATTTAGAGCTTCAAAAACTGGCGTCAATGTGTCATTTTTTTAAAATTCAAAATTTGACTTGGTCAAACTTAGTCAAACGAGACACTAAATGACCTCATATGAAAATTTTTTGAATACAAAGGTGTTAGAACTCATCAAGATATACAATTGTTACATAGGCCATTTTACCATTTGGAAAAGTTTTAGTAAACTCTAGTCACATGTTTTAAAAATCCAAGATGTGACTTGGTCAAACTTGGTCAAATGAGGCACTAAATGACCTCAAATGAAAAACTTTTGAATACAAGGGTGTTAGAGCTCATCAAGATACACATTTTATACATAGGACTATTTTGCATTTGAGAAAGTGTTAGTAAACACTAGTCATAAAATCTTGAATCTCACATAGATTTTATAAAACTACCTGTGAGACTTGTGGATTTAGAACAACACTTTTCTAACACTTTATCAAATGCAAAAATGTCCTATGTATCAAATCTAGATCTCGATGAGTGAAACAATCTTGGTATTCATGACTTTTCGAGTTGAGGCCATCTAAGGTTTGGCATGTAGTTGTCAAAATTTCAAAATTCAAAATTTGAGTGGTTCAAACTTTGTCAAATGAAAAGTTGACCATTACACCAAATGTAGACCTTGATGAGTTTGATAAACTTTGTATTCATGACTTTTGTAGTTGAGACCATTTAGGGTTTGGTAAAAGTGTCTTTTTTTTAAATCCAAGATTTGACTTGGTCAAACTTGGTCAAATGAGGCACTAAATGACCTCAAATGTAAAACTTTTGAATACAAAGGTGTTAGAACTCATCAAGATCTACATTTGGTATATAGTTCATTTTATCATTTGGAAAAGTTTTAGTAAACTCTAGTCACATGTTTTAAAAATCCAAGATGTGACTTGATCAAATGAGGCACTAAATGACCTTAAATGAAAAACTTTTGAATACAAGGGTGTTAGAACTCATCAAGATACACATTTGATACATAGGACCTTTTTGCATTTGAGAAAGTGTTAGTAAACACTAGTTACAGAATCTTGAATCTCACATAGACTTTATGAAACTACATGTGAGACTTATGGATTTAGAACTACACTTTTCTAACACTTTGTCAAATGCAAAAATGGCCTATGTATCAAATGTAGATCATGATGAGTGGAACAATCTTGGTATTCATGACTTTTCAAGTTGAGGCCATCTAGGGTTTCGAAAACTGACATGTAGCTGTAAAAATTTTAAAATTCAAAATTTGAGTGGTCCAAACTTTATCAAATGAAAAGTTGACCATTACATCAAATGTAGACCTTGATGAGTTTGACATTCTTTGTATTCATGACTTTTGTAGTTGAGACCATCTAGGGTTCAGTCAAAGTGTTCTTTTTAAAAATCTAAAATTTGACTTGGTCAAACTTGGTCAAATGAGGCACTAAATGACCTCAAATAAAAAAAAATTGAATACAAGAGTGTTGGAACTCATCATGATCTACATTCTATACATAGACCATTTTTCCATTTGAGAAAGTGTTAGTAATTTAGAATTTTATTTAGTGTTACATAGGTCATTTTTTCCAAAGTAATTTTTGCATTTGTAGAACTCTGTCAAAATCCAAAATTTAGAACTATATTTAGAACTATTATATAAATATTTAGAATTATATGAATATTTAGAATTATTATATAAATGTTTAGAATTATATAAATATTTAGAATTATATAAATATTATATAAATATCTAGAATTATTATGTAAATATTTAGAATTATATAAATATTTAGAATCATGTAAATATTTAAGGTTATTTAGTCTCCTAAATTTTGTTAAATTAATCTGCAAAAAAGCCCCTCCCTACTGTCAGGGCGGTTCACTCAGGAACCACCCTCACTAACACCCCCTGCATATATACTCTCCCCACCGTGCCGAGCCCAAATGTGGCTAAGTCCTGGGCGCGAATTCCTCTTTTGGATGCCGTTAGGCTGCCAAAATCGCCGCTCGCACGCCGGCGGTGCCGCTGCCGCCATCGCCCATCCCTGACCTCCTTCCCCTATGGCGCCACCTCTCGCGCCACCTTCGGCACCACCTCCTCCCCCTTCGGTACCCTAGCCATGCCGGTACTCTTGCTGCCCGCCGCCCTTGGAACCCTAGCCGCCGTCGGTGCCCGTCCCTGACCTCCTCCCCCTATGGTGCCACCTACCGCGCCACCTTCGGCACCACCTCCACCCCCTTCGGCACCCTAGCCACGCCGACACTCTCACTGCCAGCCGCCCTGGAACCCTAGCCTCCGCCGGGCCAGAGATCCATGCGCGGACACCCACCCATGACCTGGTGGGCTGCTTCCCCAAGCCTGACGAGCCCGGCGAGCCCGGGGACCTCTGTTCATCCACGAGCCCGATCGGTGAGGCTGGACTAGTGGAGACCTCCATCGTCCGTCCACGAGCCTGGCGACCCTCCTCTCTAGCCGGCTGCGACCGAGGGCGCCCGTGCGTGTGCTCCTCCCTCAACGACCTCGGTGGCTCTCTGGTGCCCTTCGTCCCGCCGGCACCCCCTCCTCCCTCCAGCAAGCAGTGAGCTACCAGACCCCTTCCCCTTCTCTCCTTCTCTTTCTTCCCTCTAACATCATTGTGCTATTGAGATGGGTTGAATGCATTTGTCAAATTGAGAGTTTAGGACTATGGTTGCTGTGGTTGAATGCATTTGTCAAAATTGAGATGGGTTGAATGCATTTGTCAAATTGAGATGGGTTGAATGCTATTGAGATGGGTTGAATGCATTCTAGTAACATGGGCACACACTATGCAAATCTGTATACTGAGATTGGGAAGCTTAGTCATATTTTTTTAGAGTAAAGCAGCATAGTAATTCTCCTATATTCAATGATCTGCAACACAATATTTTTTTAGAGTAAAGTAGCCAGTATCTTTGTTGCAACATTTAGTATTCTCATCCCAAACTGAATTTAGATTTGGCTAGAAATAAAGTACCTTTGCTAACCTTTGCTAACCAATCTGCCTGTCTTAAAACTAATAAGCACTATGAACCTAAATGAGTTTAAGATCATTGCAATGATTTTGAATCATATTATATCTCTGGTCAATGTCCTAAAACTAAACTCTCTCCTAAAAGTGAATTTATAGTGTTCATTTACTACTACCTTCTTGTTATGCTCATAATCAGTTTGAGATTAATAAACACTAAAAATGCATATGACCTTGATTTTGTCCAATTCTCTGCTGTTATTTTGATTTGTGGCTTACAGTAATCCTACTACTACTGCTTTTGTACTCCTACTCTACTACTACTCTCTCTAAGACAGTTTTATATACTGTCACATAATTACTGTTGTTTATATGGCAGATTGTTTATATGCCACACTCCTCTCCACTCCTACTCTCCACTCCTGTTCTCTCTGACTCTCCTCTACTCCTATTTTGAATTGATGACATTTTTTAAACTGTGCTCCTCCTCTATACTACTACTGTACTCTCTTCTCTCTACTCTACTACTATCTCTATACTACTCTTCTCTCTACTCTCTCTACTCTACTACTCTTCTTTGTACTCTCTCGACTACTCTACTACTCTCCACTTATTTTCTTAGCTACTACCCTGAACTTGAGGCATAAGGTATGTGCAATGATGTTTTTATTTTGATGCTACTTTGAACCTGAGGCATAAGACATGTGCAATGATGTTTTTTACTTGCCTGTTCTAAAATTGTTGATTCTAAAATGGCACTCATTGTCCTATTCTGAAATGGCACTCACTGTCATATTCTAAAATTGAACTCACTGTCATATTCTGAAATTGAACTCACTGTCCAGTTTGCTACTCTACTACTTTGCACTACTCTACTACTCTTCTATACTACTCCTTTACTACTAATACTACTACTCTACTCTCATATCCTCTTGTGTCCACTACTACTATCCTATACTGTTTTATTTTGATGCTACTCTAAACCTGAGGGTTGCTGGTAATCTTGGGATGCCTGCTATGGGGTTGCTGGGAATGTTGCCTGCTATGGGATTACTGAGAATGTTGCTTGTGATGATGTTTTTTACATACTGAGCACCTGCCTTATGGTAATGATGAGGGTTTTTATATACTGAGCACCTGTCTTATGCCAATGATGAGAGTTTTTATATACTGAGCACTTGCCTTATGCCAATGATGAGGGTTTTTATATACTGAGCACTTGCCTTATGCCAATGATGAGGGTTTTTATGTTCTATTCCTGTCTGCTCCTGTCCTTTCTTCTCTATTATGATATCTTTATGCTCCAAGTTCATGGTCACATGATGATCGATATGTTTCTGAGGCCTGTACTACTTGTACTACTACTACTACTACTTCTACTTGTACTACTAGTATTACTACTACTGCACTACTGTATTATCACTCTACTCCTAAAGGTACTCTACTGCTACTACTTTTTCCCGTATCTCTCTACTCTACTACTCTCACTACTCTACTCTCTTCTCTCTACCGCACCTCTCTTCTCTCCACTCTCTCTACTACTCTACTACTCTACCAATTCTCTACTACTCTCCTAACACTCTCCTCCTATCTACTACTACTACTTGTACTACTACTACTGCTGCTGCTGCTGCTACTACTACTACTAGTAGTGCTAGTGCTTCTACTACTGCTACTACTAGTAGTACTACTACTACTAGTACTAGTACTACTACTTCTACTGCTACTAATTTTTCCCGTGTCTCTCTACTACTCTCACTACTCTACTCTTTTCTCTCTACTACACCTCTCTTCTCTCCACTCTCTCTACTCTACTACTCTACTAGTACTCTACTACTCTCCTAACACTCTACTTCTCCTCTCATATCCTCTACTACTAATTCTATGTTTTTTTGCCAATCCTCTGCTCTCCTTTGTTTTGTCGATGATAAAATTGTCTAAGTCCATTCATTATATGGAATATGAGCTGATGATCATGAACTTGTGAGGAACTTAGTATCATTACCAGCCGTCCTTACATTACCTTCTCCTTTCTTCTCTGTTATGATATCTTTATGCTCCAAGTTCATGGTCACATGATAATCGACATGTTTCTAAGGCCTCTACTACTTGTACTACTACTACTTCTACTTGTACTACTAGTATTACTACTACTGCTGCTACTAGTAGTAGTAGTAGTACTACTACTTCTACTGCTACTACTTTTTCCTGTATCTAATTCACACTTTATTCCTTGCATCTATTAGAACAAAGCACAAAATGACGCGGACAACAGACAGTGCAACCCGATCCCACAAAAATAATGAGCAGCCTAGCCATGGAGGTCAAGAACTACTGGAACAGCTTACGCAGGAGCAGTTTGATGATGAGGTAGAAATTGATCTAGCAGTGTTGCTTTCTCAAGGGGAACGTGGAGCAGAAGTGGGAGTAGAAGGTGGAGCGGAAGGGGGGTCAGAGGGGGGAGCAAGAAAGGCTAATGAAGGCGAAGGAGAAGAGGATGATGACAAGAGCTCATCCTTAGAATATGAAAGTCCTGAGGATCCTCACCCGCAGCCACCCAGAATGAGGTCAACGGAGGACGAGTTGGATCTGGATTTTGACCCAAATGAGGAGGTAGGGATGGAGCATTTGTAGCCTGTAAAATTTGCTTTGGCTTTGGCTATATTACCTCTGCTAATGCTTGTGACCTGTCGTATATGCAGGTCCCTGCTAGACCTCCAAAAAGACGACGTCGGCGTCCGGCACGTTATGCCGAACAAGACGTAGTAGAGGAAAGGAGGGTAGAGGCAACCACCATAGAGACTAACATTGAGGCCTATGCTCCATAGCCTCAAGGCACAACCATGGACTCCACTATCGAACCAAAGAGGATACGAGGGATAAGAATACCAAACCAATATCCAAAGAAGGGGGTAACTTTTGTGATAACACGTGTCGGAGAAGAAGGGCAGATCCTTGAGCCACCAGAGTACATCAGTAAATTCCATAATATGATCGGGGCATTAGTAAGAGATCAGTTGAACCCAACAATCCGTTTCTAGAGTGGCAAACATGGCGTACCTTAGGCAAAAAAGCAAGAGCTATGGGATGAGTGGCTGATGAACACTTTCAGGCTACCGGTGGGGACCCATGAACTGGTAAAGCGACATGCTTACAAGATAATGGGAAACGCCTTCCAACGTTGGAGGGCGGATCTTAACAAGAGGTTTATCCAGCGGGGGCTAACTCCCTTCCATGAGTTTGGCAACATAACTCATAATCAATGGGCGCAGCTCGTGGCTGAGAAGACTTCACCCGAAGAATTGACCCTCAGTGCCTGTAATAGGGAGCAGGCGAAGAAGAACAAACATCCCCCATGCTTAGGCCCTGGTGGCTACCACGCCAAGCAAGGCGTGTTTAGGAAGCTGGACGAAGCGGCCAAAGTTTCTTTGGATCCAAAGAAACAGAAAGTGAAGAATTTGAAGCGACGTTTGAAGCAATGGATATATGCAAGGAGTGTGGATTCCTCTGACCTCAAGTTTGTTGAGACGGAGACAGAAGAGGCAGTATCAAGGATACTGAAATTGGCTGAAGACACGGAGAAGGGCACATTCACTCCTTCCAGAGAAAGGGACGAGTTGAGCATTGGCTTGGGCAACCCTGAGCACATAGGATGCACTAGGAGGCTAGGGAAGCTGGTAACCTAGAAGAAAGGATTCGCAGAGGATAGCAACATGTACAAGAAACATAGCAGAGACCTAGAGGCCAATCTCGAGCTCACTGTGAAGGCTCTAGTTGCGAAGGCGCTTTCGGAGCAAGGTGTGAATATGGAGACACAGACATTCATGGAGCCGATGGGAGAACTGGCTATAGTTTGCAGCCCTCAGGAAGTTCCCAGTAGCCAAGGTTCCACTGCAACCATAACCGACATCGATCGCATACGGGTGCCAACTAGTTGCACACTATTGGTTCCCATGGGCAGGGGAAACAAGATGGTAATGGTTGAGGTGGCAACGGTTGTGGCACTGTAAGACCCTAGGTGTTTGTCACTACTCAAGGAATGAGTTTGAGCTCAAACATGGCAAGTTAGGTGGTGATGAAGATGTCAAAGCCGAATCTATAAACATGAGCCTAACCTAAAGTTGGATGTTGCACCATTGCTTTACATATAGGCCATTCTAAAGATATATGCTTAGGTGTTGTTATCAGAGTATCTTCACATGTCTCACATCAATAACCATCTATAGTGATCCCTAGAAAAGTTTCATGACGTTTGGAATCAAAAAGTCACATGAAATGATAAGTTATATCCTTGTTTGAATGGTTTTACTAAGTTCTTGAATTGCACTATTAAGTGAATGGAAATATAGGTCATCAACCAAACCTTGCAACCTTGCCCAAACGACTCTAGATGAACTTGTAAGGTCCTAGATGGCTAGAGGGGGGTGAATAGCCTATAAAAAATTCTACAAGAACCACTAAGCAAACTTGTTAGAAAAACAAACGGTGTAAAGCGAGTTTTGCTTAGCCTACAGTTGTGATGCAAGCCTCCTATCCACAAGTCTAGTAGACTATGATCTCTAGTTCACACAAGGGCTATGTTACTAAACTTACACTAGTGAGAAAGCTAGCAACTACTAGCAAAGCTACTACTAGAGCTATACAAGATAAACTAGTAAAGTAAATACGAGAGAGAGGATTGTGAGTCTTATACCGACAGTGGAGTGAAGATATTGCCAATCACCAAGATGATGTACAATCAATCAATATTGACAATAATACAATATGAAGACCAACCACCGGGAGACAAGTGACACAATATTTTTGTTCACCCGGTGTTCACTTGTGCACCGACAAGCTACGTCACCGGTTGTGTCGACCAACACTTAGATGGTTCCTCGGTGTGACCCTCAAGTCACTTGCCCCTCAAGGCATGCCCTACAAGGCACCACAAGACACCACTCTCAAGTGAGGTAACTCAATAACACGCGCAATCCACTAGAGTTGCTTTTGGCGCTCCGCCGAGGAAAGCACAAGAACCTCTTACAATCAACAGGAGGTGGCCAAGAACAATCTCCTTCTCTTGCCAACGCCTCCAACAATCTCCTAGCCAGCTAGGAGCGGTACTCTCTAAGAGTAACAAGAAATCCACCGGCTAAACCACCCACAAGTGCCACTAGATGCCCTCAAGCTATGCAATGCACTTTGGGATCACTCAATCTCACTTTAGATTTGTAATCAAGCAAGAGAGAAGAGTGGGAGGAGAAGCTCTAGCTCAAAGGATGCACAACAATGTTAGAAATCACGAGAGACCTCCCCAAGGGCTGGCCAACAAGTATTTATAAGCATCCCATCCGAATAGAGCCGTTATACCCCTTCACTGCGCGCTTTTCGGGATGACCAGACGCGCCGGTCATAACTGACCGGATGCGCTCAACCGTGTCCGATCCTCCAACGGTCACTGAGCCCCAACGGTCAAACCAATGACCGGATGCGCCCCAGGCAATGACCGGACACGCCCGTCAAACGACCGGACGCGCCGCTCAAACGACCGGACGCGCCGATCGCTCAGTACCACGCGCCCGCGAAGCAACGACCGGACGCGCTCTAGGCAACGACCGGACGTGACAGTGCCAGCGTCCGGTTAGAGTCCAGTAAGCTCCCTCAATGACCGGACGCGTCCGATCGTGTGTGACCGGACGCGCCTCGCGTCTGATCGTCCTTGCGAACCTCAGTTCCCTCTGGACACCTGACCGGACGCGCTGGTCCCTCGAGTGACCGGACGCGCCGGTTGCAAACCCTAGCACCCGCGTGCCTGACTGCTGTGTTGTACTGACCGGACGTGTCCGGTCATACCGTGACCACGTCCGGTGCAGCGTCCGGTCACCTCTATGACCTCCGTTCGCCTCCGTTTCTTTTCCGACTTCCGGCGTAGTGGAAAATAGGCATTTCAAATCCTCAAAAACGCCTGAATTTGGACGGTTGCCATCGACCTTGACTTCACTTGCTCTTCACCGTTGCATTTGTCCGTCGGCGCCAAGTCTTGCTCAAGCTTCACCATCGCATGGTCCTTCGCTTCGAAGCCTCGACTTGCCCTTCACCTTCACAACCGGTCCATTGAGCCAAGCATCATCTTGGTCTTCATCGTCTTGGTCACATGAGTCAATGTCATGTCTCATATTCAATGACCACCTTTATCTAAATCATCCACTTAGATACAAAGGTTAGTCCAAGGTTTCATCAATTAGCCAAAACCAAACTAGAGACTTTCAATCTCCCCCTTTTTGGTAATTGATGACAACCCTCATAAAGATGATTTTGATAATAAAAGTTTTGAACTTGTCATACTTGTCCAATCATTTTGTTTATAAGTAAAGTTTGGACAATTATCACAAGCTCGGTTTTGGTAGCATTAGCTCTCCCTACATATGTGCATAGAGTTTGGATTGAAAGCTTTGCACATATGCATGGATAAAAGTGTTGAGAGAGTAATTCTACCAAAATGATGTGAAGGTGTAAGAAATGGACCTTTGAAGCGTGATACCAATCGGAGTTGCCTTTTACACCATCCTTAGCATCATGATGTAACTAGACATCCATCAAAACTCAAGAACCCCGTGAGATCAACATTATAGTAAAGGTTCTTGAACCACTTGTAAAGTTTAAGGCACATCTAGATACCACATGTAAATTATTCCTATGCATGCTAGTAGATCATTTCATCATTCAAGTTCTATACTAGCATTGCACCACACAAGCATGTATATTGAATTTAAATACATGTGCAATGAGCAAGTCATATGAGAATGCACAAACAAATGCAACAACTTTGTTTATGAGCTTGCTCCCCCTACTTGTGTGCATCAAAATTTTATTTACCCCTTTATCATGTTGAATCATCTTTTTCTCTCCCCCTTTGTCAACAACTTACCCAAAAATGGGATCAAATTGTGGAGAGAAAAACAATGTTTGATGGAGTAGGTTAGAATTTATCAAATTTGGTTCAAGCTAGAACACTTGTCAAAGATATTTAATTCGATTTGAACCAAAGACAAGCTTCTTCACACCTCATAATAAGGGTTATCTTGCCTATGTTGAATTAAACACTTATAGCAAATCTTCTAGATTCAACACTAGGTTTGCAAGCTCACAAACATGTCATATGCCACCACTAGATCAAAATAAGCATTGAAGCAATAGTGGTAACATATATCCATCAAATTCATTTGAGTTATCATGAATGCTCATGCATACCACTTATTATGTCTACATGCTCTAGCAAGTCCTTAGCATAGGATGAATAACATGTCAATCAACTTTACCTTGCAATGTCGAAGGAGAGGCATGTCAATAAGTGGGTGGGGTGTATTCAACTCATGTTTGAGAAATCAAGAATGTTCAACTCATTCCTTAGCTTGCAAAACCTCTTTTCATCAAGTGGCTTAGTGAGAATATCGGCAAGTTGATCATCGGTGCCAACACTTTCAACAGCAATTTCTCCCTTTTGTTGATGATCTCTAATGAAATGATGCCTTATGTCAATATGCTTTGTTCTTCCATGTTGAACCGGATTTTGTGTCATCTTGATTGCACTTTCATTATCATATAGCAATGGCACATTCTTGAAGTTGAGGCCATAATCCTTCAAAGTTGATTTCATCCATAGCAATTGTGCACAACAACTCCCCACACTCACATATTCGGCTTCGGCGGTAGTGTTGATTATGGATAATATCCCAACTGTATGCGAGTTGCCAGTCACATGTAGTTGAGACACAAAGTCCCCAAGCCGTGGTCGGAGAGTGGTTGAGGCAGTCCCCGAGCACAGGTCGAGGAGCGAGCGACGAAATCCCCGAGCCGTGGTCGGAGAGCAGTCGAGGCGCAAGCGATGAAGTCCCTGAGTCGTGGTCGGAGAGTGATCGAGACAGTCCCCGAGCACTGGTCGAGGCGCAAGCGACGAAATCCCCGAGCCGTGGTCGGAGAGCGAGCGATGAAATCCCCGAGCCGTGGTCGGAGAGTAATCGAGGTAGTCCCCGAGCCGTGGTCGGAGAGTGATCAACGAAGTCCCCAAGCGTAGGTCAAGAAGCGAGCGATGAAATCCCCGAGCCGTGGTCGGAGAGCAGTCGAGGCATGAGCAACAAAGTCCCTGAGTCGTGGTCGGAGAGTGATCGAGGCAGTAGTCCGTTCCCATTATAGGGAAGTGGATCCTGCCGTCGTGTCCCTTGGGATCGCTCCGGAGCTGGACGACGACGCTGTTGAAGAGCTCCGGGCCTCCTCTGCTCCTACCGCCGTAGCCTTGGTAGAAGACATGGTGTTGATCGAAGATCCTGTAACGACAGACGGTGGTCAGTAGGCAGCCATGTAGAAACATTATGTATGAACAATATGTTTAGGAGTTAAACAGAGCACGAGGTGCTCAGAAACTCGTTATGGCAATGTATATTTCAGGCGTTTACTTAAGCGTGTGATAAGTATTTTGCCGTTTCTAAGTTTTACTTTATGCATAATTAAACACATAAAGTTTATTTCAAAAGTATGTGTCGACATCCAAGTTTTATCCTTGCTCTCGAAGCGACTAGCTCAGTTAGGTGACCCAGGGACGCACTAGTGAACAGCGCGATGCGCCAGGATCACTAGGTACGATCCTAAGTACCGTTAGAGGACAACCATCGGATCTCCTAGTGCTGAGTAGCGCGGAGCTGTAGCACATCGACAGAGGACCGAGACGTGGTGTCTTGTCAAGTCGTTCTCGGCGAGCAAGAATAAAGTTTGGATGTGACATATGCAGGGTGCATGTATGCAAGGTTTGTACAAAACCCTTTTAAAGAAGATTGCAACTGGAAAGCAGAGAGAGACGAAAACTTCCATTATATAAAGAAATAAATTAGAGGTGATGAAATACATATCTTAGGATTTACACGTGGTAGCGTATGAGTAGCTCTATGTGCCATGAATTAGGCTCTTCAACACCTTCTAATGTCTCCAACCGATAGGATGTTGGGCGTGTGACGGCCTTTACCCTGAACGGTCCTTCCCACCTTGGTGATAGTTTATGGAGGCCGTCGGTCTTTTGAATCCGACGGAGCACGAGATCACCGACCACGAACAAGCGTCCTCGGACGTTGCGATTATAGTAGCAACGTACGACCGCTAAGTACTTGGCGGTCCGAACACACGAATCCAATGCCTATTCTTCTTTAGCGATGATGTCGACATCCCTGGCAGAGTTGGAAATGTCTTCGTTGTAGTAGGCGACTCGTGGTGATCTGAATGCGACTTCAGCTGGTAGAACAGCCTTGGAGCCGTATACCATGAAATATGGTGATACTCCGGTATTTCGACTGGGTTGGGTGCGCAGTCCCCAGACCACAGCAGGGAGCTCCTGGAGCCACCGACCAGGTTTGAGAACCTTGTCCGCCTGGTAGACTCGCTTCTTGAGAGCATCGAGGATCATTCCATTTGCTCGTTCTACTTGACCGTTTGCTCTAGGGTGAGCGATGGAGACGTATTTAACTTTGATGCAGTTGTTTTCGCAAAAGTTGAAGAAAGCATCGCTTGTGAATTGTGACCCCAGATCGGTGATTATAGAGTTTGGGATGCCAAACCTATGGATAACCTCGTCTAGAAATTGTACAGCCTTCTTAGCGGTGGCTTGCTTGACTGGTTTGTACTCTATCCACTTGGAGAACTTGTCGATGAGCACGTAAACAGAAGCATAGCCGCCGGGTGCTTTTTTGAAAGGACCGATCATATCCAGTCCCCAGCACGAGAAGGGCCAAGCAACTGGAATGGTTTGCAAATCATGTGCTGGGACATGGATCTGCTTAGCAAACATTTGATAGTTTGCACATCGCCGCACATAATCTTCGGCGTCAGTAACAGCTGTAGGCCAGTAGAAACCTGCTCGGTAAGCTTTGCCGACCAGCGTCCGAGAAGCTGCATGGTTACCGCACATACCCTCATGGATCTCTTTCAAGAGCTCGAGGCCCTCTTTCTGGGTAATGCACTTTTGGTAAATGATGGACCTGGGTCCTTTTCGCATTAGTTCACCGTTGACCATGGCATAAAGCTTGGCTCTGCGGACCAATTGCTGGGCAGCAATCTTGTCTTCCGGAACTAGGTGTTCATTCAGGTATTTGATGGAGGGCTCTCTCCAATCTGGCTGGGGAGGCACTACCTGCTCGGGTAGCTCTGTACCTTCATCAGCTTCCTGCTGACCTGGAGACTCATTGTCCTTCGTATTGTTACTGAGCAGTGTGACTAGATCTGATGCCGTGGCATCAGGTTTCGTAGTCTGGTCAGCCTGATCTGAGATCGAAGGCTTTAAGAGGTCTTGCAGCGGGTGCTCGGCGCTAGTTGGGATCTAACCAACGAGGGCCATTAACTGGATCTGCAGCGCGTGCTCGGCGGACGTGGCTGCGCTGTCGTGGTCGGACAGGGGTGAAGCCAGAGAAATCTGGCTCTTGGTGAAGCTGGTTGCGAGCAGTCTCGACTAGATCCAACATCTCCACCAAACCACGACCCTGTCGGTCGATTAGCTCAATCAGATCTGAGTTGTCAATGTGCCTCCTCTGGTAGCGAGGAAGCTGTCTCCGGGGGGCCTGGGCGGCCATCCTCTCTGTGGCCGCTGAGGGCAACACGGAATCTTGCGCAACTGGTGCTGGGACCAGCGGCGATGACCTTGGAACTGTGACCGAAGGTGCAGCAAGCGGTGCTGTGACCGGCTGAATAGCAGGTGGTGCTGGGACCATCCTGGACGCTCCCGAGGACGTGAGGGCCGTAGCTACGCTCGTGGTCCAGGTGAAGGATCCGACGGTGAGCGTGTAGCCGGCTTGGAAATCCATGGAAGCGGGGAAGGAAACCATCTGGATCGCCTCAAGATCTAAAACACCTGCCCCTACCTGGCACGCCACTGTTGATTACGGATAATCTTCAGTCTACCACGGGATGCCCCACGGTAGTAGAGTTTCGGCAAGGGTTACGTTTAGACCGCGATCTGGATGTTGAGGAGCAAGACGACAACCCAGACAAAAGATTTACCCAGGTTTAGGCCGCTCGGAAGCGTAATACCCTACGTCCTGCTTCTCGTGTTATCTGTGTTCTCAAGTATCGGAATACAATGAGGTGCTCAGCTCGTAGATCTGAGGACCGATCTAGAGCTGATTGAGTTGAAGATTAGATCAGATGCGTTCTAGGGGGGTCCCTGGCTGCTTTATATAGTCAGCCGCCAGGGTTACAGAGGTCGGTTACACCAAGTCGTATCCTAGGAGGACTCGAGCTATCCTAACTGATAAAGACTACTTGCGGGACAAGCTTCCTTGTAGTGATCCGAATTGAGGTCAGTTACGGACCACACCTCCGTCTTGATATCTACCCCACCAGCCTGGTTGGCAGCAAGCTGGGCTTCGCCTGGTCTGGGCCGTCTTGCCGAGCATCCCGAGACTACCTATGAGGGTATACGGGGTCTATCCCCCCATAGGTAGAGATTGCCACACTATTTTGTTTCTTTGAGGACCATGACATAAGTGATCTTCCAAGTAATTGACATGTGCCACTTGTGCTCTTTCTATTGATCTTGCAACCCCCATAGTCAGAGTTCGAATATCCAATCAATTCAAATTTTGACCCCTTGGGATACCATAGTCCAACATCTCTTATTTGCTTCAAGTACCTTAATATTCTCTTTGCGGCCATGAGATGACTTTCTCTAGGTGAGGCTTGATATCTAGCACACATACAAACACTAAACATGACATCTGGCCTTGATGCGGTGACATAGAGTAGACTTCCAATCAAAGACCGATATTCCTTTTGATTCACCATTTTGCCATCAAAATCACTATCCAAATTGCCATTTGTACCCATTGGAGTTGAAATTGGCTTTGCATCTTGCATTCCAAACTTCTTTAACATGTCCCTTATGTATTTCCCTTGACTCACAAATGTCCCATTCTTCAATTGCTTGACTTGGAGACCAAGGAAGTAGCTAAGTTCACCAATCATAGATATTTCAAACTCTTTGGCCATCATAGCACCAAATTTTTCACAATAAGCTTGATCGGTTGATCCAAAGATGATGTCATCAACATATATTTGCACTATGAATAGATCATTCCCAATCTTCTTGGTAAATAGAGTTGTATCAACCTTGCCCATCTTGAATCCCTTAGAGAGAAGGAAATCCCTTAGCCTCTTATACCATGCTCTAGGTGCTTGCTTTAAGCCATATAAAGCCTTCTTCAACTTGTACATATGGTTGGGTTTCTTGTCATCTTTAAATCTAGGAGGTTGCTCTACAAAGACTAACTCATTGATGATTCCATTGAGAAATACACTTTTGACATCCATTTGATATAGTTTGATGTTGTGTGCACAAGCATAAGCCAATAGAATCCTTATTGCCTCTAATCTTGCCACAGGAGCATATGTCTCATCATAGTCAAGACCTTCTACTTGAGTGTAACCTTGAGCAACTAGTCTTGCTTTGTTTCTCACCACAATGCCATCTTGATCTTGCTTGTTTTTGAACACCCATTTGGTGCCAATCACATTGTAGTCATTTGGCCTTTCTACCAATTCTCAAACATCATTTCTTGTAAAATTGTTAAGCTCTTCTTGCATAGCCATGATCCAATTGGCATCCCTCAAAGCTTCTTCTATTTTCTTTGGTTCTAAGGTTGACACAAATGATACATGCTCACAAAACATAGCCAATCTTGATCTTGTTTGCACACCACTTCTAATATCACCAATAACACTATCAATGGGGTGATCTCTTGCAACATGTTGTGGTTGGAGTACTTGCACTTGATTGCTTGAGCTTGGTTGATCACTTGATGTATCTTGATGAGATGAACTAGCACCATGATATTGCACTTGAGAGTCACTAGCTAGCTTGAATGGAGAATTGAGCACTTGATCTTTATCATCATCTTGAATATCAATTACTTGCTTTGCTCTAATGTCCCCAATGTCCATGTTCTTCATTGCTTTCACCAATTGAGTTCCACCAACATCATCTAGATTCTCTTCTTCATCTTGTGACCCATTGGTTTCATCAAATTGCACATCATGGACTTCTTCTAGAATGCCACTTGAATTGTTCCAAACTCTATAAGCTTTGCTTGTAGTTGAATAATCAAGTAGGAACCCCTCATCACATCTCTTGTCAAACTTTCCCAATCTAGTGCCCTTCTTCAAGATATAGCATTTGCAACCAAACACTCTAAAGTAAGAAATATTTGGCTTTCTTCCATGAAGTAGTTCATATGGGGTCTTCTCTAGCAATGGATGACAATATAGTCTATAGATGTTGTAGCAAGCGGTATTGATTGCTTCATCCCAAAATGATTGACTCATATTGTACTCATAAAGCATTGATCTAGCCATATCAAGCAATGTTCTATTCTTTCTCTCAACTAGGCCATTTGATTATGGAGTTGCTTTTGGTGCTCCGTCGAGGAAAGCACAAGAACCTCTTACAATCAACCGGAGGTGGCCAAGAACAATCTCCTTCTCTTGCCAACGCCTCCAACAATCTCCAAGCCGGCTAGGAGCGGTACTCTCCAAGAGTAACAAGAAATCCACCGGCTAAACCACCCACAAGTGCCACTAGATGCCCTCAAGCTATGCAATGCACTTTGGGATCACTCAATCTCACTTTAGATTTGCAATCAAGCAAGAGAGAAGAGTGGGAGGAGAAGCTCTAGCTCAAAGGATGCACAAGAATGTTAGAAATCACGAGAGACCTCTCCAAGGGCCGACCAACAAGTATTTATAAGCATCCCATCCGAATAGAGCCGTTATACCCCTTCACTGCGCGCTTTTTGGGATGACCGGACGCGCCGGTCATAACTGACCGGACGTGCTCAACCGCGTCCGATCCTCCAACGGTCACTGAGCCCCAACGGTCAAACCAACGACCGGACGCGCCCCAGGCAATGACCGAACGCGCCCATCAAACGACCGGACGCACCGCTCAAACGACCGGACGCGCCGATCGCTCAGTACCGCGCGCCCGCGAAGCAACGACCGGACGCGCTCTAGGCAACGACCAGACGCGATAGTGCCAGCGTCCGGTTAGAGTCCAGTAAGCTCCCTCAACGACCGGACGCGTCCGATCATGTGTGACCGGACGCGCCTCGCGTCCGATCGTCCTTGCAAACCTCAGTTCCCTCTAGACACCTGACCGGACGCGCCGGTCCCTCGAGTGACCGGATGCACCGGTTGCAAACCCTAGCACCCGCGCGCCTGACTGCTGCGTTGTACTGACTGGACGCGTCCGGTCATACCGTGACCGCGTCTGGTGCAACGTCCAGTCACCTCTGTGACCTCCGTTCGCCTCTGTTTCTTTTCTGACTTCCGGCGTAGTGGAAAATAGGCAGTTCAAATCGTCAAAAACGCCTGAATCCCGTGCTCACAAGCTTGGCGGGAGGGAGAGAGGAACCCAAACCCTCTCTACCGCTCAAACTCCAACGCCTTCGCAAATGTGCTAACACCAACAAGTGATCACCACCTTGTGCACGTGTGTTAGCATTTTTATAATCATTTTCGAAGGTTTTCCAGTTAGCTCACTAGGCCCTACATGCAATGCACTTCATGAATTCACCTAGTGACACCCGTGCGTCGAATAGCCGATAAGACTTCCCCTCTTAATAGTTCGGCTATTGATCCTAAACCACTCACACCCTCTATGGTGTCTTGAGTGCAAAACAAAATGGCCCTATGATTATACCTTTGCCTTGAGCCCATTTTGTTTCTCCAAAAGATATGATCCACTTCATATCATCACACGACCGTCTCGATCCATCGACCTTGACTTCACTTGCTCTTCACCGTTGCATTTGTCCGTCAGCGCCAAGTCTTGCTCAAGCTTCACCATCGCATGGTCCTTCGCTTCGAAGCCTCGACTTGCCCTTCACCTTCACAACTGGTCCATTGAGCCAAGCATCATCTTGGTCTTCATCATCTTGGTCACATGAGTCAATGTCATGTCTCATATTCAATGACCACCTTTATCTAAATCATCCACTTAGATACAAAGGTTAGTCCAAGGTTTGATCAATTAGCTAAAACCAAACTAGGGACTTTCAGAACTCTACAACTAAAGTCATGAAGGGTTCATGTTGAGCAAATGTCAAGAAAATGCCCTGATTGGCCGAAAACCCTAGTTTAGGTTTGATTGAGTTGATACTTTGACCAAAGTAAAAGTTGGACTTCTGTACCAGTTATGTGGTTTGACCTTAAACAAAGGTTGTAGTTCATCTTGTGTAGAACAAACTTTGTTTAATGGTTAAGAGCTAGTTTGGCCTCTAACCTTGTCAAATAGGGCTCACAAGAAGGAGTCAGCTGCTGTTTTCAGAGTTCTAGATTTTGGCTAAGTCAAATTGGTGTTTCAGTTTCAAGTACCCTACTTTGGAGCTGTGTAGTTTCCTAACCAGACCGAACTAGTTGATGATTCCTTAATAAGAGTTGTAGTTTAGTTTGAGGACAACAAACTTTATTATTGGAGTATACCATGATTAATCTTGGAAATAAGTCAAACAGTGGCTCAAATTTGGAACCTGCTGCTGATTTTTGCACTTAGAATATTTCTAAGTCTTGGAGAAGTTAACCAACGCCATTAGATTGGCATGCCGTGTTCTCGCATTTTTGTTAAGTAACTTGAGTTGAGCCAAATACAAACATTGGAGTAGGCATTATGGAAAAGAGCATGCAAAAAGATGCCATTAGTTGGACTTTATTTTGGCCGTCAATTGTGGGAGTTTGTTAACAGCTGTCAACGCATTGACATAGTTACTTTGGAGCTTAATTATCCGTTAATATGTTGCTCTAATGGTCAGTAACCCTTAATGAGAGTCAGAGAGCATTATGTGGTCGACAACTTTGCTATAGCACTCAAGGCCCGAATCTTAACCGGATATGCCATTTTTCGGACCCGAAGCCGGACTGAATCGCGCCCGCCAGGTGTTCGTGGATATGCACGGTGGTCATCATGCACAGAGCGCCCCCACCATTGTTGCCACGTGCCCTGCCCTTCCTGCGCCGTTGGGGGGAGGCCGAGGCACTTCAACACCCTCTGCCTCACTCTACCTCACTCCCCACACCTCTATGTCCCTTCCACTCGCTCCCTCTCGCGCTCTCCTCGCTCTGACGCTCGCATCGACGCCGTCCGCCATGGACGTGAGCACAGCTCGCTGTCGCTGCTGGGCTGCCACCTCCGCTCGTACTCACCTTTCATTGAAGCCTCCAACAGCGTCGCCATGCCCTAACCCCTCCTTTGCGCACGCGCTGCTGCTCTCCTTGGCACCGGAGAACGGACTCCGCTGGCGAGTCACTGGTCTCGACCGATGGTGGTGCTTGCCGCAGTTGGCTACAGCCTGGACCAGGCCTAGCGTGGCCTAGGATGGCCACGGCCAGCCCCCAGCGCGGCCCCTCCTTGGCGCCGGCGCTACCTTGCTGGCCGAAGTCGATCCCGAGCCATCACCGACCTCCGTTCCGTCTGTCTCTGCTCCGAGGTAGAAGGAGAGAAGGAGAAAAATGAATTGGAAGCTTTTTCCTGGGTCCAGATGCAAAGTTCGTGACTCACATGAACAGTACCAAACAGTACAAGCGGAGCGCGGGTTTATTCCTAGAAACTCCAGGGGACTCGAGGCAAAAGTGCTTTTCTTTTTTGGTTTAATGTTTTTCTTTTGCAGGAAAAAGGCTGAATCTTTGGAAATTAATATCTCATGCTAGGAAGCTCCAAAAATAGCAAATGAGAACTTTTTAGAATCCTTGTAAAATTTTCTATGTAGTGGATCTATAATATGGCATGTTTTAATTTAAAGTTTTAGTTCTAAAAATAGATCTATGCTTCTAGGTTTTCAATGATTGTTGTATTTGTCATTTTTATAACTGCAGTTGTAGGGCTCCAAATGAAGTGAAATTTTGTGACATGCTACTTATATGATTTTTGATGTGTGGTGAAAATTTCATGCATTTTGGTTGCCGGATGAGTGAGTTATTAGTGTATCTTGCTCTCACATGATTTATTGCTATAGCCATTTGTCTTTTTCATAAAGGTTTATATACATATCCAAATGGCTTAAAATTTTTACTGTAGACTATTGGGAGCATATGTAGGCCACTGTAATTTTAGTAGAATTTATTGTTCACTTTTGATATGTGTTCATAATTCCACCTAATTATCTAGGTAAATTAAGAAATGTATTAAAATAATTTATTTAGCAATGGAAATTATGTTTTCTGGTGTTTATTAGTCATGTGTGAAATGTTGGTAAAGTTGGTTTTGCACAATTATATGTTTGCAATATATGTTAATAATTATTTCTTGCAATTATTAGTTTCTGGACAGTTCTGGGGGCAATGTAAATTACCCCATGTTATTGATGTTTTATGAGCATCTTGTCTATAGAAAAGTTGTATATAATTCATGTATCTAGCTTGTGTTAAAATTTGGTGGCATCTAGACAAGTAGTTTATGAGTTATAGCTGTTTAAAGTCAGGTCCCAGATTTGGTTGCTCTCTGTTTGGAGCAGACCAGATTATATAGTTTTGTCTTTTCAACCAATGAAACTTAGGAATCAGGCTTAGTTGATATTAAATTAATTGTAGAAAATTTCTTAATATTTCCATAATGTCTTCTTGCAAGTCATTTGGATTTAGGGATCTCCAGTTATGATTGATTTACTGAGCTACTGCATTTATGTCCAGAAAGTGACAAATTTTAGTTTTAGTGCTTTGATTCACTTTGCCATGCTTGTATATTGAAGTCTGACTTACATCTTTGAGGGTACTTGGGTTGGTACCCTGTAATCTTATGAGACTTGTGTCTTGATTGATGTGCTTGCCGTCGTCTATGTGATGCCTTAGTGAGGTTAAGTTAATTAGCTCTAGGTGCTTATGTGAACTTTGGGTATGCTTGTATGATTACCTTGTTTATTGCACTTCTATGCATTCATACATATGTATTGTTGCACCTCATTTAGGTACGTTAGCTGAAGCACGTGAAGGACCTGATGTGGAGCTAACCTGAAGATGGTGTTGGTGGATCCATCCCGAAGATGGAAGGATCGGACAAGTGCTAGATTGGGAGATGCTCGCCAAGCGGGTTTCATCTGACAAACTCTAACTTGAGTCAGATCCCAGGCAAGCCCCGGAGCATTCTAAATTCCCTATTTTTGTTCAATCAATTCTTTATATATGAGTTATATATATTGTTGCATTAAGTTATAGGAGTTGAGTGAAACACTTGCTGCATATACCTTTTCCTTGTCCCATAAATATGCCTGGAATCCTATTTAGTTTAGGATCGAAAGTGTTGCTTAGCCATGCTTAGACCGGTATAAGTCGGGTGATTTCCTGTCACCTACGAGATATAGGTGGATACCTGGTTATGGTTGGCTATAATTTTTATCATGAAAAGTAACCAAGTGTTGATGGATAAACGGAGACCGGGCGGACTCTTATAGGGTTTTGGACTATAGTGATTCTGTCTGTGTTGATTAAGGACCGATCGTTGCTCGTCCCTCTTGTCATGTTGAATGCATGCCTCACATTTAGCTGGCCGAATAAAGTACCTTTCGACCGCGAAGCTAGTGACACTATTCGAGCCGGGATAAACTCTAATTGGCAGACTGATGCTGAAGGGGGTATGACGGGGATGCGAAGAGTGAGCCCAAGGTGCGTCCTGGCAGTCGGGCGGTCCCTGGGTAGTGCGGTCTATAACTGTTATCCCGTGGCTACTTGGAAAGTGTCATTGGTGATCTAAGCGACCCTGACGGGGGAAGCGTGATTTGTATGAGGAATAAATCACCAGTTGGTTAGGAATCGATTCAAATCGCTATCGCTCCTGGATAGTGAGCACTTGACTCGAGCTATAGCATCGTAGAAATAATGATGGAACACGGATGGTTATGTGAATTATATTGGAAAAGCTAAACCAGATATGGTAACCTTTGATGTTAATGGTTAATCAAGTGATTGCTCTAGCATAGGTGCTTACTTAGATTAATCAGGTATAATTAAGTTGATGCTTATATTTTTAAATGGTTCATAGATGATAACTTATGCTTTTCTGCAAAACCGGTCAAGCCAGTCCACTTTATAAAAGCCTTGCATACTCCTTTGTGTCATTTATTTTTGGTTTAAGACGGGTAAGTCTAGCTGAGTACCTTCTTGTACTCAGGGTTTTATCCCCACTTGTTGCAGGTTGTGATTTATCATGACAGCTGCAAGAGTTGGTTGACTCCTGCCATAGTGACGGAGTGTGATCATGGGCATGATCCCTCTGAGTTATCTTATCTATGATACTTTTGTTGGAGTTGACCTTGGTACTGGCATGTATTTAAAATAAGATTAATGTTAGTTTCAAATTACTTTGCTTCCACTACTTTTCACTTTAAGTTGTAATAACTATGTTGAACTCCGATGTATATTGGATTACTTGTGAAATGGATGTAACATGTGACTTGTTATGTTGAATCACTACGATCTTGGCTTGTATGTTGGTTGGTTTGAAATCCCTCGTGATTTCATTGGACTACCGGAGTTATATGGGCTCAAGTGTAAGAATTTGATCACTTTGGTGATTGTTTTTTGTACTTGTGCTCTTATAATTTGGACGGTTCCATGACAGGCACATCCTCCGGGAGGCGAATAGCACAGTCGCCCAATCTCGCAGGACTACACTAGGGTCGAGGTGCATACCGTGAAGCCTAACTTCATGACATGGGAGATAGAACATGCAACTCCCGAGGGGCTTGGTCATCTTGGAGAAGTCATGAAGCAGTTCATCCTCTAGCACAAAAAGGACATTGTATTGAATGTTTGTTCGCCAACTCAGAGTAATGTACATCTGGAGCAAGTTGTTGAGGATGGGAAGGCATATTCACCGGCTCATGATGACCACATGCCTAACATGCCACATTCTTCCCCGACTCCTAGCGAGCACGTGACTGACAAGCCACAGACTTCTCTAGCTCGTCTTATCGAGCAAGGGCATGACGAGGTGCCACAATGTTCTCCAGCTTGTCATATTGAGCAAGGGTATGATGAGATGCCGCATCCTTGTCCAACCGAGCAAAGGCCTAATGACCCACCTGAGCCTTCTCAACAGACACGGCCGATACACAAACAAGGACTGCCTTCTAAAAAAGGAGATGAGGGGGCACATGAATCAGAGGCCTGAATGAAGATTCCCTACCATACAAGGCCAATGTTTACTCCAGTGAAAGACGTCTCGATGATTTCCAAGTGGTTTGCTCATGACCAGTTCAAGCCTGAGAACCAAGTCAAACATGTCTACGCACGTGCTTCTGAGCCACCTAACACTAGCGAACTCCACCAAGAGGTAAAGAAGTATCCAAATGTTGACGAGATCAACTGGACAAAGGATGTCCCAAAAAAATATGAAAGAGGCAAGAACTTCCTACCAAACCGAATCATGCAGCGCATGTCAATTGGAATGAGAAAGTTCCATGATTGGTACTTGCGTGCTCATCCGACGAGACTAAACGAGATAAAAGCCGTCTTCCCTGAAGGCACATTTGGCGGCGCAGCTGGCCATCTAATGTTTGACTTTGAGGACATGCAGGAATGCTTTCACCTCGGAATGATGGAAATAAATCTAGTTCGCGTGTGGTGCCTGTAAGTACTTGCCCTCTCGATATGATATGAATGAAATATTGGATTTTATTGTAACTAACCACATCGTGTTTTGTAGAATGCAAACACATATTGTGAAGAAGGTGCCAACTCTAAGAGCCGGGTACATAGACCCTTGGTTGATATGTGGATCAATATTCCAGTACCCCAAGGACTAGAAAATGGATTGCGAAGAACTAGCTGCCGGAAAGATCGTTGAGGAGAAAGAGGCCATCCGGAAAGATAAGATGTACAAAAAAGGCATTAAGGTTGCGGCACGGATTGCCAAATTTCTTAAGAATCTCCAGGATGACAAAATGATATGGTTACCATACCACTTCGGGTAAGTTCGATTCTATACTGAAATAAAGCATTGTTCGATATATTTAGTTCGATGTAAAAGAGCTTGGTTGTTTCTTTAATGATTAAATTCATGCAGGAAACATTGGATTCTTGTAGGGGTCAATGTTGGGTTGAGCATGGCAGTTGCCTATGACTCAGCAGATTATGCGCCGGAGACGTACATGGATTTCATAGCGATTGTCAAGACGTATAATCCTCATTAGCTTATATATGTTTGTATATATACTTGTAAACTTCACTTTTGGATACTTACAAGTTGCATTTGCTAAAACCATTCGAACAGGGCATTCAGGCACTATGTCCAATATCATAAAGGAAGGCATCATCCAGAAATGAAAGAGAATTTGGCTATCAAAACTCTATGTCCGGTACGTGTAACTTATATCGGTACACTCCAGTACGTGGTTTGTCAATAGCATTACTTAATATTTTCATATGCGAAACACAGTGTCTCAAGCAGAGGCCTAGGAGTCTACACTGTGGATATTACATATGTTGTATGATGAGTAACACTAGTGCCTACATGAGACACCCCAATCTGGTTAGTTTGACACTTTTTCTGCTCGTAGTATGAAAGCTTATCTTATCTTATGAAATCCTAGACCTAAACTTGGTCTTTTGTAGTGGAAGGAAGAGAGAGACATGACAAGGGATGTATACAAGGATGATGAACTCTTGGGGCTCGTTGGCGACCTTTGCGGCTTCATCATTGATGAGATTATTTCTTCTAGAGGTGTTTACCATGATCCAAGTTCCGACTTAGGTAGAAATCCAATGTACCAACACCTTTGTGAGACTCACAGGCTCGCTCTAGGCCATTGAATGGTTTGGACTTGTGGAACTATTTGAACTTGTAAATTCTGGCTATGTAATGATGGACTTTATGAATTAGACCTGTGAAACTTTTGAATCATGGACTATAATGATGGTTTATATCATGCTGGTGTGTTTGTGGATGTATGTGTGTGTATATATATATATACAAATTTGAATTTGAATTATATATTACATGATGTTGTCAGATTTAAATTCGAAATTGAATTTTTTTTCTAGAAAATCCACGGTAGGGGCTGTTATAGATTGAACTGCCCTTACAGTGACCCACTGTAAGGGCGGCTGCATCACCAGCCGCCCTTAGAGTGACCCACTATAAGGGCGGTCGTTGATGCAGCCGCCCTTACAGAGACCCACTGTAAGGGCGGTTTGCCCAGCCACCCTTACAGTGCCGAGCACTGTAAGAGCCAGCCCAGAAGAGCGGCTGGGCTAGCCGCCCTTACAGTGCCCTGGGAGCCACCCTTACTGTGCCTAACTGCAGTAGTGCTAGCAACTTTATGGAGCCAAGTCCTTGATTCTGGCTCTTCTGTGTTAATGTGTCAAGTCCTTGAGTATGTATCAGTATCGGTATTTGGTGATTTACCGAGATGTGATACGTAATTTATCTGAGTTTTTTTTTAAAAAGACGTATCCGATGAACTGAAATGAGAAAAGAAGGACAATACGACTTCGGTTCACATGTGAAAGTGCGTTGAAAGGTGTCATCAGGTGCATGGAGCCGAAGCCGGCATGTTTGCCCGCTGGGCCAAGTGTTCGCCCACTTCAGAGTATTCGCCTTTAGAGAAAAATCTGTGTCCGTCGTATCTGATGCATATCGGATACACGATACCTTTAGAACTATCCGTGCAATGGCCAAGCACGTCGAGATCGCATTCCACCACCGCCCTTGTGGCTGTCGTTGTGTCCCTTGACTGCTTAAAGAGCAAGTATAATAATATGTTGTAAGCTGATTAAATGGTGATGTGGAGGAGAGAGAAGAAGTGAGATGTAAGTTTATAGCCGGTTTAGACACACGAACTAAGAAACTTTGTGAGAGGGACAAATGATCCTAAATCCTAATATATAAGTGTAATCACTTTTATTCATGACTCATAATATAAGGTGCGCTCACTCTAAACACACGTGCGTCAATTCTGTAATGTTAATGTTGAGAGAGAATTAAATGTGTTTCTTAATCTTTGAAGTTGTGGTGGTTACGCTTTATGTACTGGACGGAGGGAGTATATCAATGGGCTGAGAGAAGGCTGCAAAGAACCTTATAGCGAGCAACTGGCTCTATTATTAACCTTGTTCTAAGCACGAGTGAGCCCAGGGTGAAGTATTGTAGGCCCCATCTCTGCTCCACCCGCTTGCGGCTTGCGGCGCCATTCGGGGTCCCTCCCATGCCAGTCTCCTCCCTCGCAGGTTGTAGTCATACGCTTCCACGCAGCCGGCCCAACCGTCGGGGTGCCTTCAGCTATGTCGGCCGCCTCATGCGGCCTCGGCCGAGGGGGCGCCTCTGCCACATGCCATAAGTATTGCTACAATTCCATGCTCGCTTTGTGTTCGAGTGTCGTCAAACATGTCTGAGCGTCGTTGTACCCTCCTTGGTCGAGATCGTCACTTTGTGCAGTGTAGTCTTCATTTCGTAAAAAAATGTAGTGTAGTCTTGAAGATGCAATTGAGGCTGCTGGTCCATAGCCACCCCAAGCAAGCAAACCAGCCGTCGCAGGTCGCCACTGGCCGTACAGATGAGGCCGCTAGCTACCAACGTGCCACGCACGATGTGCCAGCACCGCATAAAGTTATAGATCTGGCAAGGGAGAGGCCAGATCTAACCCACCAGGCACCAGCTGGCCGACCCGCCGAAGAAGCTCGGGGAAGAGGCAGGGTGGTGGAGGAGTGGGGGTGAGGGATGTGCGTGGGAAGCAAGTGGGCTGTGACGGGGACCTTTTTTTCGAACCTTCACGGAGGGCGGCGGCGACGGCCTAAGATGTGGCGGAAAGGGGACACTAGAGCGACGCCGGCAAGCCACCCTCAAATCACCCATTGGGGGCGCTCAGGGGGAGGGGGGAGACCGCTAAGCTGTTTGGCCTTTTCCGTCGAGCTTGCTATCCGGATTGCTGTTGTTCGCCTTTTGGTGACAACTTTTTGTGGCAAGTCATAGATGTGCTACCAGTAGAGAGTTGAGATACCTTAATTACTATAGGAGAACGATTGTAGAGTGCAGCAAATAATCAGAGAAGTGACAAAATATAGTAACAGAAAGAGAGATTCATTTGTTGACATGTGATGGTTTAGATAGAGGAGATGAGTGATAGAGTGTTGTATAGAAAGAGAGATTGCCCATGTCGACGATGCGTCAGCGCTAGCCACATCAGCGGGCAGTTGACTTGCCACATTAGCAGGCCAGCCGCTCTAGGCGGAGCGGCACCGGCACGACACCACAGTTTGGCCGCGTCAGGGAGATTAGCGCGGCCAAACGGGTTAGTTTTCAAAATAACAAAGCACCAGTGTTAATTTTAGAAATAGTTCTAAAAAGGTTATTAAAGATAAAAAAATGAATAAAATAAGAGCAGAAGGCAGCGGGTTAGCGAAAATAAAAAGGGAAAAGAGAGTCTGCACTTAAAGGCAAATAAATAAGACAACTATGGAACCACTTTAACTTCTAATAATGTCTAATAAAATGTTTTTTCTCATAACATTCGGGTTGGCTGGGGTGGTAGGTAGGGGCGGAGCCAAGAATTGAGGATAGGGGGGCAACATTAGTTTCCACCTCCACATGACCACATTTGGAGTTTCCACATTAGGATTTTTAGCTTGAATATAATTAGCACTTGAAACAATAGGATTAAACAAACATGAATTGTTTTCTCCTCTTCATATCACCTAATCAAAAAGAGGATTCAACTATTTGAGATACAGATCAAGTGATTAGATTAAATAAACTATAAACAAGTGCTATTTAAAAAGAGGTTGTATTCTACAGTAAAGAAAAGCTGAAGAAATAACACAAAGTGACAAAGACAAAGGGGAGGGGGGAGGCGAAAGGCAGGATGCCTAGGCATGGCGTCTGGCCATCTGGGCACGGCGCCGCCAACGTCGACATCGCGATTCGTGAACTCGCGATGACTCGGAGGCGGAGGCGGGAGTCATGCCGTCTGCGTGTCTCGGTGGCTCAGCCGTTCAGCCAATCCTCCTGCCATCCCGCTCATCCTGTTGGCTGAGGGTGTGTTTAGTTCGAGAAATTTTTTGGCTTTGGCTACTGTAGCACTTTTGTTTGTATTTGTCAATTAGTGTCCAATCATATTAGGCTCAAAAGATTCGTCTCGTGGTTTTCTATCAAACTATGTAATTAGTTTTTTCTTTTGTCTACATTTAATGTTCTATGCATGTGTCCAAACATTCTATGTGACGGGGAATCTTGAAAATTTTTAGGAACTAAACATGTCAAGGAATAGGATCAATACAGACTGTGACTGTGGATTGGAGTACCAAGAATCACGCCTCGTGTGTCGTGTGTTGCGGCGCATGGAACTAGGTGCAGCTGTGAATACACGTAGGTTTATTGGACTGGATCTTAGTGGGCTGCAATCATAAGTTATTGTTGGGCTCCAATTGAGGGGGGCAGCCTTCTGCTAAAAAAACTAATATAAGCATTGATATTTAAATACTTAGTAGCAAATATGTCCATACGTTGCGACGGAAAAAAATCCATCAAATGTTCATGGAAAGCACAACAACGAAATTATTCTATATATTTATTTATGTTAGGAAACGTGTTCGTGCGTTGTACGAACCCAATTATGCTCATAAATCGAACTTCATATCATCGTTAGATAAAGTTATTCTAACTTATTTGAACACGGGCTATCATCTAAATTGTAACATTATCTAAAGAAATCTAAATCCTATACCCTTTCCTATGGAGGTTCGATTATCTACCATAAATCTACCCATCCTTAATTCATTCTCATCCATTCACCTGTCATTTTTTATAAACTATGTTCTCCAAATGCTAAGAACCTATTTGGAAGAAGAGACTATTGCAAGAAATCGGAGATCGATAAACAAAAAAAGTACTCGCTGTCTCTGAATAAATAAACTCTTAGGTCAAGAATTTGTCTACAAATAAACCAATCTCTAGGAGATTCAATGGTCCACCGGCACATTTATTTTTCCTCAATATCTTCTCGCATTTACTGCACCCTCCCAATCTCCCGATTCAGTGTTGAGTTTCTGCAGTGAAAGCATCTAGGCCCCGAGAGTTGGTTTCGACAATTGATGACAACACATTATTACCATGACTAACGTGTGTTTTGTAGAAACTTTGATAAGTTAGGTCATGGGATTAGTAACTGCTTTGGACACTATGGTATTCATGCCCCTTGATGGAAATTATTTCGGTTTTCAAAGGATTAACGACAAGATTAAGGATGGTTAGTTCCGGATGTCAAGGTGTTGAGTTACTTTCAGAATAGTCGTTAGGATCTTCACTTTTTTTCCTTTGGCCGTACTATAAAGGGGGGCATGAGCCAGTAGCTTGACCTAGGTGAGTCTTTTGTTTAGGTGCGGTGCACACTTGTCAAACTTAGCACTAGGTAGCTCAGGTAAAGCTCAAAGTTCAGTTGGAAGCAACTCGGTTCAAGTTGCGTCGCGTTTCGAAGTCGTTTACCCTTGATCGGACGCGGTCTCTGTCTTGACCGGACGCGTCCGGTCAGTGCTGACAGTTACTGCGTTTCAACTTGGTTGACCAGACACGGTCCTTGCGAGGACCGAACGCGTTGATCGTGTTGACACGTGTCTCAGAGGGTAAAAGAACTAATCGGACGTGACTGGAAAATTGTCGGACGTGTCCGGTCACGTTCTAGTAAGGTACTTTGATGACCTGACGCGTCCGGTCATCACTGATCGGACGTGACCGAGCGTCAGGTCAAAGTACAGTAAGGTCCTTGCACGACCGGATGCGTCCGGTCACCCCTGATCGGTGCGTCCGGTCACTCAACGCTGTCTGTTAGATTTTCGACCGTTACATTCGACCGGCGCGTCCGGTCACATTGACTGGCGCGTCCGGTCAGTGCGTATTTTGCTGAGTTAGCAGGTAACAGTTGGATTTGACTGTGGGGTGTATAAATACATCCCCTCCACCTCTTTTAGAGGTCTCTTGCTCATTTATTCAGCTGAGAAACACCTTTCAAGTGCAAGGAAGTGCAAGAGCTCTAGTGAGGGTAGTGATTTGAGAATCAAAGTTTGAGAATCCCTCATTAGTGACTAGGGAGTAGCAAGTGTGCATCTACCTTCTCATTAGGCTTGTTGTGGTCAAGTGAGAGTTCTAACTTGTTACTCTTGGTGATTGCCATCACCTAGATGGCTTGGTGGTGATTGGGAGTTTGGTAATCATCCGACGGAGCTTGTGGATGACCCAACTCATCTTATGAGCGGTTTTGGGTGATTCACCGCGACGGAGCATCAAAGAATCAGCCCGTAGAGAGCACTTGATCCTTGCGTGGATCAAGGGGGAGCTACACCCTTGCGCGGGTGCTCCAACGAGGACTAGTGGGAAGTGGCGACTCTCCGATACCTCGGGAAAACATCACTGTGTTCCTAACCCTTACTTTCAAGCATTTACTTTCTTGTATTACTTTCATTGCTTGGTTTACTTTCCTAGAATTGCCATGCTAGACTAGGATTGGAACTTATGGTGCAAAACTTTTTACCGGTAGAATCACAAGGAACACTAGTAGGCACTAGGTGTGAATTTTAGCTTGTAGGATTTAATTCTTATAATTAATTTTTTAGAAAAGCCCAATTCACCCCCCTCTTGGGTATATCGATCCTTTTAATTGGTATCGAAGCCGAGTTGCTCCTAAATTAGGCTTCACTGCCTAGAGCAAGGTGTCTAATGGGGAAGGACCACCTCCCATCTTTGAGAGAGATGATTTTCCATATTGGAAAATCCGCATGGAGGCGTACCTCGAAGCCATAGATGTTGGGTATCTTAGAGCCGCCATCGAAGGGCTTCCCGCTATCAAGGATCCCGCCAACCCAATGACGAGGAGAAGTACGACCGGTGGAATGCAAAGGCAAAAAATACACTCTACCGGGGCCTAGGCAAGGATATCTTCAATCGTGTGCGTAATGCAAAAAATGTTCATGAATTGTGGGAAAACCTTTGTGCTCTCCACGAGGAAACTAAGAGTGACCGTGAGGAATACTATCATATTGCTTTGAAGAAAATTAATTCCTTTGAGATGCTTCCCAAAGAAAGTGCTAATTACATGTACACTCGATTGAATGTTCTTGTAGAGGATCTCAATGCTCTTGGGCTCACTTAAATGAGTCAATCGGATGTTGCAAGGAGGATCTTAAGTGTTCTTCTCATTGAGAAGTATGGTCACATTGTCACCGTGCTTCACCAAAGTGATCTATCCACCGCAACACCGACACAAGTATTGGGAAAGATCAATGCACATAAGATGTACATGCACATCACTCCAGAAGAGGGCTCCTCATCTTCCAAGAAGAAGGACTTGGCCTTCAAAGCTAGCCATGACAAGAAAAAGAAGAAGGGCCAAGTCATGATTGTGCAAGAAAGCTCAAGTGAAAGTGATATTGATGATGCATCACTTGCACTCATGGTGAGAAAGACCACCAAGATGCTAAAGAAGCTCAACAAGAGTGACATCAAGTTCGATGGCAAGAAGAAGTTCTTTACAAGTAGCAAGTGAAAGCCAATATCCGAGATGGATTGCTACAATTGTGGTGAACTTGACCACTTAGCTCATCAATGCCCTAAGCCTCCAAAAGACAAGTATAAGAACAAAAATAAGGGCAAGAAAAATGATTTTAGTGATAAAGAAGATGAGAAGAAGAAGAAGAACAAGCCATACAAGAAGAAGGATGGCAAGAAGAAAAAGTTTCACAAGAAGAAGAAGGGAGACAAAGCTTACATTGTTGGTGATTGGCTCACTGACATTGAGTCATCATGTGAGTCCTCCGGTGATGAAAGCGACGATGAGAAAGAGAAGGTCGCCGCATTTATGATTGGGCCATCATCATCTTCACCGACATCTTCATCACCACCTTCACCGCCACCTTCACTGTCATCATCCACTACTCACCTATGCTTTATGGCTAAGGGTGAACGAAAGGTACAAAACAATGAGAGTAATGATGATGATAGTGATAGTGATGATGAATATGATGCACCTTCTTATGATGAACTAGTAAAATTGATAAACAAATACTCTAAAGTCATAAGAAGAACTAGAAATGAAAATGATGAGCTTCAAAATGAAAATGAATCACTTTCAACTAAGCTTGAGAATGCACTAAAGACTAGTGATGAGCTCAAAGATCAAAATGAAATTATGTCTTCTACTCTCAAGGAGCTCAAACTTCTAACAAAGAGCTTAGAGATGAACATGATAAACTTGAGAAGAAGCATGATGAGCTCAACACTAGGCACAACTCGCTAAAAGACAAATATACTACATTGAAAATCAATTATGATAGTCTTGTTGTTGCTAATGAGCTTTCTCTTGAGACACATGATGCTACTAACCAAGTTGTTAAGATTGATATAGCTACATCATGTGATGACTTGATTATTGAGAGCATTGAGCAAGGCTCTAGTGGCAAAGGCAAGAAAGTGGTTGAGTCCGATAATCATGATGATTATGTTAAGGTCAAGAGTAAAAATGAGATGCTTAGAAATGAGAACAAGAAGCTAAAAGGGTTGATGGCTCTTGAAAAGCAAACATCAAATGAGTCACTTATTAAAGAGAATAAAAAGCTCAAGCAAGAGAAAGAGCATCTCAAGACCGGTCTAAGCAAGTTCACAAGAGGCCAATATTTGTAAAGTGAGTTACTCATGAACACCATCATGAAGATAGATAGAAGTGGCATTGGTTACCTAGCAAATCAAGAGAAGAAGGCTAAAGCTCAACAACAACAAAGCAAGTCAAAGCCCAAGCCAAAAAGATGTGTTAAGTGTGGACAAGAGGGCCATTTTGCTCATGAGTGCAAAACTCCACCACCACAACCCTTGCCCAAGCATGCTAGACCCTTTGCTTTCAATGCTCATTACATGCTTAGAAAAGCTGCAAGTGAAAAGATAAAAGTCATGTTCTTGGGTCCTCCAAACAAGAATAGGCCTAAAAAATTTAGGTTGCCAAGTCACTAGTTGAGAAAGTCAAGGGTCCCTCTCAAGTTTGGGTCCCTAAACAAAAAGCTTGATCTCTTGTGTGTAGGTAAACTACAAGACTGGTGGATCTCATTGGGTTATTGATAGTGGTTGCACTCAACATATGACCGGTGACCCTCGTATGTTCACCTTACTTGAAGAGAATGGAGAATGTTAAGAGAAGATCACATTTGGGGATAACTCAAAGAGCAAAGTCAAGGGTATAGGCAAGATTACAATATCAAATGATCACTCTCTTTCAAATGTGCTCTATGTTGCTTCCTTGAGTTTTAACTTACTATCCATTGGGCAACTTTGTGACCTTGGCTACCAATGCTTATTCACACCAAATGAAGTCGTAGTTTCAAGGACAGGTGACAAGGAAATGATTTTCAAAGGCTTTAGATACAACAATCTCTATCTTGTTGATTTCACCTCTGAAGAGGCAAACTTGATGACATGCTTATTCACCAAGACTTCACTTGGGTGGCTTTGGCATAAGAGGCTTGCTCATGTTGGAATGAACACTCTCAACAAGCTATTGAAGAAAGAATTGGTGAGGGGCTTGAAAGATGTAAAGTTTGAGAAGGACAAACCTTGTAGTGCATGTCAAGCCGGCAAACAAGTTGCAAATACTCATCCAACAAAAGCTTACATGTCAACATCAAGAGTGTTAGAACTTCTACACATAGATTTGTTTGGTCCAACAACTTACAAGAGCTTGGGTGGAAATCTTTATTGTCTTGTGATTGTGGATGACTACTCAAGATACACTTGAACTTCCTTTCTTCATGACAAATCTGAAGTGGTCAATTGTTTCAAGAAGTTTCCTAAGAGAGCTCAAAATGAATTTGAAGTCAAGATAAAGAAGATTAGAAGTGACAATGGCAAAGAGTTTGACAACACAAACATTGAAGCTTATTGTGATGAGATTGGAATCAAGCATGAAGTTTCATCAACCTACACTCCTCAACAAAATGGTGTAGTTGAAAGAAAGAACCGGACATTGATTACCCTTGCAAGAACAATGCTAGATGAGTACAACACACTGGAAAAATTGTGGGCCGAGACAATGAACACCGCATGCTATGCTTCAAATCGCCTCTTCCTACAAAAGTTTCTTGGCAAGACCCCCTATGAGTTGCTAAATGGGAAGAAGCCAGACGTCTTATTCTTCCGGGTGTTTGGTTGCAAATGCTACATCTACAAGAAGCGTCAACACCAGGGAAGTTTCAAAGACGTTATGATATTGGTTTTCTTGTTGGTTACTCATCAAAGTCCAAAGCATATAGAGTATTTAACCATGCCACCAGTTTGGTTGAAGAAACATATGATGTGAAATTTGATGAATCTAATGGTTCCTAAGGAGCAATTGAGAATTGTGATGATGTAGGTGATGAACCATTGAGGGAGGCAATGAAGAACATGCTAGTGGGAGACATCAAGCCTAAAGATGATGAAGACGATGTACAAATTATCAATCCACCATCTTCATCACATGTGCCTCAAGATGATGACAAGAATGAGAGGGTTGAAAATGAAGACACTCATGTCTCTCATGAACAAGCCGAGGCACAAGCTCAAGATGTTGATGCTCCTCAACCTCCTCCTCAAGTGGTTGAAAGAAGAAACTCACCTCTACTTCAATCACATCCATAAGATCTCATCATAGGGAGTCCTACAAAGGGTGTAATGACTCGATCTCAAAAGCTTGCTTCTTTTGTTAAACATCACTCTTTTGTCTCTTGTCTTGAACCTAAGAATGTAGAAGAAGCTCTTCAAGATCCGGATTGGGTGAATGCTATGCACGAAGAATTGAACAACTTCACCCGCAATCAAGTTTAGACACTTGAAGAGCATCCAAAAGATGCAAGAGTCATTGGAACCAAGTGAGTGTTCCGCAACAAGCAAGATGACCAAGGCGTAGTAGTGAGGAACAAGGCAAGACTAGTTACAAAGGGGTTCTCTCAAGTTGAAGGTCTTGATTTTGGAGAGACCTTTGCACCCATTGCAAGACTTAAAGCCATCTGTATCCTTCTTGCATATGCATCGCATCATGAAATGAAACTATATCAAATGGATGTGAAAAGTGCTTTTTAAAATGGCTTCATAAATGAACTAGTCTATGTTGATCAACCTCCCGGGTTTGAAGGCCCTAGATATCCTAATCATGTTTATAGGTTGTCCAAGACGCTATATGGGCTCAAGCAAGCCCCTAGAGCGTGGTATGAGCGCCTCTAGGACTTTCTCATTGAGAAGGGCTTCACTATTAGGAAGGTCGACACCACAGTATTCACCAAGATGCTTAATAGGGAGATCTTCATTTGTCAAGTCTATGTTGATGATATTATCTTCGGATCAACAAATGAAGATTATTGCAAGGAATTTGGTGAATTGATGTCGAAGGAGTTCGAGATGTCTATGATTGGTGAACTTACATTCTTCCTTGGTTTTCAAGTCAAGCAAATGAGAGAAGGAATTTTCATCTCTCAAGAAAAGTATACTAAGGATCTTCTCAAGAGATTCAAGATGGAAGATTATAAGTCAATCAAGACCCCAATGTCATCTAATGGACATCTCGACCTAGATGAGGGAGGTAAACCGGTTGATCAAACTCTCTACCGTTCTATGATTGGTAGCTTGTTGTACCTTACCGCATCTAGGTCCGATATCATGTTTAGTATGTGCATGTGTGCTCGCTTTCAAGCGTGCCCTAAAGAACCTCACCTAAGTGCCGTAAAAAGAATCTTAAACTATCTTAAGCACACCCCCAAGCATTGGTCTTTGGTATCCCAAAGGAGCTAGATTCCAACTAGTTGGCTATTCCGACTCGGATTATGCCGGTTGCAAAATTGATAGAAAAAGCACATCCGGAGGGTGCCATTTGCTTAGGAGGGCCTTAGTATCTTGGTCATCTAAAAAGCAAAATAGTATGGCTTTGTCCACCGTCGAGGCGGAATACATTGCCGCGGGGGCTTGTTGTGCACAAATCTTATACAAGAAAAAAACCCTCCTAGACTATGGAGTTGTTCTTGATAAGGTGCCACTTTTACGTGACAATGAAAGTGTCGTTAAAATTGCTAATAATCTGGTACAACACTCATGCACCAAGCATATTGATATCCGCCACCACTTTCTAAGAGATCATGTTGCTAAAACTGAAATATCACTAGAAGGTGTAAGAAGTGAAAATCAATTAGCGGATATCTTCACTAAACCTTTGGATGAGGCCACCTTTTGTAGGTTGAGAAGTGAACTAAATGTGCTTGATTCTAGTAACTTTAAAAGATGAGCTTGTGTTGTCCCTTGCATTGCATTGTATTATATGTCATGTTTTGATTCTTCACAATGCATCTAGGACTTGTCTAACACGATTACGATAACCCTCCTTTGGAGGAGTGAAGAAGCCTAACCGTGGATCAAACTTGACAAGCAACCTAGTCTTCCTTTCTCGCTTTGCATTGTATATGCATGGTTGTTGCTTTGTCGTTTCTTTTCGGTTTAGTTTTGAGCAACCTCTGTGTTCGTCCATGAATAGAGAGAGCATTTGACACTCCCAAGGGTTCATAAACTCTATTGCATGGCCATATGTTGCTCCTCGGGTGTTTATTGCATTTTTCCTAAAAATAATACTAGCCTAAGGAAAAATATTTTAAAAAACTTGAGGGTTTGAGAGAGGTCACTCATATCAGGTTCTAATTGGTGTTTATTTGAGTCTCTTTGAATTGGAACTTGATTGGGAGAAGTCACGTCGAAGGTCGGATTGAATGAAGGCGTTTAACAGTGACTGGACGCTGGACCAGACGCGATGCTACTTCACCACTGCGTCCGGTCCCGGCAACCACCAGCGCGTCTGGTCATCCTAAAGACAACTCTCAAGGACCTGAGACCGGACGCTGGACTGGACACGACGCTGTGACCACTGTGTCCGGTCTCGGACCCCACCATCGCGTCCGGTCAAGCGTGATGGGTTCCCGGGTGATCTTTGACCGGACTCTGTCCGCGTCCAATCAGCTCTAACCGGACGCGTCCAGTCACGCCAGGCGCTTACTGGACTCTGACTGGATGCTACTCCAGCGCGTCCGGTCAGGCGACCAGTGCATCCGGTCACCGCGTGAAAAGCGAATCTGCCCTTTTTCAACCGTTCGTCCTGATCTATTTCGTCTCCGTTTTTCTGCCACCACCGCCGCTTAGCCCTAGCGTCTCCTCCGCGCCGTGCCTCCTCCCTCCTCCGCAGCCGAGCCGCGCCGCCGTGCCACCTCCTACAGCCGAGCCTCGCCACCCGCATCGCCTCTGACCGCCGCACTCGCTGCTCCTCCTCTGCTGCGCCATGCCGCCGTGTCTTCGCCATGACCACCGCAGCCGCGCACGCCGCCACAGCTGCTCCTCCTCTGCCGCACGCGCCACTGCAGCGATCCTTCTCAGTCGCGTGCACCTCCGCTGCCGTGCAGCAGCTGCTCGGCCGGCTCCGTGACTCCACCTGTCCGCACGCCGCCGTCCATTGACAGCCTTGACCTAACCCTAACTCGTCACGACATTTTTTGACTTCACTCCGGCCGTTCTCCATCGACGTTCCTTTGCGTGACTTTATCTCCACGAGGTTTTTTCGCGTTGCCTTGATCTTTTCTCTTGGATTGCTGATGAAATCTCGTTGAATTCTAATTCACTTGTTTGTCTCGGCACTCTAGCGCTCGTCCGACGTTTCCGTGGAACCCACGCGCGTCAAGGTCCCTCATATTTTCACCAGAGTCTCGCTCATCTAAGGTAGCTATCGCGATCTATTCTTTTCTTATCTTGTATGCTTGCTTTCATAAGGACCTCGCTCATCTATTAGTTATAAAATAATGCTTAATAGTAGCTCTATCTATTCTATCTTTAGAGAGAGTCTTGTCGGTGCTCTGTGTGTGGCAGTTATTCAGTTTTGAATCCGAGGCCAAGCCTACGGATATGGATTGAGGCCAAGCCTCACGAGAGTTAGTTCATCATCATTCACTGTCAGGGTTTCTCAGTCACACAGATTCGTCAGCATGGTTCGTTGCAAGAATATTGGTGGTGCACTGAGTGACGGGGATGAGAGTCCTCCCAGGTTGATAGAGGTTGCCCATGGCAAGTGTAGGAAGATTGCCGCCAAGAAGAGAAAGAGGACACTCACTGAGGCGGAGATAGCATAGACAGTTGCTGATGCAGTAGATCTAGCCGAGAGAGGTGGCAGAGGCAGTGGGATTCACATTGGCGAGCGTCGCTTTCATCTTGAAGGTCGATAACTTGGTACAGAGGCCACAGAGGAGACAGAGGACCCACTTACAAAGCAGCCCACAGAGGACACAGAGGAGACAGAGGAGCAGACCGTTCAGACTCTACCGCGTCGTCGCTCAAGACGTACGCGTGCTCAGGTGACACCTAGGCCAGAGGGCCAGCGACATGGATGTCGTCCACCTCCCAGAGCTCAAGGTCACCCCCGGTCGAGCACTTTGACTTAAGGGGAGCTACAGCACGACAGGTCCAGGCTCTTCGGTTTGTCGAGGTTGGTCGGTGGTTCCCACCTCAGCGGGACCCCTGAGCCTTAGAGGGCTTTCTACACATCTCTGCACGAGGACTTCTACAGAGCCTATGTTGACAGCAGGAGTGCTTTCAGACCTCAGAGAGTTTGTCGACTTGAGGCTTTAGTTGCTGTTGTTGGAGAGCAGCTCTGTCCACACCTATCCTTCTTACCTGGTTTGTTAGACTTTCTGGGTCGGACTGGAGCTTACTGTGGGACTTGGGTCAGAGAGTTCTATTCCTCACTGTGGATTGACCCTGCTCACGAGTTCATACACTTTGCATTCCAAGGCCGTGATCGCAGGTTATACAACACTAGGGTACGGGAGATTCTCAGACTCCCTGCTTTAGAGATGAAGATTCACTAGTTGTGCTTTGGTCAGACTTCACCACCGAGACGTCCTCACGGAGGTTCGATGCCACCCACAGACCTGATCAGACATTGCTTCCGTGAGCCGTTTGGCGAGGGGTCCAGACGTACACCTGCCAGCTTAACACCCCTTGCTAGAGTGCTTGATGCCATTGTGAGGCGGACGAAGATTCACCAGTTGTGCTTTGGTCAGACTTCACCATCGAGACGTCCTCACGGAGGTTCAGTGCCACCCACAGACCTGATCAGACCTTGCTTCCGTGAGCCGTTTGGCGAGAGGTCCAGACGTACACCTACCAGCTTGACACCCCTTGCTAGAGTGCTTGATGCCATTGTGAGACGGACTCTTCTTCTGAGGCTAGGATACAGAGAGGGCCTGACACGGATGTAGCTATGGGTAGTCCATCACCTCATCTCTCAGACACCGTTTGACATTTGGGATCTGATGCTCTGTGAGATGGAGGACACTTTGGCAGAGGGCTTCAAGGGTCACCGTCAGTTACCTTATGCACACTGGATTTGCTTCATCATTCGATCTGTGTGTGACCTGCCTGCTGAGATTAGGGCTGAGATCTCAGATACCACTACTGCATTCTCTGAGTATGACATTCGACAGTTGTGGGCTTCTGTTACTAGAGAGCAGGCACCTAGGCCGAGACATCATTAGAGGATAGAGGTTCTCGAGACAGTAGCTGAGCAGGATGAGACCGTTGAGGGTCTTGCAGAGGCCGAGCTTGCAGATCTTGATGCTCAGCCAGCTGATTCAGTTGAGGATGACGCCACTGACAGCATAGACGAGGATTACCAGCCTATTCTCCGGTACCACTCTCCTCGGTCTCGCGACCATGAGGCCGGGGCTCAGGATCAACCTCCCGCTCAGACCCAGCCATGGTGGCTATCCTTAAGAGGCTGACCCAGGCCCAGGAGAGGTAGGAGGTTCAGATGTAGCGACAGGCTTGGGACACAGTAGCTGCATTCACTCAGATTCAGGCTCGTCAGGATGAGTTCCAGAGGCAGCAGTTTGAGATGCAGAGGCAGCAGGCAGCCACCCAGCAGTAGTATCTTGAGCTCCTGCGACACCTCATCACTGTTGGGGTTCCTCCACCACCGTCTGTCCTTACTCCAGCACTACAGTCCAGTGGACCTCAGAGTCAGGGACAGTCAAGCTTTCAGTTCACCTCCCCCCAGCAGTAGGTTCCTTAGACCTTTCAGTCCCTGAGCTACACTCCTATTTAGGCAGGGTTTACTCCACCAGTTTAGCCCGGACCTCATCTTCTGACAGGCACTCTTTTTCCTGACTTCAGTGCTTCTTACAGCGAGCTGACTGGTCAGCCGACACCCTCGCATACCACAGTTGTGACCACTTCAGGGATGTTAGCTTCAGAGACTGTGGCTCCTCCAGTGACAGGGACCGAGACTACAGAGACAGTGCCATCGTCAGTTGCCTCGATAGATCCTCCCATAGTTGGTGCTTTTCAGGCTCAGGTGACAGAGATTGCTCCTATTGTTGCTACTACTTCATTAGTTCTTGCTCCTGCTCTACAGACCCAGACTGCTTCACTGCCACGTGTATCTACAAAGGGTCAGCCTGATAGCTCAGAGTCAGAGGAGGACACTTCACAGTCCGTGATCACTCCACGCTCCTCGGCACCCGACATGACTGCTTCTGTTCCCCCGTCAGATCCTTAGTTTTTTTGGCGTTTGATGCCAAAGGGGGGAGAGAGAGTAGATTCAGGGGGAGTTTTGATAGAGGGTTTTATTTTTTTTCTTTATGTGCTACATTCATGCTACATTCATGCATCATGTTTATATTCTCGCACTTGCATTTTGTGACATGTGTGCTTGTGAGGTACTTGAGTCATATGTGGTCTATCTTGTCACTATTATATATCATGTCACTTAATTGGTTCTAGCTCATAAGGTTATGCTTCCGTGCCTTACTTCGATTTCATATGAGCTATATTTTATGTGTACTAACTCTTCATGTTTTATCCTATGAGTACACCCTGTTGGCTTGGATCACATAAGCAGCAATTCCTAACCCCGTGTGCTTACTGCCTTTTGCTTACGTGAACCAAGCATGTTCGAAAACCTCAACTCTTAAATATTCTGAATCTAAGTGTTGTCATCAATCACCAAAAAGGGGGAGATTAAAAGCATCTAGGCCCCGAGAGTTGGTTTCAGCAATTGATGACAACACATTATTAACATGACTAACGTGTGTTTTGTAGAAACTTTGATAAGTTAGGTCATGGGATTGGTAACTGCTTTGGGCACTATGATATTCATGCCCCTTGATGGAAATTGTTTTGGTTTTCAAAGGATTAACTACAAGATTAAGGACGGTTAGTTCCGGATGTCAAGGTGTTGAGTTATTTTCGGAATAGTCGTTAGGATCTTCGCTTTTTTCCTTTGGTCGTACTATAAAGGGAGGCATGAGGACCTAGGTGAGTCTTTTGTTTAGGTGTGGTGCACACTTGTGTAAGGCCCAAATGGCTAGAGGGGGGTGAATAGCCTATTTAAAAAATCTACAAGCTTCACTAAACAACCATGTTAGTATAAAAGATGGCTAAACTAATTGTAGCACTAGCTCAACTACACTATGCAAGCCACCTATATAATTCTAGTGAAGCAAGACTATGATCTCTAATACACACCAACAAGACTAAGTCACTAAGCTACTTACTCCTATGTGATAAAGGCTACACTAAGCAAACTATACTAGGACTAGTACAAGTAAGTAAAGAGCAAGTGACTTGATTCTCATACCAACGATGTAGAGAAGTAATGCACTCGAAGAATCAATCACAATGAGTAACCACAAGAGAAATCATCGGCAAAGAGATGACACAAGATTTTTACCGAGGTTCACTTGCTTCCCGGCAAGCTACTCCTCGTTGTGGTGATGCGCCCACTTGTCGGTTCATGAGCTAATCGACTATCAAGAGTCGAGCCCTCGGTGGGTGCTGCACAACCGCATACAAGATGGGGATCCTCCAAGCCACGAGCTCCACTAGAGTATCTAATTTATGAACTCCCACGGGGAAGGATCAAGAACCCCTTACAACACTTGGTGAGGGCTCCAACAATCTTCAATTGTGAGCTCAATCACTTCCGCTGCTCCAAGCCATCTACCGTGTTGGGAAACACGAAAGAGTAACAAGAAATCCACAGCAACTTGAATATTAAGTGCCTCTAGAATGCAACTCTCAAGCAATGCACTTGAATCTCACTCAATCTCGCTCAAGATGTGCAACTAAGCAAAGAGATGAGTGGAGAGGTTGTTCTCTAGCTCAAAGGATGTCTCTAGGTCTCAAAATGTGCAAGAGTTGCCCTCAAACCCCGGACATCTTCTATTTATAGCGAAGGGGTACGCTGCTAGCCGTTACCGGATGACACAGTTCAAAACATGCTGACCGGACGCACCAGTCAGGGAGGACAAGCGTGAACAGTGCGTGTCAGAAGTTACTGTTGCCATGACTGGACGCGCTCTAGCGTTTGATCGGACGCGCTACACCTGGCGTCCAGTCGGAGTCCAGTAAGCTCCCACCGTGATCGGACGTGTCCGATCGCACGTGACCGGACGCGCCGCGCGTCTGGTCGGCTCTATGACCAACTGTGCCCCTCTGCGTGCCTGACCGGACGCTCCGGTTCCGTGAGGGACCAGACGCGCCGGTTGGAAACCCTAACACTCGCGCGCCTGACAACTGCTGAGAACTGACCGGATGCGTCCGGTCAAACCACGACCGCGTCCGGTGCAGCGTCCGATCACCACAGTGACCACCGTTCGCCTCCGTTTCTTTTTCGACTTTCGGCGCAGTAGAAAAAAGGCATTTCACTTCTCCAAAAAGCGCCGAATCCCATCTTGCAAGCTCAGCGGGAGGGAGAGAGGAACCCAAACCCCTCTCTACCGCTTAAACTCCACCGCCTTCGCAAAAGTGCTAACACCACCAAGTGTACACCACCATGTGCATGTGTGTTAGCATTTCACAAACATGTTCAAGGCATTAGTTAGCTCTCTACTAGATCCTAATGCATATGCTCAAGATATTGATCTAGTGGCACTTGATTCCCGAGCTAACCGTGATTGCCCCTTTTGATAGTCGGCTATGTATCCTAAACCCGGTCAATCACTTCTCTACTCATCTTAGACCGGCAAAAGGAAAACCCTATGGTTATACCTTTGCCTTACGCTCTTAGATCCTTCTCTTCCACTTGATCATCATGTCCATCATATTATGTGCATCTCCACCATGATCGTCATTTCATGTCCATGAACCATCTCTTTGTGATCTTGTGGCCACCACTCCTTGCCACATACACCTTTATCACATGTGTTGCTTATGCCTAACTCAAAACACTTAACACATGGCATTAGCAACTTGGTGTCATTAATTACCAAAACCAAACTTGGGCTTTCAACTTGTCAAACTTAGCACTAGGTAGCTCAGGTAAAGCTCAAAGTTCAGTTGGAAGCAACTCGGTTCAAGTTGCGTCGCGTTTTGAAGTCGTTTGATCCGTTTACCCTTGACCGGACGCGTCCGGTCAGTGCTGACAGTTACTACGTTTCAACTTGGTTGACCGGACGCGGTCCTTGCGAGGACCGGACGTGTTGATCGTGTTGACACGTGTCTCAGAAGGTAAAAGAACTAATCGGACGTGACTGGAAAATGATCGGACGCATCCGGTCACGTTCTAGTAAGGTACTTTGCTGACCTGACGCGTCTGGTCATCACTGATCGGACACGACCGAGCGTCAGGTCAAAGTACAGTAAGGTCCTTGTATGACCGGACGTGTCCGGTCACCCCTGATCGGTGCGTCCGGTCACTCAGCGCTGTCTGTTAGATTTTTGACCGTTACATTCGACCAGCGCGTCCGGTCACGTCGACCGGCGCGTCCGGTCAGTGCGTATTTTGCTGAGTTGGGAGCTAACGGTTGAATTTGACTGTGGGGTGTATAAATACATCCCCTCCACCTCTTTTAGAGGTCTCTTGCTCATTTGTTCAGCTGAGAAATACCTTTCAAGTGCAAGGAAGTGCAAGAGCTCTAGTGAGGGTAGTGATTTGAGAATCAAAGTTTGAGAATCCCTCATTAGTGACTAAGGAGTAGCAAGTGTGCATTCACCTTCTCATTAGGCTTGTTGTGGTCAAGTGAGAGTTCTAGCTTGTTACTCTTGGTGATCGCCATCACCTAGACGGCTTGGTGGTGATTGGAAGTTTGGTGATCATCCGGCAGAGCTTGTGGATGACCTAACTCATCTTGTGAGCGGTTTTGGGTGATTCACCGTGACGGAGCGTCAAAAAATCAGCCCGTAGAGAGCACTTGATCCTTGTGCGGATCAAGGGGGAGCTACATCCTTGCGCGGGTGCTCCAACAAGAACTAGTGGGGAGTGGCGACTCTCCGATACCTCGGAAAACATCGCCGTGTTTCTAACCCTTACTTTCAAGCATTTACTTTCTTGTATTACTTTCATTGCTTGGTTTACTTTCCTAGAATTGCTATGCTAGACTAGGATTGGAACTTATAGTGCAAAACTTTTTACCGGTAGAATCACAAGGAACACTAGTAGGCACTAGGGGTGAATTTTGGCTTGTAAGATTTAATTCTTGCAATTAATTTTTTAGAAAAGCCCAATTCACCTTCCCTCTTGGGTATCTTGATCCTTTCATGCAGTTAGATGTGTGTAGTAAATGCTATAATTATTATCTATTGGGATAATCACCGATCAGTGTGTAACTACTCTAGTTAATAAGGATAGTATGATCTTTTCTCTGTCATACTCCCTCTGTCCTATAATATAGTGCATCATAGAAATTTTAAGAAAAATTAAGAGAGAACATAAAAGACACATGTACCCTTATTTTATTTCTAATCGAACACTATCATCAATGTGATTAATGGTGATTGGTTGATAAATGGAAAATATTTAATGCAAAATTGGTTTTATCCTCTAAAATACATTATATTTGAGGATAATTTTTGAATGCTATAATGCACTATATTACAGGACGGATGGAGTACTAATCTGTCGTAGATTTGTTAGGAATTTATTTATTCACCAGGGATAGAGGGAGTACACATATGGGTGTTTGGCAAACGCATGAATCTATCAATATGACATGAATAGAAAGTTTGAAACGCCACACGGATGACGAGAAAACTGTTAGTACTTAGTGATGGATTAAATTAGGAAAGATGATGTGATTATAACATGGTTACCATTTTAGCAAAATTGATATGATACTTTAATTTTCAATTGGATAGTATTTCATATGGGATCGTCACGTACTAAACTCACGTCTTTGTGCTTATCTCCAAATTTTCCATTGGTACAGCAATGCTTTTCCTGCTCCCGCGCCCAATCCCCACTTCTTTGATCCCTTCTGGTCTGATCCAACTTTGATTCCAACTTTTAGAGCAGCACCATCGAGCCTTTCTTGCAGCAGCAGCTCCTCTCAATCCCTGTGGCCGAGGACCTCGAGCCAGGGGCGGTGGTGGTCTGGTGCATGAGCTCTCCTTGAGGCGTTGCGTTGCGCCGTGCCGATAATGGGACGTACTCCATTGGCGCGACACCATCACCGAGACTCCCCCGCCGCCACCGCTGGGGCATGGCCACGGCCCACGGGGCGCCCTCCTCTCCTCTACCCTGCTTCTCAACTTTGAAACGCGCACCTACGCTATGTCGTCACGGTACAATGCGAGCGGCCACGCAACCGAGGGAGCATACCAGGCTAGCGTGTTGAGCTTGCACGACGACGGTTGCCCGCGGGCTGGGGCGAGAGCATGTGTAGCTGGGAGCACAGCTAGCGGCGCGATCACGTGGTGTCGATGGGCGACGCTGGCACACTCGGCCGGGGGTGCAGGCAGTGCACGAGTCACGTGAGCGGAACGCTGTGCGCCAGCCACAGCAAGGCGCGGCTGCACCTAGCTACGTCGGACGTGGTCCTCTTTCAGCTTTGATGGCCTCTTTGATCTGATTTGTTAGAGAAAGATGAATTAATATATATAATAATATGTAATAGAGAAAGGAATAGGCAAAGGAATATGGAAGAACAGAATTGCGTTGATTCAGGACATTGCGTGAGAGGGTGTCAGCGGAATCTGGACTCCATGATTCTCTATGGGGTGGGTTAGGACTGGGATTACAGATGAAAATAGATCGGATGCGAATGGATATCACCGATATTACATTTGTTTTTGTATTTCTGTTCGGATTCGGATTTGAATATGGATAATATCAACTATGTCGGATAGGATACTATTGGGTATCGACATCACAAATATGCGATTTGAGTATTCGGATACGGATATGGTATCGCATGTTGAATATCCGGACTCGGATACAGGCTGATCTAAACCTCTCTAAATGAATTCGACGATTGAAAAATATCCGTACAGTTTTCATCCCTGGCTGGGATAGAGCAGGTGTACTGGACGAGGACGTACCAAAACAAAGAAACTGCTTCCGTGCGGACGGAGCACAACGCGGGACCAAATATGGGATATTTGTTGGAGAAAATAGAAAAAGGCAGGTTGAAAGACACTTTGCTCGGATTAGAATTAGAATTCCTATTTAGATTAGTCATGATCATAGAAATCTATTTGGATTAAGATTCTTCGCTATTTAGATTACCTTAAAACAACTTGCATATGTCATATATATATATATATATATATATATATATATATATATATATATATATATATATATATATATATATATATATATATATATATATATATATATATATATATATATATATATATATATATATATATATATATATATATAGGGAGAGTATACTCTATAGCTAGCTACAAAATAGTTTATTTTGTAGCCAGGCCGGTCCATGCACCCAGCCGGACGTCCGGTTTCAAGCCAGCGGATGGAGCTACATGCCTGCATGCAAATCAGCATTTACTATCGCTAATTACTACTATCTGGCCATTTCCCTGATTATTGTAACTGGGTACCGCTAATGAATCACGGCCAATATGGAAGCTTGCATGCTTCCTAGTTACGGCAATTCAGCACTAGACTTTTCTGATTACGAGAATACGTCAACAGCTACTCAAGTTGATCCTGTCGTATGCATGCAAAGCTACTAACCAGGACATGCAAGGTTTACGAGAATAGATTATGAGCTTTAATTCATTTATTGTCCAGCCGCATGCAAATGTTCTTGTTACGAGAATACAACCTACCTTAAAATAGTAAGGTTACCAGAATACTATTGTCCGCAAAAAATAGTAAAAGAGTATATTCCAGTAAATATGAATGGGTTATTTACGAGAATTGTTATTATGATTTTTTGTCTAACATAACTAACAATGATATTGATATTTACCAGAAATGGGTACTATGAATATAAGTATTTTACAAGAGTTTTGGACTGTGGTTGACGATAAAAATTAATAAGAATGATCGAAATTACCATTACATCAGCATAAGTTTCATCATATTTACGGGAATTTGTTTACTACAATACAAATATTATTTACAAGAATTTTCACTAATAATTTTTACGACAAGACTCTCTTGTTAACGCATCGGCTCGTTCTGCGCTCCTTCTGCTGGCGTTCACCACTCCTGCGGTTGCCGGACGACCCAGCGTCGGCCTCTAGGCCTATTCCGGCTAGGATGCAATGCCCTTTGTTCATGGAGGACGCCACCAGAGATTTGATGTTGGCGATGGTGTGGGCACAGCACCCAAAAGAACGGCGGCACTGACCCATGAGAGATTGCTTCACTGAAGATGATGAATAAGAACGACGAAGATGTTCTCGCCCGCGTCCACGTACGGCCTCGCGACAGCGACTTTATTTGAACCCTGTGACGGTAGGAACTTGCTATCACCAAAGCATCCAATACGTATCAAATCTTCATCTGGATCTAGTTCCATACATAAAAATCAGTAAATCACTAAGATAAAAGTTGGGATCATATCAGACACACCGTGAATTGGACCAGCCGAAGGTGCTCATCCGTGTGCGGCCAGGAGATGAACCTCTGCCCAAACAGGCAAGCTGAATCGCGTGGAGTTGGCTGGATCGAGGGTGCGCACCTGGCCACTCGTCAGCTGAAGCAGTGTGGGAGGGGGCTCCGGCCGCTGGATGAAGGGGCCTTGCCGCCTCGCCACCGCCGAGATTAGTGGAGGCGCCGCCGGCGAGATGGAGCGCCGCCGCCTCTGGAGGTAGGAAGGCCCGCCGCCGGATGCAGGGGATGTCCGATGCTGATTCACCGTTGAGCAAGCGGCGCCGTGGATCGTCCCATGGGGATGACGCGCACCACCGGTCGGGGAAGGATCAGATCGACGTGCCATCGCAGTGTCCCGTATGTGTGGTGGAACGTCTCTAGCACGAAGAAGCAAAACGTGTTTTTGTGGCCGGATTCTAGGGAGACGGTGTTCTCGTGGCCGGTGAAAGAAAAGAGAAAAATCTGGGAGAAAATCAATGCATGCATGCATTAGTTTGATGGGACCATCTGATTCAAAGCCAATTCCTATTTTATAGCCAACGGACATGAGTTGGCCTCGGGCTCGCTCGCGAGTTGCCCTGGGTCTCGTTCGCAAGTTTTGGTCCGGCTACAGAATATGGTATTCTGCAGCTAGCTATGGACTATATATATATATATATATATATATATATATATATATATATATATATATATATATATATATATATATATATATATATATATATACCTCTTCATTATCCGGTAGTTAGAGGAAGATAGACAAAAAAAATAGATGGACAAAAAAATATATTAAAATTTTGCCTCTTTAATAATAGGTATAGAGTGAAGGAATAGTGGGCTACTAAGCCAGTCTCAGAGTAGAGAGAGTTTCATGTCACTGCTTTCAATATATCTAAATTTTGAAAACAGTGCAGAAGAGTTTCATCCCATGAAACTCTCTCTACTCTCATGAAGCTCTTATAATCTCTCTCTTCACTAATATGGTGCCACATCAGCATAATTAATGCCTATGAAACTCAGATGAAACTCCATTGAGACTGGCCTTAGGTCAGTCTCAGTGGAGGTTTCATGGTCCAGTTTTCAATACATTCATATTTTGAAAACAGTGTATAAGAGTTTCATCCCCATGAAACTATCTCTACTCCTATAAAATTTTCATCATCTCTCTTAATCAATGCATTGTCATGTCAGCGTATTTAATGTCTAAAAAACCTTCATCATCTCTTTCTTAATCAATACAGTACCATGTCAACATATTTAATGGCCATGAACCCTATGATAACCCCTTTGAGATTGGTCGTTGGGGCTCCACGCAATCCGCGAGCATCCAATACACACGTCTCTTTCCGTTAGCACAAGTTGGGGTCACGGCGAGCGTTTCCGTTAAGGGAAAGTTCGTTCTCTTAAAGTTTTTATTCAGTTTTGAGAATAATAGATGATATAGATTAATAATGCTTAAGTTCAAAAAAATATAGATTAATAATGCTGCCTTTTTTTGCTTTAGGACGCTGGTTTTCTTTTCTCTAATCAGAAGTTGACAGTTACAAAATTTTATACATTTTAATTTGGGGGTCTTTTTTTTTGAACCAGGGCCATTACGATTCTCACAGATCTAAGAAATTTCATTACTATTCGCCTATTCAGAGACGAGCAGTTATAATTCTCCAGTTCTCTAAAAAGTGCCATTATGTACGCTACGGACGTGGTTGGGCCCATATGCAGACCACTGTATTCCGTATTGCCGAGAATGCCTCTCTGTCCTCCACACTCTCTCTATCACTGACACGTGGTCCTCACAGGTCTTTCTCCTTCCCCATCTTCTTCTATCTGTGGCGGCGACTGTTGTTCGCTTGCGTGAACGCACACCCGCGTTGGCCAATGTGTGGTGGCGGTGGCGGCGGCGCCTGCTCGCCCATGAGCCCACACACATGCGTGCCCGCAGCGGAGGCGGCGCCTGCTCGCGTGCCCTCTGGGGTAGGTGCTACATTGGGTCGTGGACACGTGTCATGCCGTACTACTACAATGCCGAAGTCGGAGCACCCTCCTCTTTCGTGACATGCTACGACTAGGTACCAGTACCACATCTGCCAGACGCCGCTGATGATTGGTCATGCACTTAGGGCCTGTTTGGTTTAAACTTGTTAAAGTTTAACTTCTATCACATCAATGTTCTCTCAAATACATAGAGTACTAAATGTAGACTAATTGTATGTATGTCGGTACATATTATGAGTAATTTACAAGACAAATCTATTAAGTCTAATTAATCTAAAATTTAAAACTTTTTATCAAATAAGACAATAAACTTTTAACTCCTCGAACCATAAACCCCTTTACTGCTTCTGCGGTTCCTGGCTTTCGGGGCACATCGGGTGTGTTTAGTTCCCAAAAAAGTGCGAAAAAGTACTGTAGCATGTTTTGGTTTTATTTGGTAAATAGTGTCCAACCGTTGACTAATTAGGTTCAAAACGTTCGTCTCGTAAAGTACAACCAAACTGTACAATTAGTTTTTATTTCATCTACATTTAGTACTCCATGCATGTATCAGAAGTTTAATGTGACGGGATTTTTTTTTTTTTTTTGGAATAGTACGTTGGTAGAACTAAACACAGCCATCGCTGAGGATACCTGCACTCTCTGTGCGACTTGCACGTGGTCATAGATTCCCAGGGAGGTAAGGGCGCGCCCAGCTTTAGCTTTCATGAGACAGCGACGCGGCCGTATGGAGTTGGTGGAAGCGATTTCACGTGCAGGTGCAGCTTCGGCAGGCTATCTCGTGCTTGCTGGTCCCACTCAGCAGGGGCACGAAGCAAACGTATACGCACCGACTTGTGGATACGAAAAATACGTACTGGTCGCGGTGTCAAGGAGGCAAATTGCTGAAGCCTCTCCTCGCTGACATTCCTGAAGGTAATAGCTCTTGGTGCAAGAGGAGAGACCGAGAGACGTAGTACTACCCCTACATGAACGAACTGAGGATCGATCTCTCTGCACGCGTGGAGTGACCGAGTGAACAATCTCTCTGGTCCCTGCTCCTTTCACCGTTGTGTCTTGCCCGGAGCTAGCCTAATGTATTTAGGCCTGGTTTAGAACTAAGGCTAAAGTTAAATTTTTTTCACTCTCTCCATCACATCAACTTTTGCACGCATGCACGAAGCATTAAATATAGATAAAAATAACTAATTATACAGTTTAGTTATAAAATCACGAGATGAATCTTTTAAGCCTAGTTAGTCTATAATTAGACACTAATTATCAAATACAAACGAAAGTACTACAGAAAAATTCTAACTTTTCACCAACTAAACAAGTCCTTAGAACGGGGACTTATTATGTGAGGCACCCAAGATCGGATCCACATCCACCAGCCAGCAAGTGATCGGTGATCCCATGCATCTCGAGAATACGAACGATATTGGGGCTGTGCACTGCAGTGCAGTGCTCCTCACTTTCGGTCAGTAATGCAGGTGCCTCGTAATGAGTACGCGCCCTGCCGATATATACACGGAGTACAGTAGTATGTTGGGAACATTTGGTCTCTTGATTGGAGTGCAAGTACATGTCATGCCGGACCAGAGCGGGTAGAGACATGGCTTGTTGTCTGATACGGCTAGCTATAGTGAAAATGTGAGATGGAGGTCGATAAGCGGACAAATTTAGCTCACGCACGCAACTGTTTTGCGAGCCTGCGTCAGAGGGTGGGTGTCCATTAAGAGACGGAGCAGCAGCAGCCATCGATATGATCAAAGTTGACGACCAATGCAACAAGATAAGGCCAAGGTGTGGCGGGGTGGCTACCGGCTAGCATGCATGGGTAGGTAGCCGTACGGTTCGCACGGCATAAGAGAATTCAACCGAGGCCCTGTTTAGTTTCCAGAAAATTTTACAAAATTTTTCAGATTCTCCGTCACATCGAATCTTTGGACACATGCATGAAGCATTAAATATAGATAAAAAATAAAACTAATTACACAGTTTAGACGAAATGGACGAGACGAATCTTTTAAGCCTAATTAGACCATGATCGAACACTAATTACCAAATAACAACCAAACGTGCTACAGTGTCGTTTTGCAAAAAAAAATTGCAACTAAACCGGGCCCAAACCAACGGCCAACGGACCTCTTGAACCATGAAGTGTGAACCCATTATCCTTATCCACGGCGAGCTCTGAAATCCACGTCGACTCACGTACTGTACAGTAGTACTCCCTCCGTCCCATAAATAAGTGGACGTTTTTGACTTCTACACTCTATGTTTGACCATTTGTCTTATTTTAATTTTTTTATATAAATAATAAAATAAATAAATCATTATGAAAATATCTCTAATGATTGAATAAGTCGTAACAAAACAAATAATATTTATTAAAAAATTTTAAATAAGACGAACGGTCAAACAAGAAGTGTAGAAGTCAAAAACGTGCACTTATTTGTGGTACGGAGGAGTACTCTTGAGAGATCGATTTCATGAGCATGAATTGTGAAAAGGAAAAAAGGAACGAGACGTGCAGCAACAGGACACACATCCACGAACGCCGCGACGGGACTGCTCAATGCAGGTGGTGTAGGAGTATTATTGGCCTCACCGTGTCTTCTTTTTATGTTCCAGCAAGCACGTAATGTGGGGGGGGGGGGGGGGGGGCATAGAATCTAAGCCACATTTAGATTGTAAATATTTTGAACCCGATAAATAATATAATTTTCGTCTTATTTGGTAAATATTATTCAATCGTGAATCAACTAGGCTCAAAAGATTCATATCGTGATTTCCAACTAAACTGTGTAATTAGTTATTTTTTACCTACATTTACTAATTCATGCATAGTTCCAAAGATTAGTGTGATAGAGAGAATGAAAAAATTCTAAACCCGGCCCTAGACTATCAAATCGCGAGGGGCGACGACCCGACGACGATGCAGCTTTCTACAGGACTAGTCGTTTTCACGTCGTAGCAGCAGAGCACGCTCGCTTCCATCTCTTGGAGCAGTCCACAAGCACGGCAGCATAAATGCGCGCACAAAAGTAGTAGTACAGTAGGAGGACGTCTACAGTGCAGTGCGTCGCAAGTTAACCAGAGAGCGAGCAAGTCGACGGGCCTTGCATTGCAAAACAGTCGCCGCTATATAACAGGCACCACCAGGGTTTTTTTTACCGACTGGTCACCCCAAACCGCCGGCCTCCGGTTCTGGTTTATCGGTCCGGTTTACCGGTAACCGGTCGAATTTGAATTTGAATTCAAACGCGCCTTCGGTTCGGTTTGTCACCGGTTTATCGGGCGGTTTGGAGCGGTAACCGCTGGGTTTGAGCGGTTTACCGCTCGGTTTGAGTTTGGAATTTTCTTTTTTCTTTTTTTTTCAAACTTCTATACGTATAAATAAATACTAAACGAACTCAAATTTGAAAAATTTTTACACCATTGGCTTCTATAAATCATGAACTATTTTTAGGATTTTTTCAGCATTTTTTGTTTTTCCAAATTTTAAATTTGAATTTGGGGGCCTTAACGGGGCAGGACCAGGATTTTTTTTTCTTTTATTTCAAACTTTTATACGTATAAATAAATACTAAACGAACTCGAATTTGAAAAATTTTTACATCATTGGCTTCTATAAATCATGAACTATTTTTAAGAATTTTTTCAGCATTTTTTTTTCAAATTTTAAATTTAAATTTGAGGAATACCTAACCGGACCGGACCCGAACCGGTCCGGCCCGGTTAGGCCGGTCACCGCGGTAAACCGCGGTTTACCGAGCGGTTTTTTTAACCCTGGGCACCACAGCACCTACGCACGAGCAAAGGCACGAGGAGGGAGGGAGCACAAGGTTGGCAACCCTCACACACGACGCGAGAGCATGGATCCCAACGACGCCTTCTCGGCGGCGCACCCGTTCCGGTGGGACCTGGGCCCGCCGGCGCACGCCGCCCCCGCGCCTCCGCCTCCGCCGCCGCCGCAGCTGCTGCCCCACGCGCCGCTGGTGAACGCGGCGCCGAGGGAGCTGGAGGACCTGGTGGCCGGCTACGGCGTGCGCCCGTCCACGGTGGCGCGGATCTCGGAGCTCGGGTTCACGGCGAGCACGCTCCTGGGCATGACGGAGCGCGAGCTCGACGACATGATGGCCGCGCTCGCGGGGCTGTTCCGCTGGGACGTGCTCCTCGGCGAGCGGTTCGGCCTCCGCGCCGCGCTGCGCGCCGAGCGCGGACGTGTCATGTCCCTCGGCGGCGGGAGCACCTTGGATGCCGCGTCACAAGAAGGTACAGAGTATGATCAATTTTCTTCACCAGTGTGTTTGCCTGCCTCTGTGAATCTGTGATGGTGTGGTCGTGCCTGCGTAAATGCATGCACGCATGCATGCGGACAGTGCCCATGCATCATTCAGTCCTGTTGAGTTACGTGCTCTGCTCGCCTGTAACCTGTTCTTGACTTCTTGTTCAATCATACTGTATGGCAACTAGCAGTGCTGTCCGGCGAGCGCGACGCGGTGATGGCCGGCAAGAAGAAGGGCAACAAAGGGGTTGGGTCGAGGAAGGGCAAGAAGGCGAGGAGGAAGAAGGAGCTGAGGCCGCTGGACGTGCTGGGCGACGAGAACGACGGAGACGAGGACGGCGGCGGCGGGTCGGAGTCGACGGAGTCGTCCGCGGGCGGCTCCGGCGGCGGGGAGAGGCAGCGGGAGCACCCTTTCGTGGTCACGGAGCCTGGCGAGGTGGCGAGGGCCAAGAAGAACGGGCTCGACTACCTCTTCCATCTGTACGAGCAGTGCCGCGTCTTCCTGCTGCAGGTGCAGTCCATTGCTAAGCTGGGCGGCCACAAATCCCCTACCAAGGTACGCACACTCATTAGTTTAGCAGGGTAACGTTTTTACATTTACATAAAGCCATTTTGTGTAGCTTGAATGTACGATAAACAAACGTATTGTAAACAACCAAACTTTTTAGGTCGTTGAGAAGCTAGTTAGTGTTTAATTTACCCAAGTTCGATATATTATAATTAAGTCTGCCATAAAACATGTGTTATAAGCGAAGCTCTCAGCCCAAGTTGGAGTAACACAAATTAAGGGTCACAACTGTCACCCTGTTAAATCAGCAGCAATCCAGCAGTTTTTTTCTTTCACAACAAACCAGCGAACAGTACTTTCAGCCATAATAAACCAGCGAAACGAACATGCTGCCCAGGAGGACGTAATTCTTACTGCACTTTTGAGTTGTGATTTAAAGTTTGACTAAACATATAGAAAATTCTAAATTTATGATACAAGCTAAATACATTACCAAAGTAATAATAGAATATATTTTCATAATAATCTAGTTGATACATAAATATTAACAGTATTCACTATAAATTCGATCAAAATCAATGTAGTTGATTTTCACAAATCTTGCATCTTTTGTGGACGGGAGGGACTACGTTTATTCGCTCTAAATATAATAATATAATAGTAAAAAAACTAGTGGAATGCTAAGGCCGTTCATCTAACTAGAAAGAAGAAACAAACCCTCTTTGTAGTGGAATTCTGTATTTCCTGTACCGTAAGTATATACTCTCACTGTCCCTATTTACGTGTCGTTTTCGGTTTTTGTGTGACAAGTTGACTCGATTGATAGAAAATACGTGCAACATTTTTATCTCTAAATAAATTTATTAAAAAACTAGATTTAAATATCTTTCCAATAATATCAATTATGTACCATAAATATTAATATTTTTTAATATATATTTTGTCAAAGTTATTTCTCAGAAAGCGTAAACGATAGATATTCAGGAGAGAGGGACTACTATAGCAGTACATGTACTCCATGCAAAAGATAGTCTACAGTACGTACGCGGTAGTCTGTAGTCCTAATCTCAAGTACTCCTATATGCTAAGCATCTCCAACAGTTCTCCTTTTTCATTTCTTATCCTATAAACCTGTCATATTGGAGGAGATAAGTCAAATTTGATGCTCCAACAGCTCCTTTTTTATCTTCTTTTTACGGTGATCATCAATATCTCTCTCATCTCTCCTCAAATAAAGAGAGAGTTGTATCTCCTCCAATAGCTGGGGCTCACCTACGACTGCCACTTCTCTCTTCTGCGACGCTCATCGGAGATGATTTAGTGGCCGGTGGAAGATACATTCGCGAAAATCTTTGCTTCGCTATGGAGAGAAAATCATTGCTCTGGTGGCCTTGGTCATCGCGAATCCAGTGGCTAGGCCCACAGTTGGCCGCGAGCGTGGGAGCCAGCCATGCCCAGAGATGGTAGGGCCAGAGAGAAGGTGCACCATTGCCATGGCTAGAGAGATGAAAAAAATAAAGAGAAAATAAAAACTCCTAACCTGGAGATCTTATACATTGGGAAAGATTATTAGTGATTTTTTAAAGCATCTTTTTAATAGTCTGAAAAAATAGTAATAATGATCACCAATGTCATTGAATTGGGACGAAGCATCGGTAAAGCTGTTGGAGATGCACTGACCCTATTGCAAAAGCGAAAGTACCTTGTGTAGTACTCTACTTGGTACTCCTACGTACGTACTGTAGTATATTTTGCTGGAGCCGCACACGCACTGACGCACGTAGATGTGCGCAAGCACCTGGAAAAAGCGAGTGACGTGTCAGTCATCGGTAGGCTGCCAAAGCCTGTGCGGCCTTGTGTGGTCTTGTCCGGCCCTAGCGTCAGATGCAGATAGGCATGCATGGCATGGACATGGACGCCCCTCTCGGACTCCGTGGCCTGTGCCCTGTGTGCTGTTGCCACCGGTTTCGCGCGTACCAGTACGAGCCAACAAGCTCGCTTTCGCAGTTTGGCCGGCGTACCAGTAGTCGCGTGCTCGCCCGCAGTCTTCAGAAGAGTTCAGACGGTGCGCGAAATGAATGCACGGCCTGGCCTGGCCGGATTCCAGGGTGATTGGATATGATGACCTGACCCGGACGGCCGCATCGATGCGTTCCTGCGTCCGCGCCAGGCGCACCCACGAGTTCCAGGCCGGCCACTGGCCACGCGCGCGCAAGCTTGTTCGATCCGTGAGCTGCGTCTGCGTGCGCACTTGTGCGCGTGCGTCGACACGACACGACACGACACGAGCTGCTCTGCCCTGCACTGCACAGGAACCAACCAATCGACCGTGGCTGATGAACCTTTTTGTGTGGCGCGCGCGCGCTTGCGTTGCAGGTGACGAACCAGGTGTTCCGGTACGCCAAGAAGTGCGGGGCGAGCTACATCAACAAGCCCAAGATGCGGCACTACGTGCACTGCTACGCGCTGCACTGCCTGGACGAGGAGGCCTCCAACGCGCTGCGCCGGGCGTACAAGGCCCGCGGCGAGAACGTCGGCGCCTGGAGGCAGGCCTGCTACGCGCCGCTCGTCGACATCGCCGCGCGCCACGGCTTCGACATCGACGCCGTCTTCGCCGCGCACCCGCGACTCGCCATCTGGTACGTGCCCACCAGGCTGCGCCAGCTCTGCCACCAGGCGCGGGGGAGCCACGCCCACGCCCACGCCCACGCCGCCGCCGGCTTCCCGCCGCCCCCGATGTTCTAGCTGCGTCGTCGATGAGTGCGTGCACCGTCGCCGTACGTGTCACAGTTCCTTCAGGCAGTTCCGTGGCGCGATCGAGAAACGGAAGAGTGCGGGCTTTCTCTGCCTCTGATGATGTGATGTTGTCACTCGTTTGTTGCGTTGTCCTGGTTAGTCAGGAGTGGGCTTAGATTTAGAATGGGGACGTCACTTGTTGGGCCGAGCGGGCCGTGGCACAATTTACAGTTTGGATGGGCCAATTGTTAGTTTGTTACCTCGCGGTCTCGCCTAAGTAGTGTTGTATCCCTCGTGATAGTTGTTCCCCAAAACGGTGTACCACTCCTGTGATGATGATATATCCTAATTATGTGTTCACAGTAGTGCCATTTGTTTTTCCTCTTAATTCCTCATTCGTGATTTTCTTGGATTCGTTCTAATTGTTGAATGGTTGGGAAAGAGGAATATTTCTCTTCGACTTTCCTCTCTTTTACGGTTGTCTGTCGCACACACCCCTCTTAGCTCATTCGTGATTTTCTTTGATTCATTCTAATTGTTGAATTGTTGGAAAAGAGAAATAACCCTTTTTGACACTCTTCTCGCTTTCAGTCATCCCTCATTCCCATCCTTTTTTTTCAACTCCTGCTTTGTCATCTCTTATCCAATTTGAAGCTCTAAAATCTTCATTGATGCCACACCATTCATGTCATAGCTTGATCGGCTCAACCTGAGCCTATAAACATTGCGACTAGCTTCAAGCAGTAGGTGGAGTTGTTTCTCTTCCCCTATGTTGAATTTGGCTCATCTTAATATTACGGTACAAGGTGTGAAATGAGAATACTCAAGTTGTGATTTGAATATTTTGATTTTTTTCCTTTACTTTAATTTGTTGTTTTTCTTTGGTAATTAGAGTTTCTGATGTCTTGGCTACATATTTTCTTGTTGATACATTTGTTATTCTTCTGTAATAACTGTGTTATCATGCATCTTTATTGCTTCTTTTATTCTAAATTGTAAGTTATTTTGGTTTTTAGGTATATAATTTTTGTTATGTACTTCTTCCATCCATTTTTAGGTGTTGTTTAGATTTTCTTAAGTTTGACTGTATTTATATAAAAAAATCAGTAACATTTGTATCTCCAAATAAATGTATTATAAAAATATTTTCAATGATTAATCTAATTATACTTATTATGCACCATAAATATTAGTAACATCTTGTATACTACTTCTGTCTCAAATAAATCAATTTCTAGAATCACTCAAAGTCAAATTTGAGCAATTTTATATAAGAGAGTAACAACAACTATGACAACAATATATATATATATATATATATATATATATATATATATATATATATTATGAAAATATATTTTATGATATATCTAGTGGTACTAATTTTGTGTCATAACATAAGGATTGATGCTCTTTCTTATAAAGCCAGTCAACCTTAAAATAGTTTGATTTATGACAACTCTAGAAGTTGAGTTTGATTTGATATGGAGAAAGCATCTATGTACTCCCTCTGTGTTTGAATAAACTAATTCCTAGAGCAGTCTTAAGTCATTTTTTAATGTTGACCGAATTAATAGAGAAGAATACAAATATCTATAACACCCCAAATAAGCATGTTATAAAAATATATTTTATGGTGTAACTAATGATACTAATTTGGTGTCATAAATTTTACTGTTCTTTTCTTCAAATTTGGTCTTTCTTAACTTATAACTTTAGGATTTATTTTTTCAGGGATAGAGATATACCACAGAAGCTATGTATCTAGAAAATTAAAATGACATAATTTAAAACGAAAAAAGTGGAAGAAATACAAAGTCAGGAAAGTTTCATTATCTAAAAAGTGCTATCATTATTATCTAAAAAAAAAATCTAAAAAGTGCTGTAGTTCTTCGGTCGAGCGGTTGGGAAACACCAGTACTACCAACGATTGTCATCCACAGTCCCATTGGCCTTTATGGCCTGTTGTTGCCTAGTATCATCATGCCTCTTGCCTCATGCGGGCTTTTTCCATGGAAAAAAAAAAAGATTCGAACGTCGTGGTGCGCTGACTCGTATGGTGCCAAGTCTTCCACTCACCTTGGTCGGAATTTGAAATTAATTGATACTCCTCCGTATCGGATTTAGAAGTCGTTTAAGACAGCGACACGGTCTGTAAAACACAACTTTGACCTCTTGTTTTTATAAAAAATATTTATGAAAAAGTGATATATATATACTTTTATGAAAGTATTTTTCAAGACAAATCTATTCATATAATTTTTACATTTGCAAACTTAACAACTTAAAAGTTATTGATGATTTATATTCATAATGTTTGATCCAAACCTTGTCCAAAACGACTTCTGAATCCGATACGGAGGGAGTACTGCCCATTACCTCCTGGTGCTTTTAAGTGCTATATCATGAGCATCGTACACGGGAAAATTGTATATTTAGGACTCCAAATAACGCGTTTCGTAAATATAGGATTTCAAACATCGTCTTCGTAAAAATAACTCTTAAAACGTTGGCTTCTTGATTTGCATGACATTACGTGTATTAAGTCTCTTTTCTCATCTAAATACTGTTCCCCAAAGTGACCCTTTTACTCTTCAGTCATTTAGACGGTGATTTGAAAGCCTCCGGCGCTGGCCGCCTGCCGCCGCCAAGACAGGCTGACTGGCCGCCTTGGCTGGCTGGCCGCCGCCGCCGCCGTCGTCTAGGCATGTCACACAAAATGCACAAGTTCATATATAATAAAAATGAACAAAAATGAGCCATACGCAATAACATGTAATAGATAACACCATAAATTTATCATGAATGAGTTCATCTCATAAATCCATGAATTTAGCATAAACAAGTTCATCTCACAAAACCATAATTTTGTTCCAAACAAGATCCAAGTCATATGAAATAAAGCATGAGTTTACATCTCATCACAGCTAAAAAATTCATCCAATATGTAGCTTTCTCTTTAGAGTCATCTTTTTTAGTGCAGCCGCAGTAGGCATGCTCACAGGACTAGTGGTGTCGTTTTGTGAAGAGGTGCTATTTCATAACAAGAACGTAAGCTTGCTGCATAGTGAAAGCATCTAGGCCCCGAGAGTTGGTTTCGGCAATTGATGACAATACATTATTACCATGACTAACATGTGTTTTGCAGAAACTTTAGTAAGTTAGATCATGGGGTTGATAACTACTTTGGACACTATGGTATTCATGTCCATTGATGGAAATCGTTTCGGTTTTCAAAGGATCAACGACAAGATTAAGGACGGTTAGTTCCAAATGTCAAGGTGTTGAGTTACATTCGGAATAGTCGTTAGGATCTTCGCTTTTTTCCTTTGGCCGTACTAAAGGGGGGTATGAGCGAGTAGTTTGACCTAGGTGAGTCTTTTGTTCAGGTGTGGTGCACACTTGTCAAACTTAGCACTAGGTAGCTCAAGAAAAGCTCAAAGTTCAGTTGGAAGTAACTTGGTTCAAGTTGCGTCGCGTTTCGGAGTCGTTAGAGCCGTTTTCCCTTGACCGGACGCGGTCTCTGTCTTGACCGGACACGTCCGGTCAGTACTAAACAGTTACTGCGTTTCAGCATGGTTGACCGGACGCGGTCCTTGCGAGGACCGGACGCGGTGATCATGCTGACACGTGTCTCAGAGGGTAAAACATCTAATCGGACATGACTGGGAAGTGATCGGACGCGTCCGGTCCGGTTCCAGTAAGGTACTGTAACACTCTCGGTGTTACCGCGTTAACAAATCACTAAACCATATCATGAGCATCATGTTTATGTATTATTGTTTATGGCAAAATGAGAAATTAAATTTTGTTGCACTAATTCTCAATTTGAGCTCTAAATTAATTCCTTGTCCAAATATTCCTCAGCACAGTTCAACTAACTATTGTCGTCTTGATCCAACTCCAGCGCTAGCAATTCATTTTCTTTCTAAAATTCCCTGATCGCGCTCACAGCACACTCGCAAAGCATGCCCGCGCAGCACGCACACGGCGACAACCGACCGCGGCAGCAGCGGACACCACGCACAACTTACGTGTTAGTTAATACTTAATTAGCCGCCGTGCTTTGCAAAAATCAACGTTGCCCAGCCCACACGACGCGCTGCCTCTGCGAAAGGAAACCAGAGAGCACGCAATGTCACTGCAGGGGGTACTGTAGCATCACAAAGCTCACTGTAGCATAGTAGAGTGCGATATAGCAGCGCAGAGTTCACTGTAGCATCGCAGAAACCACTGTAGCACGTAGAAAATACTGTTTACGTGGAAGTTTTTGTTCGCCAGAGCAAAAGTCTATCACCTGTATGCTGCGAGTCTGATTCACGCTGGTCGCACACGTCGGCCTCTTTTCCAGTGCGAGCATCCCTGCGTCTCTCGTCCTTAAAAGGAGACGTCTCGCGATCGCGAGTTCGCCAGACTTGTTGTCCACCTCTTTCTTCCTAATCAAGTTTCTCTGTTCTTGTCCATGTAAGCAGCGTCTATCGAAGCATCAGTGGACTGCGGTAAGTATCCCGTGAGTCCCTCTTGTACTTCCTCTGTTTCTCCCTAGCAGCGCCATCCGTCTTCATTATTCCTTTGATTAAAGACCTCATTCATGAGCAAGTCACAGGAGAAAGCCATGAGCTAATTAAGTTCCTTTGGTTTTTTAGAGATTATTAACAGCTACTTTGCGCAATCAATATCTCCACCATACGAACTCCAATTCCATTGATTCTTCTTCCTAAATTCATTGAAAATCAAGAATTGTCTGTCCATGTCATTTTCTTCGTCTCTAGAGCTCAACTAAATTTATCTATTTATCATGAAATATATTTTAGTTAGTAGAAAATATTAGGCTAGCTAGTTCTTGCTTAGTAGAAGTAATAGATAGCTTAGCATGTTAATCATTAGAGTTAGTTAATTAGCTTAGTAGTTGTGTATTTTTAAGAGCTGTTGTTGTCTTTGCATTAAGTCATGTCATCAATTCATGCATGTAGATCACGAGATAGTTGACTACGTGGCCGCGGAGGAACAGGACTACGAGGAGATCGTGGAGGAGTACGAGGAGGAGGTTCCCGTGCAGGAGGGAGTCCCAGAGCCACTGACCACTGACTTTGCTGCTGCACCACCTGCCCAAGGCAAGCCCCGGTACATAACCCTTATTTTACAAATCACTATATATATAGTTGTTGTGCATTTACGTTACAGGAATTTTATGGAACCCACATATATATATATATATATATATATATATATATATATATATATATATATATATATATATATATATATATATATATATATATATATATATATATACACTAGTACAGGATCATGTAGCTGCTATGCTTAGGTTTAACGGTAGCGTGGGTAACCTACTGTTACTCACACGTAGGTGAAATTTACACTCATGGTAAAATGATAGAAAGAAAATGGTGACCGGGCAGGGATGTGGTTGGGTTCTGGTGGGTGTAACAGGTTATGTCCCACGGCCACGGGACTTAGCTTGGTTACATTATTTTCCTGTCCGTGTTGATTAAGGACCGATCGTTGCACTGGACTTCCGGTCAAGTCACAGATATATTGTCCTGAGTACATACTTGCTTATGGGAGCGGGAAGACTTGTTACTCTCTTGTTATGGGTTCCAGCTCTTTCCAGACCGACTGTTAGGGGTGGGTTTTAGGTGGAGGTCTAAGCACCGCACTGAGGCCGGGCCTGCAGTGTTGGGGGCTTGGAGTCCCAGTTTGGATGGAGACCTGGACCCCTTCGACAGGAGTGGAATGGGTTGGTCTTGCTTGTACCTGGGGTGCAAGTGAGGCGTGTGTTTTCGGGACACCCAGCTGGGCATATTGATTCGCGAATCGCCGTTTCTGCGTGACGGTATGACTTAACTGCACTCTGGCACCGTAGTAAGAATTGGCATAAGAAAGATGATAAAATAGTTCTGATTGCTCAACTGTTGCTTGGAATTAGAACAGGTGCTTACATAGAATGTTGAACAAGTAATTAAATATGGCTGCTAAGAATCTAATGAAATAAGGACACACTCTTAGTATTGCTTTCCGCAAACAAGAAACCCACAAGTCATAAAGCCTATCATATTCCTTGAGAGTCGGGAAATATATATATTCCCAGTCGGGTAAGTCTTGCGAGTACGTTGTGTACTCAAGGTTTATTTATCCTTGTTGTAGGTGCACCTTGAAAAGCTAGCCTTTGTGTGGAGGATTCTTCTGGTGGGCACAGACGGATCCTTATATCGCTCCGCTAGATGTTTATTTTATTTCCACTGTTTAATTATCGCACTCTGAACTTTGGTTATGTAATAAAGAATTTCTGAGATACTTTGTTGTATGAAATGGACTAAGTATTGTAAGCTTGTACTCATTATTGGATCCTGGATGTAAAACGTGGATTGTTTCGAGTTCTTCCGTTGGGTGTGCTCGACGGAACTGTTCGATTTAGCTTCCTTTCGGGGTACTTAGTGTCTAGTGGTAGACAAGTACCTCCGAAAGCAGGCTAAACCGGGCGATTCTGCCACAGTTGGTACCAGAGCTAATAATGAGTTTACAAGTTTAATCATTCTTTTTTAAAAAATGAAAAATTTGACCAACAAAAGCTTTGTGAAAAATAGATGCGGTAAAACTACATAAATAAGTACTAGCCCTAACAATATGGTCTATCTAGGATAGTGGCACTGTTTTGGCTAACCAATTTTCTGCAGGTACACTAACTTGCGAATACGTAAGAATTGACTAGCATACAGGGAGTGAGTGTGCGATGTGCCAAAAATTTCATACGATTTGCCGCTATATTCCGGCATGAGTGAGCGCATAGGCCGATGCATGCATCATAAAAGAAAATCAGTTAAGCTAAAACCCCCTTCACGTATAATTTTGGATAGTTAAGATGATAGGGTAATAAATAAAAAGAAATGCTTCAATCCTTAGTAAAAGCCTTGTCATTTCCTTTAAGTCTCTTGTTCCTAATCTGGAGGTTCTCTAATGGTTGGTTCCTATCTGGTCACAGATGGATCTGAGGTCCCGTCGCGTGGGCACTGGGTCCGGTCGTGCGAGCAACAGTGCCGGAGTGGGTCGTGGCCTTGGTGAAGGTCATGGAGAATCTGGTCGTGACAATGCCAACGGGGAGAGCCACGAGGCCCCACTCTTGGGTCCTCCTTCTCCACCACTACCACCGCCACCTCTAATGACCCATGCAGAGATGATGGCGGAGATGTTGGATGCACGTCAGGAGACAGCCCGTGCCTAGGAGATGATGGCACAGGCTCTTGGTGGCTTCGCCCGTGGAGGCCACGGTGGCAATGGCGGGAACGGTGGTGGTGCCCGCGGTCTCGAGAGGCCCTGTTCTTATCAGGACTTCTTGAAGACCAACCCACCCACGTTCACGCCGACTGCGGAGCCTCTTGACGCGGAGCATTGGCTTCGTGTGCTAGAGCAGAAGTTTCTACTGCTCCTAGTGACCGATGAGCAGAAGGTGCGCTTTGCCGCACAACAGCTTTTGGGATCTGCTAGTGCATGGTGGGATACTTTCAACGCCATGTAGCCGGTGGAAAATCCTATGACTTGGCAGGAGTTAACCACTGCCTTCCGAGAGTACTTTATTCCTGCTGGGGTGCTGAACAGGAAGCTATCTGAGTTCTTGGATCTAAAGCAGGGCAACATGTCTGTGATGGAGTATGCCAACAAATTCAATCATCTTGCATAGTATGCGGGTTATCATGTGGACTCTGATGAGAAGAAGAGGGACCGTTTCTACCGCGGCCTCTCTTGTATTTTGCAAAAGGAGTTATATAATGAGAACTATCAGACTTTTGGTACATTGATGAATGCTGCCATTGCTATGGAAGGACTGCAGCGTGACACTCAGGCTGAGTGGAAGCGCAAGCAGGGGATTTCTAGGTCTTCTAGTCACCCACAGCCGCAGAAGGTGCAGGTTGTCAAGAGGATGTCCTACCACCCTCCTGGTGGATAGCCATCTTGGCAGCCTCAGCAGACTCACTAGACACCGCCGACTCAGTACCGTGCACCTACTCAGCAGGTGCAGCAGCCTCAAGGACAGCAGTTTCCGCCATGTCAGGGGCAGATGATCAAGTCTAATGCTTGTTTCAAGTGTGGCAAGGAGGGCCACTTTGCTCGGGAGTGCCCCGAGAACCAGCCTGCTCAGTCTGCTCAACTGTCGGCTAACTCTCGTTTGATCAAGAGGACTATCATTAAGAAGAAGATGCCAGTGAATCGCTCGGGACAGGTTAACTACACCGAAGCTGAGGAGCTCCTGCAGAATGAGCCTGTGATGGCTGGTATGTTTACCATTAACTCTCACCCAGCATTCGTGTTGTTTGATTCTGGTGCATCACATTCATTCATGAGCTTGGGATTTACTGAAAGGCACAATATACCTCTTAGGGTTATTCCTTTTGCCTATAAGATCCACACTCCAGGTGCCTAGATGTGCATTAATACTCGGACAGACATAGTTGGCTTAGTACTAGCCACTCACACTTACCGTCTCCAGTTCATGGTGCTGCCTGGGCAGGGCATTGATGCAATACTAGGCATGAACTGGCTGAAGGTTTATGAGGTAGTCTTGGACCTTAAGAGGAGAGTTGTTGAGTTACGACTTCCTTCTTCTGAGGATAGGATGTCTCTCCGTATCTCTCCAAATTCTGCTTCACCAGTCGTCGCTAATGTTGAAGCTTCTCCTGATCTTGCCTCTATTCCTGTGGTCTGTGAGTTTCCTGATGTCTTCCCTGAAGATTTGCCTAGGTTACCACCAGATAGAGATGTGGAGTTTATCATAGAGTTAGAGCCTGGCACCGCTCCTATTTCACGGCGTCCTTACCGCATGGCTCCACCAGAATTAGCAGAAATGAAGAAGCAATTAGAGGAATTGCTAAAAAAGGGGTTTATCCATCCTAGTTCTTCTCCATGGGGTTGTCCAACTATTTTTGTGAAGAAGAAGGACGACACTCTGTGGATGTGTATGGATTATCGCCCTCTCAATGCGGTAACCATCAAGAATAAGTACCCTTTGCCTCGCATTGATGCTTTGTTTGATCAGTTGGCTGGTGCTAGAGTGTTTTCAAAAATTGATCTTCGTTCTAGGTATCACCAAATAAAAATCCAGCCCCAAGATATACAAAAGATAGCTTTCTCTACTAGGTATGGGCTTTATGAGTACCTAGTCATGTCTTTTGGTCTCACCAATGCTCCTGCATTCTTCATGTATCTCATGAACTCAGTTTTTATGCCGGAGTTAGACAAGTTTATAGTGGTGTTTATTGATGATATTTTGATATATTCTAAGAATGAAGAAGAGCATGCACAACATCTTCGCACAGTCCTGGCCCGATTACGTGAGCACAAGTTGTATGCCAAATTCAGCAAGTGTGAGTTTTGGTTGGATAGAGTGCAGTTTTTGGGACATGTGCTGACCCCAGAAGGTGTATCTGTAGATCCTAGCAAGGTGCATGATGTGCTTAGTTGGAATTCTCCAAAATTAGTACATCAGATCCGTCAGTTTCTTGGTCTTGCCGGTTATTATCGACGCTTCATTCCTGATTTCTCCAAGATAGCTCAGCCTATGACCAAGTTGCTTCAGAAAGACTCCAAGTTTGTGTGGAGTCTAGCCTGTGAGGAAGCCTTCCAAGCTTTGAAGAAATTTCTTACCTCTGCCCCTATTCTTGCCCAACCGGATATTGACAGGCCATTTGATGTGTATTGTAATGCATCCAAGACAGGTCTTGGTTGTGTGCTTATGCAAGAGGGACGGGTGACAGCTTATGCTTCCCGTCAACTAAAGAAGCATGAAGTGAATTATCCCACCCATGATTTAGAGCTGGCTGCAGTGGTGCACGCTCTAAAGATTTGGAGGCATTATCTATTGGGAAACAAGGTGCATATTTATACAGATCACAAGAGCCTCAAGTATATTTTTACTCAACCCGAGTTAAATATGAGACAAAGGAGATGGCTTGAGTTAATCAAGGATTACAACCTAGAAGTTCATTATCATCTGGGAAAAGCCAATGTGGTGGCTGATGCATTGAGTCGAAAGTCGCATCAGGACGATGAAGGGTCTTTGCCTCTCTCTCACTCTATAGTTTTAGCACATATTGCTCTAGTCTCAGATTTATTGGAGCAAATTATTATTGAGCAAAGGCAGGATGCCTTGAAAATTCCTCAGATCAAGAAGCTAATGGCTGAAGGCCATGGTCCTCATTTTAGCATTGATGAACAAGGTGTGGTGAAGTTCAAGAACCGGTTGGTGGTTCCTAAAAGTGGTGAGCTCAGAAGAAAGATTTTGGAGGAAGCTCATAGTTCCAAGCTGTCCATTCACCCGGGGAGTAACAAGATGTACCATGATTTGCGCCACTTGTATTGGTGGTCAAATATGAAGCAGGACATCACTAAGCATATAGCTATGTGTGATATTTGTGGAAGGGTGAAGGCGGACCATATACGTACGCCTGGTTTTCTGCAGCCCTTGCCTATCCCAGTTTGGAAATGGAAGGATATTTCCATGGATTTTATTACAGGGTTGCCCCGCACAGTAAAAGGGCATGATTCTATCTGGGTCATTGTGGATCGTCTTACAAAGTCTGCCCATTTTCTTCCTGTGGGTACAAGATATACAGCCATGCAGTATGCTAAGCTGTACTTTGACCGCATTATAACTCTTCATGGAGTTCCTCTTACTATTGTCTCTGATCGTGGGTCAGTTTTTATGTCCTGCTTTTGGGCTCAACTTCAGGAGTGTCTTGGAACCGACCTTCTTAGAAGTTCAGCTTATCACCCGCAGACCGACGGCCAGACAGAAAGAGTCAATCAGGTGCTGGAGGATATGTTGAGAGCTTGTGTCATTTCTTTTCCTGAGAAGTGGGATGAATGTTTGAAATTGGCTGAGTTTTCTTACAACAATAGCTATCAAGAAAGCATCCAAATGGCACCTTTTGAGGCTTTGTATGGCAAGAAATACAGGACCCTACTCAACTGGGTTGAAGTAGGAGACCATGGTTATTTCGGGCCTAAATTTATCATAGAAGCTAGAGAGAAAGTTGGAATTATTTAGAGTCATTTGAAAGCAGCCCAGACCCGACAGAAAACTTATGCAGACAAGAGAAGAAGACCTTTGCAATTTGAAGTTGGTGATTATGTGTATCTTAAAGTGTCTCCCATAAAAGGTGTGCATAGATTTGGTGTCCGTGGAAAACTAGCTCCTCGCTATGTTGGACCTTATAAGATTTTGAAACGGTGTGGCCTAGTTGCTTATCGCATCCAACTCCCGGATGTTTTATCTGCAGTCCACAATGTGTTTCATGTGTCTCAACTGAAGAAATGATTGAGGGTCCCTGAAGAAGTTGTGGAGGTTGAAGGGCTCCCTCTCCAACCTGATCTTTCTTACGTGGAGCATCCCGTCAAAATTTTGAATGAAAAAGAAAGAGTGACTAGAAACAATGTGGTGAAATTTTACAAGGTCCAATGGCAGAATCACTCGGAAGACGAAGCTACTTGGGAACTTGAGAGTTATATTTTAAAGAATTATCCTCATCTCCTTCCTAGCTCATCAATGTAATTATCGAGATTAAAAATTTATTTCTATCTCTTTTCTCACACTAGGCACGTGAAATCTCGGGTCGAGATTTTCTTTTAGGGGGGTAGAGCTGTAACACCCTCGTGTTACCGCGTTAACAAATCACTAAACCATATCATGAGCATCATGTTTATGTACTATTGTTTATGGCAAAATGAGAAATTAAATTTTGTTGCACTAATTCTCAATTTGAGCTCTAAATTAATTCATTGTCCAAATATTCCTCAGCACAGTTCAACTAACTATTGTCGTCTTGATCCAACTCCAGCGCTAGCAATTCATTTTCTTTCTAAAATTCCCTGATCGTGCTCACAGCACACTCGCAAAGCATGCCCGCGCAGCACGCACACGGCGACAACCGACCGCGGCAGCAGCGGACACCACGCACAACTTACGTGTTAGTTAATACTTAATTAGCCGCCGTGCTTTGCAAAAATCAACGTTGCCCGGCCCACACGGCGCGCTGCCTCTGCGAAAGGAAACCAGAGAGCACGCAATGTCACTTGCAGGGTACTGTAGCATCGCAGAGTGCACTGTAGCAGCGCAGAGCTCACTATAGCATCGTAGAGCGCACTGTAGCAGCGCAGAGCTCACTGTAGCATCGCAGAGTGCGCTGTAGAAGCGCAGAGTTCACTGTAGCATCGTAGAAACACTGTAGCAGCGCAGAAACACTGTAGCACGTAGAAAATACTGTTCACGTGGAGGTTTTGTACGCCAGAGCAAAAGTCTGTCACCTGTATGCTGCGAGTCTGATTCACGCTGGTCGCACACGTCGGTCTCTTTTCCAGCGCGAGCATCCCTGCGTCTCTCGTCCTTAAAAGGAGACGTCTCACGATCGCGAGCTCGCCAGACTTGTTGTCCACCTCTTTCTCCCTAATCAAGTTTCTTTGTTCTTGTCCATGTAAGCTGCGTCTATCGAAGCATCAGTGGACTGCGGTAAGTATCCCGTGAGTCCCTCTTGTACTTCCTCTATTTCTTCCTAGCAGCGCCATCCGTCTTTATTATTCCTTTGATTAAAGACCTCATTCATGAGCAAGTCACGGGAGAAAGTCATGAGCTAATTAAGTTCCTTTGGTTTTTTAGAGATTATTAACAACTACTTTGCGCAATCAATATCTCCACCATACGAACTCCAATTCCGTTGATTCTTCTTCCTAAATTCATTGAAAATCAAGAATTGTCTGTCCGTGTCATTTTCTTCGTCTCTAGAGCTCAACTAAATTTATCTATTTATCATGAAATGTATTTTAGTTAGTAGAAAATATTAGGCTAGCTAGTTCTTGCTTAGTAGAAGTAATGGATAGCTTAGCATGTTAATCATTAGAGTTAGTTAATTAGCTTAGTAGTTGTGTATTTTTAAGAGCTGTGTTGTCTTTGTATTAAGTCATGTCATCAATTCATGCATGTAGATCATGAGATAATTGACTACGTGGCCGCGGAGGAACAGGACTACGAGGAGATCGTGGAGGAGTACGAGGAGGAGGTTCTCGTGCAGGAGGGAGTCCCAGAGCCACTGACCACTGACTTTGCTGCTGCACCACCTTCCTAAGGCAAGTCCCGGTGCATAACCCTTATTTTACAAATCACTATATATATAGTTGTTGTGCATTTACGTTACAGGAATTTTATGGAACCCACATGCATATATATATATATATATATATATATATATATATATATATATCTACCTATGAGTCATACTAGTATATTGATCGTGTAGCTGCTATGCTTAGGTTTATCGGTAGCGTGGGTAACCTGTTGTTACTCACACGTAGGTGAAATTTACACTCATGGAAAAATGATAGAAAGGAAATGGTGACCGGGCAGGGATGTGGTTGGGTTCTGGTGGGTGTAACAGGTTATGTCCCGTGGCCATGGGGCTTAGCTTGGTTACATTGTTTTCCTGTCCGTGTCGATTAAGGACCGATCGTTGCACTGGACTCCCGGTCAAGTCACATATATATTGTCCTGAGCACATACTTGCTTATGGGAGCAGGAAGACTTGTTACTCTCTTATCATGGGTTCCGGCTCTTTCCGGACCGACTGTTAGGGGTGGGTTTTAGGTGGAGGTCTAAGCACCGCACTGAGGCCGGGCCTGCAGTGTTGGGGGCTTGGAGTCCCAGTTTGGACGGGGACCTAGACCCCTTGACAGGAGTGGAATGGGTTGGTCTTGCTTGTACCTGGGGTGCAAGTGAGGCGTGTGTTTTTGGAGCACCCAGCTGGGCATATTGATTCGCGAATCGCCGTTTCTGCGTGACGGTATGGCTTGACTGCACTCTGGCACCGTAGTAAGAATTGGCATAAGAAAGATGATAAAATAGTTCTGATTGCTCAACTGTTGCTTGGAATTAGAACAGGTGCTTACATAGAATGTTGAACAAGTAATTAAATATGGCTGCTAAGAATCTAATGAAATAAGGACACACTCTTAGTATTGCTTTCCGCAAACAAGAAACCCACAAGCCATAAAGCCTATCATATTCCTTGAGAGTCGAGAAATATATATATTCCCAGTCGGGTAAGTCTTGCGAGTACGTTGTGTACTCAGGGTTTATTTACCCTTGTTGCAGGTGCACCTTGAAAAGCTAACCTTTGTGTGGAGGATTCTTCTGGTGGGCACAGACGGATCCTTATATCACTCCACTAGATGTTTATTTTATTTCTGCTGTTTAATTATCACACTCTGAACTTTGGTTATGTAATAAAGAATTTCTGAGATACTTTGTTGTATGAAATGGACTAAGTATTGTAAGCTTGTACTCATTATTGGATCCTAGATGTAAAACGTGGATTGTTTCGAGTTCTCCCATTGGGTGTGCTCGACGGAACTGTTCGATTTAGCTTTCTTTCGGGGTACTTAGTGTCTAGTGGTAGACAAGTACCTCCGAAAGCGGGCTAAACCGGGCGGTTTTGCCATAGGCACTTTGCTGACCGGACCGTCCGGTCATCACTGATCGGACGCGGTCGAGCTCAGGTCAAAGTACAGTAAGGACCTTGCACGATCGGACGCGTCCGGTCACTCCTGATCGTTGCGTCCGGTCACTCAGTAGTGTTGTTTAGTTGTTCGACCGTTACGTTCGACCGACGCATCCGGTCACGTCGACCGGCGCGTCCGGTCAGTGCGTATTTTGCTGAGTTGGCAGGTAACGGTTGGATTTGACTGTGGGGTGTATAAATACATCCCCTCCATCTCTTTTAGAGGTCTCTTGCTCATTTGTTCAGCTGAGAAACACCTTTCAAGTGCAAGAGAGTGCAAGAGCTCTAGTGAGGGTAGTGTTTTGAGAATCCCTCATTAGTGTCTAGGGAGTAGCAAGTGTGCATCCATCTTCTCGTTAGGCTCGTTGCGGTCAAGTGAGAGTTCTAGCTTGTTACTCTTGGTGATCGCCATCACCTAGACGGCTTAGTGGTGATTGGGAGTTTGGTGATCATCCGGCGGAGCTTGTGGTTGACCCAACTCATCTTGTGAGCGGTTTTGGGCAATTCACCGTGACGGAGTGTCGAAGAATCAGCCCGTAGAGAGCACTTGATCCTTGCGCAGATCAAGGGGGAGCTACACCCTTGCGCGGGTGCTCCAACGAGGACTAGTAGGGAGTGGCGACTCTCCGATACCTCGGGAAAACATCGTCGTGTTCCTTACCCTTACTTTCAAGCATTTACTTTCTCGTATTACTTTCATTGCTTGGTTTACTTTCCTAGAATTGCCATGCTAGACTAGGATTGGAACTTAGGGTGCAAAACTTTTTATCGGTAGAATCACAAGGAACACAAGTAGGCACTAGGGGTGAACTTTGGCTTGTAGGATTTAATTCTTGCAATGAATTTTTAGAAAAGCCCAATTCACCCCCCTCTTGGGTATCTTGATCCTTTCAATTCGTATCGGAGCAGAGTTGCTCCTAATTTAGGCTTCACCGCCTAGAGTAAGATGTCTAACGGGGAAGGACCACCTCCCATCTTTGAGGGAGATGATTTTCTATATTGGAAAATCCGCATGGAGGCATACCTCGAAGCCATAGATGTTGGATGTCTTAGAGCCGCCACCGAAGGACTTCCCGCTATTAAGGATCCTGCCAACCCAAGTGGTGACGAGGAGAAGTACGACCGGTGGAATGTAAAGGCCAAAAATACACTCTATCGGGGCCTAAGCAAGGATATCTTCAATCATGTGCGTAATGCAAAAAATGCTCATGAATTGTGGGAAAACCTTTGTGCTCTCCATGAGGGAACTAAGAGTGAGCGTGAGGAACGCTATCATATTGTTTTGAAGAAAATTAATTCTTTTGAGATGCTTCATAAATAATGTGCTAATGACATGTACACTCGATTGAATGTTCTTGTAGAGGATCTCAATGCTCTTGGGCTCACCCAATTGAGTCAATCAGATGTTGCAAGGAGGATCTTGAGCATTCTTCCCGTTAAGAAGTATGGTCACATTGTCATCGTGCTTCATCAAAGTGATCTCTCCACCGCAACACCGACACAAGTATTGGGAAAGATCAATGCACATGAGATGTACATGCACATCACTCCGGAAGAGGGCTCATCATCTTCCAAGAAGAAGGCCTTGGCCTTCAAAGCTAGCCATGACAAGAAGAAGAAGGGCCAAGCCATGATGGTGCAAGAAAGCTTAAGTGAAAGTGATATTGATGATGCATCACTTACACTTATGGTGAGAAAGACCACCAAGATGCTAAAGAAGCTCAACAAGAGTGGCATCAAGTTCGACAGCAAGAAGAAGTTCTTCACTAGTAGTAAAAGGAAGCCCATATCCGAGATGGATTGCTACAATTGTGGTGAACTTAGCCACTTAGCTCATCAATGTCCTAAGCCTCCAAAAGACAAGTACAAGAACAAGAACAAGGGGCAAAAAATGATTCAAGTGATGAAGAAGAAGAGAAGAAGAACAAGCCATACAAGAAGAAGGATGGCAAGAGAAAAGAGTTTCACAAGAAGAAGAAGGGAGGCAAAGCCTACATTGTTGGTGATTGGCTCACCGACATTGAATCATCATGTGAGTCCTCCGGTGATGAGAGCGATGATGAGAAAGAGAAGGTTGCCGCATTTGTGATTGGGCCATCATCATCTTCACTGACATCTTCATCACCACCTTCACCGCCATCTTCACCATCATCGTCCACTACTCACCTATGCCTTATGGCCAAGGGTGAACAAAAGGTACAAAACAATGATAGTGATGATGATAGTGATAGTGATGATGAATATGATGCACCTTCTTATGATGAACTTGTAAAATTGTTAAACAAATACTCTAAAGTCATAAGAAGAACTAGAAATGAAAATGATGAGCTCTAAAATAAAAATGACTCACTCTCATCTAAGCTAGAGAATGCACAAAAGACTAGTGATGAGCTCAAAGATTAAAATGAAATTATGTCTTCTACTCTCAAGGAGCTCAAAACTTCTAACAAAGAGTTTAGAGATGAACATGATAAACTTGAGAAGAAGCATGATGAGCTCAACACTAGGCACAAACTCGCTAAAAGACAAATACACTATATTGAAAATCAATTATGATAGTCTTGTTGTTGCTAATAAGCTTTCTCTTGAGACACATGATGCTACTAACCAAGTTATTAAGATTGATATAGCTACATCATGTGATGACTTGATCATTGAGAGCATTGAGCAAGGCTCTAGTGGCAAAGGCAAGAGTGTGGTTGAGTCCAACAACAATGATGATTATGCCAAGCTCAAGAGTGAGAATGAGATGCTTACAAATGAGAACAAAAAGCTAAAAGGGTTGATGGCTCTTGAAAAGCAAACATCAAATGAGTCACTTATTGAAGAGAACAAAAAGCTCAAGTAAGAGAAAGAGCATCTCAAGACCGGCCTAAGCAAGTTTATAAGAGGCCAATATTTGCAAAGTGAGCTACTTATGAACACCGTCATGAAGATGGATAGAAGTGACATTGGTTACTTGGCAAATCAAGAGAAGAAGGCTAAAGCTCAACAACAACAAAGCAAGTCAAAGCCCAAGCCAAAGAGATATGTTGAGTGTGGACAAGAGGGTCATTTTACTCATGAGTGCAAAACTCCACCACCACAACCCTTGCCCAAGCATGCTGACCCTTTGCCTTCAATGCTCATTACATGCTTAGAAAAGATTCAAGTGAAAAGATGAAAGTTATGTTCTTGGGTCCCCCAAACAAGAATAGGCCTAAGAAAATATGGGTTGCCAAGTCACTAGTTGAGAAAGTCAAGGGTCCCTCTCAAGTTTGGGTCCCTAAACAAAAAGCTTGATCTCTTGTATGTAGGTGAACTACAAGACTGGTGGATCTCATTGGGTTATTGATAGTGGTTGCACTCAACATATGATCGGTGATCCTCGTATGTTCACCTCACTTGAAGAGAATGGGGTATGTCAAGAGAAGATCACATTTGGAGATAATTCAAAGAGCAAAGTCAAGGGTATAGGCAAGATTTCAATATCAAATGATCACTCTCTTCCAAATGTGCTCTATGTTGCTTCATTGAGTTTCAACTTGCTATCCGTTGGGCAACTTTGTGACCTTGGCTACCAATGCTTGTTCACACCAAATGAAGTGGTAGTTTCAAAGATAGATGACAAGCAAATTATATTCAAAGGCTTTAGATATAATAATCTCTATCTTGTTAACTTCACCTCTGAAGATGCAAACTTGATGACATGCTTGTTCACCAAAACTTCACTTGGGTGGCTTTGGCATAGGAGGCTTGCTCATGTTGGAATGAACACTCTCAACAAGCTATTGAAGAAGGAATCAGTGAGGAGTTTGAAGGATGTAAAGTTTGAGAAGGACAAACCTTGTAGTGCATGTCAAGCCGGCAAACAAGTTGCAAATACTCATCCAATCAAAGCTTACATGTCAACATCAAGAGTGCTAGAACTTCTACACATGGATTTGTTTGGTTCTATAACTTACAAGAGCTTAGGTGGAAATCTCTATTGTCGTGTGATTGTGGATGACTACTCAAGATACACTTGGACTTTCTTCCTTCATGACAAATCTGAAGTGGCAAATTGCTTCAAGAAGTTTACAAAGAGAGCTCAAAATGAATTTGAAGTCAAGATAAAGAAGATTAGAAGTGATAATAGCAAAGAGTTTGACAACACAAACATTGAAGCTTATTGTGATGAGATTGGAATCAAGCATGAAGTTTCATCAACCTACACTCCTCAACAAAATGGTGTAGTTGAGAGAAAGAACCAGACTTTGATCATCCTTGCAAGAACAATGCTAGATGAGTACAACACACTGGAGAAATTATGGGCTGAGGCAATCAACACCGCATGATATGCTTCAAATCGCCTCTTCCTACAAAAGTTTCTTGGCAAGACCCCCTATGAGTTGCTAAATAGGAAGAAACCAGACGTCTCATTCTTCCGAGTGTTTGGTTGCAAATGCTACATCTACAAGAAGCGTCAACACCTAGGAAAGTTTCAAAGATGTTGTGATATTGGTTTTCTTGTTGGTTACTCATCAAAGTCCAAAGCATATAGAGTATTTAACCATACCACAGGTTTGGTTAAAGAAACATATGATGTGAAATTTGATGAATCTAATGGCTCCCAAGGAGCAATTGAGAATTGTGATCATGTAGGTGATGAACCATTGAGGGAGGCAATGAAGAACATGTCGGCGGGAGACATCAAGCCAAAAGATGATGAAGACGATGTACAAATTGTCAATCCACCATCTTGATCACATGTGCCTCAAGATGATGATAAGAATGAGAGAGTTGAAAATGAAGACACTCATGTCTCTCATGAACAAGCCGAGGCACAAGCTCAAGATGTTGATGCTCCTTAACCATCTACTCAAGTGGTTGATATAAGAAACTCACCTTTACTTCAAGCTCATCCACAAGATCTCATAATAGGGAGTCCTACAAAGGGTGTAATGACACAATCTCAAAAGCTTGCTTCTTTTGTTGAACATCACTCTTTTGTCTCTTGTCTTGAACCTAAAAATGTAGAAGAAGCTCTTCAAGATCCGGATTGGGTGAATGCCATGCATGAAGAATTAAACAACTTCACCTGCAATCAAGTTTGGACACTTGAAGAGCATCCAAAAGGTGCAAGAGTCATTGGAACCAAGTGGGTGTTCCGCAACAAGCAAGATGACCAAGGCGTAGTAGTGAGAAACAAGGCAAGACTAGTTGCAAAGGGGTTCTCTCAAGTTGAAGGTCTTGATTTTAGAGAGACTTTTGCACCCGTTGCAAGACTTGAAGCCATTCGTATCCTTCTTTCATATTCATCACATCATGATATGAAACTATATCAAATTGATGTGAAAAATGCATTTTTAAATGGCTTCATAAATGAACTAGTCTATTTTGATCAACCTCCTGGGTTTGAAGACCCTAAATATCCTAATCATGTTTATAGGTTGTCCAAGGCGCTATATAGGCTCAAACAAGCCCTTAGAGCGTGGTATGAGCGCCTCCGGGACTTTCTCATTGAGAAGGGCTTCACTATTGGGAAGGTTGACACCATACTATTCACCAAGAAGCTTAATGGGGAGATCTTCATTTGTCAAGTCTATGTGGATGATATTATCTTTGGATCAACAAATGAAGATTATTGCAAGGAATTTGGTGGATTGATGTCGAAGGAGTTTGAGATGTCTATGATTGGTGAACTCACATCCTTCCTTGGTTTTCAAGTCAAGCAAATGAGAGAAGGGATTTTCATCTCTCAAGAAAAATATACCAAGGATCTTCTCAAGAGATTCAAGATGGAAGAGTGTAAGCCAATCAAGACCCAAATGCCATCTAATGGACATCTCGACCTAGATGAGGGAGGTAAACCGGTTGATCAAACTCTCTATCGTTCTATGATTGGTAGCTTGTTGTACCTTACCGCATCTAGACCTGATATCATGTTTAGTGTGTGCATGTGTGCTTGCTTTCAAGCATGTGAAAGCCCAAGTTTGGTTTTGGTAATTAATGACACCAAGTTGCTAATGCCATGTGTTAAGTGTTTTGAGTTAGGCATAAGCAACACATGTGATGAAGGTATATGTGGCAAGGAGTGGTGGCCACAAGATCACAAAGAGATGGTGCATGGACATGAAATAACGATCATGGTGGAGATGCACATAATATGATAGACATGATGATCAAGTGGAAGAGAAGGATCTAAGAGCGCAAGGCAAATGTATAACCATAGGGTTTTCCTTTTGCCGGTCTAAGATGAGTAGAGAAGTGATTGACCGAATTTTTAGGATACATAGCCGACTATCAAGATGGGCAATCACGGTTAGCTCGGGAATCAAGTGCCACTAGATCAATGTCTTGAGCATATGCATTAGGATATAGTAGAGAGCTAACATAACGCCTTGAAAATGTTTTGTGAAATGCTAACACACATGCACATGGTGGTGTTAGCAGTTTTGCGAAGGCGGTGGAGTTTAAGCGGTAGAGAGGGGTTTGGGTTCCTCTCCCCTCCCGCCGAGCTTGCGAGGCGGGATTCAGCGCTTTTTAGGGAAGTGAAACGCCTATTTTCTACTGCGCCGAAGGCGGAGAAACGGAGACGAAAGTCCAGAGTGTTTATCTCTGAAAAACATCAACTGGACGCTGGACCGGACGTGGTCCAAGGTGGACCTGCGCGTCCGGTCAGCTCAAGTCAAGGGTAGAGGCGCAACGCGCCTAGGGTTTGTGACCGGACGCTGGTCTGGTCTGACCAGCGCATCCGGTCAGTTCACCTGGGCGCAGAGGAAAGGTACACGCAGAACGCGCGACCGGCGCGTCCGTTGGTCCTCGGGACCGGAGCGTCCGGTTAGTAACGCGACACAATCGGACGCGCGACGCGTCCGGTCACGTGCGATCGGACGCGTCCGGTCACGGTGGGAGCTTACTGGACTCCGACCGGACGCCAGGTGCAGCGCGTCCGGTCAAACGCTAGAGCGCGTCCGGTCACAGCAACGGTAACTTCTGACGCGCACTGTTCTTGCTTGTCCTGTGGTGATCGGACGTGTCCGGTCACCCTGACCGGAGCGTCCGATCAGCACGATTTGCACTGAGTCGTCTGGTAACGGCTAGCTGCGTACCCCTTCGCTATAAATAGAAGTTGTCCAGGGTTTGGGGGTAACTCTTGTACTTTTTGAGACCTAGAGACATCCTTTGAGCTAGAGAACAACCCCTCCACTCATCTCTTTGCTTGGTTGCACATCTTGAGTGAGATTCAAGTGCATTGCTTGAGAGTTGCATTCTAGAGGCACTTGATCTTCGAGTTGCTGTGGATTTCTTGTTACTCTTCCGTGTTTCTCGACACGGTAGACGGCTTGGAGTAGCGGAGGTGATTGAGCTCATAATTGGAGATTGTTGGAGCCCTCACCAAGTGTTGTAAGGGGTTCTTGATCCTTCCCCGTGGGAGTTCACAAATTGGATAATCTAGTGGAGCTCGTGGCTTGGAGGATCCCCATCTTATGTGCGGTTGTGCGGCGCCCACCGAGGGCTTGACTCTTGATAGTCGATTAGCTCATGAACCGACAAGTGGGTGCATCGCCACAACGAGGAGTAGCTTGCCGGGAAGCAAGTGAACCTCGGTAAAAATCTTATGTCATCTCTTTGCCGAGGATTTCTCTTGTGGTTGATCATTGTGATTGATTCTTCGAGTGCATTACTTCTCTACATCGTTGGTATAAGAATCAAGTTACTTGCTCTTTACTTTCTTGTACTAGTTCTAGTGTAGTTTGCTTAGTGTAGCTTTTATCACATAGGAGTAAGTAGCTTAGTGACTTAGCCTTGTTGGTGTGTATTAGAGATCATAGCTTTGCTTCACTAGAATTGTATAGGTGGCTTGCATAGTGTAGTTGAGCTAGTGCTAGAATTAGCTTAGCCATCTTTCATACTAACATGTTTATTTAGTGAAGCTTGTAGAATTTTAAAAAGGCTATTCACCCCCCTCTAGCCATTTGGACCTTACAGCGTGCCCTAAAGAACCTCACCTAAGTGTCGTAAAAAGAATCTTAAGATATCTTAAGCACACCACAAGCATTGGTCTTTGGTATCCCAAAGGAGTTAGATTCCAACTAGTTGGCTATTCTGATTCGAATTATGCCGGTTGCAAAATTGATAGAAAAAGCACATCCGGAGGGTGCCATTTGCTTGGGAGGTCTTTAGTATCTTGGTCATCTAAGAAGCAAAATAGTGTGGCTTTGTCCACCGCCGAGGCGGAATACATTGCCGCGGGGGCTTATTGTGCACAAATCTTATACATGAAACAAACCCTCCTAGACTATGGAGTTGTTCTTAAAAAGGTGCCGCTTTTATGTGACAATGAAAGTGCCGCTAAAATTGCTAATAATCTGGTACAACACTCACGCACCAAACACATTGATATCTGCCACCACTTTCTAAGAGATCATGTTGCTAAAAATGATATATCACTAGAAGGTGTAAGAAGTGAAAATCAATTAGCGGATATCTTCACTAAACCTCTGGATGAGGCTACCTTTTGTAGGTTAAGAAGTGAACTAAATGTGCTTGATTCTAGTAACTTTAAAACATGAGCTTGTGTTGTCCCTTGCATTGCATTGTATCATATATCATGTTTAATTCTTCACAATGCATCTAGGACTTGTCTAACATGGTTACGATAACCCTCCTTTGGAGGAGTGAAGAAGCCTAACCGTGGATCAAACTTGACAAGCAATCTAGTCTTTCTTACTTGCTTTGCATTGCATATGCATGGTTGTTGCTTTGTCGTTTCTTTTCGGTTTGGCTTTGAGCAACCTCTGTGTTCGTCCATGAATAGAGAGAGCATTTGATGCTCCTAAGGGTTCATAAACTCAATTGCATGGCCATACGTTGCTCCTCGGGTGTTTATTGCTTATTTTTCTAAAAATAATACTAGCCTAAGGCAAAATATTTTGAAAAACTTAAGGGTTTGAGTGAGGTCACTCATATCAGGTTCCAATTGGTGTTTATTTGAGTCTCTTTGAATTGGAACTTGATTGGGAGAAGTCGCGTCGAAGGTCGGTTTGAAGAAAGGCGTTAAACAGCGACCGGACGCTGGACCGGACATTGAACCGGACGCTGTACTGCTTCACCACTGCGTCCGGTCCCAGCAACCACCAACACGTCCGGTCATCCCGAAGATATTCTCTTGGATCTGTGACCGGACGCTCGACCGGACGCGTCGCTGTGACCACCACGTCCGGTCCCGGACCCCACCACCGCGTCCGGTCATGCGCGATGAGTTTCCTAGGTAATCTCTGACCGGACTCTGTCCGCATCCTGTCAGCCCTAACTAGACGCGTCGGGTCGCTCCAGGAGCTTACTGGACTCTGACTGGATGCAGCCCCACCGCGTCCGGTCAGGCGACCAACGCGTCCGGTCAGTGTGTTGAAAGCGGATCTGAGCCCTCATATAACCTTTTCGTCCTGATCCTTTCTCTCATCCGTTTTCTTCCGCCGTACGCCGCCGCAGCCGCCACTGTTTGCCCTAGCTCTCCCGCCGTCTCGCTGCGCGCCGCCGTACTGCTCCTAACTGACCGCGTTGTGCCTCCTCCTCCGCTGCTACTCTGCGCGCTGCTGCCGCACACACCGTCGTTGCCTCGCCGCGCCACCGCAGCTCGCGCCTGTCTTCTCACTCCAGCGCCGCTGTAGCCCCGCGCCCACGCCGCCACAGATCCCTCAGGCACACGTGCTACCGAGCCACTGCCGTGCACCGTCACCTCCTCCATCGCGCACCACCACCGAGTCCTCGCAAGTTTCCTTTTGCCCTAACCCTAGGTCTTGCGTGACTTCGCTTCGGCCGCTCTTCGTCAAGGTTACTCCGCGCGACGTCTTCTCCACGAGGTTCCTTCACGTTACCTTGTTCTTCTACTTAGGGTTTGCCGTTATTTTCTGTTGAAATTATAACTCTCTATCGCTTGTCTCGGCAAATCAGCGATCTTCCGGCGCTTCTAGGGAACTCTCACGCGTCAAGGTCTCTCATCTTTTCACCGGATTCTCACCGATTAGAGGTAGCTATCACATTCTTTTCAAATCTTATCTCATATGCTTGCTTTCATTAGGACCTCACTTATCTATTAGATAATATATATTACTTATAGTAGCTCTATCTATTCTATCTTTATAGTGAGTCCTGTCGGTGCTTTGTGTGGCAGTTGATCAGCTTTGAATCCGAGGCCAAGCCTGCGGATACAGATTGAGGCCAAGCCTCACGAGTGTTAGTTCACCATCTTTCAGGGCTTTCTCAGCAGTTGGTCAGTATGGTTCGATGCAAGAATGCTGGTGGTGCACCTAGTGACGGGGACGAGAGTCCTCCCAGACTGACAGAAGTTGCCGGTGGCAAGCGCAAGAAGACCTCCGCCAAGAAGAGGAAGAGAACACTCACAGAGGCAGAGATAGTTCAGGCAGTTGCAGATGCAGCAGAGCTGGCAGAGAGGGGTGGCAGGAGTAGTGGGATTCACATTGGCGAGCGTCGCTTTCATCTTGAAGGTCGATAGCTTGGTACTAAGGCCACCGAGGAGACAGAGGATATACCTGCTGATCAGCCCACAGAGGATCCAGAGGAGACAGAGGAGCAGACCGTTCAGACTCCACCGCGTCGTCGCTCAGGACGTACGCGAGCTCAAGTGACTCCTAGGCCAGAGGGCCAGCGTCGTGGAGGTCGTCCACCTCCCAGGGCTCGAGGTCACCCCCCCAGTCGAGCACTTTGACTTGAGGGGAGCTACAACATGCCAGGTGCAGGCCCTTTGGTTCGTCAAGGTTGGACGGTGGTTCCCACCTCAGCGGGACCCCCGAGCGTCAGAGGGCTTCTACACACCTCTGCACGAGGATTTCTATAGAGCTTACGTTGACAGCGGGATCGCTTTCAGACCTCAGAGAGTCTGTCTACTTGAGGCTTTAGTTGAGGTGGTTGTAGAGCAGCTCCATCCGCACTTGTCCTTTCTTCTAGGCTTGTCAGACTTTCTGGGATGGACTGGAGCCTACTGCGACACTTAGGTCAGAGAGTTCTACTCTTCACTTTGGATTGACCCTGCCCATGAGTTCATACACTTTGCATTTCGAGGCCGTGACCGCAGACTGTACAGCACCAGGGTACGAGAGATTCTCAGACTCCCTGCTTCAGATACGAAGATTCACCAGCTGTGTTTTGGTCAGACTGCTCCGCCGAGACGCCCTCACGGAGATACAGTGCCACCCATAGATATGATCAGACCCTGCTTCCGTGAGCCATTTGACGAGGGTTCTAGACGTACACCTGCCCGCCTGACACCCCTTGCTAGGGTACTTGATGCTATTGTGAGGCGTACACTTCTTTCGAGGCTGGGATATAGAGAGGGATTGACTCGTATGCAGCTATGGGTGGTGCATCACCTCATCTCACAGACACCATTCGACATTTGGGATTTGATGCTATGTGAGATGGAGGATACCTTGACAGAGGGATTCAAGGGTCACCGTCAGCTACCATATGCGCATTGGATATGCTTCATCATCAGATCTGCGTGTGAGCTGCCTGTAGAGATTCGAGCTGAGATATCAGATACCACCACTGCTTTTTCAGAGTACGACATTCGCCAGTTGTGGGCTTCTATTACCAGAGAGCAGGCACCCAGGCCAGGACAGCGTGAGAGGCCAGAGGTCCCAGAGACAGCAGTTGAGCAGGACGAGACCGTTCAGGGTCTTGCTGAGGCCGAGCTTGTAGATCTTGATGCTCAGCCTGCTGATCCAGTTGAGGATGATGCCTCCGACAGCATAGATGAGGACTACCAGCCTATCCCCCGGTACTGTTCTCCTTGGTCTCACGACCATGAGGTCAGTGGTTCAGGCTCAGCCTCCCGCTCAGACCCAGCCATGGTGGCTATTCTTGAGAGGCTAGCCCAGGCCTAGGAGAGGCAGGAGCTTCAGATGCAGCGACAGGCTTAGGACATAGCAGCTGTATTTGCTCAGATTCAGGCTCGTCAGGACGAGTTCCAGAGGCAGCAGCTTGAGCTTCAGAGGCAACAGTTCGAGATGCAGAGACAGCAGGCAGCCAACCAGCAGTAGTATCTTGAGCTCCTGCGACACCTAGTCACAGTTGGGGTTCCTCCTCCAGCGTCTATCCTGACTCCAGCACTACAATCCAGTGGACCTCAGAGTCAGGGACAGTCGAGTAAGCCTGGGCGTTCGGGTTACCCGATTTTTTCGGGTCGGGTAATTCGGGTAATTTAAAATTCGGGTAATGAAAACTGCTACCCGATTTTTGCCCTGGAAAAACACTACCCGCAAATTCGGGTACCTGATAATTCAGGTTTGGGTTCGGGTATTACCTGATATACCCAAATTTACGGAAAACAACAAACTACACTAAATTTCAGTAGCGATCTATACATAATTTCAGCAGCAATTTGTATAGAATTTCAACAGCAATTTGCAGAGAATAATATATTACAGTCACTCGTTCAAATAGAAAGAATTATATTCTAATAAAGTGACAAGTGAAAGTGTTCAACTAACAACATATGATAAATAGAAAGACAAAAATAAATCTTTGGGTAGTTCGGGTAGTTTGGGTACCGGGGGATATTATCCGAATTACCCAAACTAATTTCGGGTAATCAAAATCGCTATCCAAATTTGGGATCGGGTACCTCGGGTTCGGGTAATTCGGGTCCAGGTTCGGGTACTTCGGGTATGGGTAATGGGTATCGGGTATTTTGCCCAGGCTTACAGCCGAGCTTTCAGTTCATCTCTCCTCAGCAGCAGGTTCCCTAGACCTTTCAGTCCCCGAGCTACACTCCTATTTAGACGGGGTTCACTCCACCAGATCAGCCTAGACCTCACCTTCTGACAGACACTCCTTTCACTGACTTGAGTGCCTCCTACAGCGAGTTGACTGGTCAACCAACGCCCTTGCACACCACTCTTGTGACTTCTTCAGGGTTGTCAGCTTCTGAGACAGTGGCTCCTCCAGTGACAGGGACTGGGACTACAGAGACTGTGCCGTCGTCCGTTGCCTCGACAGATCCTCCGGCAGTTGGCACTCTTCAAGCTCAGGTGACAGAGACTGCTCCGCTCGTTGCTACATCTTCATTAGTACCTGCTCCTGCCCTTCAGACCCAGACTACTTCACAGCCACGTGCTTCTACAGAGGGTCAGCCTGACAGCTCAAAGTCCGAGGAGGATACTTCACAGTTCATGATCACTCCACGCTCCTCGGCACCCGACACGACTGTTTCTGTTCCTCCGTCAGATCCTTAGTTTTGTTTTTGGCGTTTGATGCCAAAGGGGGGGAGAGAGTAGATTCAGGAGGAGTTTTGATAGAGGGTTTTCGTTTTTTATTTGTGTGCTACTTTCTGCTACATTCATGCATCATGTTTACTTTCCTGCACTTGCATTTTGTGACATGTGTGCTTAATGAGATACTTGAGTCTAATGTGGTCTATCTTGTCATTTTTTATATCATGTCACTTAATTGGTTCTAGCTCATAAGGTTGTGCTTCCGTGCCTTACTCCAATTTCATATGAGCTATGTTTTATGTGTACTAACGCTTCATGTTTTATCTTATGAGTACACCCTGTTAGCTTGGAGCACATAAGCAATTTCTAACCCCTTGTGCTTATTGCTTATTGCTTATGTGAACCAAGCATGTTTGAAAACCTCAACTCTTATATCTTCTGAATCAAAGTGTTGTCATCAATCACTAAAAAGGGAGAGATTGAAAGCATCTAGGCCCCGAGAGTTGGTTTTGGCAATTGATGACAATACATTATTACCATGAGTAACGTGTGTTTTGCAGAAACTTTGGTAAGTTAGGTTATGGGGTTGATAACTGCTTTGAGCACTATGGTATTCATGTCCCTTGATGGAAATCGTTTCGGTTTTCAAAGGATCAACGACAAGATTAAGGACGGTTAGTTCCGAATGTCAAGGTGTTGAGTTACATTCGGAATAGTCGTTAGGATCTTCGCTTTTTTCCTTTGGCCGTACTAAAGGGGGGGCATGAGCGAGTAGCTTGACCTAGGTGAGTCTTTTGTTCAGGTGTGGTGCACACTTGTCAAACTTAGCACTAGGTAGCTCAAGAAAAGCTCAAAGTTCAGTTGGAAGCAACTTAGTTCAAGTTGCATCGCGTTTCGGAGTCGTTAGAGCCGTTTTCCCTTGACCGGACGCGTCCGATCAGTACTAAACAGTTACTGCGTTTCAGCACGGTTGACCGGACACGGTCCTTGCGAGGACCAGATGTGGTGATCATGCTGACACGTGTCTCAGAGGGTAAAACATCTAATTAGATGTGACTGGGAAGTGATCGAACGCGGTCGAGTGTCAGGTCAAAGTACAGTAAGGACCTTGCATGATCGGACGCGTCCGGTCACCCCTGATCGGTGTGTCCGGTCACTCAGCAGTGTTGTTTAGTTTTTCGACCGTTACGTTCGACCGGCGCGTCCGGTCATGTCGACCGGCGCGTCTGGTCAGTGCGTATTTTGCTGAGTTGGCAGGTAACAGTTGGATTTGACTGTGGAGTGTATAAATACATCCCCTCCACCTCTTTTAGAGGTCTCTTGCTCATTTTGTTCAGCTGAGAAACACCTTTCAAGTGCAAGGGAGTACAAGAGCTCTAGTGTGGGTAGTGTTTTGAGAATCAAAGTTTGAGAATCCCTCATTAGTGTCTAGGGAGTAGCAAGTGTGCATCCATCTTCTCATTAGGCTCGTTGTGGTCAAGTGAGAGTTCTAGCTTGTTACTCTTGGTGATTGCCATCACCTAGACGGCTTGGTGGTGATTGAGAGTTTGGTGATCATCCGGCGGAGCTTGTGGATGACCCAACTCATCTTGTGAGCGGTTTTGGGCGATTCACCGCGACGGAGTGTCGAAGAATCAGCCCGTAGAGAGCACTTGATCCTTGCACAGATCAAGGGGGAGCTACACCCTTGCGCGGGTGCTCCAACGAGGACTAGTGGGGAGTGGCGACTCTCCGATACCTCGGGAAAACATCGTCGTGTTCCTTACCCTTACTTCAAGCATTTACTTTCTCGTATTACTTTCATTGCTTAGTTTACTTTCCTAGAATTGCCATGCTAGACTAGGATTGGAACTTAGGGTGCAAAACTTTTTATCGGTAGAATCACAAGAAACACAAGTAGGCACTAGGGGTGAACTTTGGCTTGTAGGATTTAATTCTTGCAATTAATTTTTAGAAAAGCCCAATTCACCCCCCCTCTTGGGCATCTCGATCCTTTCACACAGAAATACAGTACGACAATTAGATGCATGAAAAGAATTAGTATATGGTAAATGTGTTAATATTCCTTACCTTCTATTGACCCTTCCTGGACTATCCCGTAGTATTTCTTCTCTAGTTGGCCTCTGTGGGGAGCTAAGTTCTGATGGCGCAGTTTTTGTAACATTCTCAGTAGGTTGCCTACTCTTCCTACAAGTATAATTTTAATAATGACATTTTCATTCAAGTTTTTGATGAAGAAAATAATTACTTACCTCTTTTTTTGTCTCATTGAGTAGGCACTTGGCACTAGCTTGCCTGTTACCTTTTTACCGTATCTTTTGCAAGTCATAGGTCCTATAATCATCTTCTTTCCCTTTGCATTGGTTGGAGCAGTAGCGTTGTCACATCCATTGTTGGTACCTTCATCCTCGTTGGTACCTTCACTATCTTTGGAACCTTTCTTCTTGTGGCCACCTTCCATCCATCCCTTCCTTCTTAGTTTTCTTCGTCTTCCTACCTGTAATTTTGCAAGAGGTGCACCAACTAAAAATAGTAGTTCAACTTGTGGCCATTGTGTTTTGTCTGTCATTGGCTCAATCTCTCTATCATAAGCAACCCTGAATCTATCAACCGAGTAATTGTCATGCACAAACTGTTCAAGGTCAACTCCCCGTTCACAGGTTACAAAGGCCAATATATGTTGACATGGCTTACTAGTGTGCTGCCATTCAAGACAAGTATAGGTCCTTTGGACAATATGCCTATCAACTCTGTTGTTATAGTCCCACACCTCTGCACTCCAATTAGCACATGTAACAATTTTTAAGTGGCCCAAACCTCTGGTATTTGCCTTTAGCTCAACCATAATAGCTAGAAGTATCCTGCCGGCAGGGAGCCTACATGTGGCAGAACCGCCTAATCTAATGCCCTCCCAAGAGTACTTGTCTTCCATTAGACACTAAGTACCCAAAGGAGAATATTAAACTAGTTGATTCCGTCGAGCACACCGCAAGGGAGAACTCGAAGATCCACATTTTTACATCAGGATCACAAATGAGAGAGTAAAACTTACAACATCCTTACCATTTCTTACATCACTTTTAATACCACATCATAGTATAATATTTATTAATATAACAACGGAATGAAATCATGTTATCAGAGTTATAAACAAGTTAATTGAACAGCGGAATAGAAACATGTGAACAGAGTTACAGCGGAAATAAACCTCGATTAATGACATGATGAAGTATTGATATATATAGACTACGACAACAGATTATAAAACTTTCATTTATAAAAGTATTTTGTGAGAGTTATAAATAACAACTACGATCGCAGCGTAAAGGAAATCCTCTCTGAGCCCACCAGGAGGAATTCCCACACAAAGGTCAGCTCAAGCCTCCACCTGTTACCTGCAACAGGGGGAATAAAACCCTGAGTACTCAATTGTACTCAGCAAGACTTACCCGGCAGGAGAAAAGAAAAGACTCCAAGGATATGCAAGGCTATCTGGTTTGTGGGTTGCATTTGCAGAAAGCATTAATAAGCGTGCGTCCTTATATTTGATTTTTAATAATAGCCACATTGGTTCATTAACTAACCATTCTATGTAAGCACCTGTGCTACTTTCAAGCAAGTGGTAAGCAATCAGATTTCCTTTTCCATCTTCCATCTTTCATCTTCAATTCTTACTACGATGCTAAACCGTAGACAAGCCGTACCGGATAGCCCGGCGATTCGCGAATCAATGCCCCCAGCTGGGTACCCCGAAAACACACGCCCCGCTTGTACCCCGGGCACAAGCAGGACCAACCCATCACTCTCCTGTCCTGGGTGTCCAGGTCCCCGTCCAAACTGGGACTCCAAGCCCCCGCCCCTGAGTCCCGGACTCAGTGCGGCGCAAGGACCTCCTCCACCAAAATAAAACCCTGACAGTCGGTCCGGAAAGAGCCGGATCCGCGACAAGAGAGCAACAAGCTTTCCAAGCGCCCATACACAAGTATGTGCTCGGGATAATAAGTCTGTGACCTGCCTATGGTCATATGCACGATCGGTCCTTAATCGACCAGACAGGGAGAAACGGTGTAACCAAGCTATGACCCGCCTCCGCGGCGACACAACTTCTTACACCCACCAGTAACCAAACCATATCCCTGCCCGGTCACCATTTTCATATTTTCCAAGTGATATTAATCCAATAATATATTTCCTATCTCTCGCGAGTGACAGACAATCACTCGACTTCTACCGGAGTCCTGTAGCATAGCAAACTACACGATCCTGTCATACTAGTAAGACTCATAGGATAAAGATATATATGCAAGTGGGTTTCATTCAACTCCTTAAAACTTAATGCACATATATAATTTAAACTGCAGAAAGGTAGGGGTTATGCACCGGGGCTTGCCTGGGTAAAATATAATCAGAAGTTAGCTTTCCATCATGGCGACATGATCTCCAAAAGCACCATTCCTCCAGCAACTCCCGACGACTCCGTGATCCATCGACGTCCCTTCTCTCCTTCCTCCAAAACAGAGCACGGCGCAGGGAACCAAATCGCCGGCCCAATCGGCGGCGGCAACGGCACGACGGGGACGGGGAACAGCATGTTGGCGGCGGACCACCCGCCGGCGAGCCGCACCAGGACATGCGCGGCCTTAGGCAGGCCGCGGCAAGAGCCAAACTGGCCCTCGGTAGCCTGCCCGCGTGAGCCGTGGCGGCGGTCTACCGGCTGCGATGGCGCCGGCCAGGCAAGCGACTGCGGGCGCCCGGGGGGGAAAACGGCGGGGTGCCGACGCGCAGGACGCCGCGACGGCAAGGCACGGCGCGCCTCCGCGGCAGTGGTTGGTGATGGTGGATTGGCACGACGGAGATGGAGTAGAGAGGGCAGTACTACGGCATGGAGCCGTGGTGGTCGCGTGCGCTCACGCGTGATGGCCAGCGATGGCGCTCCTGGACTCCAGACGCTGCGAGGAGGGCGTAGCACGGAGGTGAGGCAGAAGGAAGAGGAGGGCACCAGCGCTGGAGCGGCTGGCGGCATCCGAGGACTGCAGCCCGGTGGCTCCGGAGCGGAGCGAGGCGAAGGGGCGCGCTCGCGCAACGCAAGCAGAGGGGAGAGGTGCCGATGAAGGGGCTGCTGTACGGCGGCGTGGAGCTTGCGCGGAGGTGGGGGCGAGTCGCATGACCGGACAGCCAGGGCCGCCACAAGCATGGTACAGATGTACACGAGGCGCTGCGGTGGTCAAGCGACGAGAGCGCGGCCACGGAGACTCGGCGAGGAGAAACAACGCTCGCAAAGGGGAAAAGAAAAGCAACGGCGGGCGCCGCGATGCTTCGGAGCCGAGCTCTGGAAGGGAGAAAAAGGGAAGCAGAGACACAGGGGCAGACGGCGACATCTCGACGAGATCATAATTTTGATGGACAAGGGGGCAGTGGCTACTGGGCGTAGCGTGGGCTTCAGCTACGTGACTGCGCGCGCATAGAAGGTGAAAGGACTTGACGAGGGCAGCAGACAGCAAGGACGCGGGCAGGGCATGGGCTGCCGGGGCGTCCCTGTGCGCTGTGTGCCACAGTGAGCAGCGTCATGTCACACCAGTACAATAAGTTCCTGTGCAGTGCAGGGATAGGACAGATAGAGAGAGGAGAGAGTGCACAGGCAGGCGCACTACCCGGTATGAATATTGCTGCTCAAGTTAGTAGGGATGGGGGAAAGACGACAATTCACAACGCAAAGTTGATGCTCAGAGCTGGATCCCAATTTCTCATTGATGATGTTGCCACATCGCTCACTGAAGCCATTAAATCGGCATGTGCTTCCGTCGTCGGTAGCAGCGTGTGTGTATATATATACATGGTTTACTTGTAACGTGAAAATTCCAGCAAAGCGCGAATTTAAATTTGATTCAAAAGCTATATATATATATATATATATATATATATATATATATATATATATATATATATATATATATATATGTACATCGTTCTTTTTATTAATGGATTCTATTTTTATTTATAAAAGTTACTTTTCATGCTTAATCTAATAGAACAAGCCGTTCGCTATCGATTGGCCAGAATTGTCGCTCGACATCCCTGAACATCTTTACGCACCGCGTAATTTAACTTGGACGTTGATTCAAGTCCGCGAAACTAAGTCACACAAGATTCGCTTATCGCCTCAAGTACGTTTTAAATTAAAAACCCGAGAACTCGTTTACTTATTTTCTTTTAGCTTTTAAGCGAGGTGTTAAGCGGATCGTAACACCAAGGGTGTTACAACCAATCCCCCTTAAAAAGAATCTCGTCCCGAGATTCGGAGCAAGATTCAGAAGTGGTAAAACGCGATTCCATATCTTAAATCGGGGATTACATCGGAGGTTACATAACTATGAAACTAAAACCCTCAGGGATCGAGAGACAACACAGCTACGACAAAACTGATGCAACTCACAGCCTCTCTAGAAAGCGACGAAAGCGGGGACAGTGGAGGAGCAAAAGGAAAATGATTATCCAGAACATGACGTATGCCCAGCAGAGCCAGAAACAAGAGACTGAGAACTCGAACATCACGAACCCTAAACCTAACTAACCCGAGTTGAACTTGAACTTCTTCAATGGAAACCAGATCCCTTCTTCTGAGTTACGCCATCCCTCGGCTGGTGGCCCTAGTTCTGCGAGCAACGGCTGGATCTCGTAACCCTACCTCCGACTCTACTTTCTCGACTGCTCCCGAACTTCTCCCACCTGAGCACGGACGGAGAAGATCGATTTTTGGGCTCTATTCTCGGTCTGGGGGTGGAATGGAGGAGAGGCAAGCAAGGTGACATTTATAGACTGGTGGACGGAGGTGGTGGCACAGCGCACCGGAATCGGTGGCGGCGTGGAGGGGGATCACCAGTGGGACACACGGAGGGAACAACATCGCCATGGTGCGCTCCCCATGCGAGCTTTGAGTGGGGGAAAAAAAGAAAAAAGAGAAAGGATGGGATGGGGTTCGCTCGGCAAGGAGGCGTGCGAGCGACACACCAGCGAGAAGAGAAATGAGAGCGAGGGGGGGTCCGGTACGGGAACGAGGGTGAAAATCGAGAGCCGACAAGTGTGCCGGGGAAAGAGGGGCGTATGGCGCAAGGGCGAGGGGAGTGCGGCGCCATGCTGCGGCCACGCGAGAGCGGCACGCATGGGACCTGCCACTGACGGCGTTCGCAGGTCATGTACTGACAGCGACCCGGCAAGTGTAGATTGGTCACCGGGCACAGGGGCAACGTCCCATCGGTGGTCCAAACACTTCAGACTACAAGCGAGCTAACTCTTCCTTATCGCTCTTCTCTCCCGTCTCTTCCATTTGGAACCAACTTGCACTGGCCTTTCGTACACACTAAGATCAGAACATACCAGCTTCTTCCAAACCCGTTATCTCGGTCACAAATGTGAGAGCACTACTCCATCAACCCATCGTGGATTTCCCGTTAGAACACAAGGATATTTTTATCAAGGAGAACGTTTATAGCAAGGGCGGTATTGCGGTGTAACTTGGTAAAAATGCTTGTCTAACAACCTCGATACCAGCGCGCGCCGAGCGGCACAACCATGCGGTCGCGATCCACAGGTGGCCCTCGGTTCCGTCGCGGCACCATAAGTTATTAACCAGGCAACTATTACCAACGTACTCGCAGTATAAGCAGTGGGGTCATAGACCACAGAATCAGAAAAAAAAAAAGAAGGATTGCAAAGAATTTAAAGCAACAAGGGTTCCTTTTCAAATCAAGGAACAAGGAACAAGGAGCTTAAATCCCAAGACGGATTTAAATCAAGGAGATTCAAGTGTTCTACTGGGACATCCACAATTAGTTGATACAGTGTCCTCTGTCATCCAATCGCGGTTGATCCGCTGTATCTGAAAACTGTTCCTCTTGCAGCCTGCTTGCGGTCACCTCAAGAACCAAAAACACACTACAAGACCTAAGGGAAGATTGACGTAACAACCACACGGATAAAGCAATTACTCGTTCCAAACGGCCTTACACAGGTGCAACAGACGGGTACTCACATACTCGACACATCACTTGCATCCTATGACTAGATGGCCTTAACAGCTACGAACAAAAGACGACGGAAAGATTACAACACTAGAGGACAGTGATGAAAAACACTACCCACTATGGTTACATCTCCCCTAGGACGACTAATCCACTTCGTCGGGGCGAACGACTTCGTTCCTGGGCTCTTGAGGCTCTTCTGCTGCACTGGGCTGCGGAGCCGCTTCTTCTCCTAGCAGTGGTTGGGTGAGGGGAACGAAAGACTCTATCTCTGAGGCTTCCGTGGGTGGAGGTGCTGGTGGTACAGCGACACCAGTCCTCCTTCTCTCCAGCGAATGGACAGGGATCCCCTCCAAGATTAAGGGTTCCTGCCTTTCCGTGGCGAACGTCCTCCGCTTGGCCCTTGTGGCAAGATAGGCGTCCTCCAGCTCTTGGGCATGACGGTCTTGATCCACCTGGACGGCTTCCGCCATGGCCGCCTCTCGACTCTCTGCGACTGCTAGATTGGCATGGGCTTCAGCAAGCTGCACTTCGAGCATCCTGGAGAAGATCTCGGCTTCCTCAGCACGGCGGAGACACTCCCTTAGCTCTGAGGCCTGCCGGTCGTACTGCTCATCCAGGGCCAGCAAGTACGAGGTCAGGTGCACCAAGGTCGGGTTGTCTTCTTGCACATCTGGACCTTGCAAAGCCTCCATGCGGGCCTTCCATACCCGCCGATTCTTGTCCCAAGGGGGAAAGAACCGCATCGGGGTACGAGCAATGGGCCCTTCAAAGATCTGGCAGAGATGTCGTAGGGCTTTACGGGCCGCAACTTGGTAGGTATCACCAAAGCGAAACCCGGTTGCGGTCACATTCCAGGCTTCAGTGACGTCAGGAAACTCCTCACTCTTGCCAATGTAGACGGTGACCTTGCATCGCTCAGTGCCACGCTTCATGTACTCACGGCCCTCATACTCAGGACGCTCCTGAACACCGAGTCTTTGCAGGGTGGCATACAGGATTTTGGGAAAACCCTCGGTGTTCAGGCAGTAGCTGCTAACCCAGACTCCTGCCATCCTTGGTGGGTGGTGAGTGGTGGTTGCAAGGAAGGCTTGAGCGAGAACTTACTCAAGAGAAAGGGCTAAACGAGCTAGGATGCACCGAATGATGGTTCCCAAAGGCTAGGCTCGCCCTTAAATAAGGCAGAGCGAACCGTGGTCCTGTCGCAGTCCACCCTCGAGCCCAGCACAGGGGCCAGTAAAAGTGAACAGCAAGATCTTCACACACACATGACGAGCGGTGACCGAGGTCATAAAGGGTTAGTACGGCTGTAAGGCAGAGGTTCGACAAGAGCGCAGAAAGGGTACGGCAATGTATGGGCCAGATAGGCGTGAACCAACAGGCGTGCGCGACTCACGAGACTACAGTACCATCATGGCTTCACGAACAACGACTGGTCGACCTCAACAACTATTGCACGATAGGGTATGCATGAATGCACGTCCTATCCGTCCTCACACTGTTACCGACATATAGGGCAACCGTTCTCAGAGTTTTGGCACATCGCACTCTCCCTGAAGCTAGTCCGTGCTAGCGAACTAGGCACGGGGTTAGGGTACCTGCAGAAAACTGGATTAGGCCTAACTAGGTCAGCAGAGTGCCATCTATCCTGGATACATAACCATAGTAATAGGGCTACTTGTATAACTTCGTATGCAAACGTCCTAACTTTTGAAAAGGTTTGATTTTCAAATTTTTAATTTAGGAAGGATCTTGAAGCTTTATTGTCTCATTTATGCTCTGATACCACCTGGACAGAACCGCCTAATCTAATGCCCTCCCAAGAGTACTTGTCTTCCATTAGACACTAAGTACCCAAAGGAGAATATTAAACTAGTTGATTCCGTCGAGCACACCGCAAGGGAGAACTCGAAGATCCACATTTTTACATCAGGATCACAAATGAGAGAGTAAAACTTACAACATCCTTACCATTTCTTACATCACTTTTAATACCACATCATAGTATAATATTTATTAATATAACAACGGAATGAAATCATGTTATCAGAGTTATAAACAAGTTAATTGAACAGCGGAATAGAAACATGTGAACAGAGTTACAGCGGAAATAAACCTCGATTAATGACATGATGAAGTATTGATATATATAGACTACGACAACAGATTATAAAACTTTCATTTATAAAAGTATTTTGTGAGAGTTATAAATAACAACTACGATCGCAGCGTAAAGGAAATCCTCTCTGAGCCCACCAGGAGGAATTCCCACACAAAGGTCAGCTCAAGCCTCCACCTGTTACCTGCAACAGGGGGAATAAAACCCTGAGTACTCAATTGTACTCAGCAAGACTTACCCGGCAGGAGAAAAGAAAAGACTCCAAGGATATGCAAGGCTATCTGGTTTGTGGGTTGCATTTGCAGAAAGCATTAATAAGCGTGCGTCCTTATATTTGATTTTTAATAATAGCCACATTGGTTCATTAACTAACCATTCTATGTAAGCACCTGTGCTACTTTCAAGCAAGTGGTAAGCAATCAGATTTCCTTTTCCATCTTCCATCTTTCATCTTCAATTCTTACTACGATGCTAAACCGTAGACAAGCCGTACCGGATAGCCCGGCGATTCGCGAATCAATGCCCCCAGCTGGGTACCCCGAAAACACACGCCCCGCTTGTACCCCGGGCACAAGCAGGACCAACCCATCACTCTCCTGTCCTGGGTGTCCAGGTCCCCGTCCAAACTGGGACTCCAAGCCCCCGCCCCTGAGTCCCGGACTCAGTGCGGCGCAAGGACCTCCTCCACCAAAATAAAACCCTGACAGTCGGTCCGGAAAGAGCCGGATCCGCGACAAGAGAGCAACAAGCTTTCCAAGCGCCCATACACAAGTATGTGCTCGGGATAATAAGTCTGTGACCTGCCTATGGTCATATGCACGATCGGTCCTTAATCGACCAGACAGGGAGAAACGGTGTAACCAAGCTATGACCCGCCTCCGCGGCGACACAACTTCTTACACCCACCAGTAACCAAACCATATCCCTGCCCGGTCACCATTTTCATATTTTCCAAGTGATATTAATCCAATAATATATTTCCTATCTCTCGCGAGTGACAGACAATCACTCGACTTCTACCGGAGTCCTGTAGCATAGCAAACTACACGATCCTGTCATACTAGTAAGACTCATAGGATAAAGATATATATGCAAGTGGGTTTCATTCAACTCCTTAAAACTTAATGCACATATATAATTTAAACTGCAGAAAGGTAGGGGTTATGCACCGGGGCTTGCCTGGGTAAAATATAATCAGAAGTTAGCTTTCCATCATGGCGACATGATCTCCAAAAGCACCATTCCTCCAGCAACTCCCGACGACTCCGTGATCCATCGACGTCCCTTCTCTCCTTCCTCCAAAACAGAGCACGGCGCAGGGAACCAAATCGCCGGCCCAATCGGCGGCGGCAACGGCACGACGGGGACGGGGAACAGCATGTTGGCGGCGGACCACCCGCCGGCGAGCCGCACCAGGACATGCGCGGCCTTAGGCAGGCCGCGGCAAGAGCCAAACTGGCCCTCGGTAGCCTGCCCGCGTGAGCCGTGGCGGCGGTCTACCGGCTGCGATGGCGCCGACCAGGCAAGCGACTGCGGGCGCCCGGGGGGGAAAACGGCGGGGTGCCGACGCGCAGGACGCCGCGACGGCAAGGCACGGCGCGCCTCCGCGGCAGTGGTTGGTGATGGTGGATTGGCACGACGGAGATGGAGTAGAGAGGGCAGTACTACGGCATGGAGCCGTGGTGGTCGCGTGCGCTCACGCGTGATGGCCAGCGATGGCGCTCCTGGACTCCAGACGCTGCGAGGAGGGCGTAGCACGGAGGTGAGGCAGAAGGAAGAGGAGGGCACCAGCGCTGGAGCGGCTGGCGGCATCCGAGGACTGCAGCCCGGTGGCTCCGGAGCGGAGCGAGGCGAAGGGGCGCGCTCGCGCAACGCAAGCAGAGGGGAGAGGTGCCGATGAAGGGGCTGCTGTACGGCGGCGTGGAGCTTGCGCGGAGGTGGGGGCGAGTCGCATGACCGGACAGCCAGGGCCGCCACAAGCATGGTACAGATGTACACGAGGCGCTGCGGTGGTCAAGCGACGAGAGCGCGGCCACGGAGACTCGGCGAGGAGAAACAACGCTCGCAAAGGGGAAAAGAAAAGCAACGGCGGGCGCCGCGATGCTTCGGAGCCGAGCTCTGGAAGGGAGAAAAAGGGAAGCAGAGACACAGGGGCAGACGGCGACATCTCGACGAGATCATAATTTTGATGGACAAGGGGGCAGTGGCTACTGGGCGTAGCGTGGGCTTCAGCTACGTGACTGCGCGCGCATAGAAGGTGAAAGGACTTGACGAGGGCAGCAGACAGCAAGGACGCGGGCAGGGCATGGGCTGCCGGGGCGTCCCTGTGCGCTGTGTGCCACAGTGAGCAGCGTCATGTCACACCAGTACAATAAGTTCCTGTGCAGTGCAGGGATAGGACAGATAGAGAGAGGAGAGAGTGCACAGGCAGGCGCACTACCCGGTATGAATATTGCTGCTCAAGTTAGTAGGGATGGGGGAAAGACGACAATTCACAACGCAAAGTTGATGCTCAGAGCTGGATCCCAATTTCTCATTGATGATGTTGCCACATCGCTCACTGAAGCCATTAAATCGGCATGTGCTTCCGTCGTCGGTAGCAGCGTGTGTGTATATATATACATGGTTTACTTGTAACGTGAAAATTCCAGCAAAGCGCGAATTTAAATTTGATTCAAAAGCTATATATATATATATATATATATATATATATATATATATATATATATATATATATATATATATATATATATATATATATATGTACATCGTTCTTTTTATTAATGGATTCTATTTTTATTTATAAAAGTTACTTTTCATGCTTAATCTAATAGAACAAGCCGTTCGCTATCGATTGGCCAGAATTGTCGCTCGACATCCCTGAACATCTTTACGCACCGCGTAATTTAACTTGGACGTTGATTCAAGTCCGCGAAACTAAGTCACACAAGATTCGCTTATCGCCTCAAGTACGTTTTAAATTAAAAACCCGAGAACTCGTTTACTTATTTTCTTTTAGCTTTTAAGCGAGGTGTTAAGCGGATCGTAACACCAAGGGTGTTACACTACATGTAATATTTCTTCTCTTGTTCCATAATACCATGATCATTTCTCTAATCTTATCAGCAAGGTCGGCAACATGTAAGTCTTTATGGTCTCTAATCCAGTTATTAAATGACTCTGTAATATTACTAGTGATATAGTCACATTTAATTTCTAGATTGAAAGCACACTTATACCATAATAGCTTATGATTGGTTTGTAACCATTTCACTGCTTCTTGTGATTCACTTACCATTTTTGCTATATTGTCATAGAATATGTCTTCTCTATAAACCCTTGCCGCAGGATATATCTAGCCAAACCCTCTAAACCTCTTCTAAATTTTTTTTGCAAGATGATGAAAGCATTCTCTTTGCTCTGCATTTGGGAACACATTCTTCACGGCATTCTCTAAGCCCTTGCAAGCATCAGAACAAACAGCAAGGAGTGGAGGATTACCTATTGCCTTCTTTAATTGTTCCATGAACCAAGTCTAATTGTCTATTGTTTCAGAAGCTATGAAGCCATAAACGACTGGATACATCCAATTATGACCATCAACTACTATAGTTGTGGCCAAGTGGCTATTTCACCTTCCATTAATTGTTGTAGCATCTATGCTTAAATAAGGCTTACAACCTTCCAAGAAACCATCAATGCATAGTTTAAGAGCACAGAAAAAACGGTGGAAATATACTTGACCATCCACCTCAAGTACCTCAATCTCCACGACACTCCCGGGGCTACGTTTCATTACCTCGGCCTTCCACCTAAATAACAACTCAAAACTCTCTTCCCATTTGCCATAAACCTCGGCAAGAGCTCTTTCTTTACCCTGCCGTACAGTGTCATATGCAATTGTGACCTTGTGATCTGTCTACAACTTCTTTTGCAATTCCTTAACACCAATATTTGGATCATCTCTAAAGATACTCACAGCCTTACTAGCTACCCACTTTGAGATGGAGTTTTAGTTATCCTCCTCATGGTAGACGCACATGTATGGTGATCGACCAAAACTGTTACTTGCAAAACACAAAATCAATGGGATTCATTTTAATTTATAGGAAAAGTAGAATTAATGAAAACAAATAAATTTATTCACCTCTACAGTGCTTTTGTCTTTATGTTTGGTGCAATTTATTATCCAAGGGCAATCACCACCGGACTTGCAATAAGCTCTATATCTCATCATACATGACTTCTCAGTTCCTAAATCAAACTCCTTATTGATAGCAAATTGTCACACAACCATTCTAAACTCCTCCATTGTTGGGTATATTGTACCGATATCCATTGGGGGATTGTTCTTATCATATGAAATCACCATCTCGCTTGGTATAGCATCACTTGTAGGAATGGCGGCACCCTCCGTATCAACACCCTGCTCATTATCAACACACTGCTCATTATCAACACCCTGTTCATTTATTTGGCCTTCATCAACATGTGTCTCCTCTTCTGTCAAGCCTAGAATTTCATACATCTGCTTTTCACTCACAAGTGCAATACAACCTTCATCATCATGTGTATCCACTATTTGTAAGCTATTCCAATCAACTCTTTGCACATGATCTACTTCGGACCTAAACAAGTGAAATCAATTTTAATACCATGACCCTACTATTGTGCTATACAGGTAAGGTAACATAAATAATTAACACCATACCTTTGCACATCAACAACAGGAAGATTGTATTGTACTGCCGGAGGAGGAGCAGTGGGCAGCAACATTCTCGCTAGGGCTAGAGCATTGGACATGGCGTCGGTACGGGCCTCCACTTTGTAACATCCAGTTCCGGCATATACGACCCAGGCCCACTCTGCCGAGGAGTGGTCCCACCTGCGTAATAACCTTCGGTTAACCGTTTTGAGCGAAGCGAGGACGAAAGCTCAAGCGGGTTGCTACGTAGGTGGGACCACTCCTCGGCAGAGTGGGCCTAGGCCGTGTATGCCGAAACTGGATGTCACACACTTCAGGCGCGGCCAGGCCTTCTGGGGCGGCCAGGCCATCAGCCGGTAGGGCGAGGCCTAGGGCAGAGGGTGGCACGGCCAGGCCTTCCGGCATAGCCAGGCCATCACCCGGGTCACCCAGGTCTGAGGGCGGCATGGCCAGGCCACCGTCGGCTAGCATGCCTAGGTCTGAGGGTTGCGCAGCTAGGTCATTGCCGGTCGGCGCGCCCAGGGCTAAGGGTGGCGCGCCTAGGGCATAGGCGGCCATCGCGACCACGACTGAGGCCTGCGCGGCCAGGGCACATGCGGCCGTTGCGGCCAAGGTAGACGGGCTGGCGGCCCTTCAGGATCCGGCGGGGGCTCCATGGCAAGGAACGATCGGGCGGGCGGTGGCGTGGACATGAAACGACGGATGGAAAACCAAACGTCGGTCTCGGCTCATGCAGATGGGTACGTAAGGCAGAAGGGCAAAAGGGTAAGTTTAGGTAGGAAATACATGTATTAGGAATTTAAAAAGGTGAAATACAACAAATGTCATGAAAATCAAGAAGCCAATGTTTTAATGGTTATTTTTACAAAGACAATGTTTGGAGTCTTATATTTGCAAAGCGCGTTTTTTTAGTCCTAAATATGTGCGGCCAGGCCTGTTGTTGCCTAGTATCATCATGCCTCTTGCCTCATGCGGGCTTTTTCCATGGAAAAACAATAGATTCGAACGTCGTGGTGCGCTGACCCGTATGGTGCCAAGTCTTCCACTCACCTTGGTTGGAATTTGAAATTAATTGATACTGCCCATTACCTCCCGGTGCTGTTAAGTGCTAAATCATGAGCATCGTACACCAGGCAAAAGACCGAAAGAAATCAAATCCACGAAAATCACACGACAATACACGTCCAGAATCCAAATTGCCCTGCATGCCCTCTCGCTCGCCGTCGCCGGCATGCCGCGTGGAAGAAACCGCCGATCAGCCGCTGCAGCTGCCGCTGATGCGGTTGCACGACCACTCGCCCCGGCGCTCGCTCTCGTCTCTACCCTGCCTCGCGCCGCGCACTCGCAGGATCTGGCGCCGCCACCACTCCCGCCACCTGGTCGGAGGGCGACGACGTGCGACAACGTCCCGGAGCCCTTCGGCATAAGTTCTAGAGGCGCGTCGTCTCTGCCCGGCGGCTTCGGGGTGACACGCGGGCCAAACAGGGAGGTCATTCTGTCCATCGGCGAGCATGAGTACAGAATCGATTCCGTGTCGGTGCCGGGCAGCTACGTGGTTATCTTCGCGGAGCCCATCACGCAGGTGTGTTACGACGGCAAGGGCAAGCCGACGCCGGACACTGGAACCGGGGCAAAGAGCTTGGATGGGACGACGTTCACTTGGAGCTTGGAAGGGACGCCGTTCACTTTCTCCAAGAGTAACAAGCTGGTCAACTTCGGCTGCAACCGCACGCTCATCACTCATGGCTAACTTCTTCAACCTGCCCGGCGATCCCAGCCCGCTATACACCAGCTGCACCACCACCTGCAACACCCCCAACATCAGCGGCTCTTGCCTTGGGGAAGCCTGCTGCGAGGCCTCCATGGACCAGATGAACGGCGTCAAGGCGTTCGGCCTGTCGTTCGAAAGGACCACGGCGAACGGCACCGGCGACGGCGAGGAGGACGAAACCTGCAGCGCGGCGTTCTTCCTAGACAAAGACGAGGCAGTCTTCAATTTCAGTGGCGACGAGGTACGGCCGCTAAAAAAGGCCTTTTTGTCGCAGGGTGAGCGCAGGATGATTTTGGATTGGGCGATTGGGAGCACCACCTGCGACCAAGCACAAAGCTACACCTTCGAGCACTGTGCAAGTACGGCTACGGCACCTGCGTCGACGCGCCCAGCGGAGCGGACTATCTTTGCAAATGCCCTGACGGGTACGACGGGAATCCGTACGTCAGTGACGGATGCCAAGGTAAATTAAGGTTTGCCCTTCTTCTTCATCCGTCCAAAACGGTCGCAAGAAGTTTCTTATGTTTCTCAAAAGAAGGAAAAATAGAAAATAGTTTTCCAGGAACAAAAAGATAATATTTACTAAATTAAAATACATGACTTAGTACTTTAATTATGGTGAATAGAATTAGATTTACATAGACTAGGAAGTTAAGTGAGGGATACATGTGTCTATTGTATTCTCTTTTATTTTGTCTAAAAATGACTAGAATGCATTATATTTTAGGACGGATGGAGGACTACGATTTCACACATTTTTTTAAACATGGTAAAGACATAGACATTCATACATACACACATATTCATTCCTATGAATACATATATTCATATAAGTACCCCTAAAAGACTGGAACTGGACCGGCAAATTTCGAGATAAAATGATAGTAATCTACTTGTGAGGAACTAAGAGGTTTTATTAAGAAGGAATAAGTCACCTCAATTCAAGTTGAAGAGAATTCAAAACAGATCATTGGGATGCTTGTTCACGCCTCCCACACCAACCAATTAGTTTGAGCCCTGAATGGTGTTTGGTATTATTCTTTCAGGCTGGTTCATAGCAGAGTTTTCATTTGTAACATACAATTTTGTAGTCTGTTGTGGATACAAATAGTTTCACATTTCTTTCTGACACAAAGTGTGTTGTTTTGTTCTGTTTGTCAAGATATCAACGAATACCGGAATTACAATAGTAACAGCTGCACCTATCAGAACCTCTGCAACAATACTTTGGGAGGCTATACCTGTTCTTGCCCCGAGAGCAATATTGGTGACGGTTACAGTACAGGAACAAGCTGCAACACCACTCCTGTGACACCCGGTAATAATGCCCTACGTTTCGAACTTTTGTCAATTTTTAGCGTACTAATCTCGCAACCCGTGCTATTGCACAAGTTAGAATAATAGGAGATATAATCATTAGAAGTTTGTGTTTAAAACATTGCTCTCTTTTTGTTTATTTTTCTAATACAATCTCTATATAAGGGCTTCTGTTTAACCGTGATAAACTTATCAAGTACTTTGTATTTTTTTCATCCATATATATATGTTCTCTTTTTCTACATGACACCTCCATGTCTTTCAATATACATTTAGTCAAAGTTTTAGCTTACAATAGCTCTTACCACAACTCAGTTTAATGAGTCATGACGTCATTGATTTTCAATTTTTAATCTTTTTAGCTAGTACATTTTTTATCATCAAATTAATCAATAAGTCTTTTGCTTATGGTACCTTTTATGAAAACTCTACTTCAATATTTTATTAAAAATAATAATTTTAGACCTCAGATTGCGCTCTTAGTTACCATGATAGAAAAAAAGGTCATTTAAGCTGGCACTGAGGCGCTCAAAATCGTGGATATAACTTCAAAGGAAATGTAGGAGGGGCCAATGGTACTAACCTTTTTTTTTATCAAAACTACTGTTTATATCTAATAATTATGGTTTATCAAAGGGCATATAAAAAACAAAGGAAGGTCGTAGACACTTTTTTTTTGTCTGCAGTAACCTCCTCAACTGTTCAAGATATTAATTTCTATACCAAAGAATTATATGTGCAATAATATTTTCTATAAAAATATAGTGCTTACAATTTAGAAACAGATATGTTATAATGTTTAAGTTAAAATGTAGGCACATCAAGTATGATTACCTTAAATTAATTTTTTATATATTATTAGTAGTTACAAAAGTATGTGATTTATAAACATATATAAGCATATTTTATGGTTATTTAGACATTTTCCACGTTACAAGATGCTATGTCAAGTTTTTTTAGAAAACTAAATGGATATTTTTTTTGCGAAAAGAAAACTGAATGGATTGAATGCCTACAATTATTAGTGGTAATTAAATTCTATTGGATCAATGGTTAGATCTTCCTTATTTTTGTGAGAATTTTTAAGACTCGTTTTTTTCTAGCATGTCTCGTAAAAGATCTATTGAAGGCCATCAATTAGTAATAGTAGAATAGTAATTTTAGAATATTGTTTTTTCTAGCATGTCTCGTGAGAATTAATATGAGATAATTTCTTATGAGCCCTTGAATATTACAAAAATTCTCTGAAGACCGCTGAAAAACTTCATGTGTCATCCATGCCATCCAAATGATTTTTCTTCGTCTCTCCGTGCCACTACTGTTAGTTCTGTCAGCATTAGTACCAGCCAGATTTTTTTTTAAATAAAGTGACCACTTTCCTTGGTCGCGTCAGCTGTCCTCAGTCCTCAGTCTCTGTCTGTGCTTATCTGCTCTTCCATCTCTCATACGCACTTCCTCGCCGCCCCGCCGCCCGCCCCTCCCCTCGGCGATGTGGCCGGCGCCGCAAGGCCACGGACGCGCTCGCCCTGCCCGATCTACCTCAAGAAGCAGCTTTCCCCGTCCTCCAAGCGCAGGAAGCGCGGCGCCGACGCTTCGCTTTCCCCTTCCAGTCTTCCACCTCTCCCTCTCCCTCCCCGTCCCCGCCTCTCCGCCTCCTCCCTCGCCGTCTTAGCGTCAGATCAGGCGTCAAGCCGTCAAGAATGAGGCCCACGTTGTGGAGATCCCGGTCACCGTCGATGGGGCTGAAGCATCCGAGGCGAGGCTTTTCTTGACAAGGCTCCGACAGCGGAGGTAGGCGGGGCCCACCCGCTCAGGGAGATCGTGGCGAGCGCAGGGGCACCTGCTGCAGCTCAAGCTGTGGCAGCGGGAGGAGGACCGCATGGGCCGCGCGCGCGCGCTGGAGGCGCGCATGGACGCGGCTTCCTTGGCCCACAGCCACAAGCCCACAACGGAATCGACGGCGATCCTGTGCTCCAGGACGGCGCTTCTTTGAGAACCAGATGTTGCACAGGAATCCGCAGGTGAGGGTCTGAGGGAGATGTTGTGGGCGTAGAGCTTGACGCGCGGGAAGCTGGTGCCCGTTCTGGGTGTGCGGGTGCCGCAACTCCTGCAGTGCCACCACCAGCTGGTTGCCGATGGCGATGAGCCCCAGCGCGCCCGCGTGGTCCAGTCCCCTGCACTCCACCTCCATCACCCACCTGCCCGTCTTCATGCTTGGCCAGCTGCTCTGTTTCTGTTTCATGGCCGTTCTCTGCTCTGTGCTGAATATGGGATCGACTAGCAGCTCTGTGCTGTTCGGATGGGTCGCGTTTGATTTTGTCCATAGCTGGAGCACCCCCCGAATCTTAGATTCTGTTGTGCTAGTGAAAACTCATGAGCACACATGCTAAAAAAGATTGGAGGCCTTCAATTAGTAATAGTAGAATAGTAATGTTAGAATATTGTTATCTGAACGCAATATTTCAACATAACCTTCTCCATTGTATCATAAGGACTCTTAGTGTTTTAGAGTTGTCCACAAATATAAGGATTTTGGTACCGAATCTCCAAGCATTAATTTAATTCAACAACTATGCAATATATTTTCTTTTAGGTGGTGAATTGCCATTTAAAACCAGGGGTTACTGAACAATGGGGCTATAGCTATTGAACTAATGCAAAAAACCGTAGTCCACTTCTGATGGGCACATCCGTACATGCGCCTATCCTATCTATTTTTAACGCCGTAAACTCTAGACGTTCTTATATATGTGGACAGAGGAATAGTGATTTTAGCTATCTATGCTTATTGTAGCCAATTGTATATTGTAAAATACTTTCTGAATGCAATTTAGCATATGTAGAAATCTTTAATCCCTATTGTTTTTATATTTTCAAAGAAAAAAATGAAACATAAACCCTCAGACCCACTACACTATAACATAATTTCTGAATGCAACATGCCGAAAAGATTTCTAAGATATTTAAAGAAACTAGGTTAGTTTCTAAATCATTCTACAAGTAACTGATTTATTTTTGTCTTTTGAGCTTACTCCCAGTCACTTGCATTCAACAATTGTCTCTCATGGAACAAATGCTTGAATCCTGAACTAATGTAGATATATGCCTATATATTTCTCGATTACATTTAGAGGTACTGACGAAAGATCTAACAATGAACGTTATTTTGTGCTGCAGATTCTCCTACGCAACAACTGCAAGGTACGGGTACCATATAACTTGTTGTTTTCTATGAGTGTACGAATCCATTAGTTCATCATGACTTTATCATCCTTTGAGATTTGTTTGGCTGCACCTCAATTCACTCTAATCCACATGTATTATGGTGTATTGGAGTAGAAAATTAATAGTTTTAATTTTCATTCCAATTCATCTTGATGCATATATGTGGATTAGACTGCAGCCAGACAAGGCCTTATATTACCGGGTTTTTAGTGCGGTGCCCTTTTCTATTTGTGGAAAATCTCTTTGAAGAGAGGTCGTTGCTGATCCTTGGCTATTTATCAGGTATCAGCATGTGTGATCACCCAGAAAAGAACCCTTGTACATACATTAAGTACTGCATTGATTCGGAAGGAGTTGTTTCGTGTGCCTGCCCTGAAGGGATGAGTGCATTGGCGGACCCAGGACTAGGGCCACTAGGGCCATGGCCTTAGTCATGGCCCAAGTAATCAAGGAGCAGCTCTTTAATTCTTGGCCCATCAAATACCAGCCCAACAAAAGGAGTCCAAGTGAAGCGAGGGAATGCGGCGCTCGCTCGCGTCGCGTCGGTCCGTTGGAGTCGCGCCGCCTCGCTCGTCTGGGACTCTGTAGTCGCTCCATCCGGCGCAAAGAGGCAGTCAGGCAGAGTGCAGGCCGTAAAGCGGGAGCAACGGTGACGTGCTGCCCTAGCCACACGCATCCATGCTGAAAGCTCACGTGGTCACAGGCTGTCACGCAGGCCGCTGCTCCCCTCCACCAATGTTACCTCACTAGTAGGAATGGTGCGCCCCTGCGCACCGAGAGGAAAATACTATCGATTAGGATTAATACTAACTTTATAGGTCTTATAGTAATAATCTGGATGACTAAACCACATTGATGTGCACACATGTTGAAGTACAATTCGCTCGCCCCTGCGTGTGAATTAGGTGACAAATGTTTGGGCACAAAAAAAATGTGTGCAAGGTTCACAGGGGAGCAAGATCAGAGAAAGAGCCGAATATAGATATGTTACACAGAGTGATTGGATACATGTGTCATTTATGGACCGAAAACAAAATGGAAAGAGGACATATGTTGTAGGGGCTGATATCAATTTTGGAGTTGGATGGTAACTTAGATTTCGTCGTTGATTGTCTCTTAAATAATCTCTGGGGAGATGTCACGCCTGGTATGGTCTGGGAACTCTGTGCTGACAGTTTACATTAACTTCATGGCTCCAAGCACAGTGTTGTCATCTTCTTCAATAACTGAGATTGGGTTGCGATTCATTGTTGTTGAGAAGGAATTTGTTTGTCCCTGTGAAAAGAGCCGTGCCTTAGTTTAGTAAGAACAGGGAACCCAAAAGTTTCAAAGGATGTGTGTACATATGCAAAGCTTTATGGTAAGTAAAACTTTACCACGAGAGGTCCTCATCTATGTCAGCCCCCGGGCCTTGAAACTGGCCGTCGTCCTTAGGTTGCCCAACCCAAGTGGTGAGTTGAGCTTGTTCACCGTATCAGGCCACCAGCCACAATCAACCAACGGTGTGTACAGTCTGTAAGCAGGGACGTGAGGAGAACTTAAAAAGACATATCAGAGTTTAAGATAAGCCTAAACATTAACATGAAGATGAAGTATAACGCATAGCAGCTAAAAAACAGATTAATCAACAACAGACTACTTTTGGAAACAACCCAAGCACGATGTGTAATTTTAACACATTACAAAGGAAATTTAAGATAAGCTCCTATAGGTGTAGCTTGGTTGTCCGAGTACAGGAGTTTGTTGGAGTATCAGAAATGTAGCGGCGGAAGAACCAAAAGGTCATTGCTAAAGGCTAAAATAAGAAATAGGCATGATGAGGCAGTGACTTTACATAGCAGAAGAGGGATTTTGTCTACTTAAGTACTGGCTTCTAATCCCCAGGTGTCTAACGAAGCATTTCACGTACAGGGAATATGCACCGCAGTTTTTACTATGGATTTTCATGAAAGACTAAATAATTACACTATCAAGGAAGATACTACTCAATAAAGGAACCCTATGGCCCATTAGTAGCAACATGTATTGATTGAGGCACATATAATTAAACACAATGAAAGAATATAGGAGGGTGGAAATCTGCAAAGGAAACGTTTGGATAAAGAATGAAACAACACTCAAGGGATGGCCATAAAGCAAATACCTTGCAAAAATTGTCTCTATCAAAAAAATGATTCGGTGGTTTTCCAAATTCGTGTCCCTCTGCCATACGAAACTGCTGTTGATATCTTGCTGTCCTGAGAAAAAAGGGGTCAAGAGAAGCAAATATGGAGAAGAAGCTTACATTGGCTAATATTGCCTTGCGCGCCGAGTGGGAACTATTAGTGCTAGGAAATATATGGTTGGAGAACTACAAATATCTATATGCTAATTATAAATACATAAATATCAGAGATAACTGTGTGCTATGCAGGCAGGAATGAGATAAGTATATGTTATGCAGGCAGGAATGAAAGGGGGGAAAAGAGATGATAGGTTATGTCAGCCCTCTATGTGAATGTCTAAATTTGTGGTGACAAACCCTTAATACATGGCTATAGATTAAGCATGCAGCTTAGAGACTGTGGGTGTCCAAATCTCTAAGGGAAAATCTTTAAAATGTGTGCTCTAGATTAAGCATGTACCTTGGAGGGACAGGCCGACGTGCGCCATCAGAACCCAAACTGTCCTGACCAACGCTCAAAGCCCCCAAAATGCATTGGAAACTGAATTAAGCACACAGATACGAAGCATCGTCAAAATCGAAGTTCAGGACACAGAAGCAACCATAATTTTTTTTTCATGAAAACCAAGTTGATTAAATTCTAATTCTGGGAGGCGATGGTCAATACAATATCATAAATCGAGGTTCCCATGTCGTCAGTGTGTCCAAAAATAGCAAATTCATATGGCCTGAGTTTGAGCAAACACCCTGAGGGCGTGTGGGGAAGGTTGTCAGAAGCCTACTCTGACTGCCCACCTGCATTAGGTGCATGTAGACTTCACACGCAGATAGGGCAGGCGAAGTAGCATCCATATAAACAAAAATAAGACCTCATGAAACGGTAGTTATGCAAAGTCTTGCTCACTAGAGTGTGTCAGGACATTGTCCTCCATGAGCAGCCCAGGCTGGAACCGTGAAACCACTGCATGATTGGTGTCCATGACATCTTAGAACCAGCAGCACCACCCGCTGACAGAGAAAAAAAAGGAACCGGTCAGTAACACGATTTACTTTGTAACCAAAAAAAACCCGAGTGGTTTTGGTTAACAATTATAAATAATAATTAAAAAAACAATAACAATAAACGAGAAGAATCTGAGAATATAATCCCAAAAGGAAAACAGCTGAGCATTTCAGTAGGCCAAAAAAATTGGGGGCGTAACCATGGCAGGAAACTAAATTGGTTTGGTTAAGTGTAGGATTTGGTTACGGCAATAATAGGCGGTATGCATCATGGTCACAGCGTATGTAATAAAAAAACGGAGGGGAAGCTGGGGTAATGACTGCGTAAATGATGCTCCTTTGGTGATTATTGCCAAGAACTGGGCCTATCTGTTCAGGCTCTAGGCTGTAGTATGAAGTAAATCTAACGAAGATGAGTGGGAAGCTTATTGGTTACCTATTTTGGGGTCCTTGTCGAAGCACGTGCAGCTACAAATCTGCAGACTAAACTGGTTTAAGATATAAGATGAAGCATATAGGAGGACCTGTTGAAACGGGAACGTGTATGGATGGATCAGTATATATATAAGAATGGTAGATGTTTAGCAAGATAAATTAAGCATCTAATACTGCACAACTGGTTGTAACATTACATAGATGAGTCTCATAGGTGGTGCAACATCCTAATTTTACATACCATGACAATACAGGTGGCACAGATCCTTCAAAAAAGAAATAGGTGGCAGAGGCACGGCTGGTACATGATGGTTTTCAACATTGTGCAATGTCAGGCAACAGTGGTACGTTGTTTTATGTACAGAGTGCTTGATAGAATAACTCCACATATAGTAGACGGCCAATGATGATGATCTGAGTATCTTGGTTCGTAGCCTGAAGCATCTGTGTCCATGGAGGATCAGCTGTTGCTGCTACATGAGAAAGGTGCATGGTACCTTGGGCATTGATTGGCATAGTCACCTGCAGTGATTCTAAAGCTTGTGTCGCTGCACAGATCAACTAAGAGTTATTTCGGACTAAAGCATTAGCCGAATATTGTGTGTTTGGCTGTACCAGCGACTGCGAGAGGAAGAGGAGAAAGGAAGATGGAAAAATGCAAGGGAAAGCAGTCTGTACTTGTAATTTTTAAAGATTGGTCAAAGTCTGAAAAATGTAGGAGCTTAGATTTGAAAACTGGAAATGGACATGTTGTTCGTATAACCAAGAAAAAAAATGAAACACTGGAACCGAAAAGAATGGTATTTGGCTGCTCTTGTGTTGCTCGGCTGGTGGTTACCTGTGCTGGATGCATCTATAATAACATTATGTATGACTGAACTATTGTCGTGTTTTGCAAGACTGTTAAATACAAATGGCAACAACCAAATTGTATAAGCGTAGATCAGATTATGGTTTGGAATAATTAGGCTGCGGTTCTAAAATGCAGTCTGTACCTGTAATCTATAAGCCTGGAAAAATTCCTATAAACGATGGTAGATGGAAGAATCATTTGGGCACCTAAAAAAAGGAATCACAATAATGAGGGAGCTGCAATCGGAATATACATGGAATGTTATTGTATGCCCCAAAAATCAAGAGATCCTGGTAATTCAAAATTCAGTGGTTTGTCATTTTTTTAGCGTTTGCTTTCGTAGGATTAATAGCAGTCATGATTGGAAACAGAGCATGCAGGCTGGATGAGTAGAACTCACCAAGGCTACACAGTGGCTCGCGCGTATAATTTTCTGTTGAAATAAGCCATAAGACTGTAATGCTGGGGGTGCTAAATATGGCCGGAAAAGGAACCTCTATTGTATCTTAGATTAGCCAAAAGCTTTAGATCACAACGGTAGAGTGGGAAACAGCACTATTTGTAGCAGTCAGCAGTTAGACTTAAGAAGGGCCACCTCTCTAGATGTAGCTGCACTGATTTGCCAAACGACTCAAATACTGGATTGGAACCAGAATAAAGGATGACAATATTACTGCAGAAATTTATTGATGAAAATAAATCACAGATGAAACATGGGTGCGATAACGACCATACTAAATGCTAAATCTGTTTACTAATTAGCGTTTGTTATGCATGCACAGAAGATGAAGGCAGGAGGTAGGTCATTAGGTTCACCTGAATTTGTTGGAAGGTGGCCTATTTTGGGCTGTGGCTCGAGGAGGCAGCACGGGCACCGCCCTTTGCCTGATGCCCAGACTTCTCAGACATTCTGGGGTCATGCACAAACCTGAAATCATTTTTGTCTAAGTTCCATGTAACTTCGGGCAGGTTAAAAATTAATCTAACCATGATGAGCCTAAATCATGTATTAAATCTGTTGCTGCTGCTGAACTGGGAAATTTTTTAGGCTACAAATATGAATGTATGAGTGCACATTGTCTTATCTCTTAATGTCAATTGAGATGGATCATTGCCTCAAATCCTGGAGTAAGGAAACAGTTAATATGGTATGAAATTCGTTCCTTGTAACGAAAGAGCAAATACCGTACCTTTCAGATAATATTCGTGGAGGCAAAGCAAGGAGAGGAGACTCTCCAATCACGTACGCACAGAGAGCAGCATGAATTAGCAACAGGTAAGATACAGCAAAATTGCTGAGAGCCTAAAAGACTTCAATATTGTGAGGAGCATGTAACGTCTATCCCTTTACTGCAATCAAACTTAGACATGGAAAAAAACAAAAGCACAATTTCAGTTAACTAACATGTTTTTGAACCTGGTAAATAAGAAACCATAATTTGTAGAAAAGTAAGCTAAGACAGCGCCTTGTGTTTGAACAAAGAATTGGTAACCTCAATTCAATGATCAAACCAGAAAGGCAAACATCAAACCTCGGTTTCATTCATCCGCAGGCAGAAAAAAGTCTTGGCAAAAAAATGGGAGCAGGATCATGAAATGAAGGAGAACCCAAAAAATGTAGATAAGGACATCACACTGCACATCTGAAGGCCTAAATGGCTAAATCTGTAGGTACATACACCATATCCCTCAATCTGAATCGCAAATCAAATACAGATGGGAGGGAGGGCAGGGCGTGGCGAAGGGAAATAGCCGACGACGGGGACGGACGGCTAAGGACCCGGCGGATCTGTAGACCGTGCTGTGTGGGCAGCGACGTGCGTCCTCTGCGGGAGTGCACCATCTCTCGTTGAATCGCGTATCCAAAGGGGAAGATGGAGGGAGCGAGAATCTGAGGAGGAGCGATGAGATGGAGGAGAAAAGGCCGCCTTACCGCGCCGCCGAGCTGAGCCGCTGCGACCACGTCCGGCGGAGGAAGAGGCCACCCGCAGCCGGAGCAAGCATAGGCAGGTAGGGTTTGGTGGAGAAGAAGAGCGAGGGCCGATGGGAGGAAGGTGCGTCGATGGGCACCTGCGCCGGAGTCACCGGCGGTGGCCGTCCACGCGACGCGAGCAGGCAATGCCGGCCGCTGCGGCGTGCGCCACCCGCTGGCCGCCCCATCCAGTATGGCCGGTCACGCATCGGCGAAACCCCCGGCGGCGCTGTGCTCGCAAGGGAGAGGGAGAGGGAGAGATACACGATGTGGTGGAGGGGCTAGCAGGCGGATGGCATGGCTGCAGGCACCGCCTGCGTGGGGTTGACCGCGTGCACCGCGGGAGGCGGCGCCGCAGACTCCACCGCCGCGTGGGGACGGAGCGAGCGAGGAAGAGGATGGGGAAAGGCGCGGCTTTTTTTTGGCCGACGGCGACGGACGAGAGGCGAGCCAAAGGCGCGGGCGCAAGCCGATGGGAGGGGAACCAATCAGAAGACGCGCGAGGCTGACAACGCTGAGGTGGACACGCTCGGTGAATTTGGGGCGACGTGGCCGAACGGTTGACACGGGGTTTGCCTCCGGCTTGTTGGGTTAAATTTGAGGTATATCAATTCAACAGGATTGAAAAACGAAGTGAAGCCTTCACCTTGGACGGATGTAGCAGACTAGCAGGTGTTATATTAGGCTAGGAACATTGTTTTATGTACAGAGAGATGAAGAAATAGGGGATTAGGTGCTCAGCTCGGCTCCTCAGCTACAGTTTAATCGAATCATTTTGGTCTTTGAGGAAAAAAAAAACGAAACTGAAAGTGATTTACCTTTTTGGTGATCGATACTGATTGTTTCGTGATTTAGTCCATTATCAATTGTTTCTCACCATTTCACCTCTATGGGGTAGTTATAGTAACTTGAAAGTGGTCCTAGTCTTTAAGAATTTCTGGGTCCGCGCACTGGATGAGTGGTGATGGCCGGAAAAAGGGCAGTGGCTGCTATTTTGGCTCTCAAAAGCACTTTCCTCTAGACACAGTTTTGGGTAACTTCCTCAATACATATAATATATATCATATGCTTACCACATTACGTCAATGCACATTAATCAACAAACTCCTTAAATAAGGCCTCATCATATATATAAGATAGCATTATGGTTTATGAATAAAAAAGGAAGTAAAGTAGATTAAACATACCATTCACTTTTTTTAAAAAAAAAGGATTAAACATGCCGTTGGTAATGATAAAGAGAGAAATTACAGTTTACATTAGTCCTAAAAATTATCTCAATGTTGCTACATGGGGCCAGTCAGAACGCAAGTAATCTTGTATCATGCACAATCTGCAGCAAAATAATCAATTCAAGAGTCATCAGTCATTCAGTCCTATTTGCATTGGTCTCAGTAATGTTACTCCCACATCTGCAGGTGTAGGTCTTGCACTTATGGTCACAGTGACTACCGCTGCATCGTGCTACTGCTGGGCGATAAAGAAAAGAGAGCTAGGAAGAAAGAGAGCAGAATTGTTCAGGAAGAATGGTGGCTTACTACTGCAGGAGAGATTTTCAACAATCGCATCTCAAGGCGAGGACCAATATTCAGCAAAGATATTTAGTGCAGAAGAGCTCAAGGCTGCTACTGACAACTACAGCGAGAGTCGAATCCTTGGCCAAGGTGGACATGGCACAGTGTACAAGGGCATTCTTCCAGATCAAACTATAGTCGCCATAAAGAAGTCCAAGGTGTTCGATGAGAGCCAAGTGGAGCAATTTGTCAATGAGATTGCCATCTTGTCACAGATTGATCACCCAAATGTTGTCAAGCTTTTGGGATGCTGTCTAGAGACACAGGTACCATTGTTGGTTTATGAGTTCATACCTAACGGAACACTCTTCCAGCACATCCACAACAGAAATGCAACTCGCCCTCTAACATGGGAAGATTGCTTAAGGATAGCTGCAGAAACTGCAGATGCACTTGCCTATCTGCACTCCAGGTCTTCTGTACCAATCATACACAGAGACATCAAATCAAGCAACATTCTGCTGGATGAGAACTTTGTGGCTAAAATAGCAGACTTTGGTGCATCAAGATCAGTCCCATTTGATCAAACTCATATGAGTAACTACTCTTATTCAGGGGACTATTGGGTACCTTGATCCCGAATATTTCCAAACCAGTCAGCTCACTGAGAAGAGTGACGTTTACAGTTTTGGAGTTGTTCTTGCAGAACTGTTGACCAGGCAGAAACCTATTTCTGCAGCAAGGCCGGAAGAATCATGTAACTTGGCTATGCATTTGGTGGTTCTATTTAATGAAGGGCGCCTACTTCAGGAGGTAGAGCCGCACATTTTGGCCGAACCAGGTAAAGACCAATGTTATGCCTGTAACAGAACCGACCAAATTATAAGAGCACAAATACAAAAACAAGCACCGAAGCGCTCAAATGTTCGAATTTGAGCCCATATAATCCCGGTAGTCAATCGAAACCACGAAGGATTTCAAACCAACTTGCTTATAACCAAGATCGCGTCATTCAACATACACATCATACGTTACATTTCATAAGTAGTTCCGAAATACACTTACACACACGGAGTTGCAAATTATTACAAACCAAGTTTATAAAGTAGCGGAAGCATAACACACACCAGTTGTTTAAAACTACTGCCAGTCTTACTGATCAACATCCCGCAAAAGCATTAGGGAAAGTACATAAAAGATGATCACGCCCTAGTGATCTAGTCTTCGTCACCCGTAGGGTGGAGACAAGTCTTGCAGAAGCCTTGATAAAGCATATCATCTGCAACAGGAGGGAATAAATCCTGAGTACTGAAATGTACTCAGCTAGACTTACCCGTCGAAAACCAGAAATAAGATGACACCAAGGATTATGCAAGGCTTACACAAGAGGCTAGCTGACATCATATTTTGCAGAAAGGCATAAGCAATTGAAACTCTTATAACCTGTACTAGCAGTTATTTTTAGCATTTACCTGTCATCTATCTTAGCACCTGTACTAAACATTATATCCATAGCAGGTATAAATTGTGGCAACATTGTATCATTCACTTAACCATCTGTTCAATTAATGAGATCTACGTTGCCGCTGCTCAAGTCAAGTGCTCACTAACCAGGAGCGACGGCGATTCGAATCGAATTTCTATCCAGCTGCAGGGATATTTCTAACACTCACCGAGTCACGCCTGGCGAGGGCTGCTCAGATCATCTTTCGTACAGTTCAGGAATCGCGGGTCCGAATAACGTCGCGTCCCCAAGGGCGACACTCTCCCAGGTGATAGGGACTCTAACCCCCCCTTGGTCTCACGCCAATATCCCCAAGCACATCCTTTCTCTCCTCCAAGATGCAACCTACCATTCGATTCTCAGTCTGAACCATACTACTCGACTTCGCGGTCGGAACGACTTATCCGGCCAACTAAGTGTTAGACTGCGTTCAACATGACTCAAGGACGTACAGCGAATCGGTACTTAAACGACTCAAACGGGCATAGCTCCACACCCAAGACGTGAAGTGTTTTGCGGCTGTACTATCGAACTCCCGTCCGATCTCAATTTCATTTTAAGGCATGGTTCCATCCACGATAGCCATAAAGCCACTCGTGATCCATTCCTACATCTCGCGGATGACCGGAAATCATTCGACTTCTACCGGACTAAGCAGGGCTAAGCATTGATACGTGACTAAACCTAATTAGGATTAAATACGATATCTGGACAAGGACAGGTGTAATGCAGCAAGTGTTTTCATATAACTCCTATCACTAAATGCAGTAAACAATTAAAAGTACTCAATATTAATTTATAAAACAATAGGTTCAGCATGCACCGGGGCTTGCCTTTCAGAAAAGTGGACGGACGGTGATCTGGACACTTAGGCAATTCCTCAACGGCGCCTCCTCCGCCGGCTGGATCCTATGGCTCCTTCGGCTGCTCCTGGGTTTCCTCCGGGATCACTTGCTTGAACTCGAGGAGAGTTACCCCCTCCGGAACACCTATTGCATGAGTGCATAATAAATCTCATGGATGCATAATGATAGATGCAACATGCTCGGAATGAAATGCATTACAACACTCTTAAAGCTCTATTCAAATCACTTCAATTATTAAGTGCAAATTTCCTCTCCGGTAGAGAAGTACTCACCTAATCTACTCAACCTAAGGTATGGCTGTTCTTCTTCGGTTAAGGCCCTAACACCTAACAATCACAAGAGTAACATTACTTAGGTTACCACATCCAACACCAAAATATCACAGCAAGATATTCTGGACAGCAGCCAATTGTTTCTAACATAACTGGAGATTCCCAACTCCAAAGGATATGATTCAAGACAATCTGGAAAGCTTATGAAATGTCCTACAAATTATTTTCAGACCTCAACCCTTAATTCCTAAGTTTTCAGGTCAAATTTCCCAAGTTCCAGAAATATGTCCTCTCTAAATGGAGAGCAGCCAATTCTGGACTATCACTTAAAACAGCAATAACTCCTAAACTACTAAGCCAAATGCTTCCAAATTTTGACACAAGCTAGTTTATCAAGTTTACTACAACTTCAGTATTTACAAGTTTTCCAGCAAACACCTTTATTAAAGGTCAAATACAAAGATACTACCAGCTGTCCAGAAAACCTAAAATTAGGAAGATTAATTATTTATTTATGTGGCAAATTTTCACTAAGACCAAACTAATGTTACCAAAAGTTCACCTTGGTCATAAAAACACCAGAAAGCAAGGTGTGTCCACCTAGAATATTTATTTACACCTCTTTCTTAATTTACTTAATTAATTAAGTGGAATTTCAATCATATATGTAAACTACTCATAAAATTCTACAAAAATTATAGGAGACTCTCTGACCTAAAAAAAGGCTACTGTAAAAATTTTAACTAAAGTTATTCACAGAAACTCCCTACACAAAATTCACAAAGCCAAAAAGGCTGATTTTTGTATAAATAACAAATTACATTGAAAAGTATCAAACAACAGATTTCATATTTTTTTAGACACTTTAGGGTACGAGGACATTCTCCAAAAATTTATAAGAATATTGCACATGTAGAAAAATTACTAAAATTCATTCAAGTATTCCCTAAAACAACATGATAGCATTATAACTTGAAAAGTACTCAAGCACTAGTGCCCAAATTTTTACCAGAGCTAATACAGGTATAAATTAGCCTACCCACCAAATTTCATAATTTTTGGAACATTACAATTCAAGTTATTCATTTAACAAATTTACCTTCCTTTTAAAACACATTTTAAAGACCTATTTAAATCTCCCAGAAACTAAACATCACATATCAAATTTATATTTTTCTAAAATACTACACATCAGCAGAGCCTAACAAAATTTACTTCATAATTTTTTAGCAATTAAAACCCTAGATATATATTTTTCAAATCTTATCTAAAACTATGACAAAATAAAGAAAAAATGAAATAAATCCTATTTGTTACTGGGCCGGCCCGGGAAATGACGCGGCCCACGGCGCGCGCGCGGCCTGCTCGGCCATCCCGCCCACGTGCGTGCGCTGACAGGCTGGTCCCACCCTCCAGCGACTGCAAGCAGGGGAGGAGCTTCGACCGGCGTATCTCGCCGCCGGTGACCCGCCCGACGGAGATGGACGCCCTAACGTGCTCCCCGTGCCAACCCGAACCTATTCATCCCTTTTTCCCTAACTCTACTGCCCCGGAGCTACCTCACCGTCGTTCATGGCGGACGGCGGAGGTAGGCTACCGTGCTCCGGTCATCTCCGGTGTCCTCGAACGACAATACAGCGAGGGGAAATGATCAGTGAGTGATGACGGAGAAGACGAGGTGCTCAAGAGGGATGGTGGCGTGATGGAGAGGCCGGTCCACGTGCACCGAGCAGCGGCGGCGCACAAAGCATTCCGGCGAGGTCAGTGTTCCCGACGAACTACGAAGAGATACAGGGCTACATGATCCACAGGCATACTACGGCTCAAGGAGATCCCCATGCGCGCCCTAGGGATGGCAGAGACGGACACGACGAGGCTAGCTGTGGCGGTTTGCCATGGGCGGCCATGGCGGGCGCGGCCAGAGCGCGATGCACCCGCGGGCCGTTCCGGTGTGCAGGGACGGTTCCCGGCGGTAACGTCTAGCCACAAGCATCCACACGGTTTGAGGAAGTGGGAACGGGGGTCAGGGAAGGAGGAGACTGAGGGAGGGGAGCTGGCCACGGTGGACCGTGGCGGCGGCGATGCTCTGGTGAGCTCCGGTGGAAAAAGAGTCGACAATACGTCCTTACCTCTACGAGATTGACTCAAGCACGAGGTAGGGGAGGTCGAGGAGCCTAAGGCGGAGCTATGGGTGAGGTTTGGTAGGCTGCGGTGCGGTGGTGAGCTCGCCCGGCCGCGACGAGGTCTGGGTGGTGTTGCTCATCGGAAACAGAGGGCGATGGAATGGAGGGGGGCAACAGCGCGAGTGATGGGGGTTGAGGTGTCAGCTCGGTCTTCATCTCCGCTCCTGGGCTCGTGACGTGGAGGCGACGGCAGCGCTCGGACACCACGCGGCAGCGCTGTTCTGCCTGAGCGCCACGACACGACCTCTATCTGAACCCTGAACTTGACGGCTTCGGCGTCCATAGACCGACTAACGGCCAAAGTTCAACCGATCACCGTTCCCAATCTAGCTAGAGTTAGTGGTAAGTGTTAACAGCAACTTTGTAGAGCTATGTGAGGGCAACAAAATTGTCAATTAGAGCTTGGACTGGTTCGGCCTAGATTTGAAACTACAGAGCTCCAAAGTGGGGTACCCGAAAACTGAAACTTAGTTTCAGTCACTATGCCGAGTGAAACCTGTTTTTCCAGGCACCAAATCTCCTAAACCATTTAGAACTAGGTGATGGTGATGTTGACAAAATTGTAGAGCTAGGTGGGTACTACAAAAGTGTCAATATGAGTTGGGGCTGGTTTGGTCTGGTTTGCAAACTATAAGCTTCTAAAGTAGGCCACTATCAAACTGGAGGGACACTATTGAGACTTAGAAAAATTCTAAGTGCTGAGACAGCCCCTCTAGCTGACTTGTGGGCCAATTTTGAGCATGTTCTAGTCAGTTTCTTGAGATGGCTATATTGAGACTTTTGTTCCCCATAAAATTCCCTACAACTTTGATTAGGGGTGCTCCTCCATGCAAGGTCTCTAAGCTAAACTTTTTAATTGGTCAAACTAAAGCACTCTAAGTCCTAATGTTGGTCAACAACACATTGGAGGGTATTTTGGAAATTTTGGTCAACATGAACCTTACTCCATTAGTTACTCTAAGTGAGATTAAGGTATTGTAGGATCTAATTAGCCACTCTACCCTTTTGCTACACCAAATTCCTAGTGTCACAAGATTGAAAACAATTGAAACCCTAAAACACCCAATGTTTGTTGCAAGCAAGTAAAATAAAATGAGATGATGCATGTTCATGCTTATGCAATGCAGTGCAATTATGGAGCTAAATACCTGAGGTGTTATAGCCCTCCCCCTTATAAAAATCTCGTCCCGAGATTTTGAAAGCGTGCCATTTTTCATAGAATTCCTTATAACCATCCCGCAAATAGTCCTCCTGTTCCCACGTAGCGTCACTTTCACTACCCTGATTACTCCACATTACTTTATACCACTTAACCACTCGGCTTCTAGTTACTCGTTCTTGAGTATCGATCACCCGGACTGGCTTTTCTTCGTAAGTTAGATCATATTCAAGCCTGATATCTCATAATGGAACTCTTTCCTCAGGAACTCGAAGACACTTCTTTAGCTGAGATACATGGAAAACATTGAATATGGCCCTCATTTCAGGAGGTAACTGGATCTTGTACGCAACAGCTCCACTCTTGCCTATGATCTGGAAAGGACCCATGTATCTCGGTGCAAGTTTCCGCTTGACACCAAAACGTTATACACTCTTCATTGGAGAAACTTTCAAATAAATGAAGTCTCTAACTTCAAACTCGAGTGGCTTTCTACGACGATCAGCATAACTTTTCTGTCTAGCTTGGGCTACAGCCATATGTTTTTGGATGGTACGGACTTGTTCCTCAGCTTCCTAGACAAAATCAATACCATAATACCTTCTTTCACCAGCTTCTACCCAATTTAGTGGAGTTCTACATTTACGACCGTACAAGGCTTCGAACGGGGCCATCTTAATACTCTCTTGGTAACTATTATTGTACGAAAACTCGGCTAGAGGCAACCATTTTTTCCAAGAACCCTTGGATGAGATTACACATGCCCGCAACAGATCTTCCAAGATTTGGTTAACTCGTATCGTTTGACCTGACGTCTGGGGGTGATAAGCAGAGCTTCTCACTAACTTGGTTCCCAGAAGGTGATGCAAATGTTCCCAAAAGCGAGCAGTGAACTGGAGACCATGGTCAGAAATGATAGTACGAGGTACCCCATGGAGTCGGACTATCTGATTGAAGTACAACTTAGCATAGTCAGTGGAACGATAGTCCACTCTAACATGAATGAAGTGGGCTGATTTGGTGAAGCGATCCACAATCACCCAGATAGAGTTATGATTTTTGACAGTGGGAGGAAGTCCGATGATGAAATCCATACTTATCTCTTCCTATTTCCAACCTGAGATAGAAAGTGGTTGAAGTAACCCAGCTTTCATGTGCACAGCTTTAACTCTACAGCAGGTGTCACAACTCGCAACATATGCAGCTATCTCTTTCCGCATCTTGGTCCACCAATAAAGTGGCTTCAAATCATAATACATCTTATTACTACCAGTATGGATGGACAACTTGGAAGAATGTGCTTCGGACAGGATCTGATCTCTAAGCTCTCGGTCCTTAGGTACCACTAATCTATCCTTAAACCACAACACACCTTCTTCATCTACCCTGAAATGCTTAGTTTCTTACTCTTTCATCTTATGCTTGATGTGAAATACACCAGGATCAGTCTTTTGGAGCTCAATAATTCTGCTTTTGAGAGTACAACTGACAGTGATGTTGTACAAGACTGCTGGATGTAGAAGGCAAGCTCGATAAAAATCAGTTTCAACTAAGGAATGGCAATGAGACTTACGGCTTAAAGCATCCGCAACCACATTTGCCTTGCCAGGATGATAGTGCACTTGAAGATTATAATCCTTAATCAACTCGAGCCATCTTCTTTGACGCATATTTAACTCGGGTTGGGTGAAGATGTATTTGAGGCTTTTGTGGTCTGTGTAGATATTACAGACATTGCCCAGCAGATAATGCCGCCACACTTTCAAAGCATGAACAACTGCAGCCAGTTCTAAGTCATGCGTTAGATAATTCACCTCATGTTTCCGAAGTTGTCGAGAGGTATATGCAATTACTCGGCCTTCCTGCATCAAAACACCTCCCAAACCTATGCCTGAGGCATCACAATAAACATCAAATGGTTTCTCGATATCCGGTTGTGCCAAAACCGGAGCCGAGGTTAGGAGGGTTCGCAGTTGGTGAAAAGCCGCATCACACTCAGGAGTCCAGACAAACCTGGTGTCTTTTCACAGCAACCGAGTCATGGGTTTGGCTAATTTTGAGAAATCCGGGATGAAGCGACGATAATAGCCAGCCAACCCAAGAAAACTCCGGACTTCATGAACCGAAGTAGGAGCCTTCCAATTCAAGACCTCCTGTACCTTGGTGGGATCCACCATAATTCCCCCATCGGACAACACATGCCCAAGGAAAGGTACTTCACGAAGCCAGAATTCACACTTACTGCACTTCGCATACAGTTGATGTTCACGCAGTCTGGTAAGGACAATACGCAGGTGTTCAACGTGTTCTTCCTCATTTTTAGAATATATCAAGATGTCATCAATAAACACCACCACAAACTTGTCCAATTTGGGCATAAACACTGAATTCATCAAGCACATGAAGTGTGCGGGGGCATTCATTAGGCCGAAAGACATAACAAGATACTCATAAAGGCCGTATCTTGTCGAGAAAACTGTTTTTAGAATATCTTCAGGACGGATTTTAATCTGATGGTAACCAGACCTCAGATCAACCTTGGAAAAGACTTTAGCTTTGGACAACTGATCGAACAAGATATCTATACGTGGCAGAGGATACTTATTTTTGACAGTGACTGCATTCAAAGGCCTATAATCTACACACATCCGCAATGACTGGTCCTTCTTCTTCACAAAGATAGCAGGGCATCCTCATGGAGATGAGCTAGGACGAATCAACCCCTTCTTCAAAAGTTCATTCAACTACACCTTAAGCTCAGCTAGCTCATTCGGAGGCATCCTATAAGGTCTCCTAGAGATGGGTGTCGTGCCAGGCAACAACTCAATTTTAAATTCCACATCCCGATCCGGAGGGAGTCCCGGCAAATCATCGGGAAAAAAGTCAGGAAACTCACTCACTACGGGAATTTCAGCCAACGCTTTTGCTTGCAAAGCATGAACTTCACCAGACAAATCAATTTTTCTGGGAAGTTGTACTAGAAAACCCTTTTGATCTGTAGGATCTCTGAGCATAACTACTCGAGTGGATGTATCAATGAGTACCCCATTCTGACTCATCCAATTCATGCCCAAAATAACATCTATGCCTAATCTCGGCAAAACCACTAAGGCAAGCGAGTACTTTCGCCCTTCTATCTCAAACTCAAGATTCCCCACTACTTTATTTGTAGAAATATTTCCACTTGCCGCACTAATGCAATAACCCCCACCTTCAACAGTATGTAATTTGTGTGCAAACTTTGATGCAAAATTAGGACTGATAAAGGAATGTGAAGCACCTGAATCAAAAGTACCACTATAGGATGTTGGTCAACTAGGAACTTACCAGCAGTGACAACCTCACTAGATGGAATTTCCTCAATACTGTTATAATGAACATGCCCCTGACGGCCACCTTGGTTGACATTCTTCTTAGGATAAGGATAGTTCCTAGACCAATGGCCTGGCTTGTTGCAGTTCTAGCAAGGCATGTTGCTAGGAGGAACACTGGAGCTGCTCTGACCAGAATTACCCTTTGGCAGAGCGACGATATATGCCTTGCGGAACCTAGTTTTAGCAGCAGGCTTCTTCTGCGGTGGACGGAACTTGGTATTCAGGGCAGGTGGGCGAGGGGAAGCCCTAGGTGCAGCTGGAGTCCGAGACTGCGAAGCACTCGCCTCAATGGCCCTTTTGCGGCTCTTAGAGGTAGAATAAATAGCATTATTGTTTTCCTGAGTCAAAGCATCACTGATAAAATCATTGAAGGTAGTACACTTGCTAGTGCCCATGGTCTTCATCAGTTTTGGGCCAAGGCCCCTTTTAAAGCTAGCAATTTTCTTAGCATCGGTATCCACAAACTCGGTTGCATACCTTGCCAGGTTGTTGAAAGATTGCAGATATTCAGTCAAACTTTTATTACCCCGCGATAGCCTCATAAATTCTGTGTGCTTGATAGCCATAAGACCTAGAGGAATATAGTTCCCACAGAATGCTGCTTTGAACTGGTCCCACGCAACTAGGACATTTGTAGGCAAAGTGGAACGGTAGTGGCTCCACCAAATACCCGCTGGACCGTGCAGTTGATGAGAAGCATATTCAGTCTTTAGCTCATCAGTCAAGCGAAGCAGACGAAACTTCTGCTCAATAGTGTTCAATCATTCATCGGCTTGCAGCGGTTCCTCCGCCTCTTTAAAGAGCGGGGGCTTAGTGTCAAGAAAATCCTTGAAATCACTGTATTGATTGGGTTCCAGGGCCTAGCGGCCATGACGAGCCTCCCGGTTGTCAAGCTAGCGCATAGCATCTGCCAGCATGCGCTGCCCTTCTACCACGGTCTGCATCAGCTCAGCCAGGTGAAAGTCCTATGTTTAGTGTTGGTAATTAGTGACAATGCCTAAGTACTAATCCCATGCCTAAGTTGTATGTAGCATATGAGGATTAGTACACTCCAAGGTTGGTGGCAAGATGGACATGGTGATCATGATGGCCACACTTGGATTTGGACGCAACCCTACGTGATCAAGGCAAAGGTATATGCTTAAGGGTTGTGTTTTAGTAACCAAGACACCTAGTGGGTGTGGTTACATTATAGGATAGATAGCCGTACTATAAAGAGGGGAATAACGCGGCTATTGAACTCCTAAGTGCCTCTAGATGTGCATTTCATGATCATATGCATTTGGATAGAACTAATATCGCCTCGAAAAATGATTGTGAAAATGCTAAAACACTCACACATGATGAGATCACTTGGTGATGTTAGCACATTTGCGACGGCGGTGGAGTTTGAGCGGTAGAGAGGGTTTGGGTTCCTCTCTCCCTCCCGCCGAGCTTGCGAGTCAGGATTCAGGCGTTTTCGAGAAGTTGAAACGATTATTTTCCACTACGCCGGAAGTCCAGAAAAGAAACGGAGGCGAACGGAGGTCACAGAGGTGACCGGACGCTGAACCGGACGCGGTCCTTGCATGACCGGACACGTCCGATCAGTGTTCAGTGTCTGCGCGTTTTGCAGTTCGATGATCGGACGTGAGGCGCGTCCGGTCACTGATGATCGGATGTGTCCGGTCGTTCAGGGAGTTTACTGGACTGTAACCAGACGCTGGCACTGTCGCGTCCAGTCATGTTCCTTCAGCGCGTCCGGTCGTTGTTTCGTTGAGCGCTGCTCAGGCGACCAGCGCGTCCGGTCATTCACGGGACTAGCGCGTCCGGTCGTTCGCAGTGCGTCCAGTCTGCGCGATGAGCGCGTCCGGTCGTTGTTTCGCAGTTAGCCGTTGGGCGACCAGCGCGTCCGGTCAGTTGGACCAACGCGTCCGGTCAGTGCTTCGCGACTTAGCCGTTGGGCGACCGGCGCGTTCGGTCAGTTGGACCAGCGCATCCGGTCAGCCCGATTTCGGCTGTTTAAGATTCTAACGGCTATATTCGAAGGGGTACGTCTATAAATACTCGTTGGTCGGCTCAAGGCTCGCTCTCTCGGACATATCTCGAACATTTGACATACTTGTGAGCACTTTGAGCTAAGCAACTCCCCTCCCACTCATCTCTCTTGCTTCTTTGCATATTCTAAGTGAGATTGAGTGATCCAAGTGCATTTGCATTGTGAGATTGCATCTAGTTGGCACTTGGTGGTTGATTTGCTGCGGGATTCTTGTTTCTCTTGGTGGTTGCCGCCACCTAGACGGCTTGGAGCAGCTTGGAGGCGTTGGCAAGAGTTGGTGTTTGTTCTTGGCCACCTCCGGTGTTTGTGAGGGGTTTGTGCCTACCTCGGCGAAGCGCCAAAGGCAACATTAGTAAATTGCTTCGTGTCATTGCAACCTTTTGCCATTTGGTAGGTTCTTGTGGCGCCTTTTGAGAGGCTCGGTGTGTGACCGATTAGCCACCGAACCACGTGGTGAAGAGGGAGACAACGGGGACTAGCGTGCCGACAAGCACGTGAACCTCGGGATAAATCTTCGTGTCATCACTTTCATATTGTGATTGATTGATCCCGATGTTCGGTTATCTTGGTATTCATCTCTTGATTATATTGATTGGTTGGCTCAATTCTTCGCCCCTCGGTGATACCCTCCTAACTCTCTCTTGTATTAATTTCTTAGTTATCTTTGCTAGCGAGTTAGCTTTGCTAGAGTAGCTTCTTTGTGTAGCTTGCTAGTTGTAGTTTTCCTTCTCGGTTTGACTTGTGCGGTTGAGTGCACATACACTAGAATTGTGATTTGGTTAGGTGGCTTGCAAACACCCAGTAGGCTAAGCAAAACTCGCATCTCGCTATTTGTTTTGTTGATAAACTTATTTAGCTTGTCTTTGTAGAAAATTTTAATAGGCTATTCACCCCCCCTCTAGCCATCAAGACCTTTCAAGTGGTATCGGAGCCGTGGTCACCGTTTGTAAGGCTTAACAACCTCGGTGTAAGATGGCTCAAGTTATGTTCAATCATGTTAATGGCAAGCCTCTATTCTTTGATGACGTCTCTCCTTTGATCATTGGAAAAGGAAGATGAAGCAATATCTAGGCAATATACATGAGAAGGTTTGGGATGTGACCAAAGAAGGATACGTCATTCTTGATGAGGAAAACCTCACTCTCAATGACCGCATCAACAAACAATGCAATACAGTGGCACTTGACACAATCTATCGTGCCATTGATGATAAAGTATTTGAGCAAATCAAAGATCTTGAAAAGGCAAATGAGCTTTGGATAAGGCTTGAAGAAACATATGAAGGCACTTCAACGGTAAAAAGTGTCAAACTATATATGCTCAAGGACAAGTTCTCTGCATTCAAGATGAAGGATGATGAATCCATCCCGGAGATGTTCTATAGGCTCCAAATCATTGTCAATGATCTCAAGGGGCTTAGGGAGAAGGTTGAGGACAAGGACTTCTCACACAAGTTCTTGATGTGCTTACCCAAGAAGTTTGCCACCTTGAGAAGAATGATCTTTAGAGAGGGATTGGACAAGGTAAAACCAACCAATGTGCTTGGAGATATAATGACCGATGCCTAATACAATGATGATGAAGATGAGGTAGAAGAGAAGAAGGAGACCAAGGTCAAGCAAGAGAAGCCCATTGCATTCAAGGCTTCATCCTCTAAGGGCAAGAGCAAGGTGGAGAGTGATGATGATGATCCATTCGATGATGAGACCATGGCCCTCCTTGTGCACAAGATGGGAAGGTTCATGAAGAAGAGAGGATATGGGGCAAGGAAGAGGAGAGACACTATAAAGGCAAAGACCCTTTGCTATAATTGCAATAGCCCCGATTACATAGTGGCGGATTGCCCCTATGAAGATAAGAGATTTCATAATGGGGACTTGAAGCTCAAGAAGAACAAGAAGGATAAGAAAGAGAATGAGAAGAAAGCAAAGAAGAGCTTCACTTTCAACAAGAAGAAGAAGGGTGGTGGTTATGTAGTCACTTGGGATAGTGACAACTCCGATAGTGATGATGATGAAAGCTCTAGTGATGATGAGAGGATCACTTGGCGAGCCATTGCAAATATCGCCCTCTCTAACAAGCCATCCATCTTCGACACTACATCAACATGCCTTATGGCCAAGCCTACCAAGGTAAAACATGATGATAGTGATGATGATTCTTGTGCTAGTGATGATTGTAGGAGTGATGATGAGGAGGATGAGGACTACTCCAAGGATGATCTATTAGGCATAATAGATCAAATGAGCAAGGGCTACAAGAGGATAACCAAGAAATACAAAATCTTGGAACAAGAGCTCATTGCCAAGAGCAATGAAAATGATGCCTTGATGGAGGAGCTTGTTGCTCTCAAAAAGAGTAAGGAGTGCAAAGGAATTGAACAAGAGCTTAAAGCTCTTAGGAAATCCTTTGATGAGCTAGAGGCTTCTCGTGAGTGTCTAAAGGAAGACCACGAGGATCTTGAAATTGCTCACACTAGGCTTAATGAAGCCTACTCCACTCTACTTGAGCTCATCAAGGAAAAGGACCTTAAGTTGGAGAAGTTCATGAAGGAAGCTAAGGAGGAGCAAGTGATTGTCACTTGTGATATTGGACTAACATGTGATATTATTGATGATTCTTTATTTGTTAGTCCTACTAATGCTTCATGTAGCTCATCATCATCCACCACAACCAAATCTACCTCTACTACTAGTGATTCATCACTTGTGGTTGAGACTCTCAAGAGAGAGGTGGATGATCTCACCCGCGCATTAGGCAACGCCTATGGTGGGGATGCCCGCTTGCTAAAATGCTTGGGTAGCCAAAGGTTCTCTCTTAACAAAGAGGGATTGGGCTATACTCCCAAGAAGGGCAAGGCGGCCTTTGCTACTCCAAAGTCTCGCTTTGTGAAGGACAATGGTCGTTATTGCAATAGATGCAAGCAAGTTGGGCATCTAGAGATTAATTGCAATAAAATAAACAAGAACAAGAAAAATGCTAATGTACCTTATATTCCTTTTGATTCTTGCTATGTGCTTACCAAGGGTAAGAAAGGTGTGCATGCTAGGTTTGTTGGTACACCAATTATGGGCCCAAAGAAGAAGACCATTTGGGTACCAAAAAGCTTAGTGACTAACCTCCAAGGACCCAAGCAAGTATGGGTACCTAAAAGACATTAAATTGTTTTGTAGGTAAATTACAAGGCCGGAGGAAGGCATTGGGTGCTTGATAGTGGGTGCTCTCAACATATGACCGGTGATTCAAGAATGTTCAACTCTCTCAAATCAAATGATAGTGGCATTGATAGCATCACATTTGGTGACAATAGCAAGGGTGATGTAAAGGCTCTTGGAAGGATTGCAATCTCAAATGATCATAGCATTTCCAATGTGCTCTTAGTTGAAAAGTTGAACTTCAATCTTCTCTCGGTTGCTCAATTGTGTGATCTCGGTTTCAAGTGCATATTTGGTGTTGATGATGTGGAGATAGTTAGTGTTGATGGCTCAAATTTGATCTTCAAAGGTTTTAGATATGAGAATCTATACTTGGTTGATTTCAATGCTAGTGACACTCAACTCTCAATATGCTTGCTCACCAAATCAAGTATGGGTTGGTTATGGCATAGAAGACTTGGTCATGTTGGCATGAAGCAATTGAACAAGTTAGTGAAGCATGACTTAGTTAGAGGCTTGAAGGATGTCACATTTGAGAAGGATAAGCTATATAGAGCATGTCAAGCCGGAAAGCAAGTGGGCAACACTCATCCATTGAAGAGCATTATGAGTACTTCCAAGGCATTTGAGTTGTTGCACATGGATCTATTTGGGCCAACTACATACACAAGCATTGGTGGCAACAAGTATAGCTTTGTGATTGTGGATGATTTCACTAGATACACATGGGTATTCTTTCTTGGGGACAAAAGTGATGTATTTGACATATTCAAGAAGTTCATCAAGAGAGTGCAAAATAAGTTTGAAACCACAATCAAGAAAGTGAGAAGTGACAATGGAAGTGAGTTTAGAAACACAAGAGTTGATGAGCTATGTGAAGAGCTTGGAATCAAACATCAATTCTCGGCCAAGTATACACCTCAATCAAATGGCCTAGTTGAGAGGAAAAATAGAACCTTAATTGACATGGCAAGATCAATGTTGAATGAGTATAATGTGAGTCATTCATTTTGGGCCGAAGCAATCAACACGGCTTGCTTCTATAGCAACCGCCTCTATTGCCACAAGTTCCTAGAGAAGACACCATATGAGATCTTAAATGGAAGAAAGCCCAACATTGCATACTTTTGGGTATTTGGTTGCAAATGCTACATCTTGAAGAAGGGCACTAGATTGAGCAAGTTTGAGAAGAAATGTGATGAAGGCTTCCTACTTGGTTACTCAACTACTAGCAAAGCTTATAGAGTTTGGAATTTGGCTAGTGGTTTACTTGAAGAAGTGCATGATGTTGAGTTTGATGAAACAAATGGTTCTCAAGATGAAGAAGATAACTTGGATGATGTGAGAGGAAATCAATTGACCAATGCTATGAAAGAAATGGATATTGGTGATATTAGGCCAAAGCAAGTGATTAATGTGGATGACAACAAAGATCAAGTGCTCCAAAGTCCAATTACACAAGCTAGTGGTTCTCTAATGCAAAATCAAGCTAGTACATCATCTCAAGTGCAACAAGATCAACAAGTGGCTAGTTCATCATCTCCAACTCATGATCAACATCAACATCCAAGCAATCAAGTCCAAGTGCTTCAACCAACTAACATTGCAAGAGACCATCCATTGGATTCCATCATTGGTGACATACAAAGGGGAGTTCAAACTAGATCAAGATTGGCATCATTTTGTGCTCACTCTTCCTTTGTGTCAATGGAAGAACCCAAGGACATTGATAGAGCATTGAGAGATCCGGATTGGGTAAATGCAATGCATGAAGAGCTCAACAACTTCAAGAGAAATGAAGTATGGGAATTAATTGAGAGGCCTAAGAATCACAATGTCATTGGAACAAGATGGGTCTTTCGCAACAAGCAAGATCAAGATGGGATAGTAGTAAGGAACAAAGCAAGACTAGTGGCTCAAGGTTACACACAAATAGAGGGTCTTGACTTTGGTGAAACTTATGCCCCGGTTGCAAGATTGGAAGCAATTAGGATCTTACTTGCCTATGCTTGTGCTCACAATATCAAGCTATATCAATGGATGTAAAGAGTGCATTTCTCAATGGGTACATTCAAGAGGAGGTGTATGTGAAGCAACCTCCCGGTTTTGAAGATGATAAGAAACCCAATCATGTCTACAAATTGAGAAAAACTTTGTATGGATTGAAGCAAGCACCTAGAGCATGGTATGAAAGATTGAGAGACTTCTTGCTATCCAAAGGATTTGTCATGGGCAAAGTTGATACAACACTATTCACCAAGAAGATTGAGAAAGACTTGTTTGTGTTGTAAATATATGTTGATGATATCATTTTTGGTTCAACCAATCAAGATTATTGTGATGAGTTTGGAAAAATGATGGCCAAGGAATTTGAAATGTCAATGATTGGTGAACTTAGTTTCTTTCTTGGACTTCAAATCAAACAAATGAAGGAAGGAACATTTGTAAGCCAAACCAAGTACATCAAATATATGCTCAAGAAGTTTGGCATGGAAGATGCAAAGAGTATTACAACCCCAATGGGCACTAGTGGAAGTTTGGATAGTGACAAGAGTGGCAACATGGTGGATCAAAAGCTATATAGATCAATGATTGGTAGCCTACTCTATGTGACGGCATCAAGGCCCGATGTGATGTTTAGTGTATGTATGTGTGCAAGATTTCAAGCCTCACCAAGAGAAAGTCATTTGAAGGCAACAAAGAGAATATTGAGGTACTTAAAGCATACACAAGATGTTGGATTGTGGTATCCCAAAGGTGCAAGTTTTGAGCTAGTTGGATATTCGGATTCCGACTATGCCGGTGATAAAGTGGAGAGAAAGAGCACTTCTGGGACATGTCAATTGTTGGGAAGATCACTTGTCTCATGGTCATCCAAGAAGCAAAATAGTATTGCACTATCTACCGCCGAAGCCGAATACATCACCGCGGGTAGTTGTTGTGCACAAATCTTGTGGATAAAGGCAACATTGAAGGATTTTGGAATCAATTTCAAGAATGTGCCATTGCTATGTGACAATGAAAGTGCCGTGAAGCTAACCAACAATCCGGTTCAACATCAAAGAACAAAGCATATTGATGTTCGCCATCATTTCATTAGAGATCATCAACAAAAGGGTGACATTGCTATTGAGAGTGTGGGCACCGAAGATCAATTAGCTGATCTATTCACCAAGCCACTTGATGAGAAGAGATTTCACAAGCTAAAGAATGAGTTGAACATACTTGACTTCTCCAACATGAGTTGATGCACCCCATATATGACATGCCTCTCCTTCGAGCCCCAAGGTACAATTGGTTGACATGTCATACATTCTATGCTAAGGACTTGTTTAGTGCATCTAGTCATAATTTATATATTCTAGGCTCATTCATGAAAATCAAATGAATTTGAAGTTTATATGGTACCACTATTGTTTCCATGACTTGTATGATCTAGTGGTAGCATATAACTTGTTTAAGTAGCTTGTGATCCTAAGTGTTTAATCTAGAAAACTTGTCTAAATATTTGCTTCAACATGGTGCATGATAACCCTTCTAGGGAGGTGTGAAGAAGCTTGCCCTTGGATCAAACCAAAGTATTTTATTTATGCAAGCAACCTAGGTTGTTTCATAAACTTGATCCCCACCCCATATTTCAACATGATAATCTATCTAAAGTTTGCTCCTTGTGGTCAATTGGTGCCAAAGGGGGAGAAAATATTGTTCACAAAGATAGAACTCAAAGGGGAAGAAAATGTTGTGGGGGAGAAAATATTGTTCACAAAGATAGATCCTAAAGGGGGAGAATTGATAAAAGAAGGGGATCAACTAAAATTTTGAGCACATAAGTAGGGGGAGCAAGCTCTTAAGCATGAATGTTGCATTTACATGTGCACGTCATTTGTATGATGCATAGTTATGCATTCCATTTTCTCCGATACATTGCTTGTGTGGTGACTTGCTAGTATAATTTGAATGTTGCATTAAGGTACTAGCATGAATAGGAAGTAGTTAGATTTTTCTTGCTTCATGTTTTTTAAAGTGGTACTAGAGCCTTGCTTATAATGTTGATCTCACGAGGTTTCTAGTTATGTTTGTGTTTTTCCAAGTGGAATCTAACTACACAAGGTGCTAAGATGGTGTTTATCGCTACTCCGATGGTATCACGCTTCAAAGGTCTATAATCTTAAACACTTAGCACCTATTGGTAGTCAATGCTCCTAATCTTTCCTATCTAACATGTATGCTTCCAAAATCCAAACATATAGCATACATGTAGGGGGAGCCATTGCTATCAATTTGAATTCATGATCACATGTCCATAATTCTTACACATGGTAATATACTTGGACAATGTGACATGGGTTCAATCAAAATTTTATTATAACATCTTTGTGAAAGGGTTGTCACCAATTACCAACAAGGGGGAGATTGAAAGTCCTATGTTTGGTGTTGATAATTAGTGACAATGCCTAAGTACTAATCCCATGCCTAAGTTGTATGTAGCATATGAGGATTAGTACACTCCAAGGTTGGTGGCAAGATGGACATGGTGATCATGATGGCCACACTTGGATTTGGACGCAACCCTACGTGATCAAGGCAAAGGTATATGCTTAAGGGTTGTGTTTTAGTAACCAAGACACCTAGTGGGTGTGGTTACATTATAGGATAGATAGCCGTACTATAAAGAGGGGAATGACGCGGCTATTGAACTCCTAAGTGCCTCTAGATGTGCATTTCATGATCATATGCATTTGGATAGAACTAATATCGCCTCGAAAAATGATTGTAAAAATGCTAACACACTCACACATGACGAGATCACTTGGTGATGTTAGCACGTTTGCGACGGCGGTGGAGTTTGAGCGGTAGAGAGGGTTTGGGTTCCTCTCTCCCTCCCGCCGAGCTTGCGAGGCAGGATTCAGGCGTTTTCGAGAAGTTGAAACGATTATTTTCCACTACGCCGGAAGTCCGAAAAAGAAACGGAGGTGAACAAAGGTCACAGAGGTGACCGGACGCTGAACCGGACGCGGTCCTTGCATGACCGGACGCGTCCGATCAGTGTTCAGTGTCTGCGCGTTTTGCAGTTCGACGATCGGACGCGAGGCGCGTCCGGTCACTGATGATCGGACGCGTCCGGTCGTTCAGGGAGCTTACTGGACTGTAACCGGACGCTGGCACTGTCGCGTCCGGTCATGTTCCTTCAGCGCGTCCGGTCGTTGTTTCGTTGAGCGCTGCTCAGGCGACCAGCGCGTCCGGTCATTCACGGGACTAGCGCGTCCGGTCGTTCGCAGTGCGTCCGGTCTGCGCGATGAGCGCGTCCGGTCGTTGTTTCGCAGTTAGCCGTTGGGCGACCAGCGCATCCGGTCAGTTGGACCAGCGCGTCTGGTCAGTGCTTCGCGACTTAGCCGTTGGGCGACCGACGTGTCCGGTCAGTTGGACCAGCGCGTCCGGTCAGCCCGATTTCGGCTGTTTAAGTTTCTAACGGCTATATTCGAAGGGGTACGTCTATAAATACTCGTTGGCCGGCTCAAGGCTCGCTCTCTCGGACATCTCTCGAACATTTGACATACTTGTGAGCACTTTGAGCTAAGCAACTCCCCTCCCACTCATCTCTCTTGCTTCTTTGCATATTCTAAGTGAGATTGAGTGATCCAAGTGCATTTGCATTGTGAGATTGCATCTAGTTGGCACTTGGTGGTTGATTTGCTGCGGGATTCTTGTTTCTCTTGGTGGTTGCCGCCACCTAGACGGCTTGGAGCAGCTTGGAGGCGTTGGCAAGAGTTGGTGTTTGTTCTTGGCCACCTCCGGTGTTTGTGAGGGGTTTGTGCCTACCTCGGCGAAGCGCCAAAGGCAACATTAGTAAATTGCTTCGTGTCATTGCAACCTTTTGCCATTTGGTAGGTTCTTGTGGCGCCTTTTGAGAGGCTCGTTGTGTGACCGATTAGCCACCGAACCACGTGGTGAAGAGGGAGACAACGGGGACTAGCATGCCGGCAAGCACGTGAACCTCGGGATAAATCTTCGTGTCATCACTTTCATATTGTGATTGATTGATCCCGGTGTTCGGTTATCTTGGTATTCATCTCTTGATTATATTGATTGGTTGGCTCAATTCTTCGCCCCTCGGTGATACCCTCCTAACTCTCTCTTGTATTAATTTCTTAGTTATCTTTGCTAGCGAGTTAGCTTTGCTAGAGTAGCTTCTTTGTGTAGCTTGCTAGTTGTAGTTTTCCTTCTCGGTTTGACTTGTGCGGTTGAGTGCACATACACTAGAATTGTGATTTGGTTAGGTGGCTTGCAAACACCCAGTAGGCTAAGCAAAACTCGCATCTCGCTATTTGTTTTGTTGATAAACTTGTTTAGCTTGTCTTTGTAGAAAATTTTAATAGGCTATTCACCCCGCCCTCTAGCCATCAAGACCTTTCACCAGGGTAGGTGGTGGTGGAGGGGGTGGCTGTTCCTCATCCTCATTGCCACGACCCCGACGGAGGTTGTACGACATCTGCAAAATGCATAGCCAATGAGCACTGACGATGTGGGAAATTTGTAGATGAATTATTGTAAATAGGTCAAACTGATTTCATGAAAATGACTTTGCAAAGAATCAAGGCACAATAATTCATCACAACCGCACAATCCATTCAAGCGCATCAATTGACACAATCATGTGTGGGCATCCAACAAGATGTATTTTGATAAAAGGCTCACTCACAGGGAGCACAATAATGACTGAATCGTTTACTTTAATATCTATGTGACTTTTGACCTTTTGTACGGGTACTCGGATTCGATCCCAAAATTTTCAATCGACTGAGAAAGGCTACTTCAAACTGACCACAAAGAGACTTCTCAACGGTAGAGTTCCATGGTGGATCATGACTAGCCGCCTTGATACCAGCGCGTGCCAAGCAGCACAGCCTTATGTCGCGCGCCACAGGAGGCCCTCGGTTTTGTCACGGCACCGAAGGTTGCTAATCGTGATACGATCACCGAACGTAACACAATAAGACATCCATTTGTGATCGAAATTAACAGGTTCAAACTAAACATCCAGGAAACATAGGGTTCGACCTTACATCCCAAAAGCCAAGTTATTACAAAGCCTCACTCCAACACAGGGAGGGCACAAAAGATGATCCTAACATCGTAGCTACGTGATGACTACTCTAAGCATCGTTCTCAGAGTCGGTGTCAAGGATCTCCCCGCCATCCTCGTCGCTAACAGGCTCTAACTCCTCATCTTCTTCTTCTTCTTCTTCTGGTTCTTCCTCTAGTGGGGCATCCGGTGGTCCATTGACCTCCACTTCATCATCATCTTCAGCCATGAAGACTCCCGAACCCATCTCTTCATCTGCGTTATTGTCCCAAGGCAGCAGAGGATTGAGCTGGTTGTTCAGGCGGTGCACTTCTTCATGAAGATTGTCATTGTATTCTTCTGCATTCTCCAATTGTTGCTCGAGCTCCACCTGACGAGCTCTCAGGATGTTCTCCTCGTACCAGGCTTCATCCCTCTGGTTCATGACATGGACCAGCATGCGTTGACAGTTGCGATTGGCTACTGTCAACCTCTGGACCACAAGTGTTTCCTGATCACGGTCATGGATCACTTGCTCTAGTTGCTGCTGCGATGCATTCCTAGCAGCAGTCACCTCGGTCAACTCAGCCCTCAGCCTTTTCACCTCAGGGGGCTCGAGGCAGGGCTCACATGGAGGTAGCTGGTGGCGAGGGGCCCTGCCTCCGGTTGACTTACGAGCGGTCCTCTTAGTGCGTGCCATCTGTATCAACAAGATACGACTTAAGGTGAGGATAATTTAGGGGATACGAAATTTAATTTAGTCGGGACTATTGATATTTTAAGGAGGGAGTAAAATGACATGTATGACATAATTAAACATGATGCATGCACGTTCCGTACGCCCTCTCACCTTAGTAGAAACCTAAATTTCTAACGCTAGGCGGTGGCATACATACATTCTCTCATATAACGAAACTATCGGTCTACTCGTTACGCTGTTAGTGTACCTGCAGAAAATCTCATTTCAGCCCAACAGTTTCCCAATATAAACACACAAGAAAGCAGTAAATTAAATACTTTCCATATACACATCCCCTGATGTATATACTTCAGTATCAAAGCTACCTGATATATATAATCCCACAATTAAGTGCTTACATAATTACATGGTTTGAACATGTAAGTATACAAGTCACCAAAGCTACTCTCCCCTAGACCGCCGGTTGGACGATCATGCTCTCTGAAAGCATCTAGGCCCCGAGAGTTGGTTTCGGCAATTGATGACAACGCTTTATTACCATGACTAACGTGTGTTTTGCAGAAACTTTGGTAAGTTAGTCGTTAGGATCTTTGTTTTCTCTTTTGGTCGTACTATAAAGGGGGGTATGAGCGAGTAGCTTGACCTAGGTGAGTCTTATGTTTAGGTGTGATGCACACTTGTTAAACTTAGCACTAGGAAGCTCTAGAATAGCTCAAAGTTCAGTTGGAAGCAACTTGGTTCAAGTTGTGTCGTGTTTCAGAGAGTTTAGAGGGTTTTTCCCTTGACCGGACGCGTCCGGTCAGTTCAAAACCGCGACTGCGTTTCGGCGCTGACGACTGGACGCGGCCCTTGCGAGGACCGGATGCGATGGTCAGGGATGACATGTGTCACCTGAGGGAAACCATCTAATCGGACGCGAATGGGGTGTGATCGGCGCGTCCGGTCACGTTCCAGTAAGGTCCTTTGATGACCGGACGCGTCCGGTCATCACCGATCGTACGCAGTCGCGCGTCCGGTCTCGTTACAGTAAGCTCCCTGCACGATCAGACGCGTCCGGTCACTCAGCCGAAATTTTAGGATTTCGACCGTTACGAGCGACCGGTGCGTTCGGTCACTTCGACCGGCGCATCCGGTCAACCCGTATTTTTGCTGAGTTGGCAGGTAACGGTTCGTTTTGACTGTGGGGTGTATAAATACATCTCCACCACCTCTTTTAGAGGTCTCTTGCTCATTTGTTCAGCTGAGAAACACCTTTGGAGTGCAAGGGAGTGCAAGAGCTCTAGTGAGGAGTGTGATTTGAGAATCAAAGCTTGAGAGTTCCTCACTAGTGATCAGAGAGTAGTAAGTGTGCATCCTCCTTCTCATTAGTCTCGTTGTGGCCTAGTGAGAGTTCTAACTTATTACTCTTGGTGATCGCCATCACCTAGATGGCTTGGTGGTGATTGGGAGTTTGGTGATCATCCGACGGAGCTTGTGGATGACTCAACTCATCTTGTGAGCGGTTTTGGGCGATTCACTGTGACGGAGTGTCGAAGAATCAGCCCGTAGAGAGCACTTGATCCTTGCACGGATCAAGGGAGAGCTACACCCTTGTGCGGGTGCTCCAACGAGGACTAGTGGGGAGTGGCGACTCTCCGATACCTCGGAAAAACATCACCGTGTTCCTTGCCCTTACTTTCAAGCATTTATATTCTCGTATTTACATTCATTGCTTGATTTACTTTCCTAGAATTGCCATGCTAGACTAGGATTGGAAACTAGGGTGCAAAACTTTTACCGGTAGAATCTCTAGGAACACAAGTAAGCACTAGGGGTGAATTCCGGCTTGTAGGATTTAATTCTTGCAATTAATTTTTAGAAAAGCCCAATTCACCCCCCCCTCTTGGGCATCTTGATCCTTTCAATTGGTATCGGAGCTGAGTTGCTCCTAATTTAGGCTTTACCGCCTAGAGCAAGATATCTAACGGGGAAGGACCACCTCCCACCTTTGAGGGGGATGATTTTCCATATTGGAAAATCCGTATGGAGGCGTACCTCGAAGCCATAGATGTTGGGTGTCTTAGAGCCGCAACCCAAGGGCTTCCCGCTATCAAGGATCCCGCCAACCCAAGTGGTGACGAGGAGAAGTACGACCGGTGGAATGCAAAGGCCAAAAATGCACTCTACCGGGGCTTAGGCAAGGATATCTTCAATCATGTGCATAATGCAAAGAACGCTCATGAATTGTGGGAAAACCTTTATGCTCTCCATGAGGGAACTAAGAGTGAGCGTGAGGAACGCTATCACATTGCTTTAAAGAAAATCAATTCTTTTGAGATCCTTCCCAAAGAAAGTGCTAATGATATGTACACTCGTTTGAATGTTCTTGTAGAGGACCTCAATGCTCTTGGGCTCACTCAAATGAGCCAATCGGATGTTGCAAGGAAGATCTTGAGTGTTCTTCCTGTTGAGAAGTATGTGCACATGAGATGTACATGCACATCACTCCGGAAGAGGGCTCATCATCTTCCAAGAAGAAAGACTTGGCCTTCAAAGCTAGCCATGACAAGAAGAAGAAGAAGGGCTAAGCCATGATGGTGCAAGAGAGCTCAAGTGAAAGTGACATTGATGATGAATCACTTGCACTTATGGTGAGGAAGACCACCAAAATGCTAAAGAAGCTCAACAAGAGTGGCATCAAGTTCGATGGCAAGAAAAAGAAATTCTTCACAAGTAGCAAAAGGAAGCCAATCTCGGAGATGGATTGCTACAATTGTGGTGAACTTGGCTACTTGGCTCATCAATGCCCTAGACCTCCAAAAGACAAGTACAAGAACAAGAACAAGGGCAAAAAGAATGATTCAAGTGATGAAGAAGAAGAGAAAAAGAAAAAAAAGCCATACAAGAAGAAGGATGGCAAGAAGAAGGAATTCCACAAGAAGAAGAAGGGAGGAAAGGCATACATTGTTGGTGATTGGCTCACCGACATTGAATCATCTTGTGAGTCCTCCGAAGATGGGAGCGATGATGAGAAAGAGAAGGTTGCCGCATTTGTGATAGGGCCATCATCTTCACCGACATCTTCATCACCACCTTCACCGCCTCCTTCACCATCATCGTCCACTACTCACCTATGCCTCATGGCCAAGGGTGAACGAAAGGTACAAAATCATGATAGTGATGATGATGATGATAGTGATAGTGATGATGAATATGATGCACCTTCTTATGATGAACTTGTAAAATTATTAAACAAATACACTAAAATCATAAGAAGGACTAGAAATGAAAATGATGAACTTCAAAATGAAAATGAATCACTCTCATCCAAGCTTGAAAGTGCTCAAAAGGCTAGTGGTGAGCTCAAAGATCAAAATGAAATTATGTCTTCCACTCTCAAGGAGCTCAAAACTTCTAATAAAGAGCTTAGAGATCAACATGATAAACTTGAGGAGAAGTATGATGAGCTCATCACTAGGCAAAACTCTCTAAAAGATAAATATACAACATTAAAAATTGACTATGATAGTCTTATGGTTGCTAATGAACTTTCTCTTGAGACACATAATGCTACTAACAAAGCTATTAAGTGTGACATAGCTACATCATGTGATGACTTGATCATTGAAAGCATTGAGCAAGGTTCTAGTAGCAAAGGCAAGAGTGTGGTTAAGTCAAGCAACTATGATGATTATGCCAATATCAAGAGTGAAAATGAGAAGCTTGCAAATGAGAACAAGAAGCTAAAAGGTTTGATGGCTCTTGAGAAGCGAACAACAAATGAGTCACCATTGAAGAAAACAAAAAGCTCAAGCAAGAGAAAAAGCATCTCAAGACCGGCCTAAGCAAGTTCACAAGAGGCCAATATTTGCAAAGTGAGCTACTCATGAACACCGTAATGAAGATGGATAGAAGTGGTATTGGGTACTTGGCAAATCAAGAGAAGAAGGCAAAAGCTCAACAACAACAAAGCAAGTCAAAGCCCAAGCCAAAGAGATGTGTTGAGTGTGGAAAAGAAGGTCATTTTGCTTATGAGTGCAATACTCCACCACCACAACCCTTGCCCAAGCATGCTAGACCCTTTGCCTTCAATGCTCATTACATGCTAAGAAAAGACTCAAATGGAAAGATGAAAGTTATGTTCTTGGGTCCCCCAAACAAGAATAGGCCAAAGAAAATATGGGTTGCCAAGTCACTAGTTGAGAAAGTCAAGGGTCCCTCTCAAGTTTGGGTCCCTAAACAAAAGGCTTGATCTCTTGTGTGTAGGTGAACTACAAGACCGGTGGATTTCATTGGGTTATTGATAGTGGTTGCACTCAACATATGATCGGTGATCCTCGTATGTTCACCTCCATTGAAGAGAATGGGATTTGTCAAGAGAAGATCACATTTGGGGATAATTCAAAGAGCAAAGTCAAGGGTATAGGCAAGATTGCAATATCAAATGATCACTCACTCTCAAATGTGCTCTATGTTGCTTCATTGAGTTTCAACTTATTATCCGTTGGGCAACTTTGTGACCTTGGCTTCCAATGCTTGTTCACACCTAATGAAGTGGTAGTTTCAAAGATAGATGACAAGCAAGTGATATTCAAAGGCTTTAGATACAACAATCTTTATCTTGTTGACTTCACCTCCGAAGATGCAAACTTGATGACATGTTTGTTCACCAAGACCTCACTTGGATGGCTTTGGCATAGGAGGCTTGCTCATGTTGGAATGAACACTCTCAACAAGCTATTGAAGAAAGAATTAGTGAGAGGGTTGAAGGATGTAAAGTTTGAAAAGGACAAACCTTGTAGTGCATGCCAAGCGGGCAAACAAGTTGCAAACACTCATCCAACCAAAGCTTTTATGTCAACTTCAAGAGTGTTAGAACTTCTACACATGGATTTGTTTGGACCTACAACCTACAAGAGCTTGGGTGGAAATCTCTATTGTCTTGTGATAGTGGATGACTACTCAAGGTACACATGGACCTTCTTCCTTCATGACAAATCCGAAGTGGCCAATTGCTTCAAGAAGTTTGCAAAGAGAGCTCAAAATGAATTTGAAGTCAAGATAAAGAAGATTAGAAGTGACAATGGCAAAGAGTTTGACAACACAAACATTAGAAGTGGCCATTTGCTTGGGAGGTCTTTAGTATCTTGGTCATCTAAAAAGCAAAATAGTGTGGCTTTGTCCACCACCGAGGCGGAATACATTGCCGCGGGGGCTTGTTGTGCATAAATCTTATATATGAAACAAACCCTCCTAGACTATGGAATTGTTCTTGAAATGTTGCCACTTTTATGTGATAATGAAAGTGCCGTTAAAATTGCTAATAATCCGGTACAACACTCTCGCACCAAGCACATTGATATCCGCCACCACTTTCTAAGAGATCACATTGCTAAAAATAATATATCACTAGAAGGTGTAAGAAGTGAAAATCAATTAGCGGATATCTTCACTAAACCTTTGGATGAGGCCACCTTTTGTAGGTTGAGAAGTGAACTCAATGTGCTTGACTCTAGTAACTTTAAAAAATAAGCTTGTGTTGTCCCTTGCATTGCATTGTATTATATGTCATGTTTAATTACCCGCAATGCATCTAGGGCTTGGCTAACACGGTTACGATAACCCTCCTTTGGAGGAGTGAAGAAGCCTAACCGTGGATCAAACTTGACAAGCAACCTAGCCTTACTTACTTGTATTGCATTGCATTTGCATGGTTGTTGCTTTGTCGTTTCTTTTTGGTTTAGCTTTGAGCAACCTCTTTGTTCGTCCATGGGTAGAGAGAGAATTTTGACGCTCCTAAGGGTTCAAAAACTCTATTGCATGGTCATACGTTGCTCCTTGGGTGTTTGTTGCCTATTTTCTTAAAAATAATATTAGCCTAAGGCAAACTATGTTGAAAAACTTGAGGGTTTGAGTGAGGTCACTCATATTAGGTTCTAATTGGTGTTTATTTGTGTCTCCTTGAATTGGAACTTGATTGGGAGAAGTCGCGTCGAAGTTCGGATTGAAGAAAGGCGAAAAATAGTGACCGGACGCAGGACCGGACGCTGCACCGGACGCAGTAATGCTTCACCACCGCGTCCGGTCCCGGCGATCACCAGCGCGTCCAGTCATCCAGAAGATCATCTCCTGACCCGGTGACCAGACGCTGCACCGGACGCGCCGCTGTTGACCACCGCGTCCGGTCCCGGTAACCACCACCGCGTCCGGTCATCCGCGATGACTTTCCCAGGTAACCCTCGACCGGACTCTGTCCGCGTCCGGTCAGTTCTAACTGGACGCGTACGGTCGCTCCAAGTGCTTACTGGAGTGTGACCGGACGCTGCACCACCGTGTCCGGTCAAATCGACCACCGTGTCCGGTCATCGCATGACGAGCGGATCTAACCCTTCATATATTTCTTCGTTGCCGGTTCGTTCTTCTTCAATCTAATCGCCGCCCGTGCCCTAGCCGCCGCGTTTTTTGCCGATTCACCGCCTCCTTTGCCCTAGGTCGTCGGAGATCATGCCACCGCCGTGCCCTGCCCTTCTCCTCCGGTGAGCCGCCCTGCTGAGCTCCACCGCGCTGCGCCACCCGACCCGTCGCGCCGGCCTTTGCCACACTGCTCTGCCCTAGCCACGCCGCGCCGCTACTCTCATCGCTGCGTCTGCTGCCGCCGGTGAGCCGGCCACCATCATCTGCGCCACCTCTGGCCGGTCACTTGCATCCCTCGCGCTCGTCTTCGATCTTGGCCACCGCGATGGTTGCCCTAACCCTAACCCTAACCCTAACCCTAACCCTAACCCTAGGGTTCGTGCAGCGTCATCTCCGTCATTCGTCGTCAAAATTTCTTCGCGCGACGTCTTCATCGTGAGGTTGTTTCGCACCCCCTATTTCTCCCTGTTAGGGTTTGCCAAAAGTTCATTGTTTGATATCCTAATTATCTCTTGTTTCGGCAAATCAGAGCTCGTCCGGCGTTATTCGGGAAGTCTCGCGAACTAGGTCATCTTACCTTTCACCGAGTTCTCGTCGATCCGAGGTAGCTATCACGTTTCATTTCCTACCTTATCCTACATGCTTGTTATCTCTAGGGTTTCGTACCTTTTCGTTATATATGATTCTTATAGTAGATCTATCTATTCCGTCTTTTCAGCGAGTTTGTCGGTGTGTCGGGGTGACTGCTCTTCAGTTGTTGAATCCGAGGCCAAGCCTGCGGATACGGATTGAGGCCAAGCCTCTTGAGTGTCAGTACACCATCTTACAGAGGATTTCCGACAGTTTGACAGCATGGTTCATTGCAAGAACACCGGTGGTGATGGGGATGATAGTCCGCCTCGTCTGTCTGAGGTTGCGCGTGGCAAGCGCATTAAGGTTATGGCCAGAAAGAAGAAGAAGACCCTTACAGATGCAGAGATTGCTCAGGCCGTTGCAGATGCAGCAGAGCAGGCAGAGAGGGGAGGAAGGAGCAGTGGTATTCGCATTGGCGAGTGTCGCTTTCATCTTGAAGGTCGACAGCTCGGTACAGAGGCCACAGAGGGCACAGAGGATGCAGATGCTATGTCAGTTGACCCACCTACAGAGGCTCTAGAGGGGACAGAGGAGCAGCCAGCTCAGACTCCACCACGTCGCCACTCCACACGCACATGAGCTCAGGTGACTCCTAGGCCAGAGGGCCAGCGTCGTGGAGGACGTCCACCTCCCAGGGCTAGAGGTTCACCCCCAGTCGAGCACTTTGACTTGAGAGGTGCTACAGCACGTCAGGTGCAAGGGTTGAGATTTGTTGAGGTTAGCCGGTGGTTCCCACCTCAGAGGGACTCTAGAGCTTTAGAGGGTTTCTATACTCCTCTGCAGGAGGATTTTTACAGAGCTTATGTTGACAGTGGCATTGCCTTTCGACCATAGAGGGTCTGTCGTATTGAGTCACTTGTTGAGATAGTGTGTGAGCAGCTTCGTCCGCACCTATCCTTTCTACCGGGCTTGTCTGATTTTCTTGGACGGACAGGTGCATACTGCGGCACTTGGGTTAGAGAGTTCTATGCTTCATTATGGATTGATCCGGCCCATGAGTTCATACACTTTGCTTTCCGAGGCCGCGACCGCAGACTGTATAGCACTAGAGTGCAGGAGATTCTCAGACTCCCAGCTTCAGACACGAAGATTCATCAGCTCTGCTTTGGTCAGACACCTCCACCCAGACGTCTTCATGGCGGTACTGTGCCACCTACAGATCTTATCCGACCCTGCTTCCGTGAGCCTTTTGGTGAAGGGTCTCGTCGGACTCCTGCTAGTTTGACACCGCTTGCTTGAGTCCTAGATGCTATTGTCAGGCGGACTCTTCTTCCTAGGATTGGCTACAGAGAGGGATTGACCAGGATGCAGCTATGGGTTGTTCACCACCTCCTCTCACAGACACCTTTTGACATTTGGGATCTTATGCTTAGTGAGATGGAGGACACCCTGGCAGAAGGCTTCAAGGGACACCGTCAGCTGCCCTATGCTCATTGGATTTGCTTCATCATCAGATCTGCACTTGAGCTTCCTGCAGAGATTAGAGCTGAGATATCTGATACTACCACTGTTTTTCCTGAGTATGATATCCGTCAGCTATGGACTTCAGTTACGAGAGAGCAGGCCCCTGTGCCAGGACAGCGAGAGAGACCTGAGGTCCCTGAGACAGCGGCTGAGCAGGATACGACCGTACAGGGTCTTGCTGAGGCAGAGCTTGCAGATCTAGATGCTCAGCCTGCTGATCTAGCTGAGGATGAGGCCTCTGACAGCACTGACGAGGATTATCAGCCCATCCCCAGGTATCGGTCTCCTCGACCTCACGACCATGAGGCCGGTGGTTCTGGTTCAGCCTCCCGCTCAGACCCAGCCATGGTGGCTATACTTGAGAGGTTGACCTAGGCACAGGAGCGATAGGAGCTTCAGCTACAGAGGCAGGCTCAGGACACAGCTGCAGCCTTTGCTCAGATCCAGGCTCGACAGGATGAGTTCTAGCGACAGCAGCTTGAGATCTAGCGTCAGCAGGTAGAGATGCAGCGACAGCAGGCAGCAAACCAGCAGCAGTACTTGGATCTTCTGCGTCACCTAGTCACAGTTGGGGTTCCTCCACCTGCTTCTGTCCTGACTCCAGCTTTACAGAGTGGACCTTCGAGTCAGGGACAGCCGAGCTTTCAGTTCACTTTTCCACAGCAACAGGTCCCCCAGTCGTTCCAGTCCCCGAGCTACACGCTTATTTAGACGGGGTTTACTCCTTTAGACCAGCCTCGCCCTCACCTACTGGCAGGCACACCATTTGTTGATTTTAGTGCCACATATAGTGAGTTGACTGGTCAACCGACGCCCTCGCACACCACTTTTGCTACCTCTTCAGGGTTGTCAGCTTCTGAGGCAGCTGTTCCTCCTGTGACAGGGACGGGCACTACAGAGACAGTTCCTTCGTCAGTTGCCTCGACCGATCCCCCAGCTATTGGCTTACTTCAGGCTCAGGTCACAGAGACTGCTCCACTTGTTGCTACTTCGTCAGTACCTGTTCCTGTTGCTCAGACCCAGACCGCTTTACAGCCGCGTGCTTCTTCAGAGGGTCAGCCTGATAGCTCCGAGTCCGAGGAAGACACTTCTCTGTTCGTGATCACTCCGCGCTCCTCGGCACCCGACTCGACTCCGTCTGTTCCCCCCATCAGATCCTTAGATTAGTTTTTAGCGGTTGATGCCAAAGGAGGAGAGAGAGTAGATTCAGGGGGAGTTTTAATAGAGGGTTTTCGTTTTTATTTGTGTGCTATATTCATGCATCATGTTTACTTTACAGTACTTGCATTCTTGTGACATGTGGTCGTGTGAGATACTTTGAGTCTCCTTGGTATATCTAGTCTTAGTTTTAAATCATGTCACTTGTTTGATTATAGCTCTAAGGTTGTGCTTCCGTGCCTTACTCCAATTTCTTTTGAGCTATATCTTTATTTGTACTAACGTTTCTTGTCTTATCTTATGAGTACACCCTTTTGGCTTGGGGCACATAAGAAATTCCTAACCCCTTGTGTTTATTGCATTTTGCTCATGTGAACCAAGCATGTTCGAAAACCTCAACTCCTATCTTTTGAATCTTAGTGTTGTCATCAATCACCAAAAAGAGAGAGATTGAAAGCATCTAGGCCCCGAGAGTTGGTTTCGGCAATTGATGACAACACTTTATTACCATGACTAACGTGTGTTTTGCAGAAACTTTGGTAAGTTAGGTCATGGAGGTGATAACTGCTTTGGACACCATGGTATTCATGCCCCTTAATGGAAATCGTTTCGGTTTTCAAAGGAGTGATGTCAAGATTAAGGACGGTTAGTTCCGGATGTCGAGGTGTTGAGTTACATTCGGAATAGTCGTTAGGATCTTTGTTTTCTCTTTTGGCCGTACTATAAAGGGGGGTATGAGCGAGTAGCTTGACCTAGGTGAGTCTTATGTTTAGGTGTGATGCACACTTGTTAAACTTAGCACTAGGAAGCTCTAGAATAGCTCAAAGTTCAGTTGGAAGCAACTTGGTTCAAGTTGTGTCGTGTTTCGGAGAGTTTAGAGGGTTTTTCCCTTGACCGGACGCGTCCGGTCAGTTCAAAACCGCGACTGCGTTTCGGCGCTGATGATCGGACGTGGCCCTTGCGAGGACCGGATGTGGTGGTCAGGGCTGACACATGTCACCTGAGGGAAACCATCTAATCAGACGCGAATGGGGTGTGATCGGCGCGTCCGGTCACATTCCAGTAAGGTCCTTTGACGACCGGACGCGTTCGGTCATCACCGATCGGACGCGGTCACATGTCCGGTCTTGTTACAGTAAGCTCCCTGCACGATCAGACGCGTCCGGTCACCCCTGACCGGCGCGTCCGGTCACTCAGCTGAAATTTTAGGATTTCGACCGTTACGAGCGACTGGCGCGTCCGGTCACTTCGACCAGCGCGTCCGGTCAACCCGTATTTTTGCTGAGTTGGCAGGTAACGGTTCGTTTCGACTGTGGGGTGTATAAATACATCTCCACCACCTCTTTTAGAGGTCTCTTGCTCATTTGTTCAGCTGAGAAACACCTTTGGAGTGCAAGGGAGTGCAAGAGCTCTAGTGAGGAGTGTGATTTGAGAATCAAAGCTTGAGAGTTCCTCACTAGTGATCAGAGAGTAGCAAGTGTGCATCCTCCTTCTCATTAGGCTCGTTGTGGTCAAGTGAGAGTTCTAGCTTGTTACTCTTGGTGATCGCCATCACCTAGACGGCTTGGTGGTGATTGGGAGTTTGGTGATCATCCGGCGGAGCTTGTGGATGACTCAACTCATCTTGTGAGCGGTTTTGGGCGATTCACCATGACGGAGTGTCGAAGAATCAGCCCATAGAGAGCACTTGATCCTTGCATGGATTAAGGGGGAGCTACACCCTTGCGCGGGTGCTCCAACGAGGATCAGTGGGGAGTGGCGACTCTCCGATACCTCGGAAAAACATCGCCGTGTTCCTTGCCCTTACTTGCAAGCATTTACATTCTCGTATTTACATTCATTACTTGATTTACTGTAACACCCTGGTGTTAGTTAGCCTCATAATGCATTCATAATGCATGATCGTGGCATGACATTACCATAAGCATCGTCATTTCATGTGCATCCTTGCTTGAAACATGACCTTGCAATATTGTGGTTTCTATGTGCTTCCTTTATGTGTTGCTAGGGTTTTGTATAGATAACATATGTGATGCTATTGTGTGACTTGGGGGCTTGAAAACATCTTTGATATGTTAGTGGAGCAAAATGAGCTAGGGTTTATATTCATGTTTTGACCAAAATCCAATTTGACTAGGTTTGACCTCAGTTTGACCATAGCACTGATCTGCTTTGACCGATTTAAAAGTGGTATCTAGAGGTCTTGCATGGTTGTGCAACCTTTACCAAAGTTATAGCCAATTTATCAAGGAACAAGAGTCTCAATATGACCATCTCATGAAAATGGACAAAACATCCTCAAACAGGGCCCACAAGTCAGGTTTTCATGTTGTTTCAACACTTAGCAAATTTTCTAAGTCAAAAATGTGACATTTCAGTTTCATGTGCCCACCTTTGGAGCATTGTAAATCTCAAACTATGCTGAACCAGCTCTAACCCATATTGACACTTTTGTAGCACTCACTTAGCTCTACAATATTGTCAATAACACCATCACCTAGTTCTCAATGGTTTAGGATCTAGAGTGCTTTGAAAATCAGGTTTCAGTCGGGTGGGTTGACTGAATCTCGGTTTCAGTTTCAAGGTGCCTCCCTTTGGGACCTTTTATCTTCCAATCCAGACCGAACTAGCTCAAGTCCATATTGACAAAATTGGAGATCTCATGTAGGTCTACAAGTTTGCTAATATAACCTATCGCTAAATCGAGCTGGTTTAGGAGTTGTTAGGGGGCAAAGTCGTGCTGTCAGTCATCGCGTTTGACTGAATCGGGAAAACGGTTTCAGTTTCGTCAGAGTTCAGAAGCTCGAATTGAGTTCGATCGTGGCCGGCACCTCGTAGGAAGCTCGTGCCGCGTGGCCAACACGCGTCAACACCGCACCTTACTCATCTACATGAGATCACCACGCCGCCTAGAGGCCCCAGCTCACTCGCATTCGCGCTCCACCTCTCCTACCTCGCTCTGCTCTGGCGACATCGCCGCCGTGAGCTCATCGCGCCTAGCTCCGCCACCGTAGTGTTGCAGTGAAATTCCTCTCGTATAGCACCTCGCCACCACTCTAGCCCCCTCTAGCGCCATTGGTGGAGTGATTCGACAACCACCATGGTCGAATTTTGAGTTCGCCGCCACCGCACCCCTCCGGACTTCACCGGAGCAGCTCCACCTCCGTGGCCAGTCCAACATGGAGCTTCTCTGAGCCGTGCTCGCCTTGTCCTCCCGCCAGCATGCCCTGTGAAACGTGGAGAACCCACCGGTGCCACCTCTACTGCAGTAGGTATGCCGGAACGGCTCCAACCGTGAGCGTGCTCCGCCATGGCCGCCATGGCCGGCGCGCCCTCTCTCTCTATGTTCGCTCATCCTTTCTCCCTTCTTGCTAGCACATCGGGTGTCCTAGGTCTAGGTTTTCTCTCCTGCATGATGTCACCGCCAATCATGCCCTTGTTTTTGAGGAACACCATTGCGCCGGAGACCTCGTCGTCGCCGCCATGTCGGCTTGCACGCGACCAGGCCCGTCTGGCCTCTCCCTTGCCCCAACTTCCACCTAGACCTCTCCGTCGTGTCACCAGGAAGCTAAAGCGCTCCTCGGGGGAGCTTGCGTTGCATAGGGGTGGTCGGCGCACCACCGGACTTCCTCTGCCGCCCGCCATGGTCGGCGGCGACCCATCCGCAGTGCCTCTTATGCCCACCTGAGCACACCAGCAGGTGCGGGAGGCCTTGAGGTGCACGTTGGTGCTACCTTCGTCGCCGGTCACCATGTCGCCGGTGAGATTTTGGCCGCCGATCCCCTCCCCTGCCGCTGTTTCTATGGCAAGCGGGCCCCAGTGTCAGCGTGACCCCTCCTCTGTCTTCCCCTCCCTGTTCCGACGTGGGCCGAATCAGCCACGGGCCGAGCTGCCCCTGCTGGGCCGGCCCGAGTGGGAGGAATGGATTAGGTTTTGTTTATTTGATTTATTTCAAATGTTTGTTTTGTACTCAAACTTTGTAAATTCATATCTCCTATTCTAGAGGTCCAAATGAGTTGCTTTAAATTTTTGTGTGCTCTGCATAATGTCTAGTTTATTATAAAAATATAATGTGTGCCATGTTTTGTGATGAAATAAATAGTTATTAAGTATACCTGTTATTCATGTAGAAAAAGGAGAAAATGATATCTCTTTCTGTGAAGCTCCAAATGGCATGAAATTTTTATAGTGAACTGCTCATACCATGAATAGATTATGGTTAAATTTTCATACAATTTGGATGTGATTTGGTGGAGTTATATAATTATCTTGTTTTGCTTGAATGGATCTTGTGTGAATATTCATAATTTTTCTATAGATCCAGTAAGGGTGAAACTTGGTGAGTGTTGTTCCTATGTTAGAATGATGTTAGGAAAAATATGAAATCTGTTGTTTGATACTTTTCAATAGGGTTTCCTATTTATGCTAGATATAGACATGTCATCTGTTATTTTTGATATCTCCATATCTGCTTGTCAAAATAAAGTGAAATTTTTATGGTAGCCTATGTGAAGCATTAGGTGGCTACTGTAATTTTTGTAGATTTTTATATATAGTTTTACTGTATGTTTCTTTAATCACCTAATTAACTAAATAAATTATAAAAGAATATTAAATAATTTATTTAGAAGTTGGCACTATACTTTCTGATGTTTCTTTGATATGCACAACAAGTTGGTAAACTTGGTTTGGTCCAATTGTGCTTTTGAATCGTTATTAATTATTTAAGTTAGTGAATCTGCCAATTCTGGACAGATTTGCTAGTTAAGAGAATTAACCTATGTCAGTGATGTTTTAATGCTTGGTGATCTATAACAAAGTTGTTAAGAACTTCATGAACTAGTTGCTGGTAAATTTTGGTAGCTTTTGGACTTATAGTTTAGAAATGACAGATGTTCCAAGCTGGGCTCAGTTTTAGAAGTGCTCTCTGTCTTTTATAACAGATTCTGTATGTATGCTATTTTAACTTGGTAAATGATGAAATCATGCTTAGATGTTTATAAATGAAATGTAGACAATTTTATAAGCTTTCCAGAATGTCCTCTTTCAGGTCATTTGGATTTGTAGAACTCCAGTTGTGAGTTTTCTTAGCTACTGTTGATATTATGTGGTCAATACTAAATTGCTGGAATCTTGTTATGTGTGTGTTTGGTCTTAACCTTGTGGAACCTAGTGGTTTCTTAGAGGTGTTCAAACGTGTTAATACCGGAGAGGAGATTTGCACCTAATCTTGAAGTGATTTGAATAGAGCACCACATAACTTGGTTTTGTGCTTACAACGTTGCAATGTCATTGCATTCATCTTCACATCATTCATGCACGTCCATAAATCATCATGTCATTTTTGGATGCATACATGAAATTCATTGGATGCATATACATGCAATAGGTGTGCCGAGAATCGTGTTACAAGCGAAGTTCCGTTGGGCGTGGAACCCGAAGTTGAAGTCCGTTCGAGAACTGGAGGTCCAGTCCGACGTAGCCGGAGAAGACGTGGGAACCGTTCTTGAAGCTGAACCTCGATCTCTCTTCTTTCGGTTAAGGCAAGCCCCGGAGCATTATAAGCCTCCTACTTTCAAAGCAATTATCTATCTATACATGTTATATGTATTGTTGCATTACGTGATAGGAGTTGGTTGGAAACCCTTGCTGCATTGATAACACTCCTTGTCCAGCAATTCGAACCTTGAATCCTAAGTAGACAGGATCGTATCTATGCTTAGCCCTGCTAAATTAGACCGGTAGAAGTCAGGTGATTTCCTGTCACCTGCGAGATATAGGGACTTATCAGGTCACGGTTGGCTATATTTGCTATCGTGGAAATGAACCATGTGTTAATGAAATGAAATGAGACCGGGCGGGATGACGATAGAGAAGCAGCAAGGCATGGAGGTCTTGGGTGTGGATTTATCCTCGTCTGTGTCGATTAAGGACCGAGACCTGGAGCCTTCTATGTCATTTTGAATGCATGCCTGACATTTAGTTGGCCAGCCTGAGGTTGCCGACCACGAAGCCTAGTAGCTGAACTCAGGCTGCGAAGTTGAAAAGTGAAAGTCGCCTCGGAAGGGAGCCAGAGGGTCCAAGGGTAGGTGAGTTAAAAGTCCTGAGCATCCTGGCCACTGGTATCCCCGAGAACGCGGCGCTGTTTGGGCCCACCCTGAGTTGTACCAAAGGTTATCTACGGCTGCCTTTAGCGGGGTTTGTCAGGTGAGTGTCAGGAATACCCCCCTCAGCTGAGTTGGAATCGATTCGAGTCGCCGTCTCTCCCGGATAGTGAGAAACTTGACTGGTTATATCCAGCGTAGATACACTAATTATTAATGATGGTTCGGAATTGATGATAATTATGATGATGTCCTTATTATACCTGCTATGGTTAATATTGTTTGCTCCTAATGAAGTGATTGCTCTAGTACAGGTGCTAATCTAGATGACAGGTTAATGATCATTAACTCGATGCTTAAGCATTAATGATTACTTATCTGTAATAAGCTTTTCTGCAAATGAGTCAAGCTAGCCCACCTTAAAGCCTTGCATACTCCTTGGTGTCACCGTTGTTTCTGGTTTTTGACGGTTAAGTCTAGCTGAGTACCTTCTCGTACTCAGGGTTTATTTCCCCCCTGTTGCAGGTAGCAGATTCATACTTGTTGCTGCAAGTATTGTCTTCGCCATGTGGGCGTGAAGACTAGACCATATGGGCATGGTCTCTGTAGTATCTCTTCTGGTATGCTTTTGCAGGATGTGACTATGTACTGGCAGTATTTGACCTCAATTGGTTTCAGAAATTATGTTGCTTCCGTTAATCTGTATTTTAGTTTTGTAATAAAATTATTTGTACTCCGATGTATGAGAGCTACTTACGAACTGTTGTAACAAGTGTTGTGTTATGTTGAATCACTACGATCTTGGTTGCTCTCGGTTTGGTTTGAAATCCCTCGTGATTTCGTGGACTACCGGAGTTATATGGGCTCAAGTTTGAGAATTTGATCGTTTCGGCGATTGTTTTTGAACTTGTGCTCTTATAATTTGGACGGTTCTATTACATTTACTTTCCTAGAATTGCCATGCTAGACAAAGATTGGAAACTAGGGTGCAAAACTTTTATCGATAGAATCTCTAGGAACACAAGTAAGCACTAGGGGTGAATTCTGGCTTGTAGGATTTAATTCTTGCAATTAATTTTTAGAAAAGCCCAATTCACCCCCCCACTTGGGCATCTTGATCCTTTCACTCTCACAACTCACACTTACCAGAGCGTCAAGGCAATTGATCCATACATTACCACCCAAGTGGATGGCATCCATACAATATCACGCCGTATGGACGACAAAACAAAAACAAACAAGGCCCCCAAGTTAGTCTTTATAATAAGCCACCTAAGAGTCTTTATTTGGGCTAAAGGATGTAATCACTGGCATACCTATAAAAATAATTTTTAGAGTTTTAACCCTTTTCATAAACAAATACTTTTGTTTTTAAATACTCATACGATGTGTTTAATGTTGAATTATGCTCCGGTACCAGCTGTAACAGAACCGACCAAATTATAAGAGCACAAGTACAAAAACAAGCACCGAAGCGCTCAAATTTTTGAACTTGAGCCCATATAATCCTGGTAGTCAATCGAAACCACGAAGGATTTCAAACCAACTTGCTTACAACCAAGATCGCATCATTCAACATACACATCATACGTTACATTTCACAAGTAGTTCCGAAATACACTTATAGACACGGAGTTGCAAATTATTACAAACCAAGTTTATAAAGTAGCGGAAGCATAACACACACCAGTTGTTTAAAACTACTGCTAGTCTTACTGATCAACATCCCGCAAAAGCATTTGGAAAAGTACATAAAATATGATCACGCCCTAGTGATCTAGTCTTCGTCACCCGCAGGGTGGAGACAAGTCTTGCAGAAGCCTTGATAAAGCATATCATTTGCAACAGGAGGGAATAAACCCTGAGTACTGGAATGTACTCAGCTAGACTTACCCGTCGAAAACCAGAAATAAGATGACACCAAGGATTATGCAAGGCTTACACAAGAGGCTAGCTGACATCACATTTTGTAGAAAGGCATAAGTAATTGAAACTCTTATAACCTGTACTAGCAGTTATTTTTAGCATTTACCTGTCATCTATCTTAGCACCTGTACTAAACATGCACTTGATTATCATCAAACAATTATTAACATTATATCCATAGCAGGTATAAATTGTGGCAACATTGTATCATTCACTTAACCATCTATTTAATTAATGAGATCTACGTTGCCGCTGCTCAAGTCAAGTGTTCACTAACCGGGAGCGACGGCGATTCGAATCGAATTCCTATCCAGCTGGAGGGGTATTTCTAACACTCACTGAGTCACGCCTAGCGAGGGCTGCTCAGGTCATCTTTCGTACAGTTTATGAATCGCGGATCCAAATAATGTCGCGTCCCTAAGGACGACACTCTGCCAGGTGATAGGGACTCTAACCCCCCTTGGTCTCACGCCAATGTCCCCAAGCACATCCTTTCTCTCCTCCAAGATGCAACCTTCGATTCCCGGCCTGAACCATACTACTCGACTTCGCGGTCGGAACGACTTATCCGGCCAACTAAGTGTTAGACTGCGTTCAACATGACTCAAGGACGTACAGCGAATCAGTCCTTAAACGACTCAGATGGGCATAGCTCCACACCCAAGACGTGAAGTGTCTTGCGGCAGTACTATCGAACTCCTGCCCGGTCTCAATTTTATTTTAAGGCATGGTTCCATCCATGATAGCCATAAAGCCACTCGTGACCCATTCCTACATCTCGCGGATGACCGAAAATCACCTGACTTCTACCGGACTAAGCAGGGCTAAGTATTGACACGTGCCTAAACCTAATTAGGATTAAGTACGATATCTGGACAAGGACAGGTGTAATGCGGCAAGTATTTTTATATAACTCCTACCACTTAATGCAATAAATAATTAAAAGTACTCAAGATTAATTTATAAAACAATAGGTTCAGCATGCACCGGGGCTTGCCTTTCAGAAAAGTGGACGGGCGGTGATTTGGACACTCAGGCAATTCCTCAACGGCGCCTCCTCCGCCGGCTGGTTCCTCTGGCTCCTCCGGCTGCTCCTGGGTTTCCTCCGGGATCACTTGCTCGAACTCAAGGAGAGTTACCCCCTCCGGAACACCTATTGCATGAGTGCATAATAAATCTCATGGATGCATAATGAAAGATGCAATATGCTTGGAATGAAATGCATTACAACACTCTTAAAGCTCTATTCAAATCACTTCAATTATTAAGTGCAAATTTCCTCTCCGGTAGAGAAGTACTCACCTAATCTACTCAACCTAAGGTATAACTGTTCTTCTTCAGTTAAGGCCCTAACACCTAACAATCACAAGAGTAACATTACTTAGGTTACCACATCCAACACCAAAATATCACAGCAAGACATTCTGGACAGCAGCCAATTATTTCTAACATAACTGGAGATTCCCAACTCCAAAGGATATGATTCAAGACAATCTGGAAAGCTTATGAAATGCCCTACAAATCATTTTCAGACCTCAACCCTTAATTCCTAAGTTTCCAGGTCGAATTTCCCAAGTTCCAGAAATCTGTCCTCTCTAAACAGAGAGCAGCCAATTCTGAACTGTCACTTAAAACAGCAATAACTCCTAAACTACTAAGACAAATGCTCCCAAATTTTGACACAAGCTAGTTTATCAAGTTTACTACAACTTTGGTATTTACAAGTTTTCCAGCAAACACCTTTATTAAAGGTCAAATCCAAAGATACTACCAGCTGTCCAGAAAACCTAAAATTGGGAAGATTAATTATTTATTTATGTGGCAAATTTCCCCTAAGACCAAACTAATGTTACCAAAAGTTCACCTTGGTCATAAAAACACCAGAAAGCAAGGTGTGCCCACCTAGAATATTTATTTGCACCCCTTTCTTAATTTACTTAATTAATTAAGTGGAATTTCAATCATATATGTAAATTGCTCATAAAATTCTACAAAAATTACAGGAAACTCTCTGACCCAAAAAGAGGCTACTGTAAAAATTTGAACTAAAGTTATTCACAGAAACTCTCTACACAAAATTCACAAGCCAAAAAGGCTGATTTTTGTATAAATAACAAATCACATTGAAAAGTATCAAACAACAGATTTCATATTTTTATTAGACACTTTAGGGTACGAGGACATTCTCCAAAAATTTATAAGAACATTGCACATGTAGAAAAATTACTAAAATTCATTCAAGTATTCCCTAAAACAACATGATAGCATTATAACTTGAAAAGTACACAAGCACTAGTGTCCAAATTTTTACCAGAGCTAATACAGGTATAAATTAGCCTACCTACCAAATTTCATAATTTTTGGAACATTACAATTCAAGTTATTCATTTAACAAATTTACCTTCCTTTTAAAACACATTTCAAAGACCTGGGTGTTCTCCAAAGTCGCTCATTGCTTGAATGATTATATGATCTAGTGGTTAGTGTATGAGTTTGTTCATGAGCTAGTAAACCCATGTACTTGATTTTTTTTAATTGCAAACAAGTGACAAGTTCAACCTCTTTAAGATGACAAAGGGGAAGAGTTTAATACAAAGGGAGAGATTAGTACAAAGTTTGAACCTTAAGCACCCTTTGTGCTTTGTGTGACAGCTTGTAGCCCCTTTGTCCTTAGTATGTCGTTGTTGGACCTTTATGGTGATAGATGACAAAGGGAGAGAGAGACTGATTAAAGCTTCAGGATAGTTTCATTTGCTTATCTTTATACCTGAAGATATGTACTGCATGCTGTCGTTTCTTGTTTTTGAGCTTCATTGATGTCTCTTGGATTTGAGATAGATTGTATCATGTGAGAGATGAGACTTACTTATGCTTTATCTATGTATCTCTTGAGACATGATCTTTTTTTATATATTTTAGTGGCTTGTGGACTTGAGAAAATGTGTAATGAGTGCTATGTGTGAATTACATGTGTTATATTTATTTTCATAAGGACTATGCATGCTAGAATGAAAATATTTGATGTGATGCCTTTATATTTATTCTTGTGTGATATATCTTGTCATATGCATCACGGTTTCACTTTGTCACACACACATGCACCCCACGGAAGCAATGATTTAGGGGGAGTCTCCTATATGTTTTAGTATGTGCAATTGACATTTGAGGTCATTTTATGAATTCTAATCATAAGCACATATTAAGGGGGAGCCTCTCATAAATCATTGAACCCAAAAGTTTAAATGTTTATATTATTTTTGTAAGCTTTAATCAAGTTGTCATCAATCACCAAAAAGGGGGAGATTGAAAGTGCATCTAGCCCTTTAGTGGATTTTGGATGATTGAATGACAACGTGATTAAAAAACTAACCCGTTTGCTAAGTGTGGACAGGTAATAGGTTATCTCACAGGTACTTAATGAAAGCCAAAATGATGTGTTGTTGTATAAACAATCTAGTTCAAGCACAAGACAACAATGCAAATGGAATTCATGCAAATGCTTATTTATTATGGGATTTCCATGTACTATGTGAAATCAAGCTCATGAATATTAGTTAATGAGACATGAGGGATTGCATATGGAATGGTCTTATATTTGAAGCTTACTAAATTGAAATGAAAAAGATAACAGTACATATGAATGGATGATTCAACACAAGATGTGACTTAATGACTTGAGATGGTGAAGATAGCAAGGAAAGGCTTCGAGGTACTAAGCAAGGGTGAAGGGCAAGCGACGGCTTGGCGGCCGAAGAACCTAGCTAGGGTGAAGAAGGAAGTACTTGCATTTAGTTGAGGTACTAATCAAGCTATGATGGTCATATTGATGTGGAGGATCAAATCTATATTGGACAAGTTGATTAAAGTGACTTGATGCATTTGGAGTTATTCATATTTGATGAATGGAATCAAGTCACGTGCTCAAGATGGCTATGCTCAAGTGACAAGATCAATATTGACATGTTGGCACCCTCACTTGATGAAAATTGAAAGACACGGCATCAATTTAAAGAAGATCAACTCAAAAGGTTTAATTTCGTTTTTCTTTTGATCTTGAGTTAATAGGTATGCCGTACTATTAAGAGGGATGCAAGTTTAGGTGGTCTGAGGAAGATAGAGTGCTCAAGCATAATAATAAAATTAAAAGAGAGACACTCTAGCACTTCACGAGCACATAGAATAATTTTCTGTGACTGTCGGTGTTGGAAGTCCCGACGTAAGCCGGAACTCCCGACAGTCGGAAGTCATGACTCTTGCCGGAAGTGCTGACTCCCAGTCACAGCCTGTGCGGTGACTGTGGATGTCGGAAGTCCCGACGTGAGTTGGAACTCCCAACAGTCGGAAGTCCCGACCCAAGCCGGGAGTCCCGGCATCGATGGTTCTACTGACATGCTGTCTGTGCCCGTCGGAAGTCCCGACGATCGTCGAAAGTCCCGACCGTTGGAAGTCCCGATGTTTGTCGAAAGTTCCGACACTGACTTGCACCCGTGGACTTTTGACCTCGCGTGAACAGTGTTTTCTTCATACGTCGGAAGTCCCGAGATCTGCGTCGGAACTCCCGACGTAGATCTGAACGGTTAGTTTTTGCCTTGGAGTATATATACCCGTCTCCTCCATTCTAACCGTTGCCCACTCATTTCATTGCGAAGAACACTCGGCCAAAATAGCCCCCAAGCATTCTAGGCTCATCTCTCTTCACTCCTTTGCTTCCAACTTGGATTCCCAAAGGGTTGAGTGATTGGAGAGTGGATTGAGTGAGAAAAACACTTTGAGCAAGCTTGAGCACTTGATTTCTTCGTCAAGCCGGTTTGATTTGCATTTGTTACTCTTGGGGATTTTCCCTTAGCCGGCGAGGCGTCGCCCAAGAGCTTCCATCTTGTGGAAGAGCCTTGGGAAGTTTGTATTACCCCTGTTTTCTAGTGAAGAAACTCAAGTGACCTTTGTGGTATCCTTGAGTGAGGCAAGGAGGTGGAAGAGACTCCGACCTAAGTGGTCACCTCAACAACGAGGACGTAGGAGCTCCTTTGTGGGGCTGCCGAACCTCGGGATAAATTCTTGTCTCCCGCGTGCTTGTTGTTGTTGTGATTTGCCCGAAATTACGTGTATTTGGTTGTCTTCCTCTCTCTAGCTATTTCTTAGGGTTTGGGCCTCGATCTATGGAGTGGTGGCTTATCAACGTCAAGAGAGTGACCCAACACCTTACCTTACCAGTAAGAAGTGGGTTTGTAAGTTATCGGCATCACAAGGTTCATTTTAGCACTTGTATTTCATTTCCCGTAGGGGTCGGAAGTGCTGACAGTTTGCGTTGGAAGTTATGACCCAAACTGTTGGGACTTCTGACACGTCGGAAGTTCTGACCCATACGTCGGGACTTCTGACACGTCGGAAGTTCTGACCCAAACTGTCGGGACTTCCGACATTAACTGACTAGTGCTTTTTGATTCAACTCTTTGGTTGCCGCTGTTTGGCTCCCTAGGTTTATCTAGTATCTTTTATATACTTTGTGGCTAACTTGTGAGGGGTGGTATTACTCGAATTTGGAGTTTCCATTTTGGAAACTCCTATTGCTAATCGTTTCCGCTTTTAAAGGTGTTGATTTTTCAGAAACGCCTATTCAACCCCCTCTAGGCGACATCCTAGGTCCTTTCAATTGGTATCAGAGCGAGGTTCTCACCTAAAGCTTCACTGCCGTGAGAAAAGGATGTCAACGCCTATCGAGTTGGAGCCGATGCTTCTCCAAAATGATGGTTCAAACTTTCTACCTTGGTCAATTCATGTACTCAATGCTTTTAGAGATATTAGTCCTCTTGTTGAGCATATTGTGTTTGCAAGCATACCTCTTCCTATAGTTGATTGGAGCAACTATAAGAATTTATCAAAAGAGGAAGAGATATGCATGCAACTCAATGCTCAAGCTATCAATATCATTTTGAGTACATTGAGTGCAGAGGTTCAAGATGAGGCAATATTCAATGGACAACCACCTCCTGAGAGTGCTAATCTCATTTGGACCAAACTCGTTGAGTTATATGAAAAATCCAAATGTGATGATGCACTTGAGGCCGAGTCAATGGAAAATATGTCCATTATGTCTTCATGCAGCGAAGAAGCCTCACAAGACCTCAAGAGCGCCGAGTCGGAGCAAGAGGTGCAAGCCGAGGCAACTAGGCTGTCTGCAAGCACATACCGGACGTGTCTGGTATCCCTACCAGACGTGTCTGGTATGGCCAAGGCAGCCGGACAGCAGGCAGTCTGTGATGATGAGGCTCAAGCCCGGTGGCGGCCAAGTGATGAGTCAACCTCAGTATCTCATGATACTCATCACTTGTGTCTCATGGCCAAGAAAAACAAGAAGAAGGCTAGCAAGAAAGATCAAGCCAAGGAGATAGCACGAGTAGATGATCAAGAAGAGAGTGATATTGAAATTGAAGATAGCTACACTCTTGATCATCTAAGCAACAAAGATAAGCTCATTCTCATGAAGCTAGTTGAGAAGAATGATGAGCTAGAAGAAGAGAATGAGAAACAAGAGCAGTCACTTCAAAATCAAGAAAAGTTTCTCATCTCCAAATTGCAAGAGCTAAAGGCCATAAATGAGAGGTATGAAAAATTATCAATTGAGCATGCTTTAGTTACTAACTCCTCTTCTAGTGTTTCATAACTAGAGAAGGAAAACTTTGAGCTCAAGGCAAAATTAGATGAACTCTCAAGCAAATATAATGTGCTACAAGCAAACTATGTTCATCTCAAGTGCTCTCATGAAGAATTAGTAGAATCAAGCATCATGCTTGAGGTGGCTCATGAGGTTGTGATTACAACGGTAAAATCATCTCAACCTCCTACTCACTCACTCACTTGTACACAATCTCAATTGAATACTTCTTGTGCTAATGAGTGTGCTTCTCAAGCAAGCCAATCTTCGATTGAGTAAAAAATTATAGAAAACATAGAGCTCAAAGAAGAGGTGAAAAGATTAAAGAAAGATGTGATTCGATTGAAGGGTAAAGAGAAAGCACAACCTTCTCAAGATAACCGTGATAACATGGTGAAGAAGCTTGAGAAGGGTTCAAACCTTGCTTCCTTCAAAACCCAACAAAGGAATCACATTTCAAGCAAGGCCAACACAACCAAGAGCAAGAAACATGGAAAAAGTATGTGCTATGGTTGTGGATTGTATGGACATGAGTGGGCTACGTGTCCACATAAGAATTGGGCCGACAAGGTTGAAGCCGCCACTCAAAAGGCTTCAATCAAGGAGGCCAAGCAAGTGAAGAGTGATGGACAAAGTGCTTATCTCATAAGCAAGAAATTGGGACATCCTACCAAGAAATGTCCAATATATCAAGAGTCAAGAAAGGTAGCCCAAGTTGCAACAAGAAGATGCTATGGATGCAATGAGATGGGCCACAAGGTTGATGGATGTCCATACAAGCAAAACAAGCATAGAGCAAACAAAGGTCGCATATGCTATGCTTGTGGAAGAAAGGGGCATCTAAGCTATGATTGCCCAAATGGTAACATCCCTAAGCCGAACACATTTGTTTATGATAATATGCTTAGGAAGACCACAAATGGAATGAGCACTAGCAAGGTGATGTGTTCACCACAAACTAGTACTAAGGCCATTTGGGTGCCTAAGCACTTGTTGACTAACCCAAAAGGACCCAGCAAGAGTTGGGTACCAAAATGTGCTTAGGTTGATAATGTAGGTACTTGGTGGTGAGATGAAAGCTTTGGGGTGGTTGAGCAAGCAAATTGAAAACAATCACTCAATCTATCAATCAATTCTTATCATAATCTCATATATGGTTGACCCGAAGATAAATCAATGACCATATCATTTACTTCATCTCTACCATTGGTAACAAGTACCTAAAAACCTTATAGGATAGCCACTTTGTGTTTAGTGCTCAATGGCTCACAAATAAGCATATTTGTGAAATAATTGGAAGTGACTAATTAGTTTCATTTAATAATTATCATGTTTGCCATGTGATGCTTTTAATGGCTCTCTAGTAGAGCAATGCATTTGTTCAGATACAGGCATACAAGAAGTACTAGAGCTAAAACGAAGAATCACAAGCAGCGCTTCAATTGTTTCTGTCCTGCACCTACCGGACGTGTCCGGTATGCCTATCGAACGTGTCCGGTATGGCTAGGGCAGAAAGGAAAAGTGTTTATGTTCTTCACATGCTGGACGTGTCCGGTATGTCTACCGGACATGTCCGGTATGGCAGGAACTAGAGCACTAATTGGGATGCAATTGAGGTTTGATCCATTTGATTTCATATATCCTTAATTCGCTCAGAAGCTTGTGATCTATCAAACCTAAGTGGGTTGTGAGTATGTCTCAACAAAATTTAAATATGGCAAATTACTTTGTGTTGGTCAAAATAGAAAATTGACTCCCAAATTCTTAAAAGAATAAAGTGCTTGTTGAAAGTCATTCAATTTACTTGTGGTACTTATTTAGGGGGAGCTCAGTTTCTATTTTGCACCATTGTGGACTAACAAATTTATCTAGCATTACTTGTAGTCCTTTAGATGAAAATTGATTTCATATATGGTATGATTATTTGACAAGTGAGGTCAACATGATGTTGTAATGCCATGTATTATCTCAGTGGTGATATTGTGGACTAACAAATTTATCTAGTATTATTTGTAGTCCTTTAGATGAAAATTGATTTCATATATGGTATGGTTATTTGACAAGTGAGGTCAATATGATGTTGTCATGCCATGTATTATCTCAGTGGTGATATTGTGGGCTCAAGGCAAAGGTATGTATTTACATACATGCATTGTAAGTGCATCTAAGGCCCTTTATATGCTAGTATGTGCATTTATGTGATATAGGATAGATGTTTTTCAAAATCACTAACTAGCATGTGTAGGTGGTGTGGTTTTTGAAAATCATGTGGTTTTTGGGTCTTTGTGACCTAGTAATGTCATATTATGATTATTGCTACCCTTGGTTGATTATTTGCCTAATCACATGTGACATGGTTCTCTCAAGTCCATAAAAATCCATATGTTCCTCTAAAATCTCTCTCAAGTTTTCTTTAAAAAAATCATAAATTTACCAAATATTCGAAAAAGAGTAAATCAATTCTTGGCTAATTCATGTCCCCTAAGTGAGAATCCTAAGCCTATTTCAATTGATGCAAATATTATGCCTAGGAAGGTTTGTTATGGTACCCTATTGGTTAGTATTGCAAAAATATTCCGCTATTCATACTAAGGCTATGCCTAAGTATTGTGCGTCTAACATGAGAGGACCCAAACTAGTTTGGGTACCATCGAAAAGTGGATGATCATTTGTAGGTACCATGGCATTGGAGACTTGATTCAATGAAATTATTATTGTTCATCTTATGTTGAGTCAAGTATTGAAGCCTAGTGCAATCCTATCCCAATGCCAAGTCAAAATTGAGTGAAGTCCATATGCTATCAACATACAAGTGTCATATTCAAGTTGTGGAAATTTATTGATATATTTGAAGGCCTGCAAATAAATGGAGTTGAAGCTTGCAAACATGATCATAAGCTTTCAAGATCTTGTCAGCTATAGTGCAGCAGTTTTCAGCATATAGCAGTGTAAAAATATATGAAATCTGGTAGCAATATAGAAGTCAAAAGAAGCTCAAATTTTTACAGCTACTAGAAGACTTAGTGTGTCATATCTTCACCAAATTTCATGGTTTTTGGATATGTACTTTGGGAGATATGATTTATTCTTTGAAGAGTACAGAATCTGCCAGGAAAGTGACAATTATCGGATTGATCAAAAGTCGCTTAGATTCAAAGGTTCGCAAATTAGAATCATATCTATAAGTGATTGAGGTACCTATATTTTGGTTTTGGTTTGAGATTGAAGCATGACAAATGATGAGTACAAGATAATTTGTTTGAAGAGTGTATCTGGTACACATTTGGTACTCTAGCTAGAGATCAAGACCAAGACCAAGATGAAGATGGAGTTTAAGTTCTAGTGATAATTGGAGATCTTTTGACAGAAAGAAAAGGACTTAAAGAAGGATTCAAAGTTATTCATCAAATTAAGTCCAACAATATGGATCAATCAAACAAAATCTTTCAAGTGGATAAAGTGATTTTCTTTCAAGTTATTTCAAGTGAGTATCAAGGATATTTTTTTTGGAGAGAGGTCACTTCACCCTAGGCTTGGATGGCTAAAATTGAAGTGGTAATCTAAAGGGACATTTGAGGTACTTGGTTGAAGAAAATCAAGAGATTAGTCTAGAAAGCAAGCAACACCCAAAAGAGAACAAGTCATGAAATTTTAAGTGGTATCATGAAATTTCAAGTGGTATCATAAAATTTCAAGTGGTATTACAAGTGGTGCATCTTTTAGTTCTCTCAAGCAAGCAATGATCAAAGAAGAAGCAAGTCAACCACAACAAGAAGAGTGCACTTGATCATTAGTGATTCTCAATTCATATGGGTGAAGAATAGGAATTCAAAGAATTGGTATCTATTGGTCTTCACCAAGCTTATAATTGGACTTCATGGTGCTATTGGAGAAATAAATTGAAATCTATATGACTATCTTCCTCTCCAATATAGCAAAGGTATCATTGTATTGTGCATGATCATTTTTCATTCCTTACTAGTATGCGGTTAGTGCAGATAGTACATGCTTATAGGATCATGCATTACAAATGAAATTTTTTTAGATTCATAGACTACCACTATTGCTTGAATGATTATATGATCTAGTGGTTAGTGTATGAGTTTGTTCATGAGCTAGTAAACCCATGTACTTGATTTTTTTTAATTGCAAACAAGTGACAAGTTCAACCTCTTTAAGATGACAAAGGGGGAGAGTTTAATACAAAGGGAGAGATTAGTACAAAGTTTGAACCTTAAGCACCCTTTGTGCTTTGTGTGACAGCTTGTAGCCCCTTTGTCCTTAGTATGTCGTTGTTGGACCTTTATGGTGATAGATGACAAAGGGGGAGAGAGACTGATTAAAGCTTCAGGATAGTTTCATTTGCTTATCTTTATACCTGAAGATATGTACTGCAGGCTGTCGTTTCTTGTTTTTGAGCTTCATTGATGTCTCTTGGATTTGAGATAGATTGTATCATGTGAGAGATGAGACTTACTTATGCTTTATCTATGTATCTCTTGAGACATGATCTTTTTTTATATATTTTAGTGGCTTGTGGACTTGAGAAAATGTGTAATGAGTGCTATGTGTGAATTACATGTGTTATATTTATTTTCATAAGGACTATGCATGCTAGAATGAAAATATTTGATGTGATGCCTTTATATTTATTCTTGTGTGATATATCTTATCATATACATCACGGTTTCACTTTGTCACACACACATGCACCCCACGGATGCAATGATTTAGGGGGAGTCTCCTATATGTTTTAGTATGTGCAATTGACATTTGAGGTCATTTTGTAAATTCTAATCATAAGCACATATTAAGGGGGAGCCTCTCATAAATCATTGAACCCAAAAGTTTAAATGTTTATATCATTTTTGTAAGCTTTAATCAAGTTGTCATCAATCACCAAAAAGGGGGAGATTGAAAGTGCATCTAGCCCTTTAGTGGATTTTGGATGATTGAATGACAACATGATTAAAGAACTAACCCGTTTGCTAAGTGTGGACAGGTAATAGGTTATCTCATAGGTACTTAATGAAAGCCAAAATGATGTGTTGTTGTATAAACAATCTAGTTCAAGCACAAGACAACAATGCAAATGAAATTCATGCAAATGCTTATTTATTATGGGATTTCCATGTACTATGTGAAAGCAAGCTCATGAATATTAGTTAATGAGACATGAGGGATTGCATATGGAATGGTCTTATATTTGAAGCTTGCTAAATTGAAATGAAAAAGATAACAGTACATATGAATGGATGATTCAACACAAGATGTGACTTAATGGCTTGAGATGGTGAAGATAGCAAGGAAAGGCTTCGAGGTACTAAGCAAGGGTGAAGGGCAAGCGACGGCTTGGCGGCCGAAGAACCTAGCTAGGGTGAAGAAGGAAGTACTTGCATTTAGTTGAGGTACTAATCAAGCTATGATGGTCATATTGATGTGGAGGATCAAATCTATATTGGACAAGTTGATTAAAGTGACTTGATGCATTTGGAGTTATTCATATTTGATGAATGGAATCAAGTCACGTGCTCAAGATGGCTATGCTCAAGTGACAAGATCAATATTGACATGTTGGCACCCTCACTTGATGAAGATTGAAAGACACGGCATCAATTTAAAGAAGATCAACTCAAAAGGTTTAATTTTGTTTTTCTTTTGATCTTGAGTTAATAGGTATGCCGTACTATTAAGAGGGATGCAAGTTTAGGTGGTCTGAGGAAGATAGAGTGCTTAAGCATAATAATAAAATCAAAAGAGAGACACTCTAGCACTTCACGAGCACATAGAATAATTTTCTGTGACTGTCGGTGTCAGAAGTCCCGACGTAAGCCGGAACTCCCGACAGTCGGAAGTCATGACTCTTGCCGGAAGTGCTGACTCCCAGTCACAGCCTGCGCGGTGACTGTGGATGTCGGAAGTCCCGACGCAAGTCAGAACTCCCGACAGTTGGAAGTCCCGACCCAAGCCAGGAGTCCCGGCATCGATGGTTCTACTGACCTGCTGTTTGTGCCCGTCGGAAGTCCTGACGATCGTCGGAAGTCCTGACCGTCGGAAGTCCCGACGTTTGTCGGAAGTTCCGACACTGACTTGCACCTGTGGACTTTTGACCTCGTGTGCACAGTGTTTTCTTCATACGTCGGAAGTCCCGAGATCTGCGTCGGAACTCCCGACGTAGATCTGAACGGTTAGTTTTTGCCTTGGAGTATATATACACGTCTCCTCCATTCTAACTGTTGCCCACTCATTTCATTGCGAAGAACACTCGGCCAAAACAGGCCCCAAGCATTCTAGGCTCATCTCTCTTCACTCCTTTGCTTCCAACTTGGATTCCCAAAGGGTTGAGTGATTGGAGAGTGGATTGAGTGAGAAAAACACTTTGAGCAAGCTTGAGCACTTGATTTCTTCGTCAAGCCGGTTTGATTTGCATTTGTTACTCTTGGGGATTTTCCCTTAGCCGGCGAGGCGTCGCCCAAGAGCTTCCATCTTGTGGAAGAGCCTTGGGAAGTTTGTATTACCCCTGTTTTCTAGTGAAGAAACTCAAGTGACCTTTGTGGTATCCTTGAGTGAGGCAAGGAGGTGGAAGAGACTCCGACCTAAGTGGTCACCTCAACAACGAGGACGTAGGAGCTCCTTTGTGGGGCTGCCGAACCTCGGGATAAATTCTTGTCTCCCGCGTGCTTGTTGTTGTTGTGATTTGAACGAAATTACGTGTATTTGGTTGTCTTCCTCTCTCTAGCTATTTCTTAGGGTTTGGGCCTCGATCTACGGAGTGGTGGCTTATCAACGTCAAGAGAGTGACCCAACACCTTACCTTACCACTAAGAAGTGGGTTTGTAAGTTATCGGCATCACAAAGTTCATTTTAGCACTTGTATTTCATTTCCCGTAGGGGTCAGAAGTGCTGACAGTTTGCGTTGGAAGTTCTGACCCAAACTGTTGGGACTTCTGACACGTCAGAAGTTCTGACCCATACGTCGGGACTTCTGACACGTCGGAAGTTCTGACCCAAACTGTCGGGACTTCCGACATTAACTGACTAGTGCTTTTTGATTCAACTCTTTAGTTGCCGCTGTTTGGCTCCCTAGGTTTATCTAGTATCTTTTATATACTTTGTGGCTAACTTGTGAGGGGTGGTATTACTCGAATTTGGAGTTTCCATTTTGGAAACTCCTATTACTAATCGTTTCCGCTTTTAAAGGTGTTGATTTTTCAGAAACGCCTATTCACCCCCCTCTAGGCGACATCCTAGGTACTTTCAATAATACCGTGATCATTTCTCTAATCTTATCAGCAAGGTCAACAACAGGTAAATCTTTATGGTATCTAATCTAGTTATTAAATGACTTTGTAATATTACTAGTGATGTAGTCACATTTAATTTCTAGATTGAAAGCACACCTATACCACAATAGCTTATGATTGGTCTATAACCATTTCACTGCTTCTTGTGATTCACTTACCATTTTTGCTATATTGTCATAGAATATGTCTTCTTTGTAAGCCCTTACCGCAGGATATATCTGGCCGAACCCTCTAAACCTCTTCTGCAAATTTCTCGCAAGATGATAAAAACATTCTCTTTGCTCTGCATTTGGGAACACATTTTCACTGCGTTCTCTAAGCCCTTGCAAGCATCAGAACAAACAACAAGGAGTGAAGGATTACCTATTGCCTTCTTTAACTGTTCCATGAACCAAGTCCAATTATCTGTTGTTTCAGAAGCTATGAAGCCATAAGCGACTGGATACATCCAATTGTGACCATCAACTGCTATAGCTGCGGCCAAGTGGCCATTCCACATTCCATTAAGTGATATAGCATATATGCTCAAATGAGGCCTACAACCTTCAAGAAACTATCAATGCATGGTTTAAGAGCACAGAAAAAACGGTGGAAATATACTTGACCATCCACCTCAAGTACCTCAATCTCCAGGACACTCTCAGGGTTGCGGTTCATGACATCGGCCTTCCACCTAAACAACAACTCAAAACTCTCTTCCCATTTGCCATAAACCTCGGCAAAAGCTCTTTCTTTACCCCGCCGTACAGTGTCACATGCAATTGTGACCTTGTGATATGTCTGCAACTTCTTTTGCAATTCCTTGGCACCAATATTTGGATCATCTCTAAGGATACTCGCAGCCTTGCTAGCTACCCACTTCTGAGATGGAGTTTTAGTTATCCTCCTCATGGTAGACGCACATGTATGGTGATCGACCAAAACTGTTACCTGCAAAACACAAAATCAATGAGATTCATATTAATTTACAGGAAAAGTAGAATTAATGAAAACAAATAAATTTATTCACCTCTACGGTGCTTTTGTCTTTATGTTTGGTGCTATTTATTCTCCAAGGGCAATCATCACCGGACCTGCAATAAGCCCTATATCTCGTCGTACATGACTTCTCAGTTCCTAAATCAAATTCCTTATTGATAGCAAATTATCGCACAACCATCCTGAACTCCTCCATTGTTGGGTATATTGTACCGATATCCATCGGGGGGTTGTTCTTATCATATGAAATCACCATCTCACTTGGTATAGCATCACTTATAGGAATGGCGGCACCCTTAGTATCAACACCCTGCTTATTATCAACACACTGCTCATTATCAACACCCTGTTCATTTATTTGGCCTTCATCAACGTGTGTCTCCTCTTCTGTCAAGCCTAGAATTTCACACATCAGCTTTTCACTCACAAGTGCAATACGACCTTCGTCATCACGTGTCTCCACTATCTATAAGCTATCCCAATCAACTCTTTGCACATGATCTACTTTGGACCTAAACAAGTGAAATCAATTTTAATACCATGATCCTACAACTGTACTGTACATGTAAGGTAACATAAATAATTAACACTGTACCTTTGCACATCAACAACAGGAAGATTGTACTGTACTGCTGGAGGAGGAGCAGTGGGCAGCAACGTTCTTGCTAGGGCTAGAGCATTGGACATGGCGTTGGTACGGGCCTCCACTTCAAGCGCGGCCAGACCTTCCGGGGTGGCCAGGCCATCACCCGGCGCGACTAGGCCATCAGCCACCGCGGTCAGGCCTACGGCCGGCAGGGTGAAGCCTAGGGCAGAGGGTGGTGCGGCCAGGCCATCACCCGGGTCGCCTAGGTCTGAGGGCGGCGCGGCCAGGCCACCACCGGCCGGCGCGCCCAGGGCTGAGGGCGGCGCGCCTAGGGCACAGGCGGCCATCGCAACCACGACTGAGGCCTGCGCGACTAGGGCACAGGAGGCCGTCGCGGCCACGGGTGGCGCGGCCAGGGCAGACGAGGCTGGTGGCCCTTCAGGATCCGACGGGGGCTCCATGGCGAGGAACGATCGTGCGGGCGGTGGCGTGGATAGAAATGACGGATGGAAAACCAAACGTCGGTCTCGGCTCATGCAGATGGGTACGTCAGGTAGAAGGGCAAAAGGGTAATTTTAGGTAGGAAATACATGTATTAGGAATTAAAAAGAGGTGAAATATAATAAATGTTATAGAAATCAAGAAGCCAACGTTTCAAAGGTTATTTTTACGAAGACGATGTTTAAAGTCTTATACTTGTGAAGCACGTTTTTTTTTAGTCCTATGCGCCGCCAGGCCTGTTGTTGCCTAGTATCATCATGCCTCTTGTCTCATGCGGGCTTTTTCCATGGAAAAAGAATAGATTCGAACGTCGTGGTGCGCTGACTCGTATGGTGCCAAGTCTTCCACTCACCATGGTTGGAATTTCAAATTAATTGATACTGCCCATTACCTCCTGGTGCTGCTAAGTGCTAAATCATGAGCATCGTACACCAGACAAAAGACCGAAAGAAATCAAATCCACGAAAATCACACGACGATCCACGTCCAGAGTCCAGACTGGCAATGATCCCCTAGCAGTTCCCTGCATGCCCTCTCGCTCGCCGTCGCCGGCATGCCGCGTGGAAGAAACCGCCGATCAGCCGCTGCAGCTGCCGCTGATGCGGTTGCACGACCACTCGCCCTGGCGCTCGCTCTCGTCTCTACCCTGCCTCGCGCCGCGCACTCGCAGGATCTGGCGCCGCCACCACTCCGGCCACCTGGTCGGAGGGCGACGACGTGCGACAACGTCCCGGAGCCCTTCGGCATAAGTTCTAGAGGCGCGTCGTCTCTGCCCGGCGGCTTCGGGGTGACATGCGGGCCAAACAGGGAGGCCATTCTGTCCATCGGAGAGCATGAGTACAGAATCGATTCCGTGTCGGTGCCGGGCAGCTACGTGGTCATCTTCGCGGAGCCCATCACGCAGGTGTGTTACGACGGCAAGGGCAAGCCGACGCCGGACACTGGAACCGGGGCAAAGAGCTTGGATGGGACGACGTTCACTTGGAGCTTGGAAGGGACGCCGTTCACTTTCTCCAAGAGTAACAAGCTGGTCAACTTCGGCTGCAACCGCACGCTCGTGGCTAACTTCTTCAACCTGCCCGGTGATCCCATCCCGCTATACACCGCCAGCTGCACCACCACGTGCTACACCCCCAACCCCAACATCAGCAGCTCTTGCCTTGGGGAAGCCTGCTGCGAGGCCTCCATGGACCTGAACGGCGCCAAGAGGTTCAGCCTGTCGTTCCAAGGGACGACCACGGCGAACGGCACCGGCGACGAAGAGGAGGACGGAACCTGCAGCGCGGCGTTCTTCCTGGACAAAGCCGAGCCAGTCTTCAATTTCAGTGGCGACGGGGTACGGCCGCTAAAAAAGGCCTTGTCGCAGCAAGGTGAGCGCAGGATGATTTTGGATTGGGCGATTGGGAGCACCACCTGCGACCAAGCTCAGAGCTACGCCTTCGAGCCACTGTGCAAGTACGGCTACGGCACCTGCGTCGACGCGCCCAGCGGAGCGGGCTATCTCTGCAAATGCCCTGACGGGTACGACGGAAATCCGTACGTCAGTGACGGATGCCAAGGTAAATTAAGGTTTGCCCTTCTTCTTCATCCGTCCAAAACGGTCGCAGGAAGTTTCTTATGTTTCTCAAAAGAAGGAAAAACAGAAAATAGTTTTCCAGGAACAAAAAGATAATATTTACTAAATTAAAATACATGACTCAGTACTTTAATTATGGTGAATAGAATCAGATTTACGTAGACTAGGACGTTAAGTGAGAGATACATGTGTCTATTGTATTCTCTTTTATTTTGTCTGAAAATGACTAGAATGCATTATATTTTAGGACGGACGGAGGATTACGATTTCACACATTTTTTTAAACATGGTAAAGACGTAGACATTCATACATACACACATATTCATTCCTATGAATACACATATTCATATAAGTACCTCTAAAAGACTGGAACTGGACCGGCAAATTTCGAGATAAAACGATAGTAATCTACTTGTGAGGAACTAAGAGGTTTTATTAAGAAGGAATAAGTCACCTCAATTCAAGTTGAAGAGAATTCAAAACAGATCATTGGGATGCTTGTTCACGCCTCCCACACCAACCAATTAGTTTGAGCCCTGAATGGTGTTTGGTATTATTCTTTCAGGCTGGTTCATAGCAGAGTTTTCATTTGTAACATACAATTTTGTAGTCTGTTGTGGATACAAATAGTTTCACCTTGCTTTCTGACACGAAGTGTGTTGTTTTGTTCTGTTTGTCAAGATATCAACGAATGCCGGAATTACAATAGTAACAACTGCACCTATCAGAACCTCTGCAACAATACTTTGGGAGGCTATACGTGTTCTTGCCCCGAGAACAATATTGGTGACGGTTACAGGACAGGAACAAGCTGCAACACCACTCTTGTGACACCCGGTAATAATGCCATACGTTTCGAACTTTTGTCAATTTTTAGCGTACTTATCTCGCAACCCGTGCTATTGCACAAGTTAGAATAATAGGAGATATAATCATTAGAAGTTTGTGTTTAAAACATTGCTCTCTTTTTGTTTATCTTTCTAATACAATCTCTATATAAGGGCCTCTGTTTAACCGTGATAAACTTATCAAGTACTTTGTATTTTTTTCATCCATATATATATATGTTCTCTTTTTCTACATGACACCTCCATGTCTTTCAATATACATTTAGTCAAAGTTTTAGCTTACAATAGCTCTTACCACAACTCAGTTTAATGAGTCATGACGTCATTGATTTTCAATTTTTAATCTTTTTAGCTAGTACATTTTTTATCATCAAATTAATCAATAAGTCTTTTGCTTATGGTACCTTTTATGAAAACTCTACTTCAATATTTTATTAAAAACAATAATTTTAGACCTTAGATTGCGCTCTTAGTTACCATGATAGAAAAAAAAGGTCATTTAAGCTGGCACTGAGGCGTTCAAAATCGTGGATATAACTTCAAAGGAAATGTAGGAGGGGCCAATGGTACTAACCTTTTTTTTATCAAAACTATTGTTTATATCTAGTAACTATTGTTTGTCAAAGGCATATAAAAAACAAAGGAAGGTCGTAGACACTTTTTTTTGTCTGCAGTAACCTCCTCAACTGTTCAAGATATTAATTTCTATACCAAAGAATTATATGTGCAATAGTATTTTCTATAAAAATATAGTGCTTACAATTTAGAAACAGATATGTTATAATGTTTAAGTTAAAATGTAGGCACATCATGTATGATTACCTTAAATTAATTTTTTATATATTATTAGTAGTTACAAAAGTATGTGATTTATAAACATATATAAGCATATTTTATGGCTATTTAGACATTTTCCACGTTACAAGATGCTATGTCAAGTTTTTTTAGAAAACTGAATGGATCTTTTTTTTCGAGAAGAAAACTGAATGGATCGAATGCCTACAATTATTAGTGGTAATTAAATTCTATTGGATCAATGGTTAGATCTTCCTTATTTTTGTGAGAACTTTTAAGACTCGTTCTTTTCTAGCATGTCTCGTAAAAGATCTATTGAAGGCCTTCAATTAGTAACAGTAGAATAGTAATTTTAGAATATTGTTTTTTCTAGCATGTCTCGTGAGAATTAATATGAGATAATTTCTTATGAGCCCTTGAATCTTACAAAATTCTCTGAAGACCACTGAAAAACTTCATGTGTCATCTATGCCATCCAAATGATTTTTCTTCTCTCCGTGCCACTACTGTTAGTTCTGTCAGCATTAGTACCAGCTAGAATTTTTTTTACTAAAGTGACCATTTTCCTTGGTCGCGTCAGCTGTCCTCACTCTCTATCTATGCCTATCCGCTCTTCCATCTCTTGTACGTAGGGATGAAAACGGTACAAATATTTTTCGATCGTATTCGAAATCGAATTCGTTTAGAGAAGTTTTAATCTATCCGTATCTAAGTCCGAATATTTAACATCTGATACCATATTCGCATCTAAATATTTAAAATCACATATTTATGTCGATATCAATCCTATCATATCCGATATTTTTGTCCGTATTCGAATTTAAATCCAGACGTAAATATGAAAACAGATACGTATCCGATCCGTTTTCATCCCATACGCACTTCCTCGCCGCCCCGCCGCCCGCCCCTCCCCTCGGCGATGTGACCGGCGCCGCAAGGCCACGGACGCGCTCGCCCTGCCCGATCTACCTCAAGAAGCAGCCTTCCCCGTCCTCCAAGCGCGGGAAGCGCGGCGCCAACACTTCGCTTTCCCCTTCCCCTTCCAGTCTTCCACCTCTCCCTCTCCCTCCCCGTCCCCGCCTCTCGGCCTCCTCCCTCGTCGTCTCAGCGTCAGATCAGGCGTCAAGCCGTCAAGAATGAGGTCCACGTTGTGGAGATCCCGGTCACCGTCGACGGGGCCGAAGCATCCGAGGCGAGGCTTTTCTTGACAAGGCTCCGACAGCGGAGGCAGGTGGGGCCCACCCGCTCAGGGAGATCGTGGCGAGCGCAGGGGCACCTGCTGCAGCTCAAGCTGTGGCAGCGGGAGGAGGACCGCATGGGCCGCGCGCGCGCTGGAGGCGCGCATGGACGCGGCTTCCTTGGCCCACAGCCACAACGGAATCGACGGCGATCCTGTGCTCCAGGACGGCGCTTCTCTGAGAACCAGATGTTGCACAGGAATCCGCAGGTGAGGGAGATGTTGTGGACGTAGAGCTTGACGCGCGGGAAGCTGGTGCCCGTTCTGGGTGTGCGGGTGCGGCAACTCCTGCAGTGCCACCACCAGCCGGTTGCCGATGCCGATGAGCCCCAGCGCGCCCGCGTGGTCCAGACCCCTGCACTCCACCTCCATCACCCACCTGCCCGTCTTCATGCTTGGCCAGCTGCTCTGTTTCTGTTTCATGGCCGTTCTCTGCTCTGTGCTGAATATGGGATCGACTAGCAGCTCTGTGCTGTTCGGATGGGTCGCGTTTGATTTTGTCCATAGCTGGAGCACCCCCCGAATCTTAGATTCTGTTGTGCTAGTGAAAACTCATGAGCACACATGCTAAAAAAGATTGGAGGCCTTCAATTAGTAATAGTAGAATAGTAATGTTAGAATATTGTTATCTGAACGCAATATTTCAACATAACCTTCTCCATTGTATCATAAGGACTCTTAGTGTTTTAGAGTTGTCCACAAATATAAGGATTTTGGTACCGAATCTCCAAGCATTAATTTAATTCAACAACTATGCAATATATTTTCTTTTAGGTGGTGACTTGCCATTTAAAACCAGGGGTTACTGAACAATGGGGCTATAACTACTGAACTAATGCAAAAAAAACCGCAGTCCACTTCTGATGGGCACATCCGTACATGCGCCTATTCTATCTATTTTTAACGCCTTAAACTAATATGTGTGGACAGAGGAATAGTGATTTTAGCTATCTATGCTTATTGTAGCCAACTGTATATTGTAAAATACTTTCTGAATGCAATTTAGCCTATGTAGAAATCTTTAATCCCTATTGTTTTTATATTTTCAAAGAAAAAATGAAACATAAACCCTCAGACCCACTACACTATAACATAATTTCTGAATGCAACATGCCGAAAAGATTTATAAGATATTTAAAGAAACTAGGTTAGCTTCTAAATCATTCTACAAGTGACTGATTTATTTTTGTCTTTTGAGCTTACTCCCAGTCACTTGCATTCAACAATTGTCTCTCATGGAACAAATGCTTGAATCCTGAACTAATGTAGATATATGCCTATATATTTCTCGATTACATTTAGAGGTACTGATGAAAGATCTAACAATGAACGTTATTTTGTGCTGCAGATTCTCCTACGCAACAACCGCAAGGTACGGGTACCATATAACTTGTTTTCTATGAGTGTACGAATCTATTAGTTCATCATGACTTTATTATCCTTTGAGATTTGTTTGGCTGCACCTCAATTCACTCTAATCCACATGTATTAGGGTGTATTGGAGTAGAAAATTAACAGTTTTAATTTTCATTCCAATTCATCCTGATGCATATATGTGGATTAGACTGCAGCCAGACAAGGCCTTATATTACCGGGTCTTTAGTGCGGTGCCCTTTTCTATTTGTGGAAAATCTCTTTAAAGAGAGGTCGTTGCTGATCCTTGGCTATTTATCAGGTATCAGCATGTGTGATCACCCAGAAAAGAACCCTTGTACATACATTAAGGACTGCATTGATTTGGAAGGAGTTGTTTCGTGTGCCTGCCCTGAAGGGATGAGTGGTGATGGCCGGAAAAAGGGCAGTGGCTGCTATTTTGGCTCTCAAAAGCACTTTCCTCTAGACACAGTTTTGGGTAACTTCCTCAATACATATAATATATATCATATGCTTACCACATTACGTCAATGCACATTAATCAACAAACTCCTTAAATAAGGCCTCATCATATATATAAGATAGCATTATGGTTTATGAATAAAAAAGGAAGTAAAGTAGATTAAACATATCATTCAGTTTTTTATTTAAAAAAAGGATTAAACATGCCGTTGGTAATGATAAAGAGAGAAATTACAATTTACATTAGCCCTAAAAATTATCTCAATGTTGCTACATGGGGCCAGTCAGAACACAAGTAATCTTGTATCATGCACAATCTGCAGCAAAATAATCAATTCAATAGTCATCAGTCATTCAGTCCTATTTGCATTGGTCTCAGTAATGTTACTCCCACATCTGCAGGTGTAGGTCTTGCACTTATGGTCACAGTGACTACCGCTGCATCATGCTACTGCTGGGCGATAAAGAAAAGAGAGCTAGGAAGAAAGAGAGCAGAATTGTTCAGGAAGAATGGTGGCTTACTACTGCAGCAGAGATTTTCAACATTCGCATCTCAAGGCGAGGACCAATATTCAGCAAAGATATTTAGTGCAGAAGAGCTCGAGGCTGCTACTGACAACTATAGCGAGAGTCGAATCCTTGGCCGAGGTGGACATGGCACAGTGTACAAGGGCATTCTTCCAGATCAAACTATAGTCGCCATAAAGAAGTCCAAGGTGTTCGATGAGAGCCAAGTGGAGCAATTTGTCAATGAGATTGCCATCTTGTCACAGATTGATCACCCAAATGTTGTCAAGCTTTTGGGATGCTGTCTAGAGACACAGGTACCATTGTTGGTTTATGAGTTCATACCTAATGGAACACTCTTCCAGCACATCCACAACAGAAATGCAACTCGCCCTCTAACATGGGAAGATTGCTTAAGGATAGCTGCAGAAACTGCAGATGCACTTGCCTATCTGCACTCCACGTCTTCTGTACCAATCATACACAGAGACATCAAATCAAGCAACATTCTGCTGGATGAGAACTTTGTGGCTAAAATAGCAGACTTTGGTGCATCAAGATCAGTCCCATTTGATCAAACTCATATAACTACTCTTATTCAGGGGACTATTGGGTACCTTGATCCCGAATATTTCCAAACCAGTCAGCTCACCGAGAAGAGTGATGTTTACAGTTTTGGAGTTGTTCTTGCAGAGCTGTTGACCAGGCAGAAACCTATTTCTGCAGCAAGGCCGGAAGAATCATGTAACTTGGCTATGCATCTGGTGGTTCTATTTAATGAAGGGCGCCTACTTCAGGAGGTAGAGCCGCACATTTTGGCCGAAGCAGGTAAAGACCAATGTTATGCTGTTGCAGAGCTTTCAGTAAGGTGCTTAAACGTGAAGGGAGAAGAACGGCCAGCCATGGTGATGGTGGCTTCTGTTTTACATGGGCTAAGAAGGTCATTCACCATAGACCAGACTGCCGCAAGAAAAGATGAATCGGTACGGAAAAATAGTGAACAAGAAGAAAAATATCTACATGAGTCGAGACCAATTCCCAGTTTGCAGTCATCAGAAGTAAGCACACAATGCAGCATGGAGGCTGAAATGTTATCTTCTTCTCGTATGCCAAGATGATATTCCTGACAATGTACTATTGATTATGAATTATGATTAATTATCGCAAAAATGTTCAAAGTAATCTTTGTGTATGCCACTACTAAGAACAAACTGCTAACAAGTCCTTGCAATCCAAATTTTGGATTAGATGGGAAAAAAAATGGTAGTTCCAGTGTTCATGTCCTTAGAATTTGGTGTAAGTCATGCCTTCCAAACATCTTAGCCCATGACTTGTGCGCGATACGACATGACACGAGCTGCTCTACTCTGCACAGCGCGGGAACCAATCGACCGTGGCTGATGAACGACCATTTTGCATGGCTGGCGCGCGCGCGTGCGTGCTTGCATTGCAGGTGACGAACCAGGTGTTCCGGTACGCCAAGAAGTGCGGGGCGAGCTACATCAACAAGCCCAAGATGCGGCACTACGCGCACTGCTACGCGCTGCACTGCCTGGACGAGGAGGCCTCCAACGCGCTGCGCCGGGCGTACAAGGCCCGCGGCGAGAACGTCGGTGCCTGGAGGCAGGCCTGCTACGCGCCGCTCGTCGACATCGCCGCGCGCCACGGCTTCGACATTGACGCCGTCTTCGCCGCACACCCGCGACTCGCCATCTGGTACGTGCCCACCAGGCTGCGCCAGCTCTGCCACCAGGCGCGGGGGAGCCACGCCCACGCCCACGCCGCCGCCCCCGATGTTCTAGCTGCGTCGTCGATGAGTGCGTGCACCGTCGCCGTACGTGTCACATTTGCTTCAGGCAGTTCCGTGGCACGATCGAGAAATGGAAGAGTGCGGGCTTTCTCTGCCTCTGATGATGTGATGTTGTCACTTGATTGTTGCGTTGTCCTGGTTAGTCAGGAGTGGGCTTAGATTTAGAATGGGGACGTCACTTGTTGGGCCGAGCGGGCTGTGGCACAATTTACAGTTTGGATGGGCCAATTGTTAGTTTGTTACCTCGCGGTCTCGCCTAAGTAGTGTTGTATCCCTCGTGATAGTTGTTCCCCAAAACGGTGTACCACTCCTGTGATGATGATATATCCCAATTATGTGTTCACAGTAGTGCCATTTGTTTTTCCTCTTAATTCCTCATTCGTGATTTTCTTGGATTCGTTCTAATTGTTGAATGGTTGGGAAAGAGAAATATTTCTCTTCGACTTTTCTCTCTTTTACGGTTGTCTCTCGCACACACCCCTCAGCTCATTCGAGATTTTCTTTGATTCATTCTAATTGTTGAATCGTTGGAAAAGAGAAATATCTCTTTTTGACACTCTTCTTGCTTTCAGTCATCCCTTACTCCCATCCTTTTTTTCGAACTCTTGCTTTGTCATCTCTTATCCAATTTGAAGCTCTAAAATCTTCATGCCACACCATTCATGTCATAGCTTATCGGCTCAACCTGAGCCCATAAACATTGCGACTAGCTTCAAGCAGTAGGTGGAGTTGTTTCTCTTCCCCTATGTTGAATTTGGCTCATCTTAAAATTACGGAACAAGGTGCGAAATGAGAATTACTCAAGTTGTGATTTGAAGATTTTGATTTTTTTCCTTTAATTTAATTTGTTGTTTTTCTTTGGTACATTAGAGTTTCTGATGTCTTGGCTACATATTTTCTTGTTGATACATTTGTTATTTCTTCTGTAATAACTATGTTCTGATGCATCTTTATTGCTTCTTTTGTTCTAAATTGTAAGTTATTTTGGTTTTTAGGTATATAATTTTTGCTATGTACTCCTTCCATCCATTTTTAGGTGTTGTTTAGATTTTCTTAAGTTTGACTATATTTATATAAAAAAAAATCAGTAATATTTGTATCTCTAAATAAATGTATTATAAAAATATTTTCAATGATTAATCTAATTATAAAAATATTTGCAGCCTGGAGGCAGGCCTGCTATGCGCCGCTCGTCGACATCGCCGCACGCCATGGCTTCGACATCGACGCCGTCTTCGCCGCGCACCCGCGCCTCGCCATCTAGTACGTGCCCACCAGGCTGGGCCAGCAGGCGCGGGGGAGCCACGCCCACGCCCACGCCGGCTTCCCGCCGCCCCCGATGTTCTAGCTGCTGCGTCGATGTGTGCCTGCACCGTCGCCGTACGTCTCACAGTTCCTTCAGGCAGTTCCGTGGCGCGATCGAAAAATGGAAGAGGGTGGGCTTTGTCTGCCTCTGATGTGATGTTGTCACTTGTTTGTTGCGTTGTCCTGGTTATAGTCAGGAGTGGGCTTAGATTTAGAATGGGGACGTCACTTGTTGGGCCGAGTGGGCCGGGACACAATTCAGTTTGGATGGGCCACTTGTTAGTTAGTTAGTTACCTCGCGGTCTCGCCTAAGTTGTGCTGTATCCCTCGTGATAGTTGTTCTAAAAAAACGGTGTACCCCTCCAGTGATGATATCCTAATTATGATTCACGGTCGTGCCATTTTGTTTTTCCTCTTAATATAATATAATCTATACCTAATTTAATAATAAAGAAGTAAAATTTTCGTCATATTTTTTTTCCACCATGTACGTGTAAGATGTAACTGTCTGTGACTCAATCTCACGTAGAAAGAAACGAGAGTCCGTTTAGGATCCAAACCAATAGTTTGTACGGCAAAAAAGAAAAAAAAGGAAAAAGAATGTTTCGTGCACCACGGCAGTAGAACCAAACCCCAATCGACCGGACTCTGTTAAATAAAACTGGAAAAGAAACTGCCAAAAAATCCACGGGAAAAAATTGCATACCCCTTAAAAAAAATTAAAAACAACCTAAAAGAATCGGATCCTCACAACAAATCTCATGAACCAAGTCCCAAACGATCGGCCAAAAAGGGAAAACAACATGACTGCCTACGGGTAAAAAAAGGAAAAGAAACTGCCAAAAAATCCACAGGAAAAAATTGCATACCGGTAAAATAACCCTAAAGGAATCGGATCCTCACAACAAATCTCATGAACCAAGTCCCAAACGATCGGCAAAAAATGGAAAATAGCAGGACTACCTACGGGTAAAGAAAAAAGATCAAACTCTCATAACAAGGCCCAGTTTAGATCCAGAAAATTTTGCAAAAGAACAGTAGATTCCCCGTCACATCGAATCTTTGGACGCATGCATGAAGCATTAAATATAGATAAAAAATAAAATTAATTACACAGTTTAGACGAAATGGACGAGACAAATCTTTTAAGCCTAATTAGACCATGATTGGACACTAATTGCCAAATAACAACGAAAATGCTACAGTTGCATTTTGCCAAAAATTTTGATAACTAAACAAGGCCCAAATCTCACGCTCCTAAAAAGAATCGGACCAAAATCACCTGACTCTAGGAAGTAACCTCCTAATAAAGATCGGATACTGACTCTGCCTATGATATCGGACATGTATAGGACTGCCGATCTCTTAAAGATGGGACTCTGACTCTGCCTATGATATCAGACATGTACAGGACTGCCAGTCTCCTAATAAAGATCGGACTCGGACTCTGCCTATGATATCGGACATGTAGTTCTATTCGAAGTAGTACTCTTCCGATCCACACCAAGCCAAAGTTCCATTTGCGAAATTGCCTGCAAAAATTTGAACGCGAAGGTTACTTTTATAAATCATGCACATCTACCAAACATTAAAAAAAATACGTGGAAGCAACAATATTAAATTTGAAGTTAGTTGTTCAGTTTAGTCTAACAAATATCTTTTCAAGCACAATTCTGGACAAAATTTTATATAGAGTAAAATATAAAGAGTATGTAGTATTTCGCTCATTGTTTTTTCTTAAAAGTTTGTTAATTTTTTTTCTCCTATGCAACGCATGGACATATTTACTAATATAATATAATATAATATAATATAATATAATATAATATAATATAATATAATATAATATAATATAATATAAAAATGAGCTTGCCTTATTAGTGTTTTTCTTTGATTCGATCTAATTTTTGAATCGTTGGGAAAGAGAGAGATATCTCTCTTCGACTTTACTGGCTTTCATGGTCGTCGGTGGTCTTTCACCCATACCCCTCGGCTCATTTGTGCTTTCACTCTCACTCCTCTCAGCTCATTTCATTTGTGATTTCCTTCTATTCGCTTTAATTGTTGAATCGTTGGGAAAGAGAAATATCTCTCTTCGATCCTTCTCGATTTTACAGTTGTCTCTTACTCCCACACCCCTCTTAGCTGATTCCTAATTTCCTTCTATGCATTCTACTTATTGATTCGTTGGGAAAGAGAAATATCTCTCTTCGGTCCTTGGGAACAAGAAATGTCCCTCTTCGATCCTTCTCGCGTTTATTGTTGTCCCTCACTCCCACTTCTTTTTACCCTTAGTTTGTCGTCTCTCATCTCGACGATCGGCTTGGTTGGTGGTGCTTTCCCCACCTCCTTGCGGTGCGTCGGCCATGGTGGCAATGCGATTGGCCTCCCCTGCATGGGTGGTCTTGTTGCCGGCACTTCCTCCCGCGTGCTCGATCTTGATGGGGTCCTATATTGTGGTTGTTCTTGTCATGAGCGTAATCCGTTGACCACTTGGTCTAGGTCGTGCATGACATGTCTAGTAACAATCGCTCTGGGCATCGGTGCATGAAGATGGTGTGGTATGGTATGGGACGCACTTCCTCATCAAACTTTGGATGCTATGTCCTTCCGTGTTTGGCGACGACCATGCTAGTCTCTATACCAGCCTCAACAACGAGGATAACATTTAGCTGCTATCATCCTTCTTGAAGGTGATGTCACTGCATCCCATCCTACCCAAGCACTATGTTTCTAGGTGAAAATTTTATCCTATTTCAGACAGGTGATAGTGGCCACTATAGCCTTGTCCTCATTGGAGGTGTCACTTTGGAGGACTTTTGTTTGGCAGGGCTACTTGTGTGTGTATTGTGATTGTCTAATTCAGAATCTTCAGCGGTTATTGGTATCTGGCATATTCCCATTGACTATGTAGGTGGAAGTGAGAATGTTTATTTTTGTGGTCTTTGTTTGGTGGCCAGAGCTTCAAACAGCAAATAGAGTTGTTACTCTTCCCCTACGTTGGATTTGGCTCATGTCAATATTCCGGAACAAGGCGTAAAAGGAGGATTACTCAAGCTACCATTTTTTAATTTCTTCCTTTTGTTTAGTTTGTTGTTTTTTTCTTTGGTACATTAGAGTTTCTAATGTCTTGCGACAAATTTTTATTGTTGGGACATAAGTTATTTTTTTGTAATAACTGTGTGGCCTGATTTATTAGAAGATACTCAAGGTCCGTCGTCGGAAACACTAGTACTCCCTCTGAGTTGTCTTAAGTCTAACTTTTAATCTTTGACCGAATTTGTAGAAAAAACATCAAGATTTATGATATCAAACTAGTATCATTAGATTTATCATAGAATACATTTTCATAATATGCTAATTTTATATCATAGATGTTGTTACTTTTTTTATAAAGTTAGTTAAATTTGACACGGATTCTAGAAATTGATTTATTTAAGGAAAGATGGAGTATTATTTACACATGCACGGCTGCACCTGTCACGATTGTCATCCACACTAGCTAGTCCCATTGGAACTCTGGCCTGTTGCCTATCATCATGCGGGCTTTCCATATGGAAAAAGAATACTACTAGTTTCTGTTGAGATTAATTAGAATAATTAATTATTAATCAATTACTGTAATTCCCGCAATTAGCATGTGCTAATTACGGATCAAGCCTAGCAACTGTATAGGCCCCCTAGGCACCAACAGGCACTGTTTCCCTCTGTCTCACTGACAATGGAAACTGCCTCATGTATATATACATTTACTGTTTATCAATCAAGGATACGGAGATCATTCGATCCATTCCAGTTCTTTCAAAACGTTATCACGCACTGCTTTCCGCTGTCGCTAGTAGACCGAGAGTTGGAAGGAAGTTCGCCGGGAAACTTGCCGGAACTTTGCCGGAGTTGCTGCACGACAGCCCAAGGTAGAAGATGGCCAACCCCGCACCTTCCATGAACGCCATGGTCGATGCGGTCACATCGTCCGTGGCAACAGCCACCCTGGAGGCGTTCATCGCTTCATCCTCCAGGGCGCCATCCGCCACGTCCTCCGCGACATCAACGACCGCCGCATCGCTTCTCGCCGTTTCTACGGCAATGGACCGAACGCCGGCGGTCGTCCGACAACGCCACGCCCGGTGCCTCGTTCGTCGAGGCTCCAATACGCCCCCGGCATTTGCCCTTGCCACAGCCCGGCGATGTTCGTCCGCCGTGTTGGGGCAACGCCGGAGTCCCCACCGATGTCTTCATCGCTGCCGAGGCCGTCGACGAACCTACTGCCACCGCCACCACCACTGCCGTCAGACGCGCTCGCGCTGCCATGGAACGGAGGCGGTGGCTCCATGGCCGGGCGCCGTGGCGCCCCTCCACTCACAAGCAGCAACGGCGCGGCGGCGTGGCCTCCCGGCTTCGCCTACGACATCGACGCCATCTTCACGCCGACGCCAGCGCTTCCTCCGATTGGACCTCCTCCAAATCACGGCCGCTCCTACGCTGACGTGGCGGTCGCCCGCTCGACGCCGTGTCTCCCGCCCGGAAACGCCATTGGAGCAGGTTTCGCCTCTTCCTCCGTCGAGGGGGAGGCAGTTCCCCGCCGCTGAAGCGTCTTCGGGGGAGCCGGTGGGGGCGCCACCGCCGGTCCCGGTAAGTTGCGATGGCCCTCGTGGCCGGAGCTCGCCGGGGACGAGCGGGACGCGCCCCGCCAGCCGGCCTCCATGGCCGGAGAGAGGGCATGGGCCCTGATCCGCCATAGGAGGAGAACGGGGGGAGGATGAGGCACCACAAGATGGCGAGCACCATCGGCGGCGGCTTGGCCGGCGGCTGGACGGTGCGGCGGCGGCGGCTGAGCGGCGGCGCCTGGGCGAACGGTGGCTGGCGGTTGGAGGCCTGGGCGGTTAGGATTCCCTAAACGCCAGCTTTATAGCCGCGGCGGCTGGGCTGGCCCGGCTGGGCTGCTGGCCTCACTGCCTTGGCTGCGGGCCTAGGCCTGGCTGCCTTGGGCCGCGCCTGGCTGGCTTGGCTGGGCCGCGTGCTCAGCCGGCTGCTGGGCTGCCCTTGGCGGGCCTGCTTTTCATAGTTTGCTTTTCTTTTTCTTATTTCTATTTCAGCAGTAATTTAGTTTTATTAGCATATATGATTTGCTAGTTAATTTATGCAAAAACATCAGATATTTGTATTGGTTGTTGTTGCTCTGTACTGCTGGAGTATGACATTGTAAATATATTGTGGTTTGTTTATATTATTATTATGCAATGTTTTTTATCTCCATCATTTTACTGGAGTATGTGGTGCACCCAATTACACCACATACATATTACATTTGTGACTTGATAATTCTGTTTTTGGCTATGTTGGTACACCCAAACCCCCTATTTGTACCAACATATTAGTTGCATTCGTAATTTTATGATAGAATTGGGTATGTTGGTGCCCCAAACCACAATTATTGCACCACATATAAGTTAAATTTGCTAGTGGACTTAGTTGCAATTTAACTATGCCATCTATAGAATTAGAAACCTTTAATTACTATAGATTTGAAGTTGCAATATATATATATATATATATATATATATATATATATATATATATATATATATATATATATATATATATATATATATATATATATATATATATATATATATATATATATTGGTTAAATAACACAAGGTGATAGAGTATATGGCATTGGTTGCGTTTAATTCCTTGTGAATTATTCTGCCCTGAGACCGTGCCATAGCAGTGATTAAATCACTCATTGCTGAGAGGTCTACATCATGTTTATGAGAAACTTGATGATTACCTACACCGTGTTTTTACCCAAAATAAAGGTTTTGGATTGCTATCTGCATCATATTATTTTGGTATTACACTAGATAGTAGAGTACTAAGCAAAGGCTGCATTTAATTCACTTGTGAATTATCTTGCCCAGAGACCGTGCTTAGGCAGCAAAATTTTTGCCTACTATAAGATTTACTCTTTGTCTTTGACATAGAGACTATCTGTCTTGTGTTTATCCAAAGTTTATGTGGAATTTGGTTGTATGGTCTACACAACTTTGTGATTACCTACAACAATCCAAAATTATGATAAGATATCAATTCTAAACATATTGCATTTAATATTACAATATTACCATGTTGATTTTAATTTACCATGCGGTAAATTAATTAATCCATGGTTGTCCACGTAAGAGATCATGGCCTCTAAGGAGTTTGATGAACTCGTGTTAGACGGTAACAATTACCCTACTTGGGCTTCTGATATCAAGATAGCACTTACCTCTCGTTGTCTGTCGGCTACAATTCAGGAACCCCAAGATGGGGTTGTCCTGCAAGACAAGCATATCTATACTGCTTTGGCTTTGGCTACGGTATTTTATTCATAAGGATCTTAAATTAGAATACCTTATGATTGATAATCCTCGAGATTTATGGGTCGCTCTTAAAGAGCGACATGATCAACAAAAAGAATTTATTTGGCCTGAGGCCAATCATGAATGAAATAACTTATATAAGATAATTTTTCAAGACGTCGATACATTCTGTAACTGGCATGATCGACTTGGGTAGCCTGGAATAGGGATGATGAGAAAAATTATCGGCAATTCCATAGGTCATGATATGGAAAACGCTAAATTCCCCCAAAATAAAGATTTTTGTTGTACTGCTTGTGCAACCGGGAAATTAATTTTAAGACCATCACATCTTAAAATTAGAGCTGAACCACTAAAGTTCCTTGAAAGAATTCAAGGAGATATTTGTTGTCCGATCCGACCATTATCGAGGCCATTCAGGTACTTCATGGTTTTGATAGACACATCTACTAGATGGTCTCACGTGTCTTTGTTATCGACACACAACCATGCTTTTGCCAAAATAATGGCTCAACTTATTAGGTTGAAGGCTTATTATCCTTAACATCGGATTCAATCTATCCGAATGGACAATGCTGCTAAATTCTCATCCCATGTTTTTAATGACTATTGCATGGCATTGGGAATTTAGGTTCAGCATTCAGTTCCATACGTACATACACAAAATGGTTTGGATGAATCGTTGATTAAAAGATTCAAACTCGTTGCAAGACCTATGTTGATGAATTGCAAATTGCCTACGTCGTGTTGGGATCACGCAGTTCTACACGCTGCGGACTTAATCTAACTACGACCAACTGCATATCATGAAACCTCCCCATTGTAGTTAGTACGTGGGAATCCTCCGAGTATTTCCCATTTGCGTAAATTTGGGTGCGTTGTCTACGTACCCATCTCACCACCTCAGCGGACTTCGATGGGCCCTCACAGGAAATTGGGGATCTATGTGGGATATTCATCTCTGTCGATCATTAAGTATTTAGAACCCCTGATGGGAGATCTATTTACTGCCCGGTTTGCTGATTATATCTTTAATGAGGATCATTTCCCGACATTAGGGGGAGAATTGTACCAAAAAGAATGCCAGAAAATAGATTGGAATGCAGAAGGCATTTTATTTACTGATCCACGTACTACAGAAATTGAACTACAAGTTCAAAGAATTATTGATTTGCAAAATATTATAAACAATCTGCCAGACACTTTCTCTGATTATAAAGGTGTCACAAAGTCTCTCCATCCTGCAAGGAATGTGCCTGAACGAGTGGAGGTACCTAATAAAACCAATCAACCCCTATTGACAAAAAGAGGGAGAGAAGCACTTCCAAGAGTCAAGATGTGATTGTTGGCAAGCAAAAGAAGAATGGAAATGCAACTCAACCTTTGGTTGAAAGATACCTAGAGGACATACATTGTCCGGTGGATAGAAGTAATCCACAATCCAGCTCAGTTATGTGCATAAACGCTGAGGCTGGAATATCGGAAGACCCTAGATCCATCGTTTCGGGAAGTCACGATGAATCTTTAAGGGTAGACGAAATTTCTATAAATTTCGCTGAGACTGGAGTCTTATAATCGTAAGTCCATAATAGTCGACACATATTTCTCTGAAGAAATTGCAGATATCCTTCTAACTGATTTAGATCCCAAGTCTATGACTGAGTGCAAGAAGCGCTCGGACTGGGATAAGTGGAAGGTAGCAATTGAAACAGAGATCGCCTCGCTTAATAAAAGGAAGGTGTTTTCGGCTATAATGCCAACACCTCCTGGTATCTTCCCTGTGAGGTACAAATGAGTTTTCGTCCGTAAAAGGAATGAAAACAACGAAGTGGTGAGATATAAAGCAAGGCTAGTGGCATAAGGTTTTACGCAAAGACCTGGCGTTGATTTCAACGAAACTTACTCTCCAGTAATGAGCGGTATAACGTTCCGATACTTAATATCATTGGCAGTACAAAATCGTCTATCTATGCAGTTGATGGACGTAGTGACAGCATATTTGTATGGGTCACTAGATTCAGATATATACATGAAAGATTCTTATGGAATTAGTATCCCGAATAATAAGGCAAATCGCAACACATATTGCATAAAGTTGTAGAAGTCATTATATGGTTTAAAGTAGTCGGACCGAATGTGGTACAATCGGTTAAGTAAATTCCTTACACAAAAGGGATATACAAATAATTCCTTACACAAAAGGGATACACAAAAGGGTTAAGTAAAAAATCATCAACAGGATTTTGTATCATATCAGTATACGTTGATGATCTCAATATCATCGGCAACAAATCTGATATTAATGAAACACGTCATCATTTAAAGACGGAGTTTGAAATGAAGGATTTGGGCCAAACCAAATTTTGCTTGGGTTTACAACTTGAGCATTTATCTTCTGGTATATTTGTATACCAATCTGCCTATGTCCAGAAGATATTGAAGAAATTCAATATGGACAAGTCATATCCAATAAAAACTCCCATAGTAATAAGATCCTTAGATGTTGAGAAGGGTCCTTTTAGACCACGGAGAGAAGGAGAAGAGATATTGGGACCACAAGTCCCATATCTTAGTGTCATTGGAGCACTTATGTATCTTGCGAATAATACCCGGTCGGATATTGAATTTGCAGCTAATCTGCTAGCAAGACATAGTGCTTCACCTACCAAACGTCATTGGGTAGGAGTCAAATCAATTTTGAGATACCTCAACGGCACTAGAGATCTTGGATTGTTCTATAGCAGAAACCAAGATCCAGTTTTATTAGGATATGCATATGCTAGTTATTTATCAGATCCCACAATGGCAGATCACAGACTGGCTTTGTATTCTTGCAAGGTGTACAACAATATCTTGGAAGTCTTCAAAGCAGACCTTAGTGTCTACTTCCACCAATCATTCTGAAATAATAGCTTTATATGAAGCATGACGTGAATGCGTATGGCTTCGCAGAATGATAGACCACATAATACGATCATGTGGTATTGGTGCAGTTGACACACCGATAATTATCTTTGAGGATAATTCGGCATGTGTTACTCAGATGGAATTAGGTTATATCAAAAATAATATGACTAAGCATATTATTCCCAAGCTATTCTACCCCCATGAAGTCCAAAAGAATGGAGAAATTGAAATTTTGCAAACTAAGTCATGTGATAATCTGGCAGATTTATTCACAAAGTCTCTACCATATTCCGCTGTTCATAAATGTGTTGAGGGTATTGGTATGAGAAGACTTAGAGATTTGCAGAAATTAGGGGGAGAATCTGTTTGAATTTTAACCTAATCCAACATAGCATTACACTCTTTTTCCTTTATATGAGTTTTACTCTTCTGGAGTCTTCTCACATAAAGTTTTTAATGAGGTAATTGTAACACATTGTAAATGTCACATTATCTATTTTTCCTCACAGAGGTTTTTCGAAGATAATATATGACATATTGATCCTTGATCAAATTTTGTTTTAGACTATGTCTTTGGAATACCAAAGGGTCTATAACATTGGGAGTTATATATATCATGGTGTTTTCTCCTTATTTTTTCCACTGGGTTTTAAGGAGTTTTTCCTGGTATATCGATATACTTTGGTTTTTTCCCACAGGGTTTTTCCAAAGCTTCAAGACATTTGTTAATGAACAAGAAATGGTGTCTACACAAGATCAATTGATCATAGGGGAGTGTTGAGATTAATTAGAATAATTAATTATTGATCAATTACTGTAATTCCCGCAATTAGCATGTGCTAATTACGGATCAAGCCTAGCAACTGTATAGGCCCCCTAGGCACCAACAGGCACTGTTTCCCTCTGTCTCACTGACAATGGAAACTGCCTCATGTATATATACATTTACTGTTTATCAATCAAGGATACGGAGATCATTCGATCCATTCCATCCACAGTTCTTTCAACAGTTTCGAACGTCGTGGTGCATTGAGTCGTATGGCGCCGAGTCTTCCACTCACCTTGATTGGAATATATCCTGCCCATTACCTACTAGTGCTGCTAAGTGCTAAACCGTGAGCATCGTTTTCCAGCGTAAAGATCAAGTGAAAGGAATCCACGAAAATCACACAAGAATACACATCCATAGTCCAGAGACTGATCACAGACTCACATGAAGTATCCCTTGGCAATGATCCCCTAGCAGTGGCTGATCTAGTCTAGGAAAAATGTTTAGGAGGGGCTAAACGAAACGTCCCAAGTCCAACATAAGCCTGGGGGCTTGAGCCCCCTCCGTCCCACAGCTTAAATGAATCACGAACCATCTCCATGATAATAACTCGCTTGCCGCGCTGTATTTTTGTTTGATTCTTTCGATGATGCCCGAAGTAGTATATGTACTGTTTCGAAGTTATATAGTGGTGGCGCTTGCGCTTTTATATGTTGAGGCATAGTATCACTTGTAATTAATTTTTGTGCTTAGACATTGTACTAGCAAAAATACCCGTGCGTTACAACGGAAGAGCAAAAGACATCAACCGTTTATGAAAAATGAGGACTGAAATGTTATATATCTATCTAGTTATATGTTTTATCCTTTCTATAAAATTTTAAAATTTGTGCGTTGCTACGGATGCAACACTAGCATGAATCCTAGTTCTCAAAAGAAAAAAAAAACATGGATCACGCTTTTGCCTTAAGCCTTCAAGGTTTTGAAGTCTGACCGTATATCAGATACGGTAAAGATTATAGTTGAATAAATGTAACACAATCCACAAAATTTCATTTACCATGATTCAATAATATAACAATAGTATTATAAGAATGAAAAGACCAACATAAATCACAATGCTTGCAAAAAGTTATAATCGTAATACTGCTCTACTCATCAGTTAGCTCGTCATAGCATGCCTAGTCAATGAAGTAAGACATAGTTAATTAGTACCCCAAACAATTGTAGCAATTATGATTAGCTAGATCAGAGCTGCACAACCCACTTGCTGCGGGCATGGACACTGCCCCAAGCCAACAAGTAGCATGGCTCTAAATGGCAGAAGAGAAAGTACCTCCCTAAGCACTGTTGTGCTTGGATCAATTGCACTTTACATCTTGACGGGAGCTTGTTATATGGTCACTTAGACCACGTTAGAAGATTTATTTCAACGATCGCATCATATGTTTGTATTCACTTTGCAATCGGACTTTGTACTATATCTTGTCGCATGCTACCCTAACTTGTACAGTGATAGTCTACGAAAGCACTCGTAATCTAATTCATTTTTTTTGAGAATTACACGGTACAACATAGGTGCCCACCACACAAACGCGCACTCACCCCTATAAACACATGCACACAAACCAACCTCTATGAGCACCTCCGAAGAACTGAGCCGACAAGTCTCAAGATTCATTGAGTCACCATAGGTGCCTCACTGTTGATGTGGACGTCGCCTACCACTGAAAGCATAGCACCGTTAAATCCTAGAATTAATTCAGGAAAATATGAGCACTCGTGCAAAGTTAAGGAATTGAACCCCGGTGGGTAGGTTCCACCATAGGGAACCCAAACAGCTCGTATAATCTAATTCATTTTGGAATGGACTCAGTACTATGTTTGAACATGTCACTCTAACTCATATATTCATGAGAGTGGTCTGTCAAATCCCTATAGATAGTTGTGAGCAATGTCAGACAAGAAATATACTCCTTTAATAATAAAAAAGTAAATGTATTTATAAGTTGCAGCGGAATCATTCAGCTTTTCTTTTAATTTGTACCTCAAACAAGCCATTAACTATCAAATTGCACCCAAGTACTCGCTTCCTCAAGAAAACATTATCATGTGCATATAATATATGCAAAACCACATTTTCATAGTTTTATTTATTTATTTATTTATTTTGTCATGCTAACCATAAGAGTGTTTTAGTTTTAATATATGCAAAATACCACATTATCATATTTTTATTTATTTATTTTATCTTGCCAAACCATAAGAGTGGTTTTTATTAATGTAAAAAGTTTGAAGGTTCTAGACACGATAAATACATAAGAAGCTTCATCCATTATCACATGAGATTGCGTGGTGTGGTGGTGAGCACAAGATACTTGGTCCGGGTGACCAGGGTTCGAATCCACCGAGTATCACAGTTTTGGGTTTTTGTAGCTTTTATTCAACCTGTGGGCCGAGGATTCCACCTGTCGGCCGAGGATGGGCCGGATGCGAGCCTACAGGAGGCAGTGGGCCGCCGAGAGTGTGTCTGAAGCGAGTGAACAGAATAGGTTTAGAATGGGCTGGACGGAAAAAAAAAAAAAAGCCTGAAATTTTGCCTCTTTATTATTATTAGGTATATAGATATAGATAGATAGGTAAATAGATTATATGTATAGATTTGGCGAAAAACAAAGAAATTAGAATGGGTTTGAAAAAAACGGATGAGACAAAAATCATAAGGAAAAAGTCATGGTCAATTATTTACATTAACACGAAGGGAGTAGATTAGTCTTGAAATTAATTAAGAAAACTACGAAAAATCTTTTAACGTGAATCACTTTGCATATTTGTATCTATGCACAACAAGTCATGCAGATCAGGCCATGTCAATCAATTGTTTACTTACATATGTCGTGTTGTCGCGGCATCACCAAGTTGAGATGTGGAAGCTTCTTGTTTTTTTCTGGTCCAAAGAAGTTGATGGATTCAAGCTCCAGCGGACGTTATTGGCAAGGTTGGGCAGGAAGTAGTAGTCGTGGTTGGGGTTGATTTGGCAACATCGTGCAGGAAGTAGTAGTTGTGGTTGGGGTTGATTAACTATATATTGATTTACGATTTCCCTTCTTCAACCTGGGCCGGAGCTTAAGGCCTAGCAAGTTATCGTGTACAAAGGAAGGCATACGATTCTCACGTTTGTGCTGGCCCAACACATGAAGCCTAATTTGATCCGAACGTGGCCGATGGGAGTACGTTTAAGCTCTAGAGATTAGCGGGCAGCAGACGATAAGCTCAGTAATTTTTTAGGAGTAGTATAAGTAGATAAAAGGAAAAGACCGGACGCAAGCTGGTGGAATAGAAAAACAGTAATATAGAATATCATATCAACCAGAAATAAGACAAAACAAAATCCAGAAAATTGGACAGGAAAGGGAAGTCCTGAACCCGAACGGGAATCAGAAAAATCAAACACAAACAGACGGACCAAAAATTGAAAAATTGGAAGCAGGACTTTATGACCAACTAAAACATGTCGCATAAAAGAAAGGGAAAAATAAAAAAAGATTTGGATTAGGACTCGTGTTGATGTGAATTAGAAAAGTAAAATAAGATTTTGTCTAATTTATTTTCCTTTTGAATTAGGATTCCTATTCCTATTCAGTTTATTGAGGCCTGGAGAGATCTATTGTCATAACTATCTAGGGTTATATAAGTCTAGACGGAAGAAACTCTCTCGACTACCGGTAGTTAGGGGGAGGTGGACCAAACAAATGGATGCACGAAAAAAAAGTGCCTGAAATTTTGTCTCTTTATTATTAGGTATAGATTACTATTATCTGTGACCAAACCAATTTAGACATTGTAACCACAAACAGGTTTCCTTTCCTACATAAAAGCGTACATTATTAACAAATATTTAAGTGATCCGACGTGTTTTTATTCATGATAAGCCTTCTCTAGTATTTTTATCATCATTTGTATTATTTTTATCTTTTTTTAGAAAGAAGGTTTACCCTCTTTATTGACGATAAAGCATACAGCATAGTTCAGTTTAAGCCTATAGGTACGCCCGCCAACAAAACAACGATAATGCTGCACTGTCGGCGTCCGGACACCCCATTTCTATCCGGACGCATCGAACCATCCGACTCAGCAGTTGCCATGCACTTAACCATCTTAGTGCCCATTTTCCCCATTTCTATTATCACGGTAAGAAACTCACCTACCCCACTTTAAACCTGGAGGGACCATCGTTGCCAGTCAGGGCCATGCGCTTCGACGACAATGTGCTTGCTTCTTCGACCGACGACAACGCCGGAGAAAGGTGCTGGCACGCGGCAGACAATGGAGACGACCGGGCAGCCGCTCCTTACTCCAGCCGCGCCCCTGCTCCCTCTAGTGCACACCCCGATCGGTAGCCGCCGGGCTGGCCGCGCTGGCTGCGCGTGCTACGACTGGGCGTCGGGCCGACCGGCCGTGTCACACCTGGGCTGACCTGGATGGCCGCCATTGCCGCCGCCTTCTCCACCGTGACCCATGCAGCTGGACCTTGCTGTGCAGTGCTTTGTCCGCCCACCCGCCGACTAGGGTTTGCTGAAAGCGCTTGTTGGGTGCGTCTGTTTCAGATGTTTCAAAGGTATCTTGCAAGTCTTTTATATGGATGTTGCAAAAATTAATCGGGATGTTACATATGTTGCAATGATTGTACACGTATGTTGCAAGCGTCTGTTTCTAATGTTTCATCTGTTTTTCAGATATATGTTGTAAGTGTGTTTAACTGGATGTTGTAGACGTTTCATATATATGTTGCAAGTGTTTTATCTGGATGTTTGCGTATGTTTATAATTGTTTTCAAGTGTTTCAAACGTTTGTTTTAAGTATTTCATCTGTCTTCAGACGTATGTTTCAAGTGTTGCAACTAGATATTTCAAAAGTAGATCAGGTGTTGCAATGGTGCCCGTGGCTGGCGGACATTAGCCTGCCGCAGGGCTTTGACTCCTTCCTCGCGCGGCGCGCTTTGCCCTCTCCTCTCCTCTCCCTTCCCTTATCTTCCCCCCATCTCAATGTGATAGTTCGAGCTAGGCAAGCGTGATGACGCGGACGCCCGACGAGCACGATGCCTACGGAGACGATGGCCTGATAAGCGCGCAGAGGTGGTGGACCCGGGTGGGCCGACGGCAACGCGATGCTCGCGTGGTGGCACCGCAGCAAGCTAAGGTTTGTGTTGTCCGCTCGCTACATAGCAAACAGAGTAGCAGTGGGTGTCCGGACGCTAGTCCACAAAAGGAAAAAAAAAATCTACATAACCTCCAGCTATTCAGGTTGGACTACTTCACCCTAAACTATAAAACTAGATTTTCTACCCCTGAACTTTCCAAAACCGGTCAAATAACCCCCAAGCAGTTTTGGATGATGGTTTTGCTACAATAACAGTGGTTTTATCTTTTTTTTATTTCTGCTGAATCCTTGAAAAATCATAGTGAATCACAAACAAATCATAAAATGGAAAATCCAATTTTGTTGGACTCCGCATGAGTAGAATAATTACAGAAAAGCATAGATCTAAAGCTACAGTAAAAACTTTGTACTAAACCATACCATATTATATATTCAATGTGTAGATCTACTCAAGCGGAGTCCAACAAAATTAGATTTTCTATTTTATGATTTTTCTGTGATTTACTATGATTTTTCAAAGATTTAGCAGAAATAAATAAAAAAAGAAGAAGACAAAATCATCGTCACTGTAGCAAAATCATCGTCCAAAACCGCTTGGGGGTTATTTTACCGGTTTTGAAAAGTTCAGGAGGTGAAAAATTAGATTTTATAGTTTAAGGGATGAAGTAGTCCACCCTGAATATTTGGGGTTTACGTAGACTTTTTCCGTCTACAAAACAATGGCTAACGGCAAACAAAGCTCTCAAGAATTAATAATGCTCATTACCTCCTGGTGCTGCTAAGTGCTAAATCGTGAGCATCGTTTTCCAGCGAAATGACCGAAAGGAATCCACGAAAATCACACAAGAATACACGTCCATAGTCCAGACTGATCACAGACTCGCGTGAAGTATCCCAAGGCAATGATCCCCTAGCAGTTCACTAATACATACCCTCTCGGTCGCCGGCCGGGCGCCACTGAAAAAGCTGCCGGCGGCCGGCATGCCGCGTGGAAGAAACCGCCGATCAGCCGCTGCAGCTGCCGCTAATGCGGTTGCACGACCATGTAACACCCCTGGTGTTACTAACTTACTTAGCATGCGATTAAGGTCTAAAAGAAATTAACAAAATAAATTCTGTGGGTTTTAAAATTTCAACGCACATAAAATGATAAGCGAATTTCTATAAATAAAAATAAAACATCATTTGAATGTAGTACTTAATAAAAATTTGAAGCGCAAGTCCAGTAGATGAAAACACAACTTTTGTTCCGATAAATAAGTGATCAATAGCATAACTGGTAGCTCAAGAATTGATTTGGAAATGGGTTCCAGCTCCTAGAACTATAATGACCAAGTCTAAAAACTTAATGGCAATGCCGCTTTGGCATTTAAATTTTGATTAAAATTCATAAACACTAGATCTATGTTTTTGCACCGTTAATTGCACCATTGCGAGTACTTTGGCACTGTGTAGTTCGTAGGGTGGAGTGATGTTGAGTGGTTACTCCTAAAATGGCCTGAAGTTCCTGAGAATGGGTTGTAACCTTGTGGTCGGTGCTCTGTTCGTGAGCTAGCGTTAGCACGATGAACCTACATTGGTGTCTCTCCATTTTTCTCTCGGATCATCCTCCGGTCGTGAGCCTTGCTTCGCTAGTTAGCCGCTAGCATCAGTTATAAGTTAGCGAAAGAGGTTACATCATGCTCGAGATGCTTTGTAGTTGTGGTTCACTTTAAAAACTGTGCAGGTCACCGATTGGCCGTCTGGTCGCGTGGGCGTGATCACCACGAGCGCGGATGCGTCTGGCTCCGAGCTCGGGCTACGGCAGGCCGGTGATACCGCTCAGTGCCTTGTCTTGCGTGGCTGGCCTGGTTAGCCGCGGCCGGTACCCCGGCTGCTGCCCCGCGTGCACACCACGCTCGAGTCCGACCACGACGAACCACTGTCCCGTGCACGCCACGCTCGAGCCTGACCGCGGCAAGTCAAGCACATCCCGCCAAGGCCTCCGCTATTGCAACAGCTGTGCGCGTACTTGTGTTGACGCTATAAGTCGGAACCGCCTGGTCTTAAATCCGCTCGAGTTCGTTGGGTGAACTCCTCCCTCCGCACCGCGCAGAGCCACCATGGCCTCCCCTTCCTAACCACCGGTTCGGGTCCTGCAGTGAAATTCATCGCAGCAGTGGGTGGCACAGGTAGTTAGATAGCTACCACGTTCTCCCAGAGCTCAACCTGTCCTCACCAATCGACGAATTGGAGGTTTTGCCGCCGCGGGCCATGGACGCCGCCACAGTCGATGAATCGGGAGTATGTCCCCAACCTATAGCTTATGAATCGATTGTTGGCGGTTCGGAGTTCGTCTTGACCCTCTAGACTTGGCGTTCGTCTCCTTTTGACTAGGGCGTTCATCTGCGGCGTGGTGACGCGCCGTGTCTGCCCCAGAGCGCCGCCACCGTGCTCGTGCGCACGTGGCCGGGTCACCTCATCGCTCCTCCGCCCCAACCATCCCCGTGGCGAGTATCTCGGTGAGCTATCAATGCTTCCCCAGCACCTCTATCACCCCATTAGGGTCCTAGCTCGCCGGAACGGCCTCGCCGCCACCGTGAACCGCGGCTCTCCGCCACAGCTCGTGCTAGGAGGGTAGCCCGATTTCCTGTTACCACCAAGCATCCTCGTTCATGCCATAGATGGTGGTCGGCCCTCTAGTTGGTCGAAGCGGGCCCCTTTACGCTCGGCGCAACCGGGGAATGTTGGCCGGAGCGGCGTCGTCGTGCGCGGGGCATGCCTAGGACCTACTCGTGGCAAAGACGACTTAATATAGGGTGCTTGCTGCAAACCGTTCCTCTGGTGAAATAGTACACCACGATTCCGTGTGATATCCGGTTAGGCTAGGGGTTAGTTTGCAAAAAAGAGCGGGCGGGCACGGGCTGTCCGTCTCGGGCCGTCTTCGCGCGGGCCTTGCTCGTATGGGCCGCTCTTCGCGCGCACACGCGGAGGCCGCACCGCGTTGGGCCGCAGTGTCCTCTTCTTTTCCAGTGAATTAGTAAAAGATTTCCTAAATAAATTTTGAGCTGATTTTGTTATTTAGATATAAAATTATTTAGGGATCCTAAAATAGTAAAACTAATTTTTTTAGTTTTCTAAAATCATGATCTATCTAAATATGTAATTGGTTTCCGTAGCGTTGTAATATTTTTAGGCTTGCTCTAATCACTTCGAGGCGTTAATATTATCAAACATGAACTTGTAAGAATTTTTATGAATAATCAGTGATAGTATTAATCCTAGAAATTTTATAGTAAGCTCCTAGTATTATTATATGTTCACTGTTATTTTTGTAGCTCCAAAATAATTAGTTGCTAGGATAATTAACAAGCCCTAGTTCAAATATCTATTAAATTGATAAAAGGAATAAAGTAACACTTTGGTTTCGTGTAACTAAAATGTGTATTGGGAAAATACTGTCTTATTCGATAACGGGGGTGAGTAGCCTAGTACGTTAAGTAGCTCGTTAGCTTGTGAAGCGTACCGTGTTCTCATCCTTCCAATTAGCGTGTCTATTTACGTCTTTGCGTTGCATCCGCGAATCTCATAATAGGGATGACGATGGATCGTGGAGTCAACCGGAGTAGCGGAAAAGATGGTGCCCAAATGATCGTGGTGTCATGATGGAATGCTAACTTTGGTGATATGTTTACCCAGGCAAGCCCCGGTGCATAACCTCTATTATGCTGCACTTTATTTATGCTTGTGCATTAAGTTTTAAGGAGTTGAATGAAACCCACTTGCATATATATATCCTGATCCCATGAGTCTTACTAGTATATCAAGATCGTGTAGATTGCTATGCTACAGGACTCCGGTAGAAGTCGAGTGATTGCCCGTCACTCGCGAGAGATAGGAAATATATTATTGTTATTATTATCATGTTACTACCACATGGAACATGTTTGAATGATAATTGGAGACCGGGCGGAACGGGCTTGGATGGATTTGGACCTGGTTGGGCAACAGAGCGGGGCTCTGGTTGCATTTGTTCCGCCTGTGTCGATTAAGGACCGTTCGTTGCATTGGATTCCATAGTCAGGTCACAGACCTACTTATCCCGAGCATATACTAGCGGATGGGGGCTAGAAAGACTTGTTATTCTCTTGTCATGGGTTCCGGCTCCATCCGGACCAACTGAAGGTGGATTATATATGGGTATTAGGAGGTCTAAGCACCGCGAGAGGGCGGGGGCTTGGAGTCCCAGTATGGACGGGGACTCGGTTCTCTTGACAGGAGGATAATGGGTTGGTCCTGTTCGTACCTCGGTACGGGTGGGGCGTGTGTTTTTCGGGGTACCCAGCTGGGCTACATTGATTCGCGAATCGCCGTCAATTTGACGGTCCGACATGACTATAATCTAGCATCGTAGTAAGAACTGTGGAAGATGGTGAAATGGTTCTGATTGCTTACTACATGCTTGAAAGTAGCTTTGGTGCTTACATAGAATGGTGGGTTAATGAACTACCAATGACTGCTAATAAAAGTTAAATATAAGGATGCACCTTTAGTAATGCTTCCTGCAGTTGCAATAACCCACAAGCCAGATAGCCTTGCATATCCTTGGAGTCTTTTCTTTCCTTCTGACGGGTAAGTCTTGCGGAGTACAATTGAGTACTCAGGGTTTGTTCTACCCTGTTGCAGGTGACAGGTGTTCTTGAAGCTGACTTTTATGTGTGGAAACCTCCTGGTGGGCTCAGTGAGGATTTCCCTTACGTTGCGGATATAGAGTGGATTTATAACTCTCACCAAAAATGTTTTACAAAGGAAAGATTTACCACCTATTATGAATTCTTGTATATAAATGTTCATCATGATAATATTTAACTCATCATCAAATGGTTTCATTTCCGCTGAACTCTGATAACATTTTATTTTCCACTGTTATAATTAAACAATGGATTACCCTGATGTTGTACTAAAAGTGATGTAAGAAATGGTAAAGATGTTGTAAGCTTTATCTCTCATTTATGATCCTGAGGTAAAAATGTGGATTTTCGAGTTCTCCCTCGGGTGTGCTCGACGGAATCGCAGAGTTTAGTGCTCTCCCTTGGGTACTTAGTGTCTAATGGAAGACAAGTACTCTTGGGAGGGTATTAAATTAGGCGGTTCTGCCACAGGTGGTATCAGAGCATAAATGAGGAAATAAAGCTTCAAAATCCTTTCTAAATTAAAATTTGACAACATATTTTTGCAAAAAGTTAGGGCGTTTGCATACGAAGTTATATAAGTAGCCCTATTACTATAGTTAAGTCTTCGGAATAAGTTTAAGTAGGCTTTCGTCCGGTAAACTAACTGGTGTGTAGCGTGCGGTCCTAAAGTCAGACGTGCTGTTTTGCTATAGTCATCGTGCGAGTCCTACTTGCAGGTGCCCTGTTCTAGGTACCACGCGCCCCTGTCCCGGAGTTACTGTTGTATGGTGGCTTCGTGTTTCGCGTTCGCTCGTGCTTCACGACTGTCGGGGCTTACGTCTTCGGCACTCCTTCTGCGCCCTTGTCGGACCTCTGCCCTGCAACCGTGCTAGTCTTTATGGCCTCGACACCGCTCGCCTTGTGTGCATAAAAATCCTATTGTTGTACTTTTACTGGTTCCCGCGCATGGCTCGAGGGTGGTCTGCGCCAGGACCACTGGCCGCTCTGCCTTTTTAAGGGGGCCAAGCCCAGCCACTTTGTGTCACCACTCAGTGCATTCCAGCTCGCTTAGCCCTTTTCTCTTGAGCAAGCTTCTCCTCAAGCCTTCCTTGCAACCACCACCCACCTAGGATGGCAGGAGTTTGGGTTAGCAGCTACTGCCTGAACACCGAGGGTTTTCCCAAAATCCTGTATGCTACCCTGCAAAAACTCGGCATTCGGGAGCGTCCTGAGTATGAGGGTCGTGAGTACATGAAGCATGGCATGGAGCGATGCAAGGTCACCATCTACATTGGCAAGAGTGAGGAGTTTCCCGACGTCACTGAAGCCTGGAATGTGACCGCAACCGGGTTTCGCTTCGGCGACACCTACCAGGTTGTGGCCCGCAAAGCCTTGCGGCATTTGTGCCAGATCTATGAGCAGCCCATTGCTCGTACCCCCATGCGGTTCTTTCCACCTTTGGACAAGAATCGGCGAGTATGGAGGGCTCGCATGGAGGCCTTGCGGGGTCAGGACGTGCAAGAGGACAACCCGACCGTGGTGCACCTGACCACGTACTTGCTCGCTCTGGATGAGCAGTACGACCGGCAGGCCTCGGAGCTGAGAGAGTGCCTCCACCGAGCTGAGGAAGCCGAGATCTTCTCTAGGATGCTCGAAGTGCAGCTTGCTGAAGCTCATGCCAATCTAGCAGCCGCTGAGAGTCGAGAGGCTGCCATGGCGGAGGCCGTCAAGGTGGACCAAGACCGTCATGCCCAGGAGCTGGAGGACGCCTATCTTGCCACAAGGGCCAAGCGTAGGACGCTCGCCACGAAAAGGCAGGAACCCTTGATCTTGGAGGGAATCCCTGTCCATCCGCTGGAGAGAAGGAGAACTGGTTTTGCAGCACCTCCGCCCACGGAAGCCTCAGAAGTAGAGTCATTGCTTCCCCTCACCCAGCCACCACCACAAGAAGGAGCAGATCCACAACCTAGTGCAGCAGAAGAACCCCAGGAGCCCAGGAAAGAAGCCGTTTGGGCCGACGAAGTAGATTAGTTGTCCTAGGGAAGATGTAACTGTTGCTAGTAGTGCTTTTCATCGTTGTCCCCTAGTGTTGTAATCTTTCCGTTGTACCGCAGCCGTAGTTGTTAAGGGCGCCTGGTTGTACGTTTCGAGCGATGTGTCGAGTGTGGGAGAGTGTATGCCTGTATGTTGCACCCGTGTAGGGCCGTTGGGAATGAGTATTTGCTTTATCCATTGTGTTGTTACGTCGTTTCTCCTTAGACCTCGTTCGATTCGCTTAGGGTTCTTGAGACGACAATAAGCAGGTTACAAGGGGAACAACTATTCTGATGCAGCAGATCGGCCGTGATTGGAAAACAGAGGACACTGTATCACTAATTGTGGATGTCCCAGCAGAACACTTGAATTCCCTTGATTTAAATCTGCCTTGGGATTTACTTTACTTGTTCCTTATTTTGAAAGGAACCTGTGTTGCCTGAATTTTCCCTTACTCCTCTGATTCTGTGGTCTATGACCCCGTTGTTTTTACTGCGAGTAAGTTGGTAATAGTTACTTAGTTAATAGCTTATGGTGCCGCGACGGAACCGAGGGCCACCTGTGGAACAGCTGCCACATGGTGACGCTGCTCGACGCGCGCTGGTATCGAGGTTGTTGACCAAGTGCTTTTACCGAGTTACACCGCGGTATCGCTCTTGCTATAAAAATTCTCTTTGGTAAAAATATCCTTGTGTTCAAATGGGAAATCCACAATGGGTTGATAGAATTGTGCTCTGTCAAAGTAACAGGGGTAACAAGGTTTTTGAAGAAAGGAAAAGAAGAAAGAGAAAAGCAACAGGAAAGTTAGCCCGCACGTAGGTCAGAGAAATTGCATCGCCCGACTTGACGTCGTTCCTGTGACCGGTTTGGTCACGCTACATACGCCGGGTCGCTGTCACTGCGTACCCTGCGGACGCCGTTTGTGGTGGGGCCCACGTGTGCCGTTCTCGCGTGACCACGGCGTTGTGCCGCACTCGCCTCGTCTTGTCGCACTGTACGCCCCTCTGATCCCGGCACCCGTGTCGGCTCTCGATTCTCGCTCTCGTCCCCGTACCGGACCCCCCCTCTTTCTTTTCCTTTGGGGCCCCCGTTGCTCGCACGCCGCCTGGTCGAGCAAACCCCATCCCCTCCTGTCTCCTTTGCCCCACTCAAGCTCGCACAGGGAGCGCACCATGGCCGACGCTCTCCCCACCTTGTGACCCCCAGTGATTCCCATCTCCTCCGTTTCCGGTGCACTGCATCACCACCTCCGTCCACCAAGCTTTTATAATGCCACCTTGCTTCTCCTCCATTCAACCCCCAGATCCAGAGTAGAGCTCATAGTATCGACTTCCTCCGTCTGTGCTCTGGTGGGAGAAGCTCGAGAAGTAGTCAGGAAGAAAGTAGTTGGAGGTAGGGCTACGAGATCCAGTCGTTGCTCGCAGATCTAGGGTTGCTAGTCAGAGGCGATGGTGTAACTTGAGAAGAAGGGATCTGGTTTCCATGGAGAAGTTCAAGTTCATCCCTGGTTAGTTTAGGTTTTAGAGTTCGCAATGATCTTTGTACCAGTCTCCAATTTCTGGCTGTGTTGGGCATACGCCATGTTCTGGATAATCGTTTTCCTTCTGCTTTTCCATTGTCCCCGTCTTCGTCGATTTCTAGAGAGGTTGTGAGTTGTATTAGATTTGTTCTTAGCCGTGTTCTCTAGATCCCGGAGTAGTTTGGTGTTTGAAGTCGTGTAACCTCTCATGTAAGCTCAGATCTGTGAATGTAATCGTGCTTCCCTCTTTTGTTTCTGGTTCTGGATCTCGGGACGAGATCCTTTTTAAGGGGGGAAGGATGTAACACCCCTGGTGTTACTAACTTACTTAGCATGCGATTAAGGTCTAAAAGAAATTAACAAAATAAATTCTGTGGGTTTTAAAATTTCAACGCACATAAAATGATAAGCGAATTTCTATAAATAAAAATAAAACATCATTTGAATGTAGTACTTAATAAAAATTTGAAGCGCAAGTCCAGTAGATGAAAACACAACTTTTGTTCCGATAAATAAGTGATCAATAGCATAACTGGTAGCTCAAGAATTGATTTGGAAATGGGTTCCAGCTCCTAGAACTATAATGACCAAGTCTAAAAACTTAATGGCAATGCCGCTTTGGCATTTAAATTTTGATTAAAATTCATAAACACTAGATCTATGTTTTTGCACCGTTAATTGCACCATTGCGAGTACTTTGGCACTGTGTAGTTCGTAGGGTGGAGTGATGTTGAGTGGTTACTCCTAAAATGGCCTGAAGTTCCTGAGAATGGGTTGTAACCTTGTGGTCGGTGCTCTGTTCGTGAGCTAGCGTTAGCACGATGAACCTACATTGGTGTCTCTCCATTTTTCTCTCGGATCATCCTCCGGTCGTGAGCCTTGCTTCGCTAGTTAGCCGCTAGCATCAGTTATAAGTTAGCGAAAGAGGTTACATCATGCTCGAGATGCTTTGTAGTTGTGGTTCACTTTAAAAACTGTGCAGGTCACCGATTGGCCGTCTGGTCGCGTGGGCGTGATCACCACGAGCGCGGATGCGTCTGGCTCCGAGCTCGGGCTACGGCAGGCCGGTGATACCGCTCAGTGCCTTGTCTTGCGTGGCTGGCCTGGTTAGCCGCGGCCGGTACCCCGGCTGCTGCCCCGCGTGCACACCACGCTCGAGTCCGACCACGACGAACCACTGTCCCGTGCACGCCACGCTCGAGCCTGACCGCGGCAAGTCAAGCACATCCCGCCAAGGCCTCCGCTATTGCAACAGCTGTGCGCGTACTTGTGTTGACGCTATAAGTCGGAACCGCCTGGTCTTAAATCCGCTCGAGTTCGTTGGGTGAACTCCTCCCTCCGCACCGCGCAGAGCCACCATGGCCTCCCCTTCCTAACCACCGGTTCGGGTCCTGCAGTGAAATTCATCGTAGCAGTGGGTGGCACAGGTAGTTAGATAGCTACCACGTTCTCCCAGAGCTCAACCTGTCCTCACCAATCGACGAATTGGAGGTTTTGCCGCCGCGGGCCATGGACGCCGCCACAGTCGATGAATCGGGAGTATGTCCCCAACCTATAGCTTATGAATCGATTGTTGGCGGTTCGGAGTTCGTCTTGACCCTCTAGACTTGGCGTTCGTCTCCTTTTGACTAGGGCGTTCATCTGCGGCGTGGTGACGCGCCGTGTCTGCCCCAGAGCGCCGCCACCGTGCTCGTGCGCACGTGGCCGGGTCACCTCATCGCTCCTCCGCCCCAACCATCCCCGTGGCGAGTATCTCGGTGAGCTATCAATGCTTCCCCAGCACCTCTATCACCCCATTAGGGTCCTAGCTCGCCGGAACGGCCTCGCCGCCACCGTGAACCGCGGCTCTCCGCCACAGCTCATGCTAGGAGGGTAGCCCGATTTCCTGTTACCACCAAGCATCCTCGTTCATGCCATAGATGGTGGTCGGCCCTCTAGTTGGTCGAAGCGGGCCCCTTTACGCTCGGCGCAACCGGGGAATGTTGGCCGGAGCGGCGTCGTCGTGCGCGGGGCATGCCTAGGACCTACTCGTGGCAAAGACGACTTAATATAGGGTGCTTGCTGCAAACCGTTCCTCTGGTGAAATAGTACACCACGATTCCGTGTGATATCCGGTTAGGCTAGGGGTTAGTTTGCAAAAAAGAGCGGGCGGGCACGGGCTGTCCGTCTCGGGCCGTCTTCGCGCGGGCCTTGCTCGTATGGGCCGCTCTTCGCGCGCACACGCGGAGGCCGCACCGCGTTGGGCCGCAGTGTCCTCTTCTTTTCCAGTGAATTAGTAAAAGATTTCCTAAATAAATTTTGAGCTGATTTTGTTATTTAGATATAAAATTATTTAGGGATCCTAAAATAGTAAAACTAATTTTTTTAGTTTTCTAAAATCATGATCTATCTAAATATGTAATTGGTTTCCGTAGCGTTGTAATATTTTTAGGCTTGCTCTAATCACTTCGAGGCGTTAATATTATCAAACATGAACTTGTAAGAATTTTTATGAATAATCAGTGATAGTATTAATCCTAGAAATTTTATAGTAAGCTCCTAGTATTATTATATGTTCACTGTTATTTTTGTAGCTCCAAAATAATTAGTTGCTAGGATAATTAACAAGCCCTAGTTCAAATATCTATTAAATTGATAAAAGGAATAAAGTAACACTTTGGTTTCGTGTAACTAAAATGTGTATTGGGAAAATACTGTCTTATTCGATAACGGGGGTGAGTAGCCTAGTACGTTAAGTAGCTCGTTAGCTTGCGAAGCGTACCGTGTTCTCATCCTTCCAATTAGCGTGTCTATTTACGTCTTTGCGTTGCATCCGCGAATCTCATAATAGGGATGACGATGGATCGTGGAGTCAACCGGAGTAGCGGAAAAGATGGTGCCCAAATGATCGTGGTGTCATGATGGAATGCTAACTTTGGTGATATGTTTACCCAGGCAAGCCCCGGTGCATAACCTCTATTATGCTGCACTTTATTTATGCTTGTGCATTAAGTTTTAAGGAGTTGAATGAAACCCACTTGCATATATATATCCTGATCCCATGAGTCTTACTAGTATGTCAAGATCGTGTAGATTGCTATGCTACAGGACTCCGGTAGAAGTCGAGTGATTGCCCGTCACTCGCGAGAGATAGGAAATATATTATTGTTATTATTATCATGTTACTACCACATGGAACATATTTGAATGATAATTGGAGACCGGGCGGAACGGGCTTGGATGGATTTGGACCTGGTTGGGCAACAGAGCGGGGCTCTGGTTGCATTTGTTCCGCCTGTGTCGATTAAGGACCGTTCGTTGCATTGGATTCCATAGTCAGGTCACAGACCTACTTATCCCGAGCATATACTAGCGGATGGGGGCTAGAAAGACTTGTTATTCTCTTGTCATGGGTTCCGGCTCCATCCGGACCAACTGAAGGTGGATTATATATGGGTATTAGGAGGTCTAAGCACCGCGAGAGGGCGGGGGCTTGGAGTCCCAGTATGGACGGGGACTCGGTTCTCTTGACAGGAGGATAATGGGTTGGTCCTGTTCGTACCTCGGTACGGGTGGGGCGTGTGTTTTTCGGGGTACCCAGCTGGGCTACATTGATTCGCGAATCGCCGTCAATTTGACGGTCCGACATGACTATAATCTAGCATCGTAGTAAGAACTGTGGAAGATGGTGAAATGGTTCTGATTGCTTACTACATGCTTGAAAGTAGCTTTGGTGCTTACATAGAATGGTGGGTTAATGAACTACCAATGACTGCTAATAAAAGTTAAATATAAGGATGCACCTTTAGTAATGCTTCCTGCAGTTGCAATAACCCACAAGCCAGATAGCCTTGCATATCCTTGGAGTCTTTTCTTTCCTTCTGACGGGTAAGTCTTGCGGAGTACAATTGAGTACTCAGGGTTTGTTCTACCCTGTTGCAGGTGACAGGTGTTCTTGAAGCTGACTTTTATGTGTGGAAACCTCCTGGTGGGCTCAGTGAGGATTTCCCTTACGTTGCGGATATAGAGTGGATTTATAACTCTCACCAAAAATGTTTTACAAAGGAAAGATTTACCACCTATTATGAATTCTTGTATATAAATGTTCATCATGATAATATTTAACTCATCATCAAATGGTTTCATTTCCGCTGAACTCTGATAACATTTTATTTTCCACTGTTATAATTAAACAATGGATTACCCTGATGTTGTACTAAAAGTGATGTAAGAAATGGTAAAGATGTTGTAAGCTTTATCTCTCATTTATGATCCTGAGGTAAAAATGTGGATTTTCGAGTTCTCCCTCGGGTGTGCTCGACGGAATCGCAGAGTTTAGTGCTCTCCCTTGGGTACTTAGTGTCTAATGGAAGACAAGTACTCTTGGGAGGGTATTAAATTAGGCGGTTCTGCCACAGACCACTCGCCCTGGCGCTCGCTCTCGTCTCTACCCTGCCTCGTGCCGCGCACTCGAAGGATTTGGCGTTGTATTGTCAAAAAAAGGATTTGGCGTTGCCACCACGTCCGGCACCTGCTGCTCGGAGGACGACGACGTGCGACAACGTCCCGAAGCCCTTCGGCAGAAGAAACGAGTCTCAGACTCTACCCGGCTTCGGGGTGATATGCGGGCCAAAAAGGGAGGCCATGCTGTCCATCGCCGGGAAAGAATACAAAATCGATTTAGTGTCGGCGCGGGGCGGCTACGTGGTCATCTTCGCGGAGCCCATCACGCAGGTGTGCTACGACGGCAAGGGCAAACCGACGCCGGACACTGGAACCGGCGGGCCAAAGAGCTTGGACGGGACGCCGTTCACTTTCTCCAAGAGTAACAAGCTGGTCAACTTCGGCTGCAACCGCACGCTCGTGGCTAACTTCTTCAACCTGCCCGGTGATACCATCCCGCTATACACCGCCAGCTGCACCACCACGTGCTACACCCCCAACCCCAACATCAGCAGCTCTTGCCTTGGGGAAGCCTGCTGCGAGGCCTCCATGGACCTGAACGGCGCCAAGGCGTTCAGCCTGTCGTTCGAAGGGACGACCACGGCGAACGGCACCGGCGACGAAGAGGAGGACGGAACCTGCAGCGCGGCGTTCTTCCTGGACAAAGCCGAGCCAGTCTTCAATTTCAGTGGCGACGGGGTACGGCCGCTAAAAAAGGCCTTGTCGCAGCAAGGTGAGCGCAGGATGATTTTGGATTGGGCGATTGGGAGCACCACCTGCGACCAAGCTCAGAGCTACGCCTTCGAGCCACTGTGCAATTACGGCACCTGCGTCGACGCGCCCAGCGGAGCGGGCTATCTCTGCAAATGCCATGACGGGTACGACGGAAATCCGTACGTCAGTAACGGATGCCAAGGTGAATTAAGGTTTCTTCTTCATCCGCCCAAAACGGTCGCAAGAAGTTTCTTAAGTTTCTCAAAAGTAGGGAAAAACAGAAAAGAGTTTTTCAGGGAACAAAAATATATTCTATACCTTAATAATAATAAAGAGATAAAATTTCAGGCTTTTTTTTCGTCATCCTTTTTTTTATCCGTTTTCCTCTAACTACCGAACAATGGAGAGTTTCTTTTGTCTGGACTTATATTTATAACTCGTGCCCATACAAGTTAGAATAGCTCATGTGTAGACCAATATAGAGTAGGAATCCTAATCTGAGTATTTTCTTATAGAATCAAAATCCATAACAATGCACACTTATACCATCTTTTTTTTTCTAATATTAAAGTATGAATCATTTCCATGGTCTTTTTTACCAATCCTATACGAGTTCAAGTAGTGTGACATTTTTTATAGAATTAAAATCCATAACAACGCACACTTATGCCATCTATTTTTTTATAATATTAAAGTACAAATCATTTCCATGATCTTTTTTCCAATCCTGTACGAGTTCAAGTAGGGTGACCGAAATAAAATATTAAAATCAATTGAGAAATATAACATAATAATTAATCTCAAATCATCTCGTGTCTAATGTATCAATAGATTTTCGAGCCACAAGCAATCCAGTTATAGATTCTAAATCCCGTTGCAACGGACGGGCATTTTTGCTAGTATTTACTAAATTAAAATACATGACTTAGTACTTGCCTTTTTTATGAGAAAACTGAGAGTCAGGCCATCCTTTAATTATTGGGAATAGAATCAGATTTGTATAGACTAGGAAGTTAAGTGGGGGATACATACATCTATTACACTCTTTCTATTTTGTTCAAAAATGGCTAGAATGCACGATATTTCAGAATGGAGGGAGTAAGTTCCTAACAGTTCGACTACGATTTCATATGGAAGCACACACAGTTTTTTTTTAACATGGTAGAGAGGCAGACATTCATACATACACACTTACTCAACCCTATGAATGCGTATACACAGCCTATCTATATAAGTACCTCTAAAAGATTGAAACTGGACAAGCAGACTTCGAGATAAGAAAATATTAATCTACTTAAGAGGAGCTAAGCGGTATTATTAAGAAGGAAGAAATCACCTCAATTAAAGTTGAAGAGAATTCAAAACATATCATTGGGATGCTTTGTTCACGCCTCCCACACCAACCAATTAGTTTGAGCCCTGAATGGTGTCTGGTATTATTCTTTCATGCTGGTTCATGGAAGAGTTTTCATTTGTAGCATGCAAGTTTATAGTCTGTTATGGATACAAATAGCTTCACCTTGCTTTCTGACACGAAGTGTGTTGTTTTGTTCTGTTTGTCAAGACATCAACGAATGCCGGAACCCCAATAGTAACAACTGCACCTATCAAAACCGCTGCAGCAATACTTTGGGAAGCTATACCTGTTCTTGCCCCCGCGGCAATACTGGTGACGGTTACAGGACAGGAACAGGCTGCAACACCACTCTTGTGACACCTGGTAATAATAATGCCCTACGTTTCGAACCTTTGTCAATTTAGCATACTATAATCTCTCAACCCGTGCTTTTGCACAAGTTAGAATATTAGGAGATATAATCATTAGAAGTTTGTGTTTAAAACATTGCTCTCTTTTTTGTTTATTTTTCTAATACAATCTCTATATAAAGGGCCTCTATCTGACAGTGATAAACTTATCAAGTACTTTGTATTTTTTTCATCCATATCTATATGTTCTCTTTTTCTACCTGACACCTCCATGTATTTCAATATACATTTAGTTAAAATTTTAGGTTACAATAGCTCTTACCGCAACGCAATAGGTTTAGTCCAACATCTGTAATTGATGGTGGGGAAGCGAAACATATAAGGCGGAGGCAGTGCTTACCTATCAGACTAGTCTTTTTGATTGAGTTAAGCCTAAAGTCTTGGTATGTTGTGGGCTCTAGTAGACCTAGGTCTAAGGGGCACCGGCTCGTGGATATAGCGAGTTAGGCCAGATCCGTTGCGCACTCTAACAAGTGGTATCAGAACTCATGGTCGGAAAACCTGAAAAAATCTCTGGGATCACAGGGTGACAGGGGAGCCTGTTAACCTCACGGAGGTCACAGAGGTTGTGTGTGATATGAAGCGTTGTACGTGATATAGAGGTCATACGGGTTGTGTGTGATATGAAGCGTTGGACTCGGGGCCTGGAGAATGTCTTCCGGAGGCCTTCCAGAGATCATACGAGGTTGTGTGATGTGAAGAGTTGGATCCAATGTGTGACGGAGGAGATTGTTAGGTTTAGTCTCACATCGATAATTGATGGTTGGGGAGCACAACATATAAGGCCGGGACAACCCTCACCTATCAGGCTAATCTTTTAGGTTGGGTTAAGCCTAAGGTTTTGGTATGTTGTGGGCACCGGTGGACCTGCCCCTGAGAGGCACCGACTTGTGGGTATAGCGGGCTAGGCTGGATCCGCTGTGCACTCTAACAAACTCAAGTCTAATGAGGCATGACGTCATTGATTTTAAAATTTTAATCTCATTATTAGTTAGTACAACTTTTATCATCAAAAAATTAATCAATATAAGTCTTTTGCTTATGGTACCTTTTATGAAACTCTACTTCAATATTTTATTAGAAATAATAATTTTAGACCTTAGATTGCGCTCTTAGTTACCATGATAGATAAAAAAGGTCATTTAAGCTTGCACCGAGGCGCTCAAAATCGTCAATATAACTTCAAAGGAAACGTAGGAGGGGCCAATGGTACTAACCTCAAGTGAATATTAATATTTATATCTAATAACTATTGTTTACTCAAAAGGCATATAAAAAACTAAGGAATGTCATAGACACTTTTTGTATGCACTAACCTCCTCTACTGTTCATGATATTAATTTCTATACCAAAAAATCATATGTGCAATAGTATTTTCTATAAAAATATAGTGCTTACAATTTAGAAACATATATTATAATATTTAAGTTAAAATGTATGCACGTCATTTATAATTACCTTAAACTGTATTTATATATTAATAGTTACAAAAGTATGTGATTTATAAACATATGTAATTATATTTTATGGTTATTTAGACATTTTCCATATTAGAAGATGCTATGTCAATTTTTTTCAAGAAAACTGAATGGATTGAATGCCTACTATTATTGGTAGTAGTAAAATTCTAATGGATCAATGGTTAGATCTTCCTTATTTTCGTGAGAATTTTTAGGGCTTGTTTTTTCTAGCACGTCCCGTAAAAGGCTCTGTTTAAGGCCATCAATTAGTAATAGTAGAATAGTAATTTTAGAATATTGTTTTTATAGCATGTCTCGTGAGAATTAATACACATACTCTGTTAGAGGCCTTCAATTAGTAATTTTAGAATTTTGTTATCTGAACGCAATATTTCAACATAACCTTCTCCATTGTATCATAAGGACTTCTGTTTTAGAGTTATCCATAAATAAAAGGATTTTGGTACCACATCTCCAAGCATTAATTTAATTCAACAACTATTCAATATATTTAATTTTCTTTTAGGTGGTAACTTGCCATTTAAAACCAGGGGTTACTGAACAATAAGGCCATAACTATTCAACTAACACAAAAAACCGTAGCTCACTTCTGATGGCACATCCGTACATGCGCCTATCCTATCTATTTTAACGCCTTAAAGACTCTAGAAGTTCTTATATCTATGGACAGAGGAATAACGATTTTAGCTACCTACTCCCTCCGTCCTAGATTAAAGGTCATTCTAGCACTGTAATAAATTGTCTTAGTTCATTGATTCGTACATGCATCTGGACATAGCCATTGTCGTTGTTCAGGGAATCTTTGCTGCACGTCGTTGAGAGCTCAAACGACTTTAAAACTGGGACAGAGGGAGTATGCTTATTGTGTAGCCAATTGTCGGTGTTCGGTCCCGCAGGGGTCCTAAGCCAACGAGTGAATCAAATGATGCGTGTCCCTAATCTTGATGATGATGCAAAGAGGATACACGGAGGTTTATCCTGGTTTAGGTAAAGGAAGGCCCTACGTCCAGCGGGAAGGGGGGAGTATTGTATTTCTTTGCACCTAAGTGCTTGCGTAGGGGTTACAAGCTGTGAGAGAGGGAACTGAGCCCAGGTCTCAAAGAAAAAATGAGAGTACAAAGAAAATTGGTTTTTCGTTGTCTGTGGTTCGTTGTTCTTCTGCCTTCGCTTACTTCTGCTTGCCTCCTTGTAGAGCCTCGGCCTGCCCTTTTATAGGGTAAGAGAAGGCTGGGACGTCGGGGGTGACTTTGAGGTGAAGTTTTGTCGATCCCTATGGAGGTGGCTGTAGCGACGTGCCCCGGGAATGGCCGGCCATCCCTGGACACCATGGTGACGTAGAGGACGAGACGGTGAAAAGACCCCGAGCCTTGTGCCACGTCGGTCTTTCCTCCTTAATGACCAATGATAGGTCGAGGCTGGGTCGAGAACGGGTCGAGGACGGGTGGATAAGGCCGAATCCCCGAGATCGTGGGGTACGGTCCTTGTCGTATCCTCCCTCGAGGGTGATCGGTGGCAAAATAGTGCACGATATGGTGCGTACAATGACAGGTTTTCACCTCCCATCCTGGGATGGACAGTAAAAAGTAAGATTTGACACCGGTACTGTTTCCACGTCGGTTACTACTGTAGCCATGATGGTAGAAAGTAGTAGGTAGTCGCATTAAATGCTCTTACTTTTGTCTCAGAGTTGGTGAACAAGGTGGGTCGAGCAGCCCGACCCGGGGTCGTGCGAGTCGGAGATTTCCCGATAGTCGAGATGCCTTGTCGAGTGAGCCTCGTGCGAGTCGGAACGCGGTCGAGGCGTCCCGTCGAGGGTGCCTCGTACGAGTCGGAACGTAGTCGTGGCGTCCCGTCGAGCGTGCCTCGTACGAGTCGGAACGTAGTCGAGGCGTCCCGTCGATCTAGCCTCGTACGAGTCGGAACGCAGTCGAGGTGTCTTATCCGCTATTTTGGCTCGTTTCGTTTGCGGGTAGCGTTTTGTTTTTCTTAATCGTTGATTGTGGGTACCCCTAGTTTTAGGTACCCGACACCAATTGTACATTGTAACATACTTTCTGAATGCAATTTAGCATATGTAGAAATCTTTAATCTCTATTGTTTTATATTTTTTCAATGAAAAAATTAAACATAATCCCTCAGACCCAGGACACTATAACATAATTTCTGAATGCAACATGCCAAATAGATTTCTAGGATATTTAAAGAAACTAGGTTAGCTTCTAAATCATTCTACAATTGCTGAATCATTGTCTTTTGGTTACTTCCAGTCACTTGCATTCAACAACTGTCTCTCATGTAAGAAATACTTGCTTGAATCCTGAGTAATATGCCTATATATATATTTCTTGAATACATTTAGACATTTAATACCTACTGACTAACAATTAACGTTCTTTTGTGCTGCAGATTCCCCTACGCAACAACCGCAAGGTACCATACAACTTGTCCATTGCAACGAGTGTACGATTCCATTAGTTCATCATGACTTTATCACCCTTTACTAGGTCTTTAGTGCCATGATTTTTTTTGCTATGGTTAAAAAAATATCTTCAAAGAGATGTCATTGATGATCCTTGGCTATTTATCAGGTATCGACGTGTGTAATTACACGGAAAAGAACCCTTGCACATACATTAAGTACTGCTTTGATTCGGAAGGAGTTGTTTGGTGCGCCTGCCCTGAAGGGATGAGTGGTGATGGCCGGAAAAAGGGTAGTGGCTGCTATTTTGGCTCCCAAAAGCACTTTCCTCTAGACACGGTTTTGGGTAACTTCCTCAATACATATAATATATATCATATGCTTACCACATTACGTCAATGCATATTAATCAACAAACTCCTTAAATAAGGCCTCATCAAATATAAGCTAGCATTATGGTTTATGAATAAAAAAGGAAGTAAAGTAGATTAAACGTGTCATCCACTTTTTTTAAAGAGAGAAAATACAGTTTACATTACTCCTAAAAATTATCTCAATGTTGCTACATGAGGCCTGTTAGAACACAAGTAATCTTGTATCATGCACAATTTGCAGCAAAATAATCAATTGAACGGTCAACAGTCAAACAGTCATTCAGTCCTATTTGTATTGGTCTCAGTAGTGTTACTCGCACATGAGAGCCATTTTGACAGAAGATTTACGCAACAAATGTTCTCCAACATCTGCAGGTGTAGGTCTTGCACTTATGGTTACAGTGACCACTGCTGCGTCGTTCTACTGCTGGGCGATAAAGAAAAGAGAGCTAGGAAGAAAGAGAGCAGAATTGTTCAGGAAGAATGGTGGCTTGCTACTGCAGCAGAGATTTTCAACAATCACATCTCAAGGCGAGGACCAATATTCAGCAAAGATATTTAGTGCAGAAGAGCTCAAGGCTGCTACTGACAACTATAGTGAGAGCCGAATCCTTGGCCGAGGTGGACATGGCACAGTATACAAGGGCATTCTTCCAGATCAAACTATAGTCGCCATAAAGAAGTCCAAGGTGTTCGATGAGAGCCAAGTGGAGCAATTTGTCAATGAGATTGCCATCTTGTCACGGATTGATCACCCAAATGTTGTCAAGCTCTTGGGATGCTGTCTAGAGACACAGGTACCGTTGTTGGTTTATGAGTTCATACCTAATGGAACACTCTTCCAGCACATCCACAACAAAAATCCACCTCGCCCTCTGACATGGGAAGACTGCTTAAGGATAGCTACAGAAACTGCAGATGCACTTGCCTATCTGCACTCCACGTCTTCTACACCAATCATACACAGAGACATCAAATCAAGCAACATTCTCCTGGACGAGAACTTCGTGGCTAAAATAGCAGACTTTGGTGCATCAAGATCAGTCCCATTTGATCAAACTCATATAACTACTCTTATTCAGGGAACTATTGGGTACCTTGATCCTGAATATTTCCAAACCAGTCAATTAACTGAGAAGAGTGACGTTTACAGTTTTGGAGTTGTTCTTGCAGAACTGTTGACCAGGCAGAAACCTATTTCTGCAGCAAGGCCGGAAGAATCATGTAACTTGGCTATGCATCTGGTGGTTCTATTTAATGAAGGGCGCTTACTTCAAGAGATAGAGCCGCACATTTTGGCCGAAGTAGGCGAAGACCAATGTTATGCAATTGCAGAGCTTTCAGTAAGGTGCTTAAACGTGAAGGGAGAAGAACGGCCTGGCACGGTGGTAGTGGCTTCAGTTTTACATGGGCTAAGAAGGTCATTCATCATAGACCAGACTGCCACAAGAAAAGATGAATGGGTAGGGGAAAATAGTGATCAGGAAGAGAAACATCTACGTGAGCCCAGACCAATTCCCACTTTGCAGTCATCAGAAGTAAGCACACAATGCGGCATGGAGGCTGAAATGTTATCTTCTTCTCATATGCCAAGATGATCTTCCTGACAACGTACAATTGATTATGAATTATGATTAACAACAGGGGCTTGTAAGTCACAAAAAAAAAACAATCGGGGCTTGTTGTAATACTCCCAAATAACTGTGAGTTCTCCATTTAATTAGATCATATGGTTATAATCACATATTATCTTGAAATATAAATTTATTTAAGTTCTTATTTTTTAAAAATAGGATAAATAAGGAAAGTTCTAGATTACAAAAACTTTGCTCTAGATCTAATTGATGTGTATCTGATTTGTTGGATGTGGCAAATCTTTTTATTTTGGAATTTTGGAATTTGGTGGTGTCACACTAATAGTAGGCATTGTTACATGCATCGAAATCACGGTTGGTTCTAGAGATCTTCATTGCATTAGCTTTCATGCTTTCAAAAGGAAGTGGACAATAAAAAAAAATTAAGCTTGAATATAAGACTGTATAATGTGTTTTGGTAATTTGTGTCAATTTGTAAAATAAACCGTGTATAAAAAACATTTGCAAAATCAACCGTGCATATCTATACCTAATAAAAAAGAGGTAAAATTTCAGGCTCTTTTTTTCGTCTATCCATTTTTTTCGTCTTTCTCTAACTACCGGACAATAGAGGGTTTCACTTGTCTTGACTTATATATATAATCTGTGTCCATACGAGTTAGAATAGCTCACGTGTAGACCAATATGGAGTAGGAATCTTAATCTAAATAGATTCCTGAGCTGAGTATTCTAAATAGAACTCTTAATAATAAATAGAAAAGGATAAAAATCACATTTTTCACTGCTTTCTTTATTTACGTACGAGTTAGAATAGCTCGCGTCTACACGAATATAGAGTACGAATCCTAATCTAAATAGATTTCTAATACTCAAAATTTTTATTCCAATTAAGACAACGACTCTATTTCAGTTTATGTTTTTCCGTTTTAATGTTGAGTCTTGATCTCCGTTCCGAGTCGCTTGTCTGAGTCTAAATCAGATACGACACCTCTGGCTCCGAGGCAAAGGCAGGAGACACACATTTTATAAACAGCTCACGGCAACTATGTTAGCCTACTATTTAAATAATAAATAATAATGATTATTTTTTAATGGTCATTCATTCTCTAAAATACCATATATATAGGCTAGAGCAGCGTGTTCAGTCAAGTACAAAGTTTTAATAGAATATAAAACGTTTCTATGGTCCATTACTCTTTTCGGTACTCATAAAAAATAGAGCAATTTGTCTACATATGTCATATGATCTACTAGGTGACTCTGAGAATCTATACACCCCATTACAACCACTATGTATTCCTATATATATATTCTGAAGCTTAAAACCAAAAACCGACCTTATACACGTAAAACAAGTTATGAGAAAAATAAGTAGGGCTAAACTATTTGAATTCATCACTTTAGTTTAATTGAGTATTTTCTTATAGAATTAAAATCCATAACAACGCACACTTATACTATCTATTTTTTCTAATATTAAAGCACGAATCGTTTTCATGGTCCTTTTTTACCAATCTTGTACGAGTTCAAGTTGTCGGGTACCATAATTAGGAGTACCTAAATTAGGGTGAAAGTCCACCATGAATCAAACACTAATCTACCTCATCCGAGGAAAACACCAACCAAAAGAAGGCTTATGGGCTAAATCTTCTCTCGCTGGGCCTCCAGCGAACCGCGTGAGCATAACAGCCCATTCTCCTACTTCATCTGAGGCCCCACGCAAGGAGTCTCGGAACACCACCGTCTCGTCCGAGCCCCGAAAATGACTTCACCTATCTTCGCCTCGTCCGAGACCAGCTCAGAAGGCAGCTCTCAGTAGACAAATTCCCCGTCTCGCCCGAGGCCCCAAAGCGAGGTCTCGAACACAGGAAACTCTCCGCCTCGCCCGACCCCAACCTCTGATGCTGCTTCCCCATTGGTGCGCTCGAGACCCCCTATGACGTCACCAATGTTCTCGAGCCAACCAGCCGGACAGGCCAGGATGGACAGGTCAAATCTCGATGTCATGGCCCATAACGACAGCTGCTGATCACTATACCTCCCATACTGTCACTGTCTACACGATCCAGGCCTACGCGACGCCGCTCTAGGCTACTATTCCCTCGGGTGGGGTGAAATCACGCCATGATTCACGCCGCCAAGGCCTTGGCTCTCTACGACGGTCAAAGCCGCAAGGACAGGCACGTCGCCACAGTGATGAACATGATCCTACGCTTCATAGCTACGAAGCCACGTCCGTCAAAGCACGTCGTTGTAGCACCCAAGGACAGAGACCACTCCTCCAACAGTGGCGCGCATGCCTGGCCATGTAGCCACGGTGCCAAAAGTACCACTGTCATGCTTCTACGGTGTGAATCACGTCCCCACCAAACAAGGCCCTCCCGAGGCCTCGAGGCTCTTTCTCCAACTAGGATCGCACCACGTACAACACCTTGTAACCCTGCACCTCCTTAAGACTATAAAAGGAGCATACAGGGACCGTTCTAAAGGGGGGCAACACACGAACACACGACTCTCCTGGATCTTGCGAGGGCTTCGGCAGAGTCACACACGCACTCCACTCTCATCTTGAGACCTGGGGACACTCACTCTCTCATCCGCTTGTAACCCCTGCCACAGGCACTTCGGTGCAAGATAATATAAATCCTCCCTTCCTCACTGGACGTAGGATATTCTTCGGTCTGAACCAGTATAAATCGCTTGTGTTCTTCTTAGGCCTTGTTTAGATTGGAGAAATTTTCAACCCGATGAATAGTACCACTTTCGTCTTATTTGGCAAATATTGTCTAATCATGGACCAACTAGGCTCAAAAGATTCATCTCGTGGTTTCCAACTAAACTGTGTAATTAGTTATTTTTTTACCTATATTTAATACTCCATGCAAGCGGCTAAAAATTGATGTGATGGAGAGAGAGTGAAAAAACTTGGAATTTTGAGGTGAACTAAACAAGGTCTTGTACACCATTCGGATCCCCGACGCGTTGACACATATTACTCGTTGATGTCAGGAACCGTCGTTTCTTACACCGACACGAGTAGTGTGACTTTTTCTTATAGAATTAAAATTCATAACAACGCACACTTATGTCATCTATTTTTTTATAATATTAAAGTATGAATCATTTGCATGATCTTTTTTTCTAATCCTGTACGAGTTCAAGTAGTGTGCCTGAAATAAAATCTTAAGAATAATTGAGAAACATAACATAATAATTAATCTTAAATTCTCTCGCTTCTAATGTATCAATAGATTTTTGAACCACAAGCAATCCAATTATAGATTTTAAATCCCGTTGCAACGCACGAACATTTTTGCTAGTTATTAAAATAAAAGAAATTGTTAATGTTGGCCAACACCCCCATCATCCGCCGCTTGCGTACCATGCGTCGATGGGATCCCACGTTCATTCTCCTTGTGCATACGGAGAAAGGAAGTGCAGATCCATTTCTTGCGTGACTACGGGGCTTGATGGATTTTTCCCTCCTTAGCATCGTCAAGAGATTAGCTAAATTATTTTCTAAAAATAAATTTGGTAATTATTTTAGAAAAAATATTTCCAACAGACTCTATAAATGGCTCTCCGAATTTAGTACCTCTCTTCATCCCATCTTATTCGTCCTCTACTTTTGGATAGCCTATCTAGCGTTTTTGTTTTAAAGAGTATGGAGTCAAATCTATTTTATAGAGTAGCTAAATCAGTAAATTTGGCTGGTCTTATAAAATCTTAAAAAAAATCAATAGTCCAGATTTATTTGGGCAATTACCTCCTGCTGCTATGTAATAGGAGTACCGTAGCATTGCCCTAATTATGGTAAAAAAAATGTTCAAAGTAATCTTTGTATAGGCCATTACTAAAAACTAACTGCTAACAAGTGAAAACGACGATATATAGAATTGAAATCGACTACCGAAATGCAACTGGGTTACATAAATGAAATCCTTGATCAATCAGTACAAGAAAAATAGAAAGAGACGGTGATATATGCTGCTTCAGTTGAAACCATGGCTGTTTCGGTATCTGTTTACTTCTCAAGCAGTGTAAATCAAGTAGTAACTTTTACATCCAGAACGTCTGCGCTGCAAACACGGGGCCATACCTAGAGACCAGGTACGAACGTCCATGGGTGATCCGTAGTTTGTAGGTCGCCCCTCTTGTCGTACTTGACGCCGAATATGGTGACATGTAGGACGCAGCCGTCGACTTCACCGTCGGAGGCGTCCTGCCATCTGACGCCTTGCCGGGCCGCGCACTCAACAAGGCAGAACCTGGCGTCGCCCATGTACTACGTGAGTGTGGCACCTGTAGGCTGCCCCACATGTCTCTTGGGATTCTCGCGAAACAGCGTCTGCCTCCCGAGCTTCGAGTCCGGCGGCTGCTCGGCTGTTCCACGGCGGGAAGGGATGGCACAGGAGCAAAGGAACCCATCCCTGCGAAGCCCCACCCACGCGTCCACCTCGTCGACGTAGTAACCCTGGCCTTGGAAAGGCAGCTGCCACTCGCCGTGCCGCGTCCATGCCGAACTCCGGGTGTCGAAGGAGTGGGTGGTACTTCCCTCTCCCTCCCTCGACCACAGTTCTTTTGCAGACACAAAGATGGTGCGCCCGTCCGGGTGCACGGCAGGCTGTGACGAGATCGCGGTTGCCCAAAGGCATCGGCGCGGGGACGCTTTCCACCGACCACCGCTCGGCGCGCCAGGACAGCCGGAACTCGTCCTCCGTGAGATCACCTCGAAGGAGCACTGCAGACGATCTTCACGGCGCGGGTTGAGCGCGTAAAGCCGGTCGTCCACGGGCACGAAGAATATGTGCCCGAGGGGGCGCAGCGCGGGCGTGGGGCGAGGCCCGATGGCCAGCGACGCCGTTTCCGTGTCGTAGACGAGGATCGGTGCCTCGTCGCTGTACCGGTCGGTCACAAATAAGATCTTGCGGCCGATTGCGGTCACAATTGCAGGGTACCCGTGCTCCGGAGCCTCGATGCGGATGGCGCAGGGCTCGGGGAGGCGCCCCAGCTGCTTGTTGTTCCTGACGGCGGCGCGGGCGTCAGAGTCCCAAGTCGTCGATGTCCAGCTTGTGGATGCTGTACCCCATCTCCCAATCTTCTATGACGAGGTAGATGTGCTTTTTTTTTTCTGCCTCCGCCGTGGCCTCTTGGCCGCCGCATCCTCGCTGTGCTGGTCGTGCCCCCGCCGCCTGGAGTTGGAGCTGGACATCTTTGTGTACGTGAGATGTTTGTTCCTCTACTTCATGGGATCTGTTTCTGTGCATTGCATCGTATATACGTTGAACCTGAGGCTGCCGCGAATAGTAACACGGTGACACCGAATCCGGCTCAGCTCGTGATTGCGGACTCGGATCGGACATCATGTACCTGACATCACCTGGATGGCCGACGCGAGCCTAACCCACACCAGATCGAGCAAAGCCGAGAACACGCTCGCAGCGTGGTGGTGAGCGTCGCAGGTGTGCGTGCCACCCACCGCGGTTGGATTCCTATCCACCGCAGTGTCTCACCAAGTACAGGTGTAGCCTCTCTCGTACGAAGCCACAAAGGGATTGTAACGTGCCCGTCACCTACGGAGTTTTTAATGATTTCGGTGATCCCTCCAAGGACACGATCTTCAAGTATAAGTGTAGTTGTAGGTCTGGTTATGTATGTGTGGTATGAGTGTGGCGTGCTGTGTGTGGAGTAGGTGTGTGTTCATACATGAACAGATTCTACGGCTGTATCCAGATGAGAGGTGTAAAAAAAAAGATCGAGCAAAGCCGACGAGCCCAAGTCCGCAGGGATCGCATCGTCGTGGCGGACCTGATCAACCCCGCCGGCTCCATGGTCAGCCCCGTGAACCATGCCGGCGCCAGCGCCAGTGGCATCTGCTCCACGCTGGCTTGTTTTGATGACGTCACCACCCAGGTCGTCGTCTTCTCCGACGTCACCGACCTAGTCGCGCCGGTCGCCACCGCTTCAAGCACCTAGCTTCCCACGTCTGAGGAGTAGCACCGGAGCGCCGTGAAGCTGTGACGGTTGTAAAGGAGGAGCACGAGTTAGGAAGAGTACCGTGTCAGGTCGCTGCCGCGTTCATCGGCTGTGGTGATCACCGTGCACGCGTAGGACTAGATGGGGCTGTCCTTGCCGCGTAGCTGTGGGAGGACGTCGAGGCCTCCGCTGCCGTCGCCAGTCACCGGGTTGTAGATGCCCAGCCTGACGGCGTGGGTGACCCGACGAGCACGGCGAACAAGGGCTGAGACGCGAGGTGGCGGCGGATAGGGGCAAGGGCCAGCAACAGTAGGCCGCGACGTGGACGCACCCATGTCGGTGACATCGGAGAAGATGACCTAGGCGGTGATGTCATCAAAACAAGCCAGCGTGGAGCGCCACATGTGCAAAACTACTTGCAAAACCAGCCCGGGGTGATTTCTGGTTTTGCAAAGTTTAATGTGTATAATACCCGGTTTTATAGTTTATTAGGGGGTTATGTAGACCATCCTAGATACGTCAGGGATTATGTAGACTTTTTCCCGCCTGCCTGAAATCATTACTTAGTGCCAGATGCTTTTTGTGAAGGCGGCTGAGCATGTATTTCATTAAGAATAGAGAAGTGTGATCACATGCGTACCCGAACCTAGAAGTGGCTCAAGCTGCACAAATTCAAAAGTTACATAAACGCTTAGACGACGGCATCCGTCCCGTTGGACGCGGCATCCCACTCCGCTTCACCTGCCTCTCTAATAAAAAACAAAATTCCCGACTCCGCCTCACACTGTCTAGGCTTCACCACGTCGTGCGGTCGTCCGCCCGCCCCACTTCGCCCCACCATCCCCCGCGCCACCTCTATATATCTCGCGCCGCGGCCCACTACGGCACGCCGCCACTGCCATCCCCAGCGGTGCCCGACCTCGTACCCCTTGGCGCCTCTGTCCCTGGCTAAGAGGAGAAATCCTCCGCCAAAGTACACTACCAGCCGGCCCACCAACTGCAGCTATTGTTGAACCTGGTCGCCGGCGCCTCGCCCTCCGCCTCCAAGCTCCATGCGCGTGCTTGGCGATTGCAGCGCCACCGAAGTCCATGCCACGCCATGCCGTGCTTCGTCCTCCGCTGTGCCCAGGCTAGGCGCCAGGAGAGGGGGCCGTCGCTAGCCGGGCCCAGGACAGGCGCAGGCGCAGCTAGCCGTGCCACCATCCTCGGTCGCCGGTGTTCAAACCCAGTCGTTCCCCGCTCTGCTCTGCGTCACACGGAAGAAGGGTGAAAAACGCATGTTGCAAACGTACATTTCAAGTGTTTCAGAGGTATGTTGCACGTGTTTCAGATGTATGTTGCAAAAGTAGATCGGGATGTTGCGTATGTTGCAATGGTGTATGTTGCAAGCTTCTGTTCTCAATGTTTCATTTTTTTCGACATATGTTGCAAGTGTGTTTATTTGGATGTTGCATATGTTTTCACACATATGTTGTAAGTGTTTTATTTGGATGTTGCTTATGTTTTGCAATGGTTTCAAGTATTTTTAGGTGTTTCTGTAAGTGTTTCAGACGCATGTTTCAAATGTTTCATTGTCTTTAGACTTATGTTGCAATTGTTTTGATGACAGGCGCATTGGTGCGGGCATCAGGATGAAGGGCTAGCGTCCGGACGTCCGGGCACTAACCACGCCCCAAAAGTTATTAATACAAACAAGAGACCGAAAGAACAACATAGTTGGTGACAAATGTTGAGTTGATAATTCGTGTTGCAGAGTTTGTTACTATCCTCCCCTAAAAAGAGCTTGTCACTCAGCTACTGATATCACTTTCTTCATGCTCCTTCAGGGCTTCAATCTCGTATGTAACGGTCAGTACATTGCACTATAACGCAGTGATGGAGTTGCTTCTGCAATCAAATGGCCTTGAGTGGATTGACAAAAGTGCAGATAAACAACTATCTAATTTCAGCTGGTCTGACCAGAATATAATTACCGGAAATCAGAACACAGTTTAGCATTTCCTAGCAAGAAAACGTCAAAAGTGTAACTGCAACTACAGTTTGTATACTAACCTCAATTTTGTACACCTAAAACCACATTTTAATTGTTGACAGGTTTGTGAATGTGAGGAATCCTAATTATCGGCTGTGTACTGTCTTGCTGATGTGCTTCATATTCTGTCAAATGAGAAAATGGTAGTTGCAGCCATAGCCCATGGATACAGAAGTACCTGTGTGAGTGGATCAATACAGGGACCTGTAACTGCACACTCCTAAAAAAATGCGAACTCCCGGCATTCATATAGAAGATCATTACAGGGATCTGCTTGCGCCTCCATGCCTGATTTCCATTGCTAACTCTTTAATGTCACAAGGTAAGTGATACGAACTCACTTCACCAGGACATCGATTAACATCACAGCGCGTATGAGGAGTTTGAGGAGTAGCTATTACATCGAGCAGCAGCTCGCCCCAACGCCTCCGGCACAGCCGGCCAATTCGTTCTTCTTCTCCGTTCACCTTTTTCCCCTCGCCCACGCCTTCTCTTATCAGCTATCGGTAGCGAAGCGGAGCACGTTGTTGTCATGGGCCGACTTTCCACTCTGGGCCCTGGTAGTGAGAGCTGGGTCGTGTCCTCCTCTTGGGCCGCGTCTGGGCTTCATTCTCCACCACTTGATCACTAGCCTTCCCGCCTCCTTCGGCGATGTCTTCAGGTTCGGAGGTGACCGACTTGTCCCCAAGCCGGTGCCGCCGAAAACGTCAGCTTCAAGGCTTGTTCATCCTCCCAGGTTGCTAGATGCTTCGGCCACTCCGACCATTGCACCAGGATTTGATCAGAGGTGCCAGCATTAGTACGGCGACGTTGAAGAATCTTCATAGGGTATTGAAACGGAGAAGGTGGTGGAGGGATATCAGCACTGACCTGCAAGGAGGAACTGACAGCGAGTTTGAGTTGAGAAACATGAAACACGGGGTGAATGGATGATTCCACCGGCAACTGTAGTTTGTAGGCGACAACACCAATCTTCTCAATAATCTTGAAGGGATCGAAATAGCGATATGACAGCTTCTGATTCACCATGTGAGCCAAACTTGTTTGAATATAAGGTTGCAGCTTCACAAAGACAGACTGACCCACTTCAAATTGACGTTCAGAGCGCTTTTTGTCAGCTTGATGTTTCTGTATTTGTTGAACTCGAAGAAGCTCTTGCCGCAACAATTGCTGCATCAGTCTTCGATTTTTCAACCATACAGCCAAATCAGGCATAGCACAGTCCAACACCATGTCAATTCCAAAATGATTGGGGGATGACCATAAAGAACTTCAAATGGAGAACTGTTCAGAGAAGAGTGAAAATTGGTGTTATACCAAAACTCTGCTACTAGTAACCAATCTTTCTATTTATGTGGGAAAGCATTCACTGTGCACCGAAGGTAAGCTTCCCAGCATTGATTCACTCTCTCGGTTTGACCATCCGTTTGAGGATGGTAGGATATGCTCATCTGTAGCTCAGTATCAGACAGGCGAAATAGTTCCTGCCACAACTGACTTGTGAATATTTTATCCCTGTTAGAGATCAAGGCAAGAGGCATATCATGTAGCTTGAAAATGTTGTCCATGAAGAGTTTGGCTACTTGCAATGCAGTAGCAATTTGGGGTTCAACACGTTTCTTCCACAATTTGGGGTTCATGCCATCGAATTTGGGAAACTCTTGCTGAGGAATGGCTTGATTGAGAGCAAAAAATTGTTGAGCAGTGAAGTTAGGAGACACAGTGGAGGGAATGAGATTCGCACCTTTGACCGGGGTCGGCACGTAGGTGGTGACCACCCCATGACCAAGGCCCCGGTGACTGGTTGGATCACCAGTGGCTAAAAGCCCTGAAGCCGCCGCAGACGAGGATGCAGCGGATTGAGGAGCTGCCGATTTGGTGATATCGAGCTCCACCATCTCGAAAACGCGATCCACAGAGTTTACGATGGGCGGATGCGTAATCAGCTGGTCCACCTTGATCTGCAAATCCGCCATGGACTTTTGAAGCCCGTCCACCTTAGCATCGATTTGCGGTCGCCATACCCCAACATCGTGGAGTTTGGTGAGATTGTCGTCCTACGTGCCGACCCCGGTCAAAGGTGTGAATCTCATTCCCTCCACTGTGTCTCCTAACTTCACTGCTCAACAATTTTTTGCTCTCAATCAAGCCATTCCTCAGCAAGAGTTTCCCAAATTCGATGGCATGAACCCCAAATTGTGGAAGAAACGTGCTGAATCCTACTTTGATGTTTATGTTGTACGAACTCACTTCACCAGGACATCGATTAACATCACAGCGCGTATGAGGAGTTTGAGGAGTAGCTATTACATCGAGCAGCAACTCGCCCCAATGCCTCCGGCATAGCCGGCCAATTTGTTCTTCTTCTCCATTCACCTTTTTCCCCTCGCCCACGCCTTCTCTTATCAGCTATCGGTAGCGAAGCGGAGCACGTGGTTGTCACGGGCCGACTTTTCGCTCTAGGCCCTGGTAGCGAGAGTTAGGCCGTGTCTTCCTCTTGGGCCGCGTCTGGGCTTCATGCTCCACCACTTGATCACCAGCCTTCCCGCCTCCTTCGGCGATGTCTTCAGGTTCGGAGGTGACTGGCGTGACAGTAAGATCAAAGCATAGCAAACGTTTCTGAATTCTGATCATTGTGAAGTGTCAGAGATGCACTCGTAGCAGAGCCAATGGTTCTATTGTTTACTGAAAGTTACTTCAGGCAGGACAAGTTTTTAGGGACATACTATGGTTGACATTTCCAAATTCTGTCACACACCATGACACTCATGCTACTGTTAGAGATGTCCAAGTAGCAAAACCTTATGATCCTGTGGTGAGATACCTTATTTATGATTCAAGCTGTGAATCTGGCCATCCTCTTGCTCACGCGTGCACATACACACACAATAGTACCAGCGAACTACTCCGACTATTTGAGCTGGCATGTAAAAACTTTTCACACATATTGGATTTCCCCCAATCCTGGAATACTCGTATGGCTTTCTGAGATGTGATACCATCATGTGTGGAACACTCTGAGCTACTATTGGCCGGAGTCGCTCGTCACCGCCGAGCTCGCGGCCACGCTCCCGGGCAACGGCGGCTTCGTCCTGTGGGCTGGCCGTGCCTTTGGCCCGCTGGCCGGCTCGCTCCTCGGGGCTTGGAAGCACTTTGCGTCGTCACTCGTCAGCATCAGGTTGTGCATCACAGTACCAGCACAGGTGAGGTGATTTCACGGTAGCTCGTCCGCAGCACAGCAGTGGCATCCAGCCATCCAAATATCCAATGCAGCACAGGTGAGTTAGTTTAGTTTTTTTTTTTTGAACTCTAGTTTAGTTTGTTAAACAAACTAACCAAACCCACTCTCAGGGACTCGCAGAAAAAATAGGAGCACATTGTGGATAGTTTTCCATCTGAGGCCCGATATAGCGCATAAGAACCCGATACACAAAGCCCAATTCTGAGCTACGCCCCGCATAAAGGCTCATAGCCCAACTTGAAACAAGCCCACCCGAAGCAACAACCACCTCCTCGATCTCCGGGAGTCACACCGAGTCACAGACTGGAACTCATCCATCCATCAATCAAACTTCTAGAATCCTCTAGAACGTCAGAATTCAGAACACCCGCGTCTCTCCCCTTCCCGGCTCCCAGCCTCTCTGCGCTGCGGCGATGCGGTGGCTACCGAGGCTGCTCTCCCACGCCGCTGCGGCCGGGAGGGCCTCCGCGGCGGCGAGGTCCACCCCTAGTCTCGTCAAGGGAGGATCCCACGGGTTCGCTAGTGGCGGCTGGGATGGGTCACCGGCGGTGCCCCGGGAGTGGCTGCGGAAGCTGTGGGTAGACGAGCTGAGGAAGCAGAAGGAGGCCGCGAGGAGGTGGGGCGTCGGCGCGTCATCCGGGAACGCCGGCAGCGTGGCGGAGCCTTCGCTCGGCGCGTTCGCGAGTTCTGTGGAGGCTGCGGGAGCGGCCAGGGAGGCACCGTCAAGGAACTATCAGTACGAATACCGGGACCTCAACCCCTTCGAGGCAAGCGGATTCTGAAACTCTAATTGAACCTTCTGATTGTAGTTTGTTTTACATTGTTATGTGTGGTAACATGATTTGATCTGATGCTATGTTAGACTATTCGATGATTGGGATACAGAGAGTGCACTAAGATAGTATGCACTCTTATTTTCAGAAATTAAGAAAATTATGAATTGGAAGTCAATATGCATTTGTTAGGCTGAGTAATAATTGCTACTAAAAACAGTACTAATTAGTGTGAGAATCCTATACTGCCAAGTCAATTGCTCAGTTATCGTGAACTTCTCACTCAGTTAACAATCTGTTGAATTATTGTTCCCTATTTCTTATTATTTGCTAATTTCTTTGCTTGATTTTTACCTGGCTACTCGATGCTTTATCTTCGTTAGGAATGTTCCCTGTGTTCAAATTTAAAGAACTGTGTTTAACTGATAATATTTTTAAATGTATTTACAGGCCAAACTGGTTATAGAGATTGCATGAAGATAGTTCTTTCAAAAGTAAAAAAAGATTGCACAAAGATAGTATTACCATGCATTTCAGAAATTACGAAAAATTGCTGGAACTGGAGGTCAATATGCATTTGTTAGGCAGAGTAATTGATCCGTGAACTATGCTGCCCTGTCAGTTTTTGTAAACTGCCCAATCCTTTAAAATTGTATTGAATTATTATCCCCTATTTCTTAATATTTCCTACCTTCTCTTCTTCATTGTGCCCGGCTACTTGATGCTTTATCTTGATTGGCAATGTTCCCTGTGTTTATAGGCCAAACTGGCTCCGCTTCTTGCAAGAGCTAACCTCATCATTGCCAGGGATATTGAGTGGGCAAACATCATGTTTGCTTTTGAGCAGGTGAATTGTGTGTACAGACTAGTGCATGCGCAACAAGTTTCTGGTTTAAGATGCTTCTCCATTTCTTTTCAAAATCTTACATATTATCATCTGGACTGCAGGAGAGCAGGTATATCATAATGGACCCACTCTTTCCACAATCTGTAAGTTTTATTCTGTCCTGTTGCAATCGGTTCCCTTGCTGCATTATCTGTGTATTCTAATTCTATATATGTTTTAAGCATTGACTTCCTTGTTCTTTCAATGTCCAGCCAGTAGGTTTTATTCGAGAGAAAAGCAACGTCATCTTTAGACAGGTATGTCTATGTTAGCTTGTTCTATGGCTTCATGTCATTTTTTTTGGAATTGAGTCAAGGGTCAAGAAATTTCAATTGACCTGCATAGCAATCCGCTAGTCTCTATGTTGGAAGTATCTCATTTCACATTCAAACTTCAAATTGGTTGCATCATAATAATTGGGAGTTTTGAATTTAGTTATTCTTATATACTCTATGTGCAGTCAATATTGTTGATTGTACCTTGTCACTATCTACGGTATTTTATCTCCATATGAAACATCATCACCGCCTCATGCATCATTTGCTATTGAGAGACTGAAAAAATATCTTCGTTCCCCCTGTGTTAGAGAACAAGTATTGGCAGGCTTTCACTATCAGTCACGAATCAATATTGAGTCAGTCGGACTGATAGCTAAAGTTTCTTAATCAGGGCTTTGTTATATTATTTTTGCTCTTATCTTATCTTGGGTGGTTTGGCAAAGAATTTGTTATTGTAGCGGTTGATGCAACTAGAGTTGGCAGCGATGTTTTCCGTAAGACCACACATCAAGACACTTAAATTAAATATATTCCCCTGTAGCTGTTGATGCAACTATAGTTCATAACTGGTATATATAGATACCGTGATGCCAAGCATTAAATATGTATTGGCTTTATAATTGTGATTTTTAGAAGAAAAGAGTGTATCCTTATAATTGATTTTTACTTCTTGGAGATTTACTAGTGCAAATACAATCCCTTTACGTTCATGTTTCAGTTACTCAGAACAAGACGACCATTTGTTGCAGAAATAACGGATGCTAGGGGTAACAAGATATTTAAGGTAATATTTCTGCGAGCCACTATGGCGTTTTGTGGAAAAAATATTGAATTGTACTACTGGGTTTAGGTTCGCAGGCCATTTTGGTGGATCAACAGCTCAATTTATGCAGAAGTGGATGGTAAGGTATGTAGATATTCTTCATTAGATTGCTCTAACTAGGGTAGGACTATCATCTGCATATGACTCTATGGGGAAGTGCTGATAAAGCTTAATTGTTTGGGTTTCGTCAGGAGATAGGTGTAGTCCACAGGCGCTGGCACCTTTGGCGGAGAATTTATGACCTGTACTTAGGGTAATATGGTATTCTGATACATTCCTGAAATATGACTCTATCCCAGTTCGTTGAGTAGTTCCTGTCTTACTATACTACCTGAAATCATCTCATAATATTTCAGGAATAGGCAATTTGCAGTTGTTGAGAATCCAGGATTCTGGAACTGGACCTTTAGCCTGGTGGATGAAGATGATAAACTGTTGGCTCAGATTGATCGTAACTGGAGGGGTATTGGCTTTGAGGTAATATCCTTTTCATCGTATAATGATCGAAACATACCCTTTTGTTATACCTGATGGACATCCATGTCCATGCATGACTCTTATGAACCGATTGCATGTTTGACAGCAAATTATGTTTTCATTGACATACAGATTAATGATTTAAACTTCTAAGAACTATCTAAATTGTTGTGCTGCTTTTGCTTTCTTCTACCCTTAGAATTTTTTGTGTGTAACTTTTTATACTGTACTGGGCTTGCCATTGCCTGATGACACAGTTATGGTGGTATTCTATCTCACAACAGGTCCATGTTGGAGTCTGATACATCTGGTTTACTTATGCTACACCCTGCATCTTTTTGGACTGCTTTTTTTTTCTCTCAGTTGTACTACATTTGCTCCTAGACTATAGAAGGAATGGGATTGTAAGAACTAATGAGTTTGGAATGATAAACATCATCTTGTTGTTATGACCACTGTAGCTCTTCACGGATGCTGGCCAGTATGCTATCCGGTTTGGTGATGAGGGACAAAGCCACAAGTTTGCTCTCGCTGCAGATGTAAGTGGTATCACTTGCCGTTTGTCATGCCCACCTTTCCCAGTTAGCTTATGTCTCACAAATGTACCAGGTCGATGAATTGCATGTTGTTCGCCAGCTGACTTTGCCTGAAAGGGCAGTGGCTCTTGCTCTCGCGATTTCCTTGGACAGTGATTACTTCTCTAGAAGAGGTGGCTGGTAAGTACAGTAATTGTCCTTTGTTCCAAATTTGACTTGTCACTTGTCAGGACTTATGTGGATTCTGTTTTACTGGTTGACGACCTCCAGTGCTTGAAATTGATCAAAGTGTCTTTGCTCCTTTCAGGGGACTTCCGTTTCTGATTGCCACAGAGTAGACACACGTACCACCATCGCCCATATACAAGGAAAAACTTCTTTTTTTGTTATTCTTCGTTCCTGAAGAAGGCTAGCAGTTACACTCAGTACTGTTATCAGGTGATTGGCATCGTCGCCAGAGGCAGGAACTTTCTGCGTGCTTCTGCTTCACCCGAAACTTGAAAGCGGAGGTTGCCTAAGGAGAGATTTCCGAAGCCTGTCTTCCCCCTTTGTTTCTGTATATGCATAGTGGAAGCAATTCATCCCTCTAGTCCACTGGAGCCTGGTGTTTACGGTGGAACTCGGCTGCTAGCCCACTCTGGTGATTGCACGTCTGCAGCTGTGAGTACTGGATTGATCCATGCCTCACTGATATTTTGAAACTGATCACCAGTGGGCGGGCCCGTTGGGCGAGTGCCCCTGAATAGGAGTGGGGCGCTGCAGGCCAAAAGCGCGTGGGCTTGAACACTTGTGTCAGGGCCCAAGTCCCCGCTTCTACCTCTTTCTTCCCTTTTCCCCTCCAAAACCACCCCTTTCTGGGCCGTTTGATATCAAAATTTGCTATGCCAAAGATTTAGCAAGCTAAAGGTAGGCAAAAATTCTTATCATAGATTTAGCAAGCCAAATGTGAGGGATTAACAAGTTTTGATAGAAACCAAACAATAGTTAAAATCATGGCTTTCTAAATCTTGGGGCCTGTTTAGATGCAAAAAATTTAGCAAAATGAACACGGTAGTATTTTCGTTGTTATTTGACAATTAGTGTCCAATCATAGTCTAATTAGGCATAAAAGATTCGTCTCATGGATTTCGTCTAAACTGTGTAATTAGTTTTATTTTTTATTTATATTTAATGCTTCATGCATGCATCCAAAGATTCGATGTGACGGAAAATATGAAATTTTTTGCAAAATTCTTGGGAAACTAAACTGGGCCTTGGACTAAGGCAAATTTTAGTAACCACTCAGGCCCTCTCTTCTCTCTGCATCGCGGTGATAGAAAACATTTTTTTTTTATCACCGCACCAGCAGGCTAGAGCGCTAGGCTAGCAGACACGGAGTAAACGCTGCCGCAGTGCCGCTGACTAATTAAAATTTACTGTAGTGATATTGTAGCATTTGTTTGTATTTGGTAATAATTGTCCAACGGTTGACTAATTAGGCTCAAAACGTTCGTCTCGCAAGGTACAATCAAACTGTGCAATTAGTTTTGATTTCATCTACATTTAGTACTTCATACATGTATCGCAAGTTTGATGTGACAGTGAATCTTCTTTTTATATAGTGCATTTTTCAAGAAACTAAACACAGCCAGGTTTTTACTGCTGTTCCCTTGACTTTCTGGATGTAGGTCTTTGTCGCAAAAAAAAAACTCTAACAAAAAGAAAAAGGAGAACAAATTCTGAAGTAAAAGATAATTATATTAAAATTTTGGTGTAGCAGTAAATCCTCATATTACATATAAATAAATAAATAAATAAATAAACAATTTTGTCAAGTCTTTTCATCGTCTTCTTCTCTAATAACTTCGATCAATGCAGCCAAGAAAGCACAATTATATTCAGCATGGTAGATCCCAAATTACCAAAAAAAAACTAAATTAAAAACATCTATTTAAGTCCTCCCATCATCTACTTCCTAAATGGCTTTAGTTGATGCAGCCGATACTCCCAGGAACATAACCTTGCCGAACATTGAAACTAGAGTGCGACCCTCATGCTGCCTGGTTCAATATTATGGAACTAAACCAAAATGCATCTAAATCGTTGGAAGAACATCAGTGGCTGGATCGTCTAGTACAACACAAGTTGCATATTAGCACCTCCAGCCCTTGATCCATCAGGTTGGACGCCTGCTTTCCTCTCATGGCCATTGGCGATAAGGTCAACAACCCAGAGTTAATATCCCCCACGAATGTGCCCATAACCATAAGCACCCTTTGAAAGGTCCTAATATGGTTAGAGGGGAGTGAATAGCTTATTAAAAATTCTACAAACTCACTAGAGCCAAATGTTAGTATAACAAATGGCGAAATACGATTTTGCTCTAACTTTACAAGGGTTGCAAGCCATCTATCCAACAATTCTAGTAACTATGATCACTATAACAATCAAAGGCTAAGTCACTACGAGCTCTCACAAGCTAGATACACTAAAGAGCTCAACTAGGTGACAAGCTACACTATCAAAGATAATACAAGCTCTCAAAACTAATTATACTAAAGAACTTGTTATAACTAGTTTGCGGAATGTAAAAGAGAGGTATGTGATCTTTATACCACCGCGTCGAGGAATGAACCAATCATAATAATATAAAGACCAATCATCGGGAGAAATACAAGAAATCAATCACAAAGGTGACACATAATTTTTCTCCCGAGGTTCACGTGTTTGCTGGCACGCTACGTCCCCCGTTGTGTCGAACACCACTTCGTGGTTTGGCGGCTAATTGGCAATCCAAAGCCAAGCTTCCCAAGAGCACCGCAAGAACCTACCACAAGTGAGGTAATTCAATGACACGATGAAAGTCCTATGTTTGGTGTTGGTAATTAGTGACAATGCCTAAGTACTAATCTTATGCCTAAGTTGTATGTAGCATATGAGGATTAGTACATTCCAAGGTTGGTGGCAAGATGGACATGGTAATCATGATGGCCACACTTAGATTTGGACGCAACCCTACGTGATCAAGGCAAAGGTATATGCTTAAGGGTTGTGTTTTAGTAACCAAGACACCTAGTGGGTGTGGTTACATTATAGGATAGATAGCCGTACTATAAAGAGGGGAATGACGCGGCTATTGAACTTCTAAGTGCCTCTAGATGTGCATTTCATGATCATATGCATTTGGATAGAACTAATATCGCCTCGAAAAATGATTGTGAAAATGCTAACACACTCACACATGACGAGATCACTTGGTGATGTTAGCACGTTTGCGACGGCGGTGGAGTTTGAGCGGTAGAGAGGGTTTGGGTTCCTCTCTCCCTCCCGCCGAGCTTGCGAGGCGGGATTCAGACGTTTTCGAGAAGTTGAAACGATTATTTTCCACTACGCCGGAAGTCCGAAAAAGAAACGGAGGCGAACGGAGGTCACAGAGGTGACCGGACGCTGAACCGGACGCGGTCCTTGCATGACCGGACGCGTCCGATCAGTGTTCAGTGTCTGCGCGTGTTGCAGTTCGATGATCGGACGCGAGGCGCGTCCGGTCACTGATGATCGGACGCGTCCGGTCGTTCAGGGAGCTTACTGGACTGTAACCGGACGCTGGCACTGTCGCGTCTGGTCATTTTCTTCAGCGCGTCCGGTCACTATTTCGTTGAGCGCTGCTCAGGCGACCAGCGCGTCCGGTCCTTCTGTAAGGTCCGAATGGCTAGAGGGGGGGGGTGAATAGCCTAATTAAAACTTCTACAAGAATTACTTAACCACAAGTTAGTATAAAAGGTGGCGGAGCAAAATGCACTAGCTCTAACTAATTAAGCAAGCCACCTACACAAGTCTAGTACAAGGCTATCCACTAAACACTACAACAACAACAAGCTAGATACAAGATGTAAAACGAGAGAAGAGCTTCGAGTGATTATACCGCCGTGTAGAGATGAGAAGTACCAATCAATCAATCACACAAGAGAAATCCTCGGGAAGAGAATGACACAAGAATTTATCCCGAGGTTCACTTGCTTCCCGGCAAGCTACTCCTCGTTGTGGCGATGCACCCACTTGTCGGTTCGCGAGCTAATCAACTATCAAGAGTTGAGCCCTCGGCGGGCGCCGCACAACCGCACACAAGATGGGGATCCTCCAAGCCACGAGCTCCACTAGAGTATCCAATTTGCGAACTCCCGCGGGGAAGGATCAAGAACCCCTTACAACACTTGGTGAAGGCTCCAACAATCTCCAATTGCGAGCTCAATCACCTCCGCTGCTCCAAGCCGTCTACCGTGTCGGGAAACACGGAAGAGTAACGAGAAATCCGCAGCAACTCGAAGATCAAGTGCCTCTAGAATGCAACTCTCAAGCAATGCACTTGAATCTCACTCAATCTCACTCAAGATGTGCAATCAATCAAAGAGATGAGTGGAGGGGTTGTTCTCTAGCTCAAAGGATGTCTCTATATCTCAAAATATGCAAGAGTTGCCCTCAAACCCCGGACATCCTCTATTTATAACGAAGGGGTACGCAGCTAGCCGTTACGGACGACGCAGCGAAAATCGTGCTGACCGGACGCTCCGGTCAGGGTGATCGGACGCGTCCGGTCACTACACGACAACCGTGAACTGTGCGCGTCAGAACTAGCCGTTGCCCTGACCGGACGCGCTGAACCGAGTGACCGGACGCGCCAGTGCCAGCGTCCGGTCGCGTTCCAGTAAGCTCCCGTTGAGACCGGACGCGTCAGATCACACGTGACCGGACGCGCTCAACGAGTGACCGGACGCGACAGTGCCAGCGTCCGGTCGCGTTCCAGTAAGCTCCAGCTACGACCGGACGCGTCCGATCGTACGTGACCGGACGCGCCGCGCGTCCGATCGTCACTCCGCTTCGCTCTGTGTTCCTGGACGCCTGACCGGACGCTCCGGTCCCGTGAAGGACCGGACGCGCCGGTCGCGCGCTTCTCTCTTACGCTCAGTTGTACTGACCGGACGCGCTGGTCAGGCCAGACCCGCGTCCGGTCACAAACCCTAGAGCTCGCGCTGCGTTGAACTGACCGGACGCGTCCGGTCAAACCGAGACCGCGTCCGGTGCAGCGTCCGATCGCCGTTTTTCAGTGAAAAATATTTCGGACTTTCGCCACCTTTTCTCGCCTCCGGCGCAATAGAAAATAGGCATTTTATTTTCTCGAAAACGCCTGAATCCCGCGCTCGCACGCTCGGCGGGAGGGAGAGCGAACCCCAAACCCCTTATTACCGCTCAAACACCACCGCCTTCGCAAATGTGCTAACACCACCAAGTGTACACCACAAAGTGCATGTGTGTTAGCATTTCACAAACATTTTCCAAGGCGTTATGTTAGTTCTCAACTAGATCCTAATGCATATGCTCAAGACATTGATCTAGTGGCACTTGATTCCCGAGCTAACCGTGATTGCCCCTCTTGATAGTCGACTATGTATCCTAAATCCGGTCAATCACTTCTCTACTCAACTTAGACCGGCAAAAGGAAAACCCTATGGTTATACCTTTGCCTTGCGCTCTTAGATCTTTCTCCTCCACTTGATCATCAAGTTCATCATATTATGTGCATCTCCACCATGATCGTCATTTCATGTCCATGCACCATTTCTTTGTGATCTTGTGGCCACCACTCCTTGCCACGTACACTTTCATCACATGCGTTGCTTATGCCTAACTCAAAACACTTAACACATGGCATTAGCAACTTGGTGTCATTAATTACCAAAACCAAACTTGGGCTTTCACCTTCACGGGACCAGCGCGTCCGGTCGTTCCCGGCGCGTCCGGTCAGTTGGACCAGCGCGTCCGGTCGTTGCTTCGCAGTTAGCCATTGGGCGACCAGCGCGTCCGGTCGTTTGGACCAGCGCGTTCGGTTAGTACTTCACGAGTTAGCCGTTGGGCGACCGGCGCGTCCGGTCAGTTGGACCAGCGCGTCCGGTCAGCCCGATTTCGGCTGTTTAAGTTTCTAACGGCTATATTCAAAGGGGTACGTCTATAAATACTCGTTGGCCGGCTCAAGGCTTTCTCTCTCGAACATTTGACATACTTGTGAGCACTTTGAGCTAAGCAACTCCCCTCCCACTCATCTCTCTTGCCTCTTTGCATATTCGAAGTGAGATTGAGTGATCCAAGTGCATTTGCATTGTGAGATTGCATCTAGTTGGCACTTGGTGATTGATTTGCTGCGGGATTCTTGTTTCTCTTGGTGGTTGCCGCCACCTAGACGGCTTGGAGCAGCTTGGAGGCGTTGGCAAGAGTTGGTGATTGTTCTTGGCCACCTCCGGTGATTGTGAGGGGTTTGTGCCTACCTCGGCGAAGCGCCAAAGGCAACGTTAGTATATTGCTCGTGTCATTGTAACCTTTTGCCATTTGGTAGGTTCTTGTGGTGCCTTTTGAGAGGCTCGGTGTGTGACCGATTAGCCATCGAACCACGTGGTGAAGAGGGACACAACGGGGACTAGCGTGCCGGCAAGCACGTGAATCTCGGGATAAATCTTCGTGTCATCACTTTCATATTGTGATTGATTGATCCCGGTGTTCGGTTATCTTGGTATTCATCGCTTGATTATATTGATTGATTGGCTCAATTCTTTGCCCCTCGATGATACCCTCCTAACTCTCTCTTGTATTAATTTCTTAGTTATCTTTGCTAGCAAGTTAGCTTTGCTAGAGTAGCTTCTTTGTGTAGCTTGCTAGTTGTAGTTTTCCTTCTCGGTTTGACTTGTGCGGTTGAGTGCAATTACTAGAATTATGAATTGGTTAGGTGGCTTGCAAACACCCCGTAGGCTAAGCAAAACTCGCATCTCGCTATTTGTTTTATTGATAAACTTGTTTAGCTTATCTTTGTAGAAAATTTTAATAGGCTATTCACCCCCCCTCTAGCCATCAAGACCTTTCAAGTGGTATCAGAGCCGTGGTCACCGTTTGTAAGGCTTAACAACCTCGGTGTAAGATGACTCAAGTTATGTTCAATCATGTTAATGGCAAGCCTCCATTCTTTGATGGCGTCTCTTCCTTTGATCATTGGAAAAGGAAGATGAAGCAATATCTAGGCAATATACATGAGAAGGTTTGGGATATGACCAAAGAAGGATACGTCATTCTTGATGAGGAAAACCTCACTCCAAATGACCGCATCAACAAACAATGCAATACGGCGACACTTGACACAATCTATCGTGCCATTGATGATAAAGTATTTGAGCAAATCAAAGATCTTGAAAAGGCAAATGAGCTTTGGATAAGGCTTGAAGAAACATATGAAGGTACTTCAACGATAAAAAGTGCCAAACTATATATGCTCAAGGACAAGTTCTCCACATTCAAGATGAAGGATGATGAATCCATCCCGGAGATGTTCTATAGGCTCCAAGTCATTGTCAATGATCTCAAGGGGCTTGGGGAGAAGGTTGAGGACAAGGACTTCTCACACAAGTTCTTGATGTGCTTACACAAGAAGTTTACCACCTTGAGAAGAATGATCTTTAGAGAGGGATTGGACAAGGTCAAACCAACCAATGTGCTTGGAGATATAATGACCGATGCCCAATACAATGATGATGAAGATGAGGTAGAAGAGAAGAAGGAGACCAAGGTCAAGCAAGAGAAGCCCATTGCATTCAAGGCTTCATCCTCTAAGGGTAAGAGCAAGGTAGAAAGTGATGATGATGATCCATTCGATGATGAGACCATGGCCCTCCTTGTGCACAAGATGGGAAGGTTCATGAAGAAGAAAGGATATGGGGCAAGGAAGAGGAGAGACACTATAAAGGCAAAGACCCTTTGCTACAATTGCAATAGCCCCGATCACATAGTGGCGGATTGCCCCTATGAAGATAAGAGATTTCATAATGGGGACTTGAAGCTCAAGAAGAACAAGAAGGATAAGAAAGAGAATGAGAAGAAAGCAAAGAAGAGCTTCACTTTCAACAAGAAGAAGAAGGGTGGTGGTTATGTAGTCACTTGGGATAGTGACAACTCCGATAGTGATGATGATGAAAGCTCTAGTGATGATGAGAGGATCACTCGACGAGCCACTGCAAACATCGCCCTCTCCAACAAGCCATCCATCTTCGACACTACATCAACATGCCTTATGGCCAAGCCTACCAAGATAAAACATGATGATAGTGATGATGATTCTTGTGCTAGTGATGATTGTAGGAGTGATGATGAGGAGGATGAGGACTACTCCAAGGATGATCTATTAGGCATAATAGATCAAATGAGCAAGGGCTACAAGAGGACACCAAGAAATACAAAATCTTGGAACAAGAGCTCATTGCCAAGAGCAATGAAAATGATGCCTTGATGGAGGAGCTTGTTGCTCTCAAAAAGAGTAAGGAGTGCAAAGGAATTGAACAAGAGCTCAAAGCTCTTAGGAAATCCTTTGATGAGCTAGAGGCTTCTCGTGAGTGTCTAAAGGAAGACCACGAGGATCTTGAAATTTCTCACACTAGGCTTAAGGAAGCCCACTCCACTCTACTTGAGCTCATCAAGGAAAAGGACCTTAAGTTGGAGAAGTTCATGAAGGAAGCTAAGGAGGAGCAAGTGATTGTCACTTGTGATATTGGACTAACATGTGATATTATTGATGATTCTTTATTTGTTAGTCCTACTAATGCTTCATGTAGCTCATCATCATCCACCACAACCAACTCTACCTCTACTACTAGTGATTCATCACTTGTGGTTGAGACTCTCAAGAGAGAGGTGGATGATCTCACCCGTGCATTAGGCAACGCCTATGGTGGGGATGCCCGCTTGCTAAAATGCTTGGGTAGCCAAAGGTTTTCTCTTAACAAAGAGGGATTGGGCTATACTCCCAAGAAGGGCAAGGCGGCCTTTGCTACTCCAAAGTCTTGCTTTGTGAAGGGCAATGGTCGTTATTGCAATAGATGCAAGCAAGTTGGACATCTAGAGATTAATTGTAATAAAATGAACAAGAACAAGAAAAATGCTAATGTACCTTATATTCCTTTTGATTCTTGTTATGTGCTTACCAAGGGTGATAAAGGTGTGCATGCTAGGTTTGTTGGTACACCAATTATGGGCCCAAAGAAGAAGGCCATTTGGGTACCAAAGAGCTTAGTGACTAACCTCCAAGGACCCAAGCAAGTATGGGTACCTAAAAGACATTAAATTGTTTTGTAGGTAAATTACAAGGCCGGAGGAAGGCATTGGGTGCTTGATAGTGGGTGCTCTCAACATATGACCGGTGATTCAAGAATGTTCAACTCTCTCAAATCAAATGATAGTGGCATTGATAGCATCACATTTGGTGACAATAGCAAGGGTGATGTAAAGGCTCTTGGAAGGATTGCAATCTCTAATGATCATAGCATTTCCAATGTGCTCTTAGTTGAAAAGTTGAACTTCAATCTTCTCTCGGTTGCTCAATTGTGTGATCTCGGTTTCAAGTGCATATTTGGTGTTGATGATGTGGAGATAGTTAGTGTTGATGGCTCTAACTTGATCTTCGAAGGCTTTAGATATGAGAATCTATACTTGGTTGATTTCAATGCTAGTGACACTCAACTTTCAACATGCTTGCTCACTAAATCAAGTATGGGTTGGTTGTGGCATAGAAGACTAGGTCATGTTGGCATGAAGCAATTGAACAAGTGAAAGTCCCTAGTTTGGTTTTGGCTAATTGATGAAACCTAGGACTAACCTTTGTATCTAAGTGAATGATTTAGATAAAGGTGGTCATTGCATATGAGACATGACATTGACTCATATGACCAAGATGGTGAAGACCAAGATAAGGCTTGGCTCGATGGACCGGTTGTGAAGGTGAAGGGCAAGTCGAGGCTTCGAAGCGAAGGACCATGCGATGGTGAAGCTTGAGCAAGACTTAGCGCCGACGGACCAATGCAACGGTGAAGAGCAGGTGAAGTCAAGGTCGATGGATCGAGATGGTCATGTGATGATATGAAGTGGATCATATCATTTGGAGAAACAAAATGGGCTCAAGGCAAAGGTATAACCATAGGGCCATTTTGTTTTACACTCAAGACACCATAGAGGGTGTGAGTGGTTTAGGATCGATAGCCGAACTATTAAGAGGGGAAGTCTTATCGGTTATTCGATGCACGGGTGCCACTAGGTGAATTCATGAAGTGCATTGCATGTAGGGCCTAGTGAGCTAATTGGAAAACCTTTGAAAATGATTGTGAAAAAGCTAACACACAAGCACATGGAGATGTACACTTGATGGTGTTGGCACATTTGCAAAGGTGGCGTTGGTCGCGCTGTGGTTTGCGGGTAGAGAGGGGTTTGGGTTCCTCTCTCCCTCCCGCCGAGCGTGTGAGCGCGGGATTCAGGCGATTTCGGGGAAATGAAATGCCTATTTTCCACTACGCCGAAAGTCGAAAAAGAAACGGAGGCGAACGGGGTCACTGAGGTGACCGGACGCTGCACCGGACGCGGTCACGGTGTGACCGGACGCGTCCGGTCAGTACAGCGCGGTTTCAGGCGCGTGGGTGCTAGGGTTTGCAACCGGCGCGTCCGGTCACTCGCGGGACCGGCGCGTCCGGTCAAGTGCCCAGAAGGAACTGCGGTTCGCAAGGACGATCGGACGCGGGGCGCGTCCGGTCACACGCGATCGGACGCGTCCGGTCGACGAGGGAGCTTACTGGACTCCGACCGGACGCTGGCACTGTCGCGTCCAGTCGTTGCGAGGAGCGCGTCCGGTCGTTGCTTCACGCGCGCGGTGCTGTGCGACCGGCGCGTCCGGTCTGTTGAGAGGCGCGTCCGGTCATGGGTTTTGACCGTTGGCGCAGTGACCGTTGGAGGACCGGACGCGGTTAAGCGCGTCCGGTCAGTTTCGACCGGCGCGTCCGGTCGTCCCGAAAAAATGGTCAGTGGAGTTGCAACGGCTCTATTTGTTTGGGGTGCTTATAAATACTCATTGGCCGGCCCTTGGGGAGGTAACTAGTGATTTCTAACATTCTTGTACATCCTTTGAGCTAGAGCATCTCCTCCCACTCATCTCTCTTGAGTGATTGCAAATCATAAGTGAGATTGAGTGATCCCAAAGTGCATTGCATAGCTTGAGGGCATCTAGTGGCACTTGTGGGTGGATTAGCCGGTGGATTTCTTGTTACTCTTGGAGAGTACCGCTCCTAGCCGGCTTGGAGATTGTTGGAGGCGTTGGCAAGAGACGGTGATTGTTCTTGGCCACCTCCGGTTGTTTGTGAGAGGTTTTTGTGCTTTCCTCGGCGGGACGCCAAAAGCAACTCTATTGGATTGCGCGTGTCATTGAGTTACCTCACTTGAGAGTGGTGTCTTGCGGTGCCTTGCGGGGCATGCCTTGAGGGGCAAGTGACTTGAGGGTCACACCGAGGAACCATCTAAGTGTTGGTCGACACAACCGGTGACGTAGCTTGTCGGTGCACAAGTGAACACCGGGTGAACAAAAATATTGTGTCTCTTGTCTCCCAGTGTTTGGTCTACATATTGTGTTGTTGTCAATATTAATTGATTGTATATCATCTTGGTGATTGGCAACATCTTCACTCCACCGTCGGTATAAGATTCACAATCCTATCTCTTGCACTTATCTTTACTAGATTATCTTGTGTTGCTCTAGTAGTAGCTTGGCTAGTAGTGTTGTTAGCTTGTTCTCTAGTGTAAAATTAGTGACATAGCACTTGTGTGAACTAGAGATCATAATCTACTAGACTTGTGGATAGGAGGCTTGCATCACAACCTTTGGCTAAGCAAAACTCGCTTTACGCCGTTTGTTATTCTAACAAGATTGCTTAGTGGTGCTTGTAGAATTTTTATAGGCTATTCACCCCCCCCTCTAGCCATCTAGGACCTTACAACAAGTTAGTGAAGCATGACTTAGTTAGAGGCTTGAAGGATGTCACATTTGAGAAAGATAAGCTATTTAGTGCATGTCAAGCAGGAAAGCAAGTAGGCAACACTCATCCATTGAAAAGCATTATGAGTACTTCTAAGGCATTTGAGTTGTTGCACATGGATCTATTTGGGCCAACTACATACACAAGCATTGGTGGCAACAAGTATGGTCTTATGATTGTGGATGATTTCACTAGATACACATGGGTATTCTTTCTTGTGGACAAGAGTGATGTATTTGATATATTCAAGAAGTTCATCAAGAGAGTGCAAAATGAGTTTGAGACCACAATCAAGAAAGTAAGAAGTGACAAAAGAAGTGAGTTTAGAAACACAAGAGTTGATGAGCTATGTGAGGAGCTTGGAATCAAGCATCAATTCTCGGCCAAGTATACACCTCAATCAAATGGCTTAGTTGAGAGGAAAAATAGAACCTTAATTGATATGGCAAGATCAATGTTGAATGAGTATAATGTGAGTCATTCATTTTGGGCCGAAGCAATCAACACGGCTTGCTTCTATAGCAACCGCCTCTATTGCCACAAGTTTCTAGAGAAGACACCATATGAGATCTTAAATGGAAGAAAGCCCAATATTGCATACTTTCGGGTATTTGGTTGCAAATGCTATATCTTGAAGAAGGGCACTAGATTGAGCAAGTTTGAGAAGAAATGTGATGAAGGCTTCCTATTTGGTTACTCAACTACTAGCAAAGCTTATAGAGTATGGAACCTAGCTAGTGGACAACTTGAAGAAGTGCATGATGTTGAATTTGATGAAACAAATGGCTCTCAAGATGAAGAAGATAACTTAGATGATGTGAGAGGAACTCAATTGACCAATGCTATGAAAGAAATGGATATTGGTGATATTAGGCCAAATCAAGTGATTGATGTGGATGACAAAGATCAAGTGCTCCAAAGTCCAATTACACAAGCTAGTGGTTCTCTAATGCAAAATCAAGCTAGTACATCATCTCAAGTGCAACAAGATCAACAAGAGGCTAGTTCATCATCTCCAACTCATGATCAACATCAACATCCAAGCAATCAAGTCCAAGTGCTTCAACCAACTAACATTGCAAGAGACCATCCATTGGATTCCATCATTGGTGACATACAAAGAGGAGTTCAAACTAGATCAAGATTGACATCATTTTGTGCTCACTCTTCTTTTGTGTCAATGGAAGAACCCAAGGACATTGATAAAGCATTGAGAGATCCGGATTGGGTAAATGCAATGCATGAAGAGCTCAACAACTTTAAGAGAAATGAAGTATGGGAACTAGTTGAAAGGCCTAAGGATCACAATGTCATTGGAACAAGATGGGTCTTTCGCAACAAGCAAGATCAAGATGGGATAGTAGTAAGGAACAAAGCAAGACTAGTGGATCAAGGTTACACACAAATAGAGGGTCTTGACTTTGGTGAAACTTATGCCCCGGTTGCAAGATTGGAAGCAATTAGGATCTTACTTGCCTATGCTTGTGCTCACAATATCAAGCTATATCAAATGGATATAAAGAGTGCATTTCTCAATGGGTACATTTAAGAGGAGGTGTATGTAGAGCAACCTCCCGGTTTTAAAGATGACAAGAAACTCAATCATGTATACAAGTTGAGAAAAGCTTTATATGGATTGAAGCAAGCACCTAGAGCATGGTATGAAAGATTGAGGGACTTCTTGTTATCCAAAGGATTTGTCATGGGCAAAGTTGATACAACTCTTTTCACCAAGAAGATTGGGAAAGACTTGTTTGTGTTGCAAATATATGTTGATGATATCATATTCGGTTCAACCAATCAAGATTATTGTGATGAGTTTGGGAAAATGATGGCAAAGGAATTTGAAATGTCAATGATTGGTGAACTTAGTTTCTTTCTTGGACTTCAAATCAAACAAATGAAGGAAGGAACATTTGTAAGCCAAACCAAGTACATCAAAGATATGCTCAAGAAGTTTGGCATGGAAGATGCAAAGAGTATTACAACCCCAATGGGCACTAGTGGAAGTTTGGATAGTGACAAGAGTGGCAACATGGTGGATCAAAAGCTATATAGATCAATGATTGGTAGCCTACTCTATGTGACGGTATCAAGGCCCGATGTGATGTTTAGTGTATGTATGTGTGTAAGATTTCAAGCCTCACCAAGAGAAAGTCATTTGAAGGCAACAAAGAGAATATTGAGGTACTTAAAGCATACACAAGATGTTGGATTGTGGTATCCCAAAGGTGCAAGTTTTGAGCTAGTTGGATATTCGGATTCCGACTATGTCGGTGACAAAGTGGAGAGAAAGAGCACTTTCGGGACTTGTCAATTGTTGGGAAGATCACTTGTCTCATGGTCATCCAAGAAGCAAAATAGTATTGCACTATCTACCGCCGAAGCCGAATACATTACCGCGGGTAGTTGTTGTGCACAAATCTTATGGATGAAGGCAACATTGAAAGATTTTGGAATTAATTTCAAGAATGTACCATTGCTATGTGACAATAAAAGTGCTGTGAAGCTAACTAACAATCCGATTCAACATCAAAGAACAAAGCATATTGATGTTCGCCATCACTTTATTAGAGATCATCAACAAAAGGGTGACATTGCTATTGAGAGTGTTGGCACCGAATATCAATTAACCGATCTATTCACCAAGCCACTTGATGAGAAGAGATTTCACAAGCTAAAGAATGAGTTGAACATACTTGATTTCTCTAACATGTGTTGATGCACTCCCATGATATGACATGCCTCTCCTTCGAGCCCCAAGGTACAATTGGTTGACATGTCATACATTCTGTACTAAGGACATGTTTAGTGCATCTAGTCATGATTTCTTATGTTCTAGGATCATTCATGAAAATTAAATGAATTTGAAGTTTATATGGTGCCACTATTGTTTCCATGCCTTGTATGATCTAGTGGTAGCATATAACTTGTTTAAGTAGCTTGTGATCCTAAGTGTTTTAATCTAGAAAACCTGTCTAAATATTTGCTTCAACATTGTGCATGATAACCCTTCTAGTGAGGTGTGAAGAAGCTTGCCTTTGGATCAAACCGATGTATTTTATTTATGCAAGCAATCTAGGTTGAATCATATACTTGATCTTCACCCCATATTTTAACATGATAATCTATCTAAAGTTTGCTCCTTGTGGTCAATTGGTGCCAAAGGGGAAGAAAATGTTGTTCACAAAGATAGAACTCAAAAAATGTTATGGGGGAGAAAATGTTGGGAGAAAATGTTGTTCACAAAGTTAAATCCTAAAGGGGGAGAATTGATAAAAGAAGCACACAAGTAGGGGGAGCAAGCTCTTAAACATGAATGTTGCATTTCTATGTGCACTTCATATGTATGATGCATAGTTATGCATTTCGTTTTCTCCGATACATTGCTTGTGTGGTGACTTGCTAGTATAATTTGAATGATGCATTGTGGTACTAGCATGAATAGGAAGTAGTTAGATTTTTGTTGCTTCATGTTTTTCAAAGTGTTACTAGAACCTTGCTTATAAATGTTGATCTTACGAGGTTTCTAGTTATGTTTGTGCTTTTACAAGTGGAATCTAACTACATAAGGTGCTAAGATGGTGTTTATCGCTACTCCGATGGTATCACGCTTCAAAGGTCTATAATCTAAAACACCTAGCACCTATTGGTAGACAATGCTCCTAATCTTTCCTATCTAACATGTATGCTTCTAAAATCCAAACATATAGCATACATGTAGGGGGAGCCATTGCTATCAATTTGAATTCATGATCACATGTCCATAATTCTTACACATGGTAATATACTTGGACAATGTGACATGGGTTCAATCAAAATTTTATCATAATATCTTTGTGAAAGGTTTGTTACCAATTACCAACAAGGGGGAGATTGAAAGTCCTATGTTTGGTGTTGGTAATTAGTGACAATGCCTAAGTACTAATCCTATGCCTAAGTTGTATGTAGCATATGAGGATTAGTACATTCCAAGGTTGGTGGCAAGATGGACATGGTAATCATGATGGCCACACTTGGATTTGGACGCAACCCTACGTGATCAAGGCAAAGGTATATGCTTAAGGGTTGTGTTTTAGTAACCAAGACACCTAGTGGGTGTGGTTATATTATAGGATAGATAGTCGTACTATAAAGAGGGGAATGACGCGGCTATTGAACTCCTAAGTGCCTCTAGATGTGCATTTCATGATCATATGCATTTGGATAGAACTAATATCGCCTCGAAAAATGATTATGAAAATGCTAACACACTCACACATGACGAGATCACTTAGTGATGTTAGTACGTTTGCGACGGCGGTGGAGTTTGAGCGGTAGAGAGGGTTTGGGTTCCTCTCTCCCTCCCGCCGAGCTTGCGAGGCGGGATTCAGACGTTTTCGAGAAGTTGAAACGATTATTTTCCACTACGCCGGAAGTCCGAAAAAGAAACGGAGGCGAACGGAGGTCACAGAGGTGACCGGACGCTGAACCGGACGCGGTCCTTGCATGACCGGACGCGTCCGATCAGTGTTCAGTGTCTGCGCGTGTTGCAGTTCGATGATCGGACGCGAGGCGCGTCCGGTCACTGATGATCGGACGCGTCCGGTCGTCCAGGGAGCTTACTGGACTCTAACCGGACGCTGGCACTGTCGCGTCCGGTCATCTTCTTAAGCGCGTCCGGTCACTGTTTCGTTGAGCGCTGCTCAGGCGACCAGCGCGTCCGGTCGTTCCCGGCGCGTCCGGTCAGTTGGACCAGCGCGTCCGGTCATTGCTTCGCAGTTAGCCGTTGGGCGACCAGCGCGTCCGGTCGTTTGGACCAGCGCGTCCGGTCAGTACTTCACGAGTTAGCCGTTGGGCGACCGGCGCGTCCGGTCAGTTGGACCAGCGCGTCCGGTCAGCCCGATTTCGGCTGTTTAAGTTTCTAACGGCTATATTCGAAGGGGTACGTCTATAAATACTCGTTGGCCGGCTCAAGGATTTCTCTCTCGAACTTTTGACATACTTGTGAGCACTTTGAGCTAAGCAACTCCCCTCCCACTCATCTCTCTTGCTTCTTTACATATTTGAAGTGAGATTGAGTGATCCAAGTGCATTTGCATTGTGAGATTGCATCTAATTGGCACTTGGTGGTTGATTTGCTGCGGGATTCTTGTTTCTCTTGGTGGTTGCCGCCACCTAGATGGCTTGGAGCAGCTTGGAGGCGTTGGCAAGAGTTGGTGATTGTTCTTGGCCACCTCTGGTGATTGTGAGGGGTTTGTGCCTACCTCGGCGAAGCGCCAAAGGCAACGTTAGTATATTGCTCGTGTCATTGCAACCTTTTGCCATTTGGTAGGTTCTTGTGGTGCCTTTTGAGAGGCTCGGTGTGTGACCGATTAGCCACCGAACCACGTGGTGAAGAGGGACACAACGGGGACTAGCGTGCCGGCAAGCACGTGAACCTCGGGATAAATCTTCGTGTCATCACTTTCATATTGTGATTGATTGATCCCGGTGTTCGGTTATCTTGGTATTCATCGCTTGATTATATTGATTGATTGGCTCAATTCTTCGCCCCTCGGTGATACCCTCCTAACTCTCTCTTGTATTAATTTCTTAGTTATCTTTGCTAGCAAGTTAGCTTTGCTAGAGTAGCTTCTTTGTGTAGCTTGCTAGTTGTAGTTTTCCTTCTCGGTTTGACTTGTGCGGTTGAGTGCAATTACTAGAATTGTGAATTGGTTAGGTGGCTTGCAAACACCCCGTAGGCTAAGCAAAACTCGCATCTCGCTATTTGTTTTATTGATAAACTTGTTTAGCTTATCTTTGTAGAAAATTTTAATAGGCTATTCACCCCCCCTCTAGCCATCAAGACCTTTCACACGAGCAATTTACTATAGTTGCTTTTGGCACTCCGCCGGGGAAGGCACAACACCCCTCACAAATCACCGGGAGGTGGTGTAACACCCCTGGGTGTTAAGCATGCATTAACATCCCAAAGCATGAGTATTTGCATCACATTCATTTTCATCATCACATGCAATATAAGTTAAAATTGAATTGAAATGTGAAAAACATATGTTTGAAACATAATTATTGCATTTGCTTGCTAAGAGTGGTAAACTTGTTTGGCTATAACTTTAAATAACTTAGAATTAATTAGCATGATTTTTGGAGCAACTTTTGTATTCAAAATCTCCCCGAATTTTGCTTTTAAAAATATTCTAGAAAAATGAGTTTTTATTTAAAAATTAGACTTTAAATCATTAATTCAAAATCTGTTTAGAATTTTTAAAAATGCCCTAAATAAAAGTTATAGAGAATTAAATTTTGAACAACTTTTGTTTTGTGGTCAACTTTTAAAAATGCATTTTTCTTCTTCAAAATTCAAATTTGAATCAGTTTAGAATTTCTGGAATTAATTTTAGAAAAAGAAAAGGGATTTCTCGGCTTACTGGGCCGGCGCCCCGTTTCCGGCCCAGCTCGGCAAGCTAGCCTGGCCCGCGCGCACGCCCGCCTCTGCCTGCCTTCGCCCACGCCGCGCCCACGCGCGTCTGGCCGCGGCATGCCGCGCACGCCGCGTGGCAGCCATGCGCCGGCGAGCTCACCGCGCGGCGTCTTCGGCTGGCCTTCAGCCCCACCTGGCCGCTCACTGCTCCGCCTCCATCGCCTTTGCTCACTGCTCGCCTCCTCGCCCACGCGCTCCTCCTCTCCCTCGCACAGCCACCACTCCTCCACCGCGCGCCACCACCAGCGCCTCCCACCTCCGCACCGTCATTCCCGCTCAACGATCGCGCCTCTCTCCGATTCATCTCGCCACCACCTTCGTCATCTTCTCCTCTGTGCGGAACGCGCACCAGCGTCTCGAGTCGAGCTACGGTGAGGCCCTATCGGGCGTTTCCCCCCTTCGTTGTCCGCCACGGCCGCCGTTGGCCGGCGTGCGTGGCCGGAGCTCCCTCCACCCTCTCTCCCTCTTCGGTCTCGGTCACCAACACCGCTTCCACCTCGTGGTGCTCGTGCGCGCCTCCTCGGCCGCCACCACAGCCTGCGCCGCCCGTCCACCGTGCGCCAGCATCGCCTCTCCGCCATGAACGCCGGCGAGCTCAGTGCCGAGCTCGGCTGGCCGCGTTCGAGTCACCCCTGGCTTCGCCTCGGTGCGGGGAGCACGGTGGTGCCCTCCCCGTCACCGGAGGACTCACCGGCGGCGAGTTGGCTGCCGGTCAGCGGCCGCCCCTACCTGGCTCACTGACGGGTGGGGCCGGTCAGCGTCTGGGCCCGTTTGTCAGCCGCAGTGTGCAGTCTTAGGTGCACGAGCTCGGGTGTGCGTAGCGTTTAGGGCCGAGTAGATTTTCGGATTTAAAGAAAATAGATTTCAAGAAATTGTGAAAAAAGCTTTCAAAAATCATATCTCAAGATTTATAGTTCCAAAAATTGTGAAACAAATTTTGGTAGACTTCTTAAGACCAGATCTATGATGTAAAAATATTGCATGTCAAGTGTGAAATACTTTTCTGTGGAGATTTATTTAATCCTTGTAATTGCTGGTTTCTTAAGAAATGCATAGTAAATCTTATAAAGCTCAGAAAAATATGGTTCCACTTGCAATAATTTTCTTTTGTGATGTAGTTTCTAGGAAAAATTTTATGTTAGGCATGTTCTGTGTAAAAATTTTGATGTCTAGTTCAAGTGCTATTTATTGCCTAGATTTGTTATTTTTGATAGAGGGAAAAATATGAATAAAACATGCCTATGATAATTTTTGTATAGTGATTGTTTGTTGTGGGGAACATAGGAAAAATGATAAATCTATTGTTTGATACTTTTCATAGTACAAAGTATTTTCATGCTCAATATCATGCTAGATCTTATCATTTTTGTGTAGGTTGTAAAACACATCCAAATCTCTTGAAATTTCTGTAGTATGCTTTTTGGAGTAGGACTATGCTACGGTAATTTTTGTGGATTTTTATATGCAGCAGAAATAAGTGTTAATGTGTAACCCTAGTTTAAATGGGAAATAAAAGGTTATTCTTTATGAATAATTAAAAGTAATAAAATGTGTTTGGTGTATCTTTGAAGCACCAAACTACCTTGCTGGTGTTACTTGATGGGTTAAGGTATTAGGGTTTGGTAAATAGTAACAACACTTATGTGAGCATTATATGCTAACTAGTATCAAAGTAGATGACATGTTTTGTGGTATATGTTCTTGAATGATGTGGACTATCTTGTAGAAGATTTTATCTTTAATTCATACTATCAGTTCAATGTGCTTATATGCATATCATGTCATCATGGCATTCCATCGCATCCGATGCACTGTCTACATGTTTACTTATGCAATTGCATCATACAGGATCGCAGGAGGAGTCGCAGGTAGCAGTGCTGGAAGAGTAGACTTGGACCGATCCGCAAGAGCTCCAGGCACAGGAGGTGCCCAAGGAAGAGGAACAGGGAGAGGAGTTGCCCGAGTGCGCAGATCACCAGCCTAGTTCGTTTGAAAGAGGCAAGCCCCAGAGCATTCTAAATCTCCTACTTTATAAAAGCAATTCTTTATATATGAGTTTTATATATTGTTGCATTAAGTTATAGGAGTTGAGTGAAACCGTTGTTGCATCTATTCTTATCCTTGCCCACCTGGTTATCTTTTTACTCTATTAGGTCAGGATCGAATAATTGTTTAGTCATGCTTAGACCGGTAGGAGTCGGGTGATTTTCTGTCACCTACGAGTTATAGGTGGATACCGGATTATGGTTAGCTATAATTGTTATCATAGAAAGTAACCAAGTGTTGATGGATAAACGGAGACCGGGCGGAGTCTTATAGGGTTTTGGTCTATAGTGATTCCGTCTGTGTCGATTAAGAACCGATCGTTGCTCGTCCCTCTTGTCATGTTGAACGCATGCCTCACATTTAGCTGACTGAATAAAGTACATTTCGACCGTGAAGCTAGTGACACTATTTTGAGCCGGGATAAACTCGGATTGGTAGATTGGTGCTGAAGGGGGTATGACGGGGACGCGAAGAGTGAGCCCAATGTACGTCCTGGCTGTCGGGCGGTCCCTGAATAGTGCGGTCCATGACTGTTATCCCGCGGCTACTTGGAAAGTGTCATTGGTGATCTAAGCGACCCTGACGGGGGAAGCATGATTTGTGTGAGGAATAAATCACCAGCTGGTTAGGAATCGATTCGAATCGCCATCGCTCCTAGATAGTGAGCACTTGGCTCGAGCTACAACATTGTAGTAATAATGATGGAACACTGATGGTTATGTGAATGATGTTGGAAAAGCTAAACCTGATATGGTAACTTTTGATGTTAATGGTTAATCAAGTGATTGCTCTAGCATAGGTGCTTACTTAGACTAATCAGGTATAATTAAGTTGATGATTATAGTTTAAATGGTTCATAACTGATAACTTATGCTTTTCTGCAAAACTAGTCAAGTCAGTCCACTGTATAAAAGCCTTGCATACTCCTTGGTGTCATTTATTTCTGGTTTATGACGGGTAAGTCTAGCTGAGTACCTTCTCGTACTCAGGGCGTTGTTCCCATTGTTGTTGCAGATGGTCAGATGTACTACGGGTATTGCGTCAACTGTCTGTACCCGGTGATGTGTGACAACTAGGACCAATGGCAATGATCACTCTGTCTATCTTATCCTATGCTTTTGTGGACTATGACTCCCTGCTGGCACTGTATCTGAACTAAGTGTGTGTGCGTGGTTTTAAAACTACTTGCTTCCGCTACTTTATTTTGAACTTGGTTTGTAATAACTTTATGTTCTAAACTCCGATGTGTTCAAATGTCATTGTGAACTTTATGTACCATGTGGCCGTGGCTACTAAATCAATACGATCTTGGTTGGAATGTTGGTTGGTTGAAAATTCCTCGTGATTTCACGGAATCTCAGGTTGTACGGGCTTAAGTTTGGTAAATTATCTGCTTCGGTGGAAGATTTTCTTACTTAATCTCGTATAATCATGTTGATCCGTTACAGGTGGCCAAGAACAAGCACCACTACTCCTCCACTGCCTCCAAGCCATCTATGTGGTGGCAACCACCAAGAATAACAAGAATCCCGTAGCCAATGATCACCCAAGTGCCAATTAGATGCAAACTCACAATCACAATGCACTTGGGTCACTCAATCTCACTTTGGATTAGCAACCAAGCAAGGAAGATAAGTGTGAGGGATATGCTCAGCTCAAGAGGATGTTAGGATGTCAAAATGTCCAAGAGAGACTCCCCTTAACCGGCCAATATATATTTATAAGGGTCCCCAACGAAATAGAGCCGTTAGACACTGAACCCTTCTCTGCACGGGTGCACCAGACGCGTCGATGCTCAAGCACCAGACGCTGACCAGCGTCCGGTGGTCACCCTACCAGCCGCTAGATCGCTGCCATGTGTCATCGTTTAAATCTAGTTCTTTCGATCATAACGGTCACTTGAATCGCACCACGCCTGAACACGGCGCACCAGACGCACAAGTGCAAAGCACCTGACGTCCAGCCAGCGTCCGGTCAACAGATAGCTCGCACGTAGAACCAAACACCGGACGTAGCACAGTGCTGCACCGGACACTGAAGCCCTAGCGTCCGATGCGGAACAGAGAGGTTCCAGAGACGCATTTTGGACACCGGACGCGATCAAACGCACCCCAGCGTCCGGTGCACATAGGCACTCAGCAGCTCCCTACGTCACTCACACCGGACGCTGACGTCACGCGTCCGGTACTCACTCCCTTTTCTACATCGGAGGCGCCGGTGACCAAAACTAGCCAGGCGCCGCGCTGCACAACTGACCCGATGCTGGGGCCAGCGTCCGATGCACTAAAAACAGTGAAGAACACCTCCGAAAATTCGTCGAATCCTGCCTGCAAGCTCGGTAGGAGGGAGAGAGGGTCCCAAACCCATCTCTACCGCTCAAACTCCACCTCCTTCGTAAATGTGCTAACACCACCAAGTGTACATCACCATGTGCATGTGTGTTAACATTTTCCGCAATCATTTTGAAGGAGTTAGGTTAGCTCTCCACTAGATCTAAATGCATATGCAAATGAATCCTCATCTAGTGGCACTTAAGTGATCAATAGCCCCAGAAATTTCCCTCTTTATAGTACGGCTATCAATCCTAAGTGTGATCACACCCTCTATGATGTCTTGATCACCAAAAGCAAATCCTATCTATACCTTTGCCTTGAGCTCCATAAGATTTTGCCTCTTCTCCTCTCCAAGTAAGCCCTTGATCACATTGTGGTAATCACCATCATCACCATGATCATCTAGGCTTTACCACTTGGCATGGGACTTTATCATTTCACGTCTACACACTTAGCATAATAATTAGCCTCTAAGTTTCATTAATTATCCAAAACCAAACTAGGGTTTTCACCCTTGCCCACTAACCACAAAATGACCTTTTGCCCATGAAATCAATACCTATAACGGTGACGACCTCATCATGGCCATCATCAAAGTCGTCACAAGCAAGAACTTCCAAGCCAAATATAGTGATGATTTCACCAATTATTTTTTTGGACTAACTAAGAAAACTAAATCTAAAAAATTGCATAAATATAAATGAGGGATGTATTCCCTCTCTTTCTTGCCACCGGTGCCTTGCTCACAATATAGAAGAAAGAAGTTGTGAGGTGCCCTAGATGCATGGCAGCGATGACTTGAAGCCTTAGGGAGTGGCAATGCAATCAATCCATGAAAACAACTTAAGAGTAAGGTGCCATTTGAATTGGATATAGTCACATAGACCATGAGAATCGCCTTAGGGAGTGGCAATGCAATCAATCCATGAAAACAACTTAAGAGTAAGGTGCCATTTGGATTGGATATAGTCACATAGACTATGAGAATCCAATATCGTTATTATCTTAATTATTTTGGAGTTGGGAATTTTTAAAATATGTGTCTTTGAATTTTCAAAATCCGTTCTACGATCTAGCCGTTTGGATGAGCCGAGCTTTGACCACGAGTCAATCCGATGGATGTATGATATGAGTTTATTTTATCCATATATAGGTATCCATTTGTACTATTAATTTAAGATCTCAAAAAGATTGATCGTCCCATATGATACGGTGGGATAGCTGGCCTAGCTACTCGCCAACAGAACCCTCCTCCCCTGCGGCTCTTTACCCTGCCATGGCCCTCACTAGTACTCTCACGGTAAAAATCTTTATACTATAAGACAAGTACATTCCTCTCATATTTGCTTTAGCTTTAACCCTCACGCATTTGGACGGTACCCATGGAACAAATAATTTTGTCTTTAGATTTTTGCCAAATAAAGCCAACTAGCCAAGTGAAGGTAACCACAACAATTAAAACCCATCACGCCTGACTAGGGATGAAAACGGACGGAATTTTTCCCGTACCGTCCCGTTCCGTTTTCTATATTTTTCCGTCCGTTTCCGTATTTACGAGATCCCGTTTTCGTATTTACGGAAGTAGAAAATGGTGTTTTCCGTCCGTTTCTGAGTAATCCCGTTTTAATATGGAATAGACCCGTATTTATTCCGTTTTTATCCCGTTTTCAATCTATGCTCAATATGTTCAACAATTACATGTCCTTATGTTATGTTAATATAACTACGAATCACCAAATATGCATGTTATGTTCACGTACATAGCATGTAAATGAATATTAAACTTTGTATATATTATTACATGACTTTATATATGTATACTTTGAGAATATTATATTATGTAATCTTAATTTAATTTTCCGGCTCTCCATCCTATTTGTTCGTTTCCGTGTGTCCGCATATTCCGATTTCGTTTCTGAACCCGTATTTTCCGAACCCGATTCCGTTTTCGCCAAAAAAAATATAGAAACGGAAGTAGAAATATGAGTTTTCCGTCCGTTTCCGTCTGTTTTCATCGCTACGTCTGACTCGATAGTGGTGGTGCATCACTTTGTTTGCCTCTTTTAACACATGCACGTATATTTGCCTCCTTCGCTCAATCACCATTATTCACCACTCATCGCTGGTCGCGTGGCGCCTAGCATGGTGACCGTGCCCTAGTTGATGCCAACACACAATCATACAAAGTGTAGGCTTAGGCACAAGTAAGGTGGCTCTGTTTGATTCGTGGAGTCACCCCATGCATTATGAGGTGGATCAACTTATTTCTCATGCATATATTAATTATTAGCTTGTGAGAAATGAGGGGGTGATAAATCAACTCATTCCATTTCACAAACCAAATACAAAAAAGAGGAGTGAGAAGATAATGGACCACCCTATTTCTTAAACAAATGGAGCACGGTTAGAGAATGGAGATGGTAATAGGGAATTACTCATCAGAGAATGTCTTCCCTCATTTTCACATGGGTAATAATTTCCGTGCACATCCCCATCACCGATTGACACATCACAAAATAAATATATATTGCAATTTGAATTTAACATAAAAGTAAGTGAGATTTTTTAGCACAAGTGCACAATTAATAAAATGCAATATACATGTATAGTTCATTACTGATACTCTAGTATAAATATACACACTACACAACAAATCCATCACAGATTCAAATAATGTCTAGACGCATATATGCAAAACTACATGGGAACAAGGGGATCAAGAATGGTGGAGTACCATCTCCGTCCTTATAGGCCCGTTAGAGATGTCTTTTCTTCTGTTCAAAATCCATGTGGAGGGAGAATTAGGTCCGTTCGTCCTTTAATAAGAGAATTTCCCATGAGAAACTAGGGATTAGGACCTCATTGACATCTCTAAGCATAGCTATGGCAAAATCTGACCGGAAGTCAGCATCAGAGCTAGCATTTCCCCAAACTTTTAGCCACAATAATTTAGCATTTAGCAAGAAGCTTAAAACTATTTAGTTTTTTTGGAATTGGCAAGCTGCATCCCTTAGCCTTTGATGTATGTTTAATTAAACGGTGTACAAGTTATGTCTTTATTTTCTAGTTTTTTTTTGAAAGGTCGTGTGATTTCAATGTAGATACGAAATGCATATTCAATTATTTGAAAGGCCGTAGGATTTTTTTTAAAACACCTCCTAAATTTAGTTCTTCCTAAATAGTTTAGTCACTTTTAGTAACTCCAAAATTGCTTAAGAGGACTAAAGCCCGTTTAGTCACATTTAGTCATAGTGTTTGGCAACAAAGTGACTAAAACTGACTAGATTTAGGAGCTACTAGGTGAACCAAACACCCCCTAAACTATTAGATGTTTTGACTTTTATATATATATTGTTCTATCTATGTATTTAGATATATTAGATGCATTATGACGTAAAATGTTAAAGCCTTTTATAATTTAGAATGAACATATTATTATTTTTAAATAAATTTAGTTAAAAATGTAAAATTGTTAGACTACCCGCAGTGGATACTCTAAAACGATACTCTAAAGCTTTAGAGTATGAATATAGAGTAAAAACTGCTGCACTGGATACTCTAAAACGATACTATATCCTTTCTCTCACTCTATATTTAGAGTAGTACTGTGCTTACTCTATACTCTGTAGTGGCGGACCCCGCTAGCTAAACAAAGGAAAAAAAATGCTATAACTCACAAACCAAAAATCCAAATTAAATTTTGATTGCACCATTAAATTTGTCTCAATAAATCCTTCAAAACTAGATCACACATGGATATATTTAGATAAAGTGACAAGTCGGTCCCACAGTGAATAGAGTAGATAGAGGATGATATAGAGGATGGATGAGTGCGGGAGAATTGAGTATAAAGGAGAGAATCTTGTTGACTAGAACGTATAGAGGATGATATAGAGGATGAATGGGTGCGGGTAGTCTTAACTCTTCGTCACGGACGGAGGGAGTAACATGAAGATCAACATACAAACTGCTTTATCAGCTGACGAGGATCAACTTCTTCTTTTAGCCTTTTTATAGGATTTATGACGAGGATCAACTTCTCCTTTTAGCCTAGGATTCAGTCCCTCGTCAGTCTATCCCGAGCCCTTTGCTTTATGCTGATTTGTTAGTACGGTTCAGCGAACAGGGCCGAACCCGGAGAGGGAGAGAGAGACGAACCGCCTCGTTTCTTCCACGAGAAGCAAAAGATCACTCCGCATTTAAACCCCACCACTCACTGATCACCGCTAGCAGCAGTCGCATGCCTTCACTTGAAACGACCCCTCGAGTTCGACGCCCCCATCCCTTCACTGCGACTGTGAATGCGGCCTGCTCGTCCTTGCGCGAGCGGGTGAACAGTGCGAGCGGGATGAGGGAGGACGGCGGCGGCGACATGGCGGAGCAGAAGAGGGATTTGGGAGACATCGTGCTCGCCTGGTCGGTGCAGGAGATCATGAACGACGACCTCTTCAAGGGGAAGGTAATATAATCGATCGATTCTTCGGCTGGCGCGCTCTTGGTTGCGATTATTTGAAGGGCGGTTACCAACCTGAGCGATTTTGTTTTTGTGTTTTTTTCCCTTTTGGGTAGTTATAGTTTTCGCGTCATTTGTGTGAGGAGGTCGATTCATGGAGTCATGGTTAGACATTTCCTTGGTTTTTTTTGGTTTTGATGTGCATTTGTTCGACGATTCGCATGTCCTTCTGTTGTTGTTCCGGCTTGTGGCTGACTGGCTGTGTGGTAGAAGTTGGCCACTTGGAGCTTGAATGTGAGAGACGGTGATTAGTGCGGCGCCAATCTGAACATAGTTTGTTAGGACCCCTAGTCCCTAGATGATGCACGCTGGGTCGCTGGTCATACATTGGGCGTTAGTTGTGTCAAATAAACTGATGATTAAAGGTTTACTTCGGGCAATATGTCTACATTTTTAGCGTCGGATTCTGCTCATCCTCTGGACCATGAAGGTTTTGCCATCGAATGATCTGGATTGTACTGATTGAAAAGAATTATATTAATTAGGGGCATGTTTGATTGAGAGCTATGCTTGCCGCACATTTTTTACGTCAATAATTTGTTGCCTAACTTTAGGCAAAGCAAGGCAAAAAAAGACCAGTCTATGATAGGTGGGCCAAGTGAGAAGCCAGGCAAAACTAAGTTATGACGGCAACCAAATACTGACTAGGAAAACCGACTACCTAAAGTTTGTTGTGGCAACCTTAAGTTGCGATTGTAGCCTCTTAATTTGTTCTGTGCATGTTGCATTATCAGCATACATGCATGGCCTTTTGTGAGGTTTAATCATGTAGCCTGTGTCTGAATAGTAAAACTTAAACATTCGTAACTCAGTTTAACATTTAGTGAGTGGGTCTCACAGATTCGGTTTGACCAAATGCTTCTGAATGATGTAATCTTTGATTCTGTTGCTATATATATGATCGGTGCATGAACCCTAGAACTCCAAAAAAAAATACAACTCCTAAGTTTTATTATGTTCTGTTGAACACACATGCCAGCGACATCGTGCCTAGTGATAGACAGATCGGTACATTCTATGTAAATTGGTGCTGGAGATTGAAAATCTTTTTTCTGTACTTTATTCCACAACTGGTACGCAATGTGATGGTTAATGGCATGTCACCTGTAATGTCCTGTATTGATCTTTGCTTGGTTCTGCTGTTATGCACTAGATGAGATAGCAGAAACAGCGTGTGGTTACATGCACGAGAAGTGCGGCCTTATGGAGGGCTGCATAGGCTAAGACAGAAAAACAGCTAATTACTCACTAAGGTTTTGTCTGCCATTGAGGGGATTGAGGACCTTCCCCCCTGCGATGCCATTGAGGGGATTGAAGACCTTTCCCCCTGCAAAGGACCAGGTGGAGCACATATCTTTAATCTTTATAAGAAGCGCCCGTGCCTCTTGGAATCTCTGAAAAAACAACTCCTACTTTTGACCTAGGAAGCTGAGCTAGCTCAGTTGGTTGAGGGTGTAGATTACCTAGACCACCCAGATTGAATTTCTGGTCGAGGCGAATCTGGGTGCTTATTTTCTTCTTAATATAAAATAATAAAAAGCCTCCTAGTTTTTCCTAGGTTGGTGTGTTTCCATAATAATATACATTTTTTTCCTAAACTTTGTCAAAAAAGCTACTATTGATATACTTGTAGTAGTAGAAGAATAAAATGCCAACTAGTTCCTCCTAGTTTGGTGCGTTTCCATAACACCATTTCCATTTTTCCTAAACTTTATCTAAAATGCTATTATTGATAAACTTGGAGTAGTAGAAATATGAGTCTATGGTTAGTAAAAATTGGAGCGGGAAGCTCTTTTTTTTTGAGAGAGAATACACAGGAGAGAATTTCTACACAATCTCAGATAATTTCTTGCAGGCCTCAGCCTCAAAGGCAAAACATTAAGGTACTATTCTAAAAAAACATTAAGGTACAATACTAGGTAACAGAACCACCATGACACGAGTTGCAATCATATGATCCCATTTGTTCCTTCCAAGTCTTCCAAGTAATCAGCAAATATTGTGTGTCCACTGCTTTCTGCCCACCTTTGTTTTTTCACCAACTGTTTGTCTATTCAGGTGGAGAAGATCCCATTCAGCTTTAGTTCTCTTGATGACTACTTGAGGTCATATATTGCACCTCTGATCGAAGAAACAAGATCAGGCCTAAGCTCATGCCTTGGGCTCATCGCAGAAGCACCCTCATCGAAAATACTTTCCATGGAAGTTGCAGGCAAATCAGGACTGTATTTTATGGATGTTGACTTTTGGGACAATGGTGCTGGTTTTTCCACCGAGACCTACACTGCAAGGAACGGCGATATATTTATTTTGTCTAGCATGAAGCCTGAAGCTACATATGACTTCAACCGCTATGGTTTAACATATTGCTTGGCAATGGTTACTGAAGTTTCCATGAATGATGAATATCAGAAGGGCTTCAAAGTGAAAGTTTCAAATGATACTGGTTTGGAAGGAGACTTTAGTAAACTTGTACATGCAACTTTTCTTGATAATATCATGACAAACATACGGATATGGAAAGCACTTTGCTTCGACTCAAGCATGAATAATAATTTCACAGTAATCAGGTCACTTTTAGCCCCCAGAAATATGGTAATATACCTTTCAAGTTATTACTTTGTATGAGCATATGTTCCTAATTTTCATTCCATGTTATAGCTAACTAACTCTTTGTTGGTTCCATTGTAGGGTGAAGATGTCTGTGCTGTCTGTGCTAAAAAAGATGACCGTTTAACATCTTTTGCAGAGCAGCTACTGCTAGTTAATCTAAATCAGTCACAAGTGGATGCCATTGAATCTATCATCTCAGCTGTACGATGTAGACATTTGAACCTCACGAAACTTATATGGGGTCCACCAGGTACTGGAAAGACCAAGACTGTTAGTGCTATACTGTGGGCTCTGGCTTGTTTGAAATGCCGAACTCTTACATGTGCTCCCACAAATGTTGCTGTTATTGGTGTCTGCACTCGATTCCTTCAAAATTTGAAGGAATTCAACAAGCAGATTGACGAAACTGGTCTACCTCTTTCTCTTGGAGATGTTTTATTATTAGGGAACAAGTACAACATGGACATCACTGAGGAGCTCCAGGAAGTTTTCTTGGATTATCGTGCAGATGAGCTTACAGAGTGCTTTTCATCATTGTCTGGATGGAGGTACATAATTGCTTCAATGATATCTTTTTTTGAGGACTGTGGTTCTCGATACGATATGCTTCTTGAGGATGACGGAAGCCGTGATTCTGTATGCTTTTTGGATTTCCTGAAGAAGCAGTTTGATGTTGCAGCAAAAGCTGTAAAGAAATGCATGATGACTTTGTGGCTTCACCTTCCAGGAAAGTGCTTTTCGCATGAAAATGTCAACAATATATCTACACTGTTGGTTTTGCTAGAAAAAATTGATGCCCTTTTATGTGATGGAGATTTAACTGATGAGAGTGTGAAAAGGGGCTTTGATTTTCGGTCAACTGAGAACTCTATTAATGCAGAGCCAATATCTTACATTGAGAAGGAATTAGGTGGAGCAAGGTCTCTATGCCTTAAATTGCTGAAAGATCTTCAAAGTTCACTTAATTTACCTGTCAGTGCAGACAGGAATTGGATTCAGAACTATTGCATGCGTAATGCAACTCTAATTTTCTGTACAGCCTCTAGTTCTTATCGGTTGCATAACGCAACGATTGCTCCGCTTGATGTGTTGATCGTTGACGAGGCTGCTCAAGTGAAAGAATGTGAATTGGTGATCCCACTACGTTTGCGTTGGTTGAAACATGTTGTTTTGGTGGGGGATGACTGCCAGCTGAGGCCACTGGTTAGAAGCCAAGTATGTTCTGCCTTACCCTTATTATGCTGTATACTTACATTTGCTGGTCTTCAATGTGTGTACCAATTTTATGACATTCCCATGATGAAAATGTTGCGACACTAATTTTCTACAAAAAGCCTATGTCAGCATTTTGCTCCACTCTTGTTCATCTATTTTGATGGTCATTATTCTGATCTTTCATTCTTTCTATTTAGGTATGCAAGGAAGCTGGATTCGGAATCAGTCTTTTTGAGAGATTAGTCATACTGAATTTTGAAAAGCATTTGTTGAATATACAGTATCGCATGAGTCCTTGTATCAGCTTATTTCCAAATGCTAAATTTTATGAGAAGAAGATTTTAGATGGCCCCAATGTTTTTTCTTCTTCCTACAACAAGGATTACATGGGTCTTCCTTTTGGTAGCTATGCTTTCATAAACATCACAGACGGGAGGGAAGAAAAGGAAGGTGCAGGAAACAGTTGGCGGAACCTGGTTGAAGTTGCCGTTGTTTTGCACTTGATCCAAACCATCTTTAAATGTATGTCAAGCTGAAGCTCTTCTTAATAGCTCTGATACTATTTTCCAACGAACAAATAACCCCAATATCTTAACTAAAGTTCTTGTGACGCCAACTTGGCTAACATAACATACATATTAGGAACTTATAGTCAACTTCTGTTATGCATTAGAGAACTGTAAGTGCTGGTTAAGTTTTGCATTATGAAATATTGAAATATATTTCCTATGACCTGTCACTAGATGTTAATTATCCTATTTCTTCTGTTTCCAAGGCAATAGATAACCTTCAATTTGCTGTTTCAACTATCCATTAATTGTTTTCCATCATCTTTTAGAATGTGAAGCTTGGTACCATAGAATTACATGCCATCTCATGGACCAACTTTAGTAAAATTGTATATCTTGTTTGTGAAAATTATATTCATGCGAAGTCAATTGTTGGCTTGTACATGTTGCCATCTAGTTAGTTTTCATAAGAATTTTCTGTCATCAGTTCTATGCAAGGAAATTAATTCACGAGGAGAATCAGTAATCTTATCAGTTCCTTTTCTTTCCCCTGCAGCTTGGAAAAAGAGAGGCCAAGGGATTAGCGTTGGTGTAGTCTCACCTTACAGTTCTCAAGTTGCTGCTATCAAAGATAGACTTGGCAAAAAGTATGATACATCTGACGGCTTTCATGTCAGGGTCAAGTCAATTGATGGTTTCCAAGGAGAAGAGGATGACATCATCATACTATCAACAGTTAGATCCAATGGGAGGGGCAATGTTGGGTTTCTTGCTGACAACCAACGAACAAATGTTGCTCTTACAAGAGCAAGGTGTGGATCTATTTGTTGTTTCACTGTTGTTGAAGGTACAGGCGATAACCATATGATATCTAATGAATACTTTATTTAATCTAGGCATTGTCTTTGGATTCTTGGGAATGCTAATACACTGTATAAAAGTGGGACAGTCTGGACAGACCTCGTTGCTGATGCAGAGAGACGTAAATGTATTTCCAATGCCACTAATGACACAGAATTGTGTAAGTTGATTTTGCATGTAAAGAATGAACTTGATGAACTCGATGATCTACTTTGTTCCAACTCAGCAGTTTTCAGCAATACCAGATGGAAGGTAAGTATGTCAGTAATTTTTAACCACTTGACTTTGATTGGATTTCCATGCATTCTTGGAAATTCTTAGCTAAAAATTGTGTATGGTCCAACTGCTTCATGTAATTAACATATGGTTTACACTTACCGGAGTACTAACTCCATTTCTGAAGTCACTTATTGTGAAGATTCAGACCTCCTAATCTTTACCCTACAGTTAGCCCTACAATTGTAATTTTGTTATCTAAAATTAATATTGGGTCGTATTTGAAATACCGTATTATTGTTCTGCTTCTGTTGCTATAAACATTATACTATAAGAGAAATTATGGATCAAAGTCTAATTTGGAGACTTTGCCAGTCGAATCAAACTTTAATGTTTTATGATGTTTGATTATTTGTTTGATCTCTTCAGCCTAGATAGTAATAATTATTGAACATGTTGACATTGACTTGTATTGGAGTTGGAGCAACATCTCACGTTATCAACCACTTATATGAACAAAGTTCTCTCCCTGGCCTTTCGCCTCCTAACTCAGCTAATTTATTTGATCATGTGATATTTGACTTAAATTCATAGGTACCTGAAATCTCCTTGTTGTCATGGATTCCATCATTGATAAAAATTGCAATCTCCTTATGATGTTAATGTTAAGACTAGATATGTTTTTCTACTTTTGCAATCATGTATCTATATTTTGTGATAAAGTTCTCTCTTTAGGTTTTATGCTGTTACTGGATAGAGAGTGGTTTCTTAATATTTGTGGCCACTGTGCTATTTATATTGTGATGCATAAAGAGTAAATTGCATGGTTACTAAATATAAACCATGTTAGGATGTCTTGATTGTTTTGATGTATAAATACTCTGTTTCATGGCCAATGGGAAATACATTCTGCAATGGTTGTTAATTGAGGATCTATGATATCAAGAATGTAGTTATTGCAATGTTTCCACATCCCTACCCCTAGTTTCACCTTGATTTTTTTTTCTTGTAACTAGTACTTGGTTAGTTCGTTGGGCTATAGATAAACATAACAAAAAGGAGGGAGTATAATAAATTTCAGTTCTTACCATTTTTATTGGGTAGTTTTTTTTACTGAGGTTCTCTTTTTTTGTGTTTGTATTGTACAACTCAACAGGTCGTTCTGAGTGACAACTTTAGAAGGTCTTTCATGAAACTAAAATCTCCACTGCTAAGGAGGGAGGTACTTCAAAAGCTTGTTAAACTTGGTGGTGGTTGGCGGACACCTATAAAGAATCTTGATGTGACTGATGCTTTCCAGCTTGCAAAAGCATACCGGATCAGAGATCTGTATCTTGTTTGGAGTACTGATCTGGAGAAAAACGAAAGATACTTCCAGATAATAAGAATATGGGACATTTTGTCACACCAACACATTGCTAGAACTGTTAAACATCTGGAAAATCTCTTTTCCATGCACACAGATGATTACCTTGACCACTGCAGAAGAGTGCAGATAGAAGGGTATGCTTGTTTCCTACTTTTTGGATTTCGTTTCGCTTTGATTCTATGTGAATAATGGAACTTAAAATTCCTCAAAACCAAGCTACTAATATAATGGGATGCAATTGTTTAGCCATACAATAGGAGTGCAGGTCTTTACGGATTTTCTTTTGTGATATGGAAATCCTTTTGTACCCTGAATTGCAATGATTTCTAGCCACATGGGCAGGAAGAATGATTGCAGCAACCGTTGTACAGTCTCTCTTTGTAATTGATCTTTGACTGTACATGGGGTTTTCTCATCAATTTTGGGATTTGCACATTAAATCCCTCTTGTAATTATGTTTGTTTTCCCTTCACCTTTTTGCACCTCAATATTTTGTTGCTTCTTATTTTTATTCCAACCTTTCAACGTGTTTATTATTCTTATTTTGTTGCTTTGTAAATGTTGGTGACAGGAAGCTGGAAGTTCCTATAGTTTGGGATGCCGAACATGATATTGTTCGGTATAAGAAGGACTGCAGACTTGATGATCAGGAAGATCATGATCACGTGGACACCTCATGTGCCTTGGAGAATACAAAAGTTAGTGAAAGCTTCTTGCTGATGAAATTTTACTCGTTATCATCTGGTGTGGCAAAGCATTTGCTGACAGCTACTGATGGGACTGAAATTGAGATTCCCTTTGAACTGACTGATGAAGAGGAGGCGATAATTCGATTCCCACTCACTAGTTTCATTCTTGGGAGGTCAGGCACTGGGAAAACCACTGTTTTGACAATGAAACTGTATCAAATTGAGCAACACTCCTTGATTGCATCTCAAGGGATAGAGTTGGACGAAGTTGATTTATCTGGGGCTGATCCCAAAAGTAGTTTGGCAATGGACACAAGCAAAAGGGAGAGTTTTGTGAAACAAGTCCTTATCACTGTAAGCCCTAAGCTTTGTTCAGCTATAAAAAATCACATTTGCAGGCTTAGAAGGTAATAATGTCGAATGTCCTAATTTGCGTTGTATGCACCCACCATTATTCATTATATCTGTAAATGGCTCACACTCTAGTTTCTCCCTGAGATGTTTCTTTAAAATATGCAAGCTACTTTAGTTACTTTACAAGTTACTTTGATTTCCTTGCCAATATGTCAACTACGTTTCTCATTTAATTTTTGCTTTAACCCTTTGTAGGTTTGGCTCTGGCGATGTTTCTGACCAGCCCAATACTCTTCATATGCATGATGTATTTGATGACCTCGAAGAGTTTACAGATGTGCCTGATAATTTTAGTGATCTACTGCACGGGCACTATCCCCTTACTATAACATACCGTAAATTCTTGATGATGCTTGATGGAACATTGCAGACTTCATTTTTTGATATGTTCTATGGAGATTTCAAGCCTAGCATTGAGAGAGGTCATTCCAAAACTCGAGCTTTGCAAGCCTTTATTGAATCAAAAGAAGTTACATTTGAGAAGTTTGCTGCTTTCTATTGGCCCCATTTCAATGGAGAACTAACCAAGAAACTTGATGCATCCACTGTCTTTACTGAAATAATTTCTCACATAAAGGGTGGATACAAAGCTAACATGCCGTACAATGGCCATCTTGAAAGACTTGATTATGTGATGCTCTCTGATAAAAGATTTTCATCTCTGAGCAGTAAATTGCGAGAGAAAATTTATGATGTTTTCCTTGATTATGAGGGTATGAAGCGCACTGCTAGGGAATTTGATCTGTCGGATTTTGTCAGCAGTCTTCACAGAAGTCTAGTTTCTGAGGGCTACAATGGGGCTTTGGTGGATTTCATTTACATAGACGAGGTGCAGGATCTTACCATGTCACAAATAGCACTTCTCAAGTATGTGTGCAGGAACTTTAAGGAGGGCTTTGTTTTTGCTGGTGACACTGCACAAACTATAGCAAGGGGTGTTGATTTCAGGTTTGAAGATGTTCGCTCACTGTTTTACACCTCATTTCTCTCAGAAACTGAAGCATGCAACCAAGCAACTAAACATGGAAAACAAGCTCGTGTCACGGATATGTTCCAACTAAGTCAGAATTTCCGCACACATTGTGGTGTTCTTCGAATGGCTCAAAGTATAATGAGCCTTCTGTACTACTTTTTTCCGTCATGTGTTGATAAGCTTAATCCAGAAACTGGGCTTGTATATGGTGAAGCACCTGTTCTCCTCGAGTCTGGTAACGATGAGAATGCAATTATGACTATTTTTGGAGAAAGTAGAGGTGAACATGGTGACCAGCATGGGTTTGGTGCTGAGCAAGTCATATTGGTTCGTGATGATGCAACGAAGAAACAAGTTGTTAACCTTGTTGGTAAACAAGCTCTTGTCTTGTCTATTGTTGAATGCAAGGGCCTTGAATTCCAGGTATGTGTCTGAAACTTGGCCTGTAGTTCTATATATTTTCTTTTCAAGTATGTCTTAAATTTAACTGAAGACACTCTTACAAAATCATTCTGTAGGACGTGCTACTCTACAACTTTTTCAGTTCTTCACCATTACGGAACAAATGGAGGGTTGTATATGACTACATGAAAACAAGAGATGTTATGTCATCATCTGAAGTTATATCTCATCCAGGTTTTGACAGAAACAAGCATTATCTACTATGTTCAGAACTGAAGCAGCTCTATGTCGCAATCACACGAACTAGGCAAAGACTATGGATATGTGAAAATGCTGATGACTACTGTCAACCAATGTTCGACTATTGGAAGAAATTGTGCATTGTAGAGGTTAGACTACTTGACTCTTCACTCATTCAAGCAATGCAGACAGGGAGCAGTGCTGATGATTGGAGGCTAAGGGGTACCAAGGTTTGTATTGGACATCTTGAGGCTATTCTTTTTCTAGATTCAACATTTTCTCACATGCTCATTCAAAGCATGGTACAGAACTTCCTTTTGATGTTACTGTACTTCTCTTGTAAGTCCATCTAACAAGATTATTTTTCAAAAAAAAGTCCATCTAACAAGTGCTTTTTTTTAGTTATTTAATGAGGGGCAATTTGAGATGGCTACAATGTGCTTTGAAAAGGCTGGTGATGCATATAGAGAGAAATGGGCAAGAGCTGCTGGACTTCTTGCAACTGCTGACCGGGTCATCTCCACAAATTTGGAAATGGGCCAAGCTTCCTTGCAGAAGGCATCAGAGATTTATGAGTCTATTGGCATGCATGAGAAAGCTGCCACTTGCTACATCAAACTAGGTGACTACAAAAGAGCAGGTGTGATCACTTTCCATAATTTTCTTAGTCGTCAAAATGATCAGGGTCTCAATTATATAGCTGCTCATTATATAAAATGCGAGCTCTTTTTACAAATCTTCATTAGCCTGTTGTTTTTTGAGGAGCGTAGTGTGTTACTGGCATGAGGCTATGTGCATCAAAAAGTGCACAGCTTGGAACTACTTTTCCATCATTTTGCAAACAGTATAATTGGCAAGCTGCTCTAGAACACAACACAAAAAATCTCCTATAAAGTTTTTAAAAATAATTGTTTCCTCATCTTAGTAAGGTCGGTGCCTTTCGATGTTGTTGACTTGTCAAGTGTCATGATTTCTATTATGCTGTTTTTTCAAAATAGTTTCATGTCACCAAAGACACAATGCTGAGTAAACATTGTGAAGACACTGATGTGACCATCTCTGATGGATATAGGAATGTTATATATGGAAAAATTTGGAACTAAAAGGCTTGAAGATGCCGGAGACTGTTTTGCTATTACTGAATGCTGGTCACTGGCGGCTGAAGTTTACTTCAAAGCTAGATGTTATGCAAAGTGTTTCTCCTGCTGCTCAAAAGGTAAAGTATTGAATCTGGGCCTGCAATTCCTGCGACAGTTAGAAAAGGAACAGTGTGAGAAGTTTAACTCAGACTTCGCTGCTGTTAGAAAGACATATCTAGAAAATTGTGCTCTGCATTATTTTGAACGTGGGGACATAAAGCACATGATGCCATATGTCAAGGATTTCGACTCTATGGATCATATTCGTGCATTCTTGAATTCTAGGAATCTTTTGGATGAACTGTTGAGTATAGAGATGGAAATGGGTAATTTCCTTGAAGCTGCTGGTATAGCAGAGCGTAAAGGTGATATCTTATTGGAGGTTAACATACTAGAGAAAGCAGAGTCATTTGTGAATGCTACACAGCTCCTGCTCCTCTATGTCACAGCGAATTCCTTGTGGTCTCCATACAGTAGAGGATGGCCTCCAAAAAGTTTTGCAGAGAAGGAACAATTGCTTATAAAAGTGAAAGAAATGGCGAAGAAAGTATCTGAGGACTTTTTCTGCTTTGCTTGCTTTGAAGCAGACTTCTTGTCAGATTCCCATAAATCTCTTACCAGCTTGACCTATAGCTTGCTTGAGGGGAGAAAATGTGGAAACTTGTTAATTGAACTTATTTCTGCTCGTTACATTATTGATGTTCATCTTCAATCTCAAATCTCTGCATATAATCTTGAGTTAGAGCCAGGATCTGAAGATGAACTGTGTTATAAAATGCTGGCCTGTAATCAGATGTCATTGGAAACACTGGCCTGTATTTGGAACCAGTGGAGATTAATTTTAGCCAAAGTGCTTGCTCAACTTTATCCCTCTGAGGTTTTGAAATCAAATGATTCTGCAGCTATGTGTGAAGATCTTTGTGCTAAATTCTTCGGGTTGAGAAAAGACAGTGACAACCGATATGTGGTACTTAATGTGGACTCTGGTTGGCTTGCTAACACAGGTAGAAGTTATTTGGAACAAGATGGCAACAGATGTTGGCTGGATACTGTCCATTGTCAGTCGTGTGCTCGGAATTTTCTGGTAAATGAGCTTTCTTCTGTTGGTCTTAGTGTCCTCCATAAGTTGGAGTCTATTTTTGAAGCTTCTAGGGAGAAAACATCATCTCCATATGCCCAGTGGAGAAATACTGTTATCTTATATGAAATTGCAATGTTTCTAAAAGACTCTGAGTTCTGTATGGCCAAATCTTCCAAAAAGTTAAGAAACTCCTTCATTCTGTGCGAGCAGAGCTTTTTTAGATTACTTTTCCTGACCTGGGGGGATGAAACAGCAGAGAGCTTTTTCTATATACTTGACTCACCTCCTGCATATGGTTTGATTGTGGATTCTCTTGGCTCATATACTAGGGTAGGGAATCAGAATTTGACTCATGGGCATCTTGGAAGAGTAACCATGTATCTGCTCTACACAGCAAAATCTGATGATATGCTGAATTTAAGACTTGAACAATATCTGAATCCTGACTCTGAGTGGGCACATTTCTTTCAGTCTTTGAAGAAATTTCTTGACAGTGGTGTTGGAAGATGCCCATTGGTCGAGAACTTTAAGCAGGCTCTTAAATTTACTTTCGATGCAAACTGGAGAGAGAGAGATTATATGTCCCCAATATGCTATATGAATCTAATGGAATGCCTTGGTTTTTTTGCATTGTCCCGTTTTATGCTTAATAGTTGTGTGCTTTGCACAAAATCTATGTTGGTTAAGATGCTAAAGTGCCGTACAAGCAAGGCTTTCCTAGATTCTTGCCTGGTTTCTGGTCTGGGTGACCAGGATATGGATCTGGACTGTATGGCATACGCACCAGGGGTATTCATATGCCGGTCAATTAGGTTTATTTTGGAAAACAAGCATGATATTCAAGAGTGGGTTCGGAAAACAAAACCAGCAATTACATACGTTCCAGTCCTTCTGAGACTAGTAATCATGCTTTATCTATTGACTCTAACTCTTCAGTTGGGGGACTGCTATGAGGTCACGGCTTTCCTTCATAATCGCAGAATTTTTGAGGATTTACCTCCCGATTTCTCTAAGAAGATCGTACCTCTGAAATCAAGGTTTGGCACAGTAGCCCATTTCACAAGAGTATTTGGTGATGCACTAGCGGCAATCGGAAATCCCATGGTTGTTCTTGGTTTGCCCGAAGGCCCTCTAATCAGCCGAGGTTTAAATGCTTACAGAATTAGCATCATGGATTTGAGTGATGTTAACAAAGTAATGGCATATCTTCGTTCAGAAGAGCAGAAATCTGCCATGCAAGAAGAAACAAAAACCTGCAATGTTACTTCTGGGAATTTCCCTATAACAAGAATGCGAGATAATGAGATGGATAACAGAATTGAAATGCATTTGAGTGATGAGAGTATTTCCTTTTGGGAGAAGTTTGAGTCTTTTCAAGTCTTCATCATGCATGGCCAGGTGAGTTGATTAGTTTTAAGGTTCATTTAGTCTTACTTTTTATCTCAATGCTGCGTGACTGTAAGGTTCATATATTTTTATGCTATTTTTGGTAGAACGATGCAAGGGTTATTATTCTATTCCTTGAAAGTTTTCTTTCTTGGCTGGAGCTAAGAGGCCCTCCAGAAAATATAGATGCTAAATTATTCGAAGAGGTCAGGCACATCTGCAGTCAATTTGAAGAGAAGTATCCAAGGTAAGCAAATTCAATGTTTCAGCATTTATGAAATGGTACTGGTATTTCAGTGCACCTACTCTAACTAGTAGGTTATTTGAGCATAATCTTTAACTATTACCATCCTCCTTTTGATGCATGAAGTGTTCTTGTAAAAACGGTTCCCTGCAAAATCAATAATGAATGCATCTGGAAACTGTGTGTTATTACTATCAATTCAATCTTTATTACCAGATAAAAAGGCAAGTAGGCTGCCTATTTGAAGATTATTAATTTCCATCATTTATATATTTATTATTATCTTACCTGCCTATTTGAGGATTAGGAGTGGTTCCCGTCATTTCCATATTTACATATTTTGCGTTAATTCGTAGTTTCCACTGTGTCTGAAAGTGGTTACTCCCATCTGAGGATTCAAACTGCCCTGTCATTACAGGGATAAGAAAGCTTGTCTGACTGTCGAGGACCTTTACTCGATGTGGAATGATGGCGAGAAGAAACTGCAGAAGATCATCAGTTTCCTGCGCTATGAGAAAGCTTCCGGAAGAGAATCTGCCGGAAGGAAGGACTCAGAACCTGCTGCCCAGTTCCCCACTGACATGGATGATGAATGGAGTGGATGCTCTGATAATGAACCTGACACAGGAGGAAACGTGGTGGAACCGGCCAAGGAAGAAGTAAGGGTGTCCGGCACGACTTCGAAAAAGAAAGCCCAGAATCAGAAGAACAAGAAGAAATCGAAGAAGCGCGGTGGCAAGAAGTGAGCTGCTTTAGCCTCTATCCCTGCTCACCTCTAGTAGCATTTGATGTGAGATATAAACGAAGTAGCACTGGATGTACTGAAGAACTATTCTCGTTGGCTTGAACTATTATGGCTTGTTCTTGTCTGTTTAGTGCATGGTTGACTACTACTGTTTACTGTGTTGAACTGCTCGTGGTTTATGCCTTTTGCCTCGAGGGTTTTTAGCGATAGTCATATGCGTTGTCTCAGCCGCTCTACGCCTCTACCTGGCTTCTGCTAATTGCTAAGCCTAAACCCCACGAACACCCCCAAAAAGAAAAGAAAAAAGAAGAAGAAAGACGCCTCGACCGCCGCCGAACTCTCTGAGCCCAAGCCCGTCCACATGACGGCCGCCGCTGCGCGGCAGCTGCTTCCGAGGGTGGCCACGGCCACGGCCGCCGCTCTAGTCCGCGGTCCCCTCGATTCTTTCTCCAGTCGCTTCCGAACACTCGAGCCGCCACTCCTGCGGCCGCCGGCCCTGTTCTCGCGGTACCTCTCCGAAACCGCCTTCGATGCGCAGGCGCTAGATACCCGCGTCCCCGCCACCGTCATCACCGGCTTCCTCGGCTCCGGCAAGGTGCCGCCCGCCTCGCCCTCCGCCTACCCTTCCCTTCTCGCACAGTGCTTACTGATTGGTGCCGGAGTCTAGTGTAGTATGTAGCTACTGCAAGTTCCTTAAGCTCAGACAGCGGCTGATGCGATTGTTGCATTTCTCAATCTGATCCCAAATATAAGTGGCCACATAGTGCTCTACTTGTAAAAGCAAATGCTATTGCTGTAGAATTAGACATATTGTAAGCTTGTCGCCGTTTTGAATCACATACATGAGGCTATAGCCTATAAAAGTATAAAGCATTGATGATTATCTAGTAAGGTTGACTTATTGTACTGAGATCTAAATTTTGCAGACAACTCTCCTGAACCACATTTTGACCTCACAGCATGGGAAGAGAATTGCTGTTATTGAAAATGAGGTAATCTTTTTTTTTTCCTGACGAGGTAATCTCAATAGACATATATCGGTAGTAATTTAAGATTTTGATATTGTACACTTCAGCTATGTAAGATAACCATTTATGGCATCTTTTAGTTATAGACCCAACATTTGCAATGAATTAGCTCAATTAAACACCGTGAGACCTAGTGCCCCCATGTTAATCAGCTATATTTTCTTTCCGTGTAGTTTGGTGAGGTGGATATTGATAGCTCGCTTGTTGCTAGCCACTCAACTGTTACTGAGGATATTGTAATGGTGAATAACGGTTGCTTGTGTTGCACTGTTCGAGGAGATCTTGTAAAGATGCTTCTGAAGCTAGTGAAGCAAAAGGGGGACAGGTTTGATCATATTGTTATTGAAACAACAGGTGAATCTTATTGGAATAAAATCCTTTCCTGCAGTACTATTTCAAATTTGTAGCAGATGCCAAAACTTTTCAATAATGAAACAGGCCCTACAGATGCATGATTCCATGATTTCTTCATTATCTGATAGATTCTATTTCATAGTCCAGGTCTTGCAAAGCCTGGTCCTGTCATTGAGACATTCTGTTCAGATGAGTTGGTTTCTAAGTACGTGAAACTTGATGGTGTGGTTACAATGGTTGATTGCAAGCATGCCATGAAGCATTTGAATGAAGTGAAAGCCAGGTGGGTTGTAAATGAAGCAGTAGAACAAGTTGCTTATGCAGACCGAGTTATATTGAACAAGGTATTTTCTGTAGTATATTGTATTAAAAGTTCACTATTAATTGTTCTCCAGTTACATTTCTATCTGCATTTTTTGGTTCCAGAATAGAACATTTCAGGAATTTTGCCTCTTTTTTTTCTAATGTTCCATAAATTCTGTAATACAGGTTGATTTGGTTGATGATGCAGAATTGGAGGCATTGACTAACAAAATCAAGGTAGATTGGTATAATCCTTTAGATAGAAAAAAATGCAAGCTTGTTGTGTTATATAAATACGAAGACCAAAATTCTCTTGCAGTTCATAAATGGGATGGCACAGATGAAAACAGCGAAGTTTGGTGATGTTGACATGGACTTTGTGCTGGGAATTGGAGGCTATGACCTTGACAGGTTAGTAGTGTTTCTTTTCTTTGGTGTTGCCTGAGAGTTGCATATCATACATTGCTTCTATAGCTGAGATAAAACATGCACAGGATTGAGGCGGAAGTTCAGTTGCAAGATAGCAAGGAGACAGATCATTGTCACCATGGAGATGAACATGGTAAAGTGCACCCTTTGATGTCCTTTTCTCTGAGTCTTCTGGATTTGTATCTCGGATCAAATCTTATGATGAAGAAATGGTTACAGTTACTTTCAAATTGAGGTAGCAGCCAAGTTTCACTGCCAGTGCTTTGCACTGACATTCGTGTGGACATATTATTGTTAACTTTCTGTCACAATTTTAGTTTACTCTTTTGGCATGTAGGACACCATCATGATCATGTCCATGATTCAGCTGTCACTAGTGTGAGCATTGTTTCAGAGGGATTACTTGATCTTGATGAGGTAACGTTACTTGGATTAACCAAAACTGCTGTGAAGAACGTCACTTGAAATATACTACTCTTGGGTATTCATCTCTTCATTACTGCCTTTTTAAGGTTAATGATTGGCTGGAGAGACTGGTTGATGAGAAAGGGGAAGATCTGTACAGATTAAAAGGTGTTATATCTGTAAATGAGTCCACTGGACGCTTCGTGTTTCAGGTAGCTGATCTATTTTTTTTTCCATTTACCTGAATGAATTTGAAAAGATACATCTCTTAATTTTAGTTTTGTTTTGGGTGATGCCGTTAGTTTTTTATTAACACAGAAGATCTCTTTTCTTATTGCTTTACTTCGGAACTTGTAGGGCGTGCACTCTATGCTGGAAGGATGCCCAGCAAAGCCGTGGGAACCTGATGAGAAGAGAATCAGCAAACTCGTGTTTATTGGCAGAAATTTGGACGAAGCTGCACTTCGAAAGGCCTTCAACGGTTGCTTACTCTGAACTTTCTGATCGTGTGTTAATCCTGAGAGGTTGAATCTGCAAAAGAATGCACCACAGGAGAAACAGGCGGGACTGCAAATTCCATTATTTGGCCGCTGTTGTCGCCTCGTGTTCACTTGAGAAACTGACCACTGTTACTAATTACCAACATCCTAGATAGCGCAATCCTTTTTCGAGGTGTTTTTGTGCTTATGTGTGTGTGAGTTCAGAATCAGACTCGTGATATGTGAATTGAGAACTTTCTTGCAACATTCTTGATATGGATTAGATCCGGGTGCGATAAATTGATTCAGTCGACAACGAAACTAAAGATTCCACGCCCTGAAAACACGTGTTTTTTTTAAAAATTCCGACAAAAAAAACACGTGTTTTTCTGTGTCCTGGCTGCTATTTGACTGCACCGGACCTAATATTAGCACAACTACTCAAAGATAAAGAACACTACAGCGTCACACAGTGTGTAAGCATATCACATCGCCAGCAATGATTAATCTGCCCAACAACAATTTCCACGCAGACTCGCTGGCGCCCGGACCGGACGTCTGTCAGGGGCGCTAGCGTATGGATGCTGCCGCGCAGAGGGAGCAAACTGAGTGTATAGCGTCGGGCTCGCGATGGAGCGCACAAGTAGTGAGCCCGCGCTGCCCTGCCCATGCCACCCCGCACATCATCCGCGCCGCCGGCCGCTTCCCACGTGTATCCCATGTGCAACACTCGATCTATTTTTAAAACATCCAGATGCAATAGTTGCAATATAAAAAAAAGACAAATAAAACACTTAAAACAAGCGTCTAAAACACTTGCGAAAATACCTGAAAAACATTTGAAAACTATTGCAAATATATGTAACATTAAGATGAAATAGTCACAAGCATACGTATGAAACACCTGAAAACATTTGAAACATATGCTTGCAACATGCATGTATATATAACATCCAGATCTATTTTTGCAACGTCCAGATAAAACACTTGCAGCATTCGTCTAGAACAGGCGAAACATTTGGAACATGCACTTGAAACATACATGTATAGCCATTACAACATGTGCAATATCTCGATCTACTTTCACAACATCGATACACTTGCAACATACTCCCTTCGTTCTAAATTATAAGTCGCTTTGACTTTTTTGATTCATCCATTTTGCTATACATCTAGATATACTCCCTCCGTTCCAAATTATAAGTCGTTTTGACTTTTTTGTTTCATCGGAACGAAGGGAGCACTTCTGAAATATCTGAAACACTTGAAACATACTATTGCAACATGCGCTTTTCAGTGTAGCATCTGCTTGCTGCTTGGACGAATGAAAGGCCCGTCGACGCGGAGCTCGATGTCGCGAATTGCCGCGGAGGTTGCCGTGTGCAGCTCGTCAGCGGCACGGACCTCGGCAGGGCAGAGGCAGGCGGACGGAGCGCGGGCACGACGGGAGGTGCGAGCCTAGGCGGGGGCACGCAGCACGGGCGGGCGGTGGGGGCACAGGCGGGGCCGCGCAGCATGAGCAGGGGCGGCTGAAAGGTCTAGATGGCTAGAGGGGGGGTGAATAGCCTTTTAAAAACTTTCTACAAAGACAAGCTAAACAAGTTTATCAATATAACAACTAGCGAGATGCGAGTTTTGCTTAGCCTATGGGGTGTTTGCAAGCCACCTATCCAAATCACAATACTAGTATATGCACTCAACCGCACAAGTCAAACCGAAAAGGTAACTATAAAAAACAACTAGCAAGCTACACAAAGGAGCTACTAAAGCAAAGCTAACTAGCTAGCAAAGATAACTAAGAAAGTAATGCGGAGTTGAGTTAGGAGGATATCACCGAGGGGCGAAGAATTGAGCCAATCAATTAATATGATCAAGAGATGAATACCAAGATAACCGAACACCAGGATCAATCAATCACAATATGAAAGTGATGACACAAAGATTTATCCCGAGGTTCACGTGCTTGCCGGCACGCTAGTCCCCGTTGTGTCCCTCTTCACCACGTGGTTCGGTGGCTAATCGGTCACACACCGAGCCTCTCAAAAGGCGCCATAAGAACCTACCAAATGGCAAAAGGTTGCAATGACACGAGCAATTCACTAGCGTTGCCTTTGGCGCTTTGCCGAGGTAGGCACAAACCCCTTACAATCACCGGAGGTGGCCAAGATACAATCATCAACTCTTGCCAACGCCTCCAAGCTGCTTCAAGCCGTCTAGGTGGCGGCAACCACCAAGAGAAACAAGAATCCCGCAGCAAATCAACCACCAAGTGCCAACTAGATGCTATCTCACAATGCAAATGCACTTGGATCACTCAATCTCACTTCGAATAAGCAAGGAAGTAAGAGAGATGAGTGGGAGGGGAGTTGCTTAGCTCAAAGTGCTCACAAGTATGTCAAAATGCTCGAGAAAAATGCAAGGACATAAGCCTTGAGCCGCCAACGAGTATTTATAGACGTACCCCTTCGAATATAGCCGTTAGAAACTTAAACAGCCGAAATCGGGGTGACCGGACGCGCCGGTCGCCCAACGGCTAACACATGAAACACTGACCGGACACGCTGGTCCAAACGACCGGACGCGCTGGTCGCCCAACGGCTAACTGCGAAGCAACGACCGGACGCGCTGGTCCAACTGACCGGACGCGCCGGGAACGACCGGACGCGCTGGTCCCGTGCAGGACCGGACGCGCTGGTCGCCTGAGCAGCGCTCAACGAAACAGTGACCGGACGCGCTTAAGAAGATGACCGGACGCGACAGTGCCAGCGTCCGGTTAGAGTCCAGTAAGCTCCCTGGACGACCGGACGCGTCCGATCATCAGTGACCGGACGCGCCTCGCGTCCGATCATCGAACTGAAAAACGCGCAGACACTGAACACTGACCGGACGCGTCCGGTCCTGCAAGGACCGCGTCCGGTGCAGCGTCCGGTCACCTCTGTGACCTCCGTTCGCCTCTATTTCTTTTCGGACTTCCGGCGTAGTGAAAAATAGGCATTTCAACTTGTCAAAAACGCCTGAATCCCGCGCTCGCAAGCTCGGCGGGAGGGAGAGAGAGACCCAAACCCTCTCTACCGCTAAAACTACACCGCCATCGCAAATGTGCTAACACCACCAAGTGATCTCAACATATGTGAGTGTGTTAGCATTTTCACAATCATTTTTCGAGGCGATATTAGTTCTATCCAAATGCATATGATCATGAAATGCACATCTAGAGGCACTTAGGAGTTCAATAGCCGCGTCATTCCCCTCTTTATAGTACGGCTATCTATCCTATAATGTAATCACACCCACTAGGTGTCTTGGTTACTAAAATACAACCCTTAAGCATATATCTTTGCCTTGATCACGTAGGGTTGCGTCCAAATCCAAGTGTGGCCATCATGATCACCATGTCCATCTTGCCACCAACCTTGGAATGTACTAATCCTCATATGCTACATACAACTTAGGCATAGGATTAGTACTTAGGCATTGTCACTAATTACCAACACCAAACATAGGACTTTCAATCTCCCCCTTGTTGGTAATTGGTGACAAACCTTTCACAAAGATATTATGATAAAATTTTGATTGAACCCATGTCACATTGTCCAAGTATATTACCATGTGTAAGAATTATGGATATGTGATCATGAATTCAAATTGATAGCAATGGCTCCCCCTACATGTATGCTATATGTTTGGATTTTGGAAGCATACATGTTAGATAGGAAAGATTAGGAGCATTGTCTACCAATAGGTGCTAAGTGTTTTAGATTATAGACCTTTGAAGCGTGATACCATCGGAGTAGCGATAAACACCATCTTAGCACCTTGTGTAGTTAGATTCCACTTGTAAAAGCACAAACATAACTAGAAACCTCGTGAGATCAACATTTATAAGCAAGGTTCTAGTACCACTTTGAAAAACATGAAGCAAGAAAAATCTAACTACTTCCTATTCATACTAGTACCTTAATGCAACATTCAAATTATACTAGCAAGTCACCACACAAGTAATGTATCGGAGAAAACGGAATGCATAACTATGCATCATACAAATGACGTGCACATGTAAATGCAACATTCATGCTTAAGAGCTTGCTCCCCCTACTTATGTGCTCAAAATTTTAGTTGATCCCCTTCTTTTATCAATTCTCCCCCACAACATTTTCTTCCCCTTTGAGTTCTATCTTTATGAACAATATTTTCTCCCCCTTGGGCACCAATTAACCACAAGGAGCAAACTTTAGATAGATTATCATGTTGAAATATGGGGTGAGGATCAAGTTTATGATTCAACTTAGATTGCTTGCATAAATAAAATACTTCAGTTTGATCCAAGGGCAAGCTTCTTCACACCTCCCTAGAAGGGTTATCATGCACCATGTTGAAGCAAATATTTAGATAAGTTTTCTAGATTAAACACTTAGGATCACAAGCTACTTAAACAAGTTATATGCTACCACTAGATCATACAAGTCATAGAAACAATAGTGGCACCATATAAACTTCAAATTCATTTAATTTTCATGAATGATCCTAGAACATAAGAAATCATGACTAGATGCACTAAACATGTCCTTAGTATAGAATATATGACATGTCAACCAATTGTACCTTGGGGCTCGAAGGAGAGGCATGTCATATCATGGGAGTGCATCAACACATGTTGGAGAAATCAAGTATGTTCAACTCATTCTTTAGCTTGTGAAATCTCTTCTCATCAAGTGGTTTGGTGAATAGATCGGCTAATTGATCTTCGGTGCCCACACTCTCAATAGCAATGTCACCCTTTTGTTGATGATCTCTAATAAAGTGATGGCGAACATCAATATGCTTTGTTCTTTGATGTTGAATCGGATTGTTAGTTAGCTTCACGGCACTTTCATTGTCACATAGCAATGGTACATTCTTGAAATTGATTCCAAAATCCTTCAATGTTGCCTTCATCCATAAGATTTGTGCACAACAACTACCCGCGGCAATGTATTCGGCTTCGGCGGTAGATAGTGCAATACTATTTTGCTTCTTGGATGACCATGAGACAAGTGATCTTCCCAACAATTGACATGTCCCGGAAGTGCTCTTTCTCTCCACTTTATCACCGGCATAGTCGGAATCCGAATATCCAACTAGCTCAAAACTTGCACCTTTGGGATACCACAATCCAACATCTTGTGTATGCTTTAAGTACCTCAATATTCTCTTTGTTGCCTTTAAGTGACTTTCTCTTGGTGAGGCTTGAAATCTTGCACACATGCATACACTAAACATCACATCGGGCCTTGATGCCGTCACATAGAGTAGGCTACCAATCATTGATCTATATAGCTTTTGATCCACCATGTTGCCATTCTTGTCACTATCCAAACTTTCACTAGTGCACATTGGAGTTGTAATACTCTTTGCATCTTCCATGCCAAACTTCTTAAGCATATCTTTGATGTACTTAGTTTGGCTCACAAATGTACCTTCTTTTATTTGTTTGATTTGAAGTCCAAGAAAGAAACTAAGTTCACCAATCATTGACATTTCAAATTCCTTTGCCATCATTTTCCCAAACTCATCACAATAATCTTGATTGGTTGAACCGAATATGATATCATCAACATATATTTGCAACACAAACAAGTCTTTCTCAATCTTCTTGGTGAATAGTGTTATATCAACTTTGCCCATGACAAATCCTTTGGATAGCAAGAAGTCCCTCAATCTTTCATACCATGCTCTAGGTGCTTGCTTCAATCCATACAAAGCTTTTCTCAACTTGTAGACATGATTGGTTTCTTGTCATCTTCAAAACCGGGAGGTTGCTCCACATACACCTCCTCTTGAATGTACCCATTGAGAAATGCACTCTTCACATTCATTTGATATAGCTTGATATTGTGAGCACAAGCATAGGCAAGTAAGATCCTAATTGCTTCCAATCTTGCAACCGGGGCATATGTTTCACCAAAGTCAAGACCCTCTATTTGTGTGTAACCTTGAGCCACTAGTCTTGCTTTGTTCCTTACTACTATCCCATCTTGATCTTGCTTGTTGCGAAAGATCCATCTTGTTCCAATGACATTGTGATCCTTAGGCCTCTCAACTAATTCCCATACTTCATTTCTCTTGAAATTGTTGAGCTCTTCATGCATTACATTTACCCAATCCGGATCTCTCAATGCTCTATCAATGTCCTTGGGTTCTTCCATTGACACAAAAGAAGAGTGAGCACAAAATGATGCCAATCTTGATCTAGTTTGAACTCCCCTTTGTATGTCACCAATGATGGAATCCAATGGATGGTCTCTTGCAATGTTAGTTGGTTGAAGCACTTGGATTTGATTGCTTGGATGTTGATGTTGATCATGAGTTGGAGATGATGAACTAGCCACTTGTTGATCTTGTTACACTTGAGATGATGTACTAGCTTGATTTTGCATTAGAGAACCACTAGCTTGAGTGATTGGACTTTGGAGCACTTGATCTTTGTTGTCATCCACATCAATCACTTGCTTTGGCCTAATATCACCAATGTCCATTTCTTTCATAGCATTGGTCAATTGAGTTCCTCTCACATCATCCAAGTTATCTTCATCATCTTGAGAGCCATTTGTTTCATCAAACTCAACATCATGCACTTCTTCAAGTAAACCACTAGCCAAATTCCAAACTCTATAAGCTTTGCTAGTAGTTGAGTAACCAAGTAGGAAGCCTTCATCACATTTCTTTTCAAACTTGCTCAATCTAGTGCCTTTCTTCAAGATATAGCATTTGCAACCAAATACCCGAAAGTATGCAATGTTGGGCTTTCTTCCATTTAAGATCTCATATGGTGTCTTCTCTAGAAACTTGTGGCAATAGAGGCGGTTGCTATAGAAGCAAGCCGTGTTGATTGCTTCGGCCCAAAATGAATGACTCACATTATACTCATTCAACATTGATCTTGCCATATCAATCAAAGTTCTATTTTTCCTCTCAACTAAGCCATTAGATTGAGGTGTATACTTGGCCGAGAATTGATGTTTGATTCCAAGCTCATCACATAGCTCATCAACTCTTGTGTTTCTAAACTCACTTCCATTGTCACTTCTTACTTTCTTGATTGTGGTCTCAAACTCATTTTGCACTCTCTTGATGAACTTCTTGAATATGTCAAATACATCACTCTTGTCCACAAGAAAGAATACCCATGTATATCTAGTGAAATCATCCACAATCACAAAGCCATACTTGTTGCCACCAATGCTTGTGTATGTAGTTGGCCCAAATAGATCCATGTGCAACAACTCAAATGCCTTGGAAGTACTCATGATGCTTTTCAATGGATGAGTGTTGCTTACTTGCTTTCCGGCTTGACATGCACTACATAGCTTATCTTTCTCAAATGTGACATCCTTCAAGCCTCTAACTAAGTCATGCTTCACTAACTTGTTCAATTGCTTCATGCCAACATGACCAAGTCTTATATGCCATAACCAACCCATACTTGATTTGGTGAGCAAACATGTTGAAAGTTGAGTGTCACTAGCATTGAAATCAATCAAGTATAGATTCTCAAATCTAAAGCCTTTGAAGATCAAGTTAGAGCCATCAACACTAACTATCTCCACATCATCAACACCAAATATGCACTTGAAACCGAGATCACACAATTGAGCAACCGACAACAAGTTGAAATTGAGCTTTTCAACTAGTAGCACATTGGAAATGCTATGATCATTTGAGATTGCAATCCTTCCAAGAGTCTTTACATTACCCTTGCTATTGTCACCAAATGTGATGCTATCAATGCCACTATCATTTGATTTGAGAGAGTTGAACATTCTTGAATCACCGGTCATATGTTGAGAGCATCCACTATCAAGCACCCAATGCCTTCCTCCGGCCTTGTAATTTACCTACAAAACAAATTAATATTTCTTAGGTACCCATACTTGCTTGGGTCCTTGGAGGTTAGTCACTAAGCTCTTTGGTACCCAAATGGCCTTCTTCTTTGGGCCCACAATTGATGTACCAACAAACCTAGCACGCACACCTTTCTCACCCTTGGTAAGCACATAACAAGAATCAAAAGGAATGTAAGGTACATTAGCATTTTTCTTGTTCTTGTTCATTTTATTGCAATTAATCTCTAGATGCCCAACTTGCTTGCATCTATTGCAATAACGACCATTGCTCTTCACAAAGCTAGGCTTGTGAGTTGCAAAGGCCGCCTTGCCCTTCTTGGGAGTATAGCCCAAACCCTCTTTGTTAAGAGAGAACCTTTGGCTACCCAAGCATTTTAGCAAGCGAGCATCCCCACCATAGGCATTGCCTAATGCACGGGTGAGATCATCCACCTCTCTCTTGAGAGTCTTATTCTCAACCATAAGTGATGAATCACTAGTAGTAGAGGTAGAGTTGGTTGTGGTGGATGATGATGAGCTACATGAAGCATTAGTCGGACCAACAAATAAAGAGTCATCAATAATATCACATGTTAGTCCAATATCACAAGTGACAATCACTTGCTCCTCCTTAGCTTCCTTCATGAGCTTCTCCAACTTGAGGTCCTTCTCCTTGATGAGCTCAAGTAGAGAGGAGTGGGCTTCCTCAAGCCTAGTGTGAGCAACTTCAAGGTCCTCGTGGTCTTCCTTTAGACACTCACGAGAGGCCTCTAGCTCATCAAAGGATTTCCTAAGAGCTTTGAGCTCTTGTTCAATTCCTTTGCACTCCTTACTCTTTTTGAGAGCAAGAAGCTCCTCCATCAAGGCATCATTTTCATTGCACTTAGCAATGAACTCTTGTTCCAAGATTTTGTATTTCTTGGTTGTTCTCTTGTAGCCCTTGCTCATTTGATCTATTACGCCTAATAGATCATCCTTGGAGTAGTCCTCATCCTCCTCATCATCACTCCTACAATCATCACTAGCACAAGAATCATCATCACTATCATCATATTTTACCTTGGTAGGCTTGGCCATAAGGCATGTCGATGTAGTGTCGAAGATGGATAGCTTGTTGGAGAGGGCGATGTTTGCAATGGCTCGCCGAGTGATCCTCTCATCATCACTAGAGCTTGCATAATCATCACTATCGGAGTTGTCACTATCCCAAGTGACTACATAACCACCACCCTTCTTCTTCTTGTTGAAGGTGAAGCTCTTCTTTATTTTCTTCTCATTCTCTTTCTTGTTCTTCTTGAGCTTCAAGTCCCCATTATGAAGTCTCTTATCTTCATAGGGGCAATCCCCCACTATGTGATTGGGGTTATTGCAATTGTAGCAAAGGGTCTTTGCCTTTATAGTGTCTCTCCTCTTTTTTGCCCCATATCCTTTCTTCTTCATGAACCTTCCCATCTTGTGCACAAGGAGGGCCATGGTCTCATCATCGAATGGATCATCATCATCACTCTCCATCTTGCTCTTGCCCTTAGAGGATGAAGCCTTGAATGCAATGGGCTTCTCTTGCTTGACCTTGGTCTCCTTCTTCTCTTCTACCTCATCTTCATCATCATTGTATTGGGCATCGGTCATTATATCTCCAAGCACATTGGTTGGTTTGACCTTGTCCAATCCCTCTCTAAAGATCATTCTTCTCAAGGTGGCAAACTTCTTGGGTAAGCACATCAAGAACTTGTGTGAGAAGTCCTTGTCCTCAATCTTCTCCCTAAGCCCCTTGAGATCATTGACAATGACTTGGAGCCTATAGAACATCTCCGGTATAGACTCATCATCCTTCATCTTGAAGCTTGCAAACTTATCCTTGAGCATATAGAGCTTGGCACTCTTTACCATTGAAGTGCCCTCATATGTTTCCTCTAATCTTGTCCAAAGCTCATTTGCCTTTTCAAGATCTTTGATTTGCTCAAATACTTTATCATCAACGGCATTATAGATTGTGTAAAGTGCCGCCGTGTTGCATTGTTTGTTGATGCGGTCATTGGGAGTGAGGTTTTCCTCATCAAGAATGATATATCCTTCTTTGGTCACATCCCAAACCTTCTCATGTATATTGCCTAGATATTGCTTCATCTTTCTTTTCCAATGATCAAAGGAAGAGACGCCATCAAAGAATGGAGGCTTGCCATTAACATGATTGAACATAACTTGAGCCATCTTACACCAAGGTTGTTAAGCCTTACAAACGGTGACCACGGCTCCGATACCACTTGAAAGGTCTAGATGGCTAGAGGGGGGGTGAATAGCCTTTTAAAAACTTTCTACAAAGACAAGCTAAACAAGTTTATCAATATAATAACTAGCGAGATGCGAGTTTTGCTTAGCCTATGGGGTGTTTGCAAGCCACCTATCCAAATCACAATACTAGTATATGCACTCAACCGCACAAGTCAAACCGAAAAGGTAACTATAAAAAACAACTAGCAAGCTACACAAAGGAGCTACTAAAGCAAAGCTAACTAGCTAGCAAAGATAATTAAGAAAGTAATGCGGAGTTGAGTTAGGAGGATATCACCGAGGGGCGAAGAATTGAGCCAATCAATTAATATGATCAAGAGATGAATACCAAGATAACCGAACACCGGGATCAATCAATCACAATATGAAAGTGATGACACAAAGATTTATCTCGAGGTTCACGTGCTTGCCGGCACGCTAGTCCCCGTTGTGTCCCTCTTCACCACGTGGTTCGGTGGCTAATCGGTCACACACCGAGCCTCTCAAAAGGCGCCACAAGAACCTACCAAATGACAAAAGGTTGTAATGACACGAGCAATTCACTAGCGTTGCCTTTGGCGCTTTGCCGAGGTAGGCACAAACCCCTTACAATCACCGGAGGTGGCCAAGATACAATCACCAACTCTTGCCAACGCCTCCAAGCTGCTTCAAGCCGTCTAGGTGGCGGCAACCACCAAGAGAAACAAGAATCCCGCAGCAAATCAACCACCAAGTGCCAACTAGATGCTATCTCACAATGCAAATGCACTTGGATCACTCAATCTCACTTCGAATAAGCAAGGAAGTAAGAGAGATGAGTGGGAGGGGAGTTGCTTAGCTCAAAGTGCTCACAAGTATGTCAAAATGCTCGAGAAAAATGCAAGGACATAAGCCTTGAGCCGCCAACGAGTATTTATAGACGTACCCCTTCGAATATAGCCGTTAGAAACTTAAACAGCCGAAATCGGGGTGACCGGACGCGCCGGTCGCCCAACGGCTAACACATGAAACACTGACCGGACACGCTGGTCCAAACGACCGGACGCGCTGGTCGCCCAACGGCTAACTGCGAAGCAACGACCGGACGCGCTGGTCCAACTGACCGGACGCGCCGGGAACGACCGGACGCGCTGGTCCCGTGCAGGACCGGACGCGCTGGTCGCCTGAGCAGCGCTCAACGAAACAGTGACCGGACGCGCTTAAGAAGATGACCGGACGCGACAGTGCCAGCGTCCGGTTAGAGTCCAGTAAGCTCCCTGGACGACCGGACGCGTCCGATCATCAGTGACCGGACGCGCCTCGCGTCCGATCATCGAACTGAAAAACGCGCAGACACTGAACACTGACCGGACGCGTCCGGTCCTGCAAGGACCGCGTCCGGTGCAGCGTCCGGTCACCTCTGTGACCTCCGTTCGCCTCTATTTCTTTTCGGACTTCCGGCGTAGTGAAAAATAGGCATTTCAACTTGTCAAAAACGCCTGAATCCCGCGCTCGCAAGCTCGGCGGGAGGGAGAGAGAGACCCAAACCCTCTCTACCGCTAAAACTACACCGCCATCGCAAATGTGCTAACACCACCAAGTGATCTCAACATATGTGAGTGTGTTAGCATTTTCACAATCATTTTTCGAGGCGATATTAGTTCTATCCAAATGCATATGATCATGAAATGCACATCTAGAGGCACTTAGGAGTTCAATAGCCGTGTCATTCCCCTCTTTATAGTACGGCTATCTATCCTATAATGTAATCACACCCACTAGGTGTCTTGGTTACTAAAATACAACCCTTAAGCATATATCTTTGCCTTGATCACGTAGGGTTGCGTCCAAATCCAAGTGTGGCCATCATGATCACCATGTCCATCTTGCCACCAACCTTGGAATGTACTAATCCTCATATGCTACATACAACTTAGACATAGGATTAGTACTTAGGCATTGTCACTAATTACCAACACCAAACATAGGACTTTCAATCTCCCCCTTGTTGGTAATTGGTGACAAACCTTTCACAAAGATATTATGATAAAATTTTGATTGAACCCATGTCACATTGTCCAAGTATATTACCATGTGTAAGAATTATGGATATGTGATCATGAATTCAAATTGATAGCAATGGCTCCCCCTACATGTATGCTATATGTTTGGATTTTGGAAGCATACATGTTAGATAGGAAAGATTAGGAGCATTGTCTACCAATAGGTGCTAAGTGTTTTAGATTATAGACCTTTGAAGCGTGATACCATCGGAGTAGCGATAAACACCATCTTAGCACCTTGTGTAGTTAGATTCCACTTGTAAAAGCACAAACATAACTAGAAACCTCGTGAGATCAACATTTATAAGCAAGGTTCTAGTACCACTTTGAAAAACATGAAGCAAGAAAAATCTAACTACTTCCTATTCATACTAGTACCTTAATGCAACATTCAAATTATACTAGCAAGTCACCACACAAGTAATGTATCGGAGAAAACAGAATGCATAACTATGCATCATACAAATGACGTGCACATGTAAATGCAACATTCATGCTTAAGAGCTTGCTCCCCCTACTTATGTGCTCAAAATTTTAGTTGATCCCCTTCTTTTATCAATTCTCCCCCACAACATTTTCTTCCCCTTTGAGTTCTATCTTTATGAACAATATTTTCTCCCCCTTGGGCACCAATTAACCACAAGGAGCAAACTTTAGATAGATTATCATGTTGAAATATGGGGTGAGGATCAAGTTTATGATTCAACTTAGATTGCTTGCATAAATAAAATACTTCAGTTTGATCCAAGGGCAAGCTTCTTCACACCTCCCTAGAAGGGTTATCATGCACCATGTTGAAGCAAATATTTAGATAAGTTTTCTAGATTAAACACTTAGGATCACAAGCTACTTAAACAAGTTATATGCTACCACTAGATCATACAAGTCATAGAAACAATAGTGGCACCATATAAACTTCAAATTCATTTAATTTTCATGAATGATCCTAGAACATAAGAAATCATGACTAGATGCACTAAACATGTCCTTAGTATAGAATATATGACATGTTAACCAATTGTACCTTGGGGCTCGAAGGAGAGGCATGTCATATCATGGGAGTGCATCAACACATGTTGGAGAAATCAAGTATGTTCAACTCATTCTTTAGCTTGTGAAATCTCTTCTCATCAAGTGGTTTGGTGAATAGATCGGCTAATTGATCTTCGGTGCCCACACTCTCAATAGCAATGTCACCCTTTTGTTGATGATCTCTAATAAAGTGATGGCGAACATCAATATGCTTTGTTCTTTGATGTTGAATCGGATTGTTAGTTAGCTTCACGGCACTTTCATTGTCACATAGCAATGGTACATTCTTGAAATTGATTCCAAAATCCTTCAATGTTGCCTTCATCCATAAGATTTGTGCACAACAACTACCCGCGGCAATGTATTCGGCTTCGGCGGTAGATAGTGCAATACTATTTTGCTTCTTGGATGACCATGAGACAAGTGATCTTCCCAACAATTGACATGTCCCGGAAGTGCTCTTTCTCTCCACTTTATCACCGGCATAGTCGGAATCCGAATATCCAACTAGCTCAAAACTTGCACCTTTGGGATACCACAATCCAACATCTTGTGTATGCTTTAAGTACCTCAATATTCTCTTTGTTGCCTTTAAGTGACTTTCTCTTGGTGAGGCTTGAAATCTTGCACACATGCATACACTAAACATCACATCGGGCCTTGATGCCGTCACATAGAGTAGGCTACCAATCATTGATCTATATAGCTTTTGATCCACCATGTTGCCATTCTTGTCACTATCCAAACTTTCACTAGTGCACATTGGAGTTGTAATACTCTTTGCATCTTCCATGCCAAACTTCTTGAGCATATCTTTGATGTACTTAGTTTGGCTCACAAATGTACCTTCTTTCATTTGTTTGATTTGAAGTCCAAGAAAGAAACTAAGTTCACCAATCATTGACATTTTAAATTCCTTTGCCATCATTTTCCCAAACTCATCACAATAATCTTGATTGGTTGAACCGAATATGATATCATCAACATATATTTGCAACACAAACAAGTCTTTCCCAATCTTCTTGGTGAATAGTGTTATATCAACTTTGGCGCTTTGCCGAGGTAGGCACAAACCCCTTACAATCACCGGAGGTGGCCAAGATACAATCACCAACTCTTGCCAACGCCTCCAAGCTGCTTCAAGCCGTCTAGGTGGCGGCAACCACCAAGAGAAACAAGAATCCCGCAGCAAATCAACCACCAAGTGCCAACTAGATGCTATCTCACAATGCAAATGCACTTGGATCACTCAATCTCACTTCGAATAAGCAAGAAAGTAAGAGAGATGAGTGGGAGGGGAGTTGCTTAGCTCAAAGTGCTCACAAGTATGTCAAAATGCTCGAGAAAAATGCAAGGACATAAGCCTTGAGCCGCCAACGAGTATTTATAGACGTACCCCTTCGAATATAGCCGTTAGAAACTTAAACAGCCGAAATCGGGGTGACCGGACGCGCTGGTCCAACTGACCGGACGCGCCGGTCGCCCAACGGCTAACACATGAAACACTGACCGGACACGCTGGTCCAAACGACCGGACGCGCTGGTCGTCCAACGGCTAACTGCGAAGCAACGACCGGACGCGCTGGTCCAACTGACCGGACGCGCCGGGAACGACCGGACGCGCTGGTCCCGTGCAGGACCGGACGCGCTGGTCGCCTGAGCAGCGCTCAACGAAACAGTGACCGGACGCGCTTAAGAAGATGACCGGACGCGACAGTGCCAGCGTCTGGTTAGAGTCCAGTAAGCTCCCTGGACGACCGGACGCGTCCGATCATCAGTGACCGGACGCGCCTCGCGTCCGATCATCGAACTGAAAAACGCGCAGACACTGAACACTGACCGGACGCGTCCGGTCCTGCAAGGACCGCGTCCGGTGCAGCGTCCGGTCACCTCTGTGACCTCCGTTCGCCTCTATTTCTTTTCGGACTTCCGGCGTAGTGAAAAATAGGCATTTCAACTTGTCAAAAACGCCTGAATCCCGCGCTCGCAAGCTCGGCGGGAGGGAGAGAGAGACCCAAACCCTCTCTACCGCTAAAACTACACCGCCATCGCAAATGTGCTAACACCACCAAGTGATCTCAACATATGTGAGTGTGTTAGCATTTTCACAATCATTTTTCGAGGCGATATTAGTTCTATCCAAATGCATATGATCATGAAATGCACATCTAGAGGCACTTAGGAGTTCAATAGCCGCGTCATTCCCCTCTTTATAGTACGGCTATCTATCCTATAATGTAATCACACCCACTAGGTGTCTTGGTTACTAAAATACAACCCTTAAGCATATATCTTTGCCTTGATCACGTAGGGTTGCGTCCAAATCCAAGTGTGGCCATCATGATCACCATGTCCATCTTGCCACCAACCTTGGAATGTACTAATCCTCATATGCTACATACAACTTAGGCATAGGATTAGTACTTAGGCATTGTCACTAATTACCAACACCAAACATATGACTTTCAGCGGCGCGGTCGAGGGCGGGGTCCGTCCCAGAGCAGAAGCGCGCAGCGCACTGAACGAGCAGGTGACGCAAGGGCAGTGCGGGCGAGACGCAAAGTGAGTGGGCGACTTACACGGCGGACGACCGACATTACCTATCTACCATAACATTTATTCTTATATACCAAAACGGATCAGCCTTGCGGCCACATCGTCCTTCACTATTTGAGGTACTGTAGCATTTGGTTTTCTTTTTTCCCTTCCTTACTTCCCCGCCCTAATTACTCACCCACGAGGCCGTGACTTCACGAACTCTCCGGTCTCCACCCGCACCTTCTACGACCCTTGCGGGACGCGTCGACCCTCTCTGCCGCACCTACCTACCCTACGCTCCAATTAAGGCATATTGGCTTCATAATTCTGGTCATGACGCTGCTAGCTAAATATTACTGCGAATTCAATTTTGGTTGTTGTAGTTGAATATATTTGAAATGGTACATGTTTTTTTACGCCTCTTATCTGGGTACAACAATAGTATCTGCTCATGTACAGACTCACACCAACCCTACACACGCACACCACACTCACACTACGCGTACACAAACAAACCTACAACTACACTCGGAACGCATCATGTCCTTCGTGAGATCACTGGGTCCATCCATGGCTCCGTAGACGACGGGCACGCCGTATTCCCTTTGTGGTTCCATGCGTGAGGAGGCAACCGAATTTATTGGAGACACACCTGGTGAGAGACACGAGTGTGATTCCTGGGAATCGAACTCGCGCTGCCTGCACGCACGCCGGCTGTGCTAGCCACCCGAGCGCTGCTCGGTTCTCTTGAAATGGTACATGTTGTTCCTTGCTTTGGCTTCCTTATGTTTTATTGTTCTTTCTAATTCAGATGTTCAACACCTCTCATGTCTTTGTTCTTTGCCTCTCTTTTATATAAAAGCAGGGGAGCTGGAGGACCTTAATTTGTCGATTTATGAAGCAGCAACTATGCATGCTCAATTATTTCTCATGTTTACTTACTACTTGTGATCACAAAGACATCACTTTAGAAATAATGGAACAAAAATATTCTTATTTTCTACGGTATTCTCGCCCTGCGCATTGCGCGGGTGGATGGGCTAGTTTCCATGTAATCAAGGTCGTCTGAGACATATCACTTCGGTCGGCTATACTTAGGGGTGTTTGGTTTGCCCTGTTAAAGTTTAAATGGTACTGTAGCACTTTCGTCTTATTTGGCAATTAGTGTCCTATCGTAGACTAATTAGGCTTAATAGATTCGTCTCGTAAATTACTCTTAATCTGTACCGACATACATGTAATTAGTCTATATTTAGTACTTCATGCATATGCTGCAACGTTCGATATGATATGTGTTAAAAAAACAGGGCAATCAAATGGGGCCTAAATACTCGCCGGCTTGCGTAACTGCTGTACTACCTGCTAATACACCGCGCCGAGCCTCCGTCGCCACCCATGACCCAACGGCTGAAGTTCTCTCGGTCTCGGGCACTAGCCGTTACAGGTACGGGCTTGCCGCTGCGGCTGCGGTGCTACAAACAAAAGAGCCTTTTACATAAATGTCATTATAAAAGTTGGTAATTATATATGAGCCATTAAAAAAGTTGAGTTCTCTCAGGTGCCACTGCTCTGAACTTTTTTGCCCTCCACGCCACTTCCGTCAGATTTGGCTCCGACGGTGTCAAACTGCGGGTGTGAAAAGTCGAAAATACGATCAAGTGTAAATATACAATTAATTTTTTTGAGCATCTTAATGATCTCAAATGAAAAAACTCAAAACTAGAAAGTTGTAGATCTAGTCGAGATCTACAGTATTTATATAAAAATTATTTTCATTTTATTTCGTATAAAAATGTGATTTTTCTAAGACATATTAATAATATCAAATCATATTTTTTATACGAAATCAAATGAAAATAATTTCTATATAAATATTATAGATCTCGACGAGATCTACAACTTTCTAGTTTTGAGTTTTTTCATTTGAGATCGTTAAGATGCTCAAAAAAAGTAATTGCATATTTACATCTGAGGGTATTTTTGACTTTTCACACCCGCAGTTTGACACCGTCAGAGCCAAATCTGACGGAAGTGGCATGAAGGACAAAAAAAAAAGTTCAGAGCAGTGATACTTGGAAGAACTCAACTTTTTTAATAGCTCATTTGTAATTACCAACTTTTATAATGGCATTCATGTAAAAGCCTCCGAACAAAACCCTTCACCCCGCGCCCATCCGTACACTCCTTCCACGGATCCCACCCCACCTGAATTGCGAAAGAAAACCTTCCCGTCTCCGCCGCCAGGCAGTCTTCCATCTCGGCTCCCCGATCTCGTCGTCCTAACCCGCCGCCCCAAGCGTATCCGGCGATCAGGGCGACGAGGGTGGGCGCCGTCTCGCGACCGAATCTCATCGTTCTTGTTTGTGATAAATAAAGTAGCACAACCCTTTTGGCTGCGTCGTGACCTGTTTCTTGCTCCTCCAGTTCTAAGCCATGGACGCCGGACCGAACTCCATCTCGTCGCGCAAGAGCCGCAGCCGGCGCGCGGCGGCGCCGCGGCCGGCGCTCCAGGAGGCGGGGTCCAGGCCGTACATGCCACCGCTCAGCACCGGGTCCCGCAACCCGTTGGCCAAGTGCTACGTGAGTTCTCGGCCCCAATCCCCTCTCTTTCTTGGCACGCGCACGCAGGCTGTTGGACGGAATGCCTCAACGGTTAATGGATCCTTGTTTTGCAGGGCGACAGGTTCATCCCGGAGCGGTCGGCGATGGACATGGACTTGGCGCACTACCTGCTGACCGAGCCGAGGAAGGGCAAGGAGAACCCGGCTGCTAGGGTTTCCCCGGCCAAGGAGGCGTACCGGAAGCTGCTTGCCGAGAAGCTGCTCAACAACCGCACAAGGATCCTTGCCTTCAGGAACAAGCCGCCGGAGCCTGAAAGCATGCTCACGGATCTCCGTGCTGATGCGACCCAAGCCAAGCCGGCGAAGCAGCGCCGACAAGTTCCCCAGGTATGCACGCCTAGCTATATACACTTACTCTTTGCCTTTGCACGTTCCATGATGTTCCTGACTGAAACTGCGTTGCAACTATTGGTGTAGTCTGCGGAGAAGGTTCTGGATGCCCCAGAGCTCGTTGACGATTATTACCTGAACTTGCTAGACTGGGGAAGCAGCAATGTGCTGTCCATCGCGCTGGGCTGCAAGGTGTATCTCTGGGACGCCTCCAGTCAGTCTGCGACTGAGCTTGTTACCATTGATGAGGACTCTGGTCCTGTCACAAGCGTTAGTTGGGCTCCTGATGGCCGGCACATTGCCATAGGCCTCAATTCCTCTGATGTCCAGCTTTGGGACTCCACCTCAAACCGACTGGTTGGTAGTCTCCTGATAATATGTTCTTTTATCAATGGTTGTGCTTAAGTTGCTCGTTGTGAATTGTGCTTAAGATGCCCATTGTGATTGATTCTGTGCAGCTGAGGACACTGCGAGGGGTGCATGAGTCAAGGGTTGGTTCTCTGGCATGGAACAACAGCATCCTGACAACTGGCGGCATGGACGGCAAGATCGTGAACAATGATGTGAGGATCAGGAACAATGTTGTGCAGACATACCATGGGCATGAGCAGGAGGTGTGTGGGCTCAGATGGTCAGGATCAGGGCAGCAACTGGCCAGTGGTGGAAATGACAATCTCCTACACATCTGGGATGTGTCCATGTCATCCTCTGTACAGACTGCAGGGCATACCCAATGGTTGCACAGGCTTCAGGGCCACTTGTCTGCCGTCAAGGCATTGGCATGGTGTCCATTCCAGAGCAACCTGCTGGCTTCTGGAGGTGGTGGAGGTGACCGATGCATAAAGTTCTGGAACACCCACACTGGTGCATGCCTCAATTCGGTCAACACTGGATCGCAAGTGTGCGCGCTGCTCTGGAACAAGAATGAGAGAGAGCTGCTGAGCTCGCACGGATTCACTCAGAATCAGCTCATCTTGTGGAAGTACCCGTCGATGGTTAAGTTGTCTGAACTCAATGGCCACACATCACGCGTCCTGTTCATGGCTCAGGTAATCTTTGTTCCTTTACGCCTTGTGCTTTCGATTGCCTTGTGTTGTGGTTTGCTTGACATTACATTTCCGTGAATGCATTGCTTATGGCTCGCTTGCCCATGCCTGGCGGTAATTCTGCAGAGCCCTGATGGATGCAATGTGGCATCTGCTGCAGCAGATGAGACATTGCGGATCTGGAATGTGTTTGGAACTCCTGAAGCCGTGCCTAAGGCCTCCTACACTGGGATCTTCAACAGTTTCAACCATATCCGATGAGGAAATGCCATCATTGGTATTGCTCTAGCCCAGAGGCGGAACCAGCCATTTAGATTAATGGGGGCCGGGCAAATATGATGACATGTCTAAATGTGATAAATATATGCCTAAACGTATTTCTCAACAAAATTTTTTAATATTTTTACATATATAGTTAGTATTTATAAAGGAAAAAATCACAAGATTATCATAAAAATAGCTAATTTGATGCATTGTCATGCTGTAAAATGAATATTTATAGGGGTATTAATATTTTTTGTACTGTGTTGGGGGGTAGGCCCCCCTGCGGTTCCGCCTCTGCTCTAGCCCTTCATACCGATCATTTGTATACTTGTCATTTCACGCAATCAACAACAACAACAACAACAACAACAACAACAACAACAACAACAACATAGCCTTCAGGAACTATTATATATGATCATCTTTTCTTCCCTCTGCAGTTATCAAGAGACATTCCGGAGCCTGCTGACCTGTTGATAGGAACGGGTCCTTTTTAACATCACCGCAAGGAACAAGGAACCGCTGACCTGATGTTCCATAGAGAGAGATTATCAGACACTATTGTGTGTTGACATGTGTACAGTTGTTGTCTATTTTAGGTTTTCTAGGGCTGTAATCACATTGACGTTATATTTCAACTTGCTATGCTGGTAACATCGGTTGCTGCTCCATACTGGTTCATAATGTACATATGGTTTCGATGAAAAAAAAATTATATAATATTTCTGTTGTTCTTTGTAGTTACTTCATTTAGCCTTCGGTCTATCCATGATTTTGTGCTGATATTAGCATGTTGATGGCAAGAGGAATAGTAAATACTTCCTCCCATCCAAATTGTAATCGTTTTAGCTTTTTCTTAGATCACCTACAACATCAAACTAGATTCATTACATACAACATGGAATATATTTTGATAGTATATTTATTTGATACTAGTAGTGATGCACGTGCGGCACGCACGTGCTTATGATTATTGTTAGGTGACATCATAAATTATTTTAGATAGTTTGAATGTAATCAATAAAAAAGCAATTTATATTAACTAATATTAAGAAAGGTTGTATCAAACTTATTCTCCTTCCAGAAACATGTATTCTTGCTGGATGGATAGGGTTCAAAATCATTTTTGATTGATCATTAAGACAAATAGAATTATATTCATAAATAGAGGTTAGCTATTACCGAAACATAGATTAGACAAATTGATATCTTCTTATATATGTAATCTTCTAATATACTTTGACCTATGGGGCAACCACTCTGACTATATATAAAAAAGATTATAACATACCTAGGTTTAGAATGCTGTAAAATTTCAATCAATACAAAACTTATTTTCACAAGCAACGTAAAATTTTAAGTTTTAGGCCTTGTTTGTATGTAGTCGGTGGGTGGATTAGAGTGGAACTTAATTATTTCACCCCAATACATGTGGATTGAAATAAATCCAATAACATCCAAATAAGGCCTTACTCACAAGGAGCATTGAAATCCTTGTGTTCATGAGTTCTCCCTGATAAGTTGCAAAGATCAATGGCAGTCTCCTGTGATTATTGGTTACTGAGATCTCTTACTCTCCTTGCTAATTTCTTTCCTATCTATTCTAAATCCATGCTGAAAGAAATTAATGGTATTAGAGCAAAAAGCTAAAACAATATATTTGCTAAAAAAGAAATGTAGTAGTACGATGGACAGCTGGTTGCATCGCTCATATTTTTACATATTATATACTCCTAAATGGTGGTTAATAATGTTAGGTTAGATGAATCTTTAATTTAACGATGACCAGTCTACAAGTATTATGCAATTTAATGACAACCACATTACCTCCCAACAATCAAAAAATAAGGTGTGAGCATGAACATGAGCATAACTAATTGCTCATTTATATTCATAGTTGAACTTGCAAAGGCTACAACACTATAACAAATACCAAACCATTATGTCTGGATTTCATTTTTTTAAAACTAATAAAATATTGTTATTGAGGAGGCAAAATTCCATAGGTATAGTAGGTAACACAAAAACAGGCTATGGAGTTTATAAAAAAGGGCAAACATTTGCCCAAAAAACATGGAGATTGGATTTTCCATGGTGAGCATACTACTTTAAAATAACAGCGCAACACTGAGATCAAGGAGTCTATCCTGGTCGTTAGTAACTGAAGCACATAATGACCAATGAGTCCAACACAAAATGAGGAAAAATATAGACGAATCTGATTGCACCTGAAACAAGTCTTAGCCTTATGATACGAAGTCCAACAATTACATTGATATTCAGGACTTCTAGATCGGGTTGTCTCCTTATCATTAGGAAACGTGGCATATCTCCTTAGCACATTGTTGTCGATGTTCACACTATGTTCCAAATTTTCAGTGTTAAAGTTGCTCTCCTATTCAAATTATATTAATATAAAAATATATGTTGATTTGAATAATTAAACATTGACAACAATTATGTTGATATTCATGACTTCTAGCGCGAGTTGTCTCCTTATCATCAGGCAATGTAGCATATTTCTCCTTAGCACATTGTTGTCTATGTTCATGCTGTTCCAAATTTTCAATGTTAAAGTTGCTCTCCTCTACAAATTATATTAATAAAAATGTATGTTGATTTCAATAATTAAAGATTGATACATTATTTACGTGGCACAAAAACATCTTATTATAATGTAAATTAACAAATGAGTGAAATCCAGTGGGGGTCCCCAAACTTGTCCCACGTTCTCAAGTAGGTCCATAAACTATGAAAACCTGAAATTCGGGCCCCTGAACTTGATTAATGTATCAGTGGAGGTCCAAACCGGGAATGGGAAGGCTGTTTCGCCAACCTGGACTGCCAACGTGGCTGCTGGTCATTTCTGGCGGGAAATCTCCCGCCATTTCTTGCACAGGTTGCATTTAACCCCCTATCCCCTCTCCCTCTCACCTATCTTCTTCACTCTCCTTCCTTTTCCCCATTCTGCTCCTTCCTGGACGCCATGGCTGGGCGTGCAAGCTCAAGCTCCACCAGGATGCAGTCCACAAGGAGGAGACTAGAAATCCCCCTCATTTGGTGCAATGAGTGTGGACGTGCTGAGGTGGTGGAGCGGCTGTCTACTACTCTAAAAAATCCAAATCGCATTTTTTTCGTGTGCCCTTACCACAAGGTTAGTTAGTTAGTTTCAGCAGATCTCTAGTTTCATTTGTTTGGTGCACTGATTTGGTTTTGTTTTTTTGCTTAGAAAGATGGATCTGGTTGTCCCTTTTTCTATTGGGAGGAAGACTATTTGGAGTTGCTACGGAGGCTGAAGGAAGCAGAAGCATAGGAGCATGTAGATGAAGTTTAAGGGGAGTTGCTGCCTAAGGAGGAAGAGGGTGCAAGTTCAGTCAAGAGCTTGCTGTTGCTGTTAGTGGTTGTAGCTAAGGAAATAGAACACTTGTTGAAGGTTTTGCTGTTTGTGTGTGGATGTGGACTTGTAGCTCTCATTTGCCTACTGTTTGTAGTATTGTTCAGGTGAATTGATGTATGTCATTAGATGTATGCCAGGAAATGTATTCCATCTTATGTATGGCATCAGACCACAGCAATGGATATGTTTCACCTCATTGTGTCTAATGGAGTTTTTGAGTATATTGTACACAGTAGACAAGATGCAATAATATTGACTGAAATAGACACAATATGCAGGTATATCATCAGGATACCACTCTTATAGAGTTTGGTGCAATTTTACAGCCTACAAGTAAGCATCCATCAAGTTTGGTGCAACCTTACATTACAAACCAGACTGAATAGACTATGTTGCAGCCTACCAGTAATCAGTTCAAGCCCTTATAGAGTAAGCACATCAAGCTGCAGCACCCTGCACCTGTATTTCTGTGCTATCTTAGCAGCAAAAACTATACATCAAAAGCTATATCCAAAAGTGAAACCTATGTTTCATTCACAAAAGACTAGCTAATCAAAGCATGATTGCCATTGCTTTCAGTCTGCAGATTTTTTCTTCTTGCCAGGCTTCTTAGGAGCAGAAGCATCGGCCTTCTTCTTAACTGCGTTCTTGCGCTTCTTAGCATCAACAGCTCGTCCTTCTTTTGTTGATGTAGTCAGGACAGTTGGCCTAGCTGTTGGTCGATTATTATCAACAAATGCTGAAGAAGGCAAGGGTCCATGATCTTGTGACAGCTGGGTTTGATTTGTCACCTGCATATAAGAGGGTTGATCATTTTTAGCATATATCATAGTTCTAGTCTGGTATATAAGACAGTAGACTCTATTCTTTACCTCTGATAACATTTGTGACAACATAGGTTCTTCAATTTGCACTGGTTCAGTTGGGGGTTGGACTAACTCTTGTGTGAACTCTATATCATGGTCTGTGTCCACTGGTGGGGGCTGCCTTCTGATTGGTTGTTTGGGCCTGATGCCTAGTTTCTTCATTGAACAACCTTTCACATTGTGGTGTGGCTCATGGCACCAGCTGCCACTAAGAAAGCCCCTCTTGCAAGCATCAAGTGAGAAGTACATGTGGCTGAAATGACCTTCATTCAAACCAACATAAAAGGTACTCCCAGGGTTAGACCTCCTTATTTCATTTCCAAAATCCCATAGCAAGTTAAACTGCTCTATCTCATCTCCATATATCTTGTCCAAAGCCATCCTCCTAGCCCTAGACAGTTTGCTTCTTGATGGTGTCAAGTTCCATTCCTTCTGCACAATTCTAGAAAAACTACCAAGTGGCATCTTCCCATCTGCTCTGAATGACTCAATGTATTTCTCTAACAACCACTTGGCTGTGCATCTCTTCAGATACCACTCCTTCCTGCAATTATGATCTGCCACATAAGTCTTTACCATGAATGCATTAGCTCTGCTATCCAATGAAGCATACAAACCCTAGGGGCACCCTGCAGCACAATGAGCTTTAACCCTTGTCATGTCATTTCTTGGCATCTTAATATCAACTCTGTGCTTCAAGCTGTATTCAGTGATTGCTTTTCTCAGCAGTTCCACAGTGGAGAACACCATGCCAACTCTGAAAGTTGGGTTCACCAGGTCATCAGGGTTGAAAGATCTAAATTTTAGCTTCATTTCCCTTTCACCATCTGACTCACCATCAAAATCAAAGTCTTCATCACTACTGTCTTCTATTTGGGTGGGAACAGATGGGCCTGCTGATGCCTCTTTACCCTTACTCATCTTCTTTCCCCTTCCTGCACCCCCATCTATGACTTCTTCATCTACATTGTCCGCAAACAAGTCATCATCGCCATCTTCTAAGTCGTAGTCACTGTCAATGTAATTTGAATCTTCACCGTCACCATCAGACATGTCTGTAGTAGCACTACCATGGCTTGCAACTTCTATGTTACTATAGAACTCTAGTAGTTTGTCCCCAGACTGCTTCACAGGGGTGCCAACCTTGGGTTCACCATCTATCTCAGAAATTGGGTTCAACACATCATCCCAGTTAGTAACCCCTGTGTACTTGTAGTGGTCAAAATAAAGCACAAAGTTCTTCACCCTATCTGCAACTTGTGTCATTACCATACAATTTTCATCAGACGAAAGGATCCTAAGGCCATCACTTAATTCTTTCCCAGGCAGTAACCAGTACACACTCACATTGTCAGTCAGGCCATAATCTAGCTGCAAGACCAGGTCCTCTATCCACACATAGCACCAGAACTGTACTTCCAAGTTGTCATACCATGTCACTTTACCGTCTACATAAGTTCTGTTAGCACCATGACCGCAGAAAGAACCTCCATGATGTACTTCTAGTGAAAATTTGTTGAAACCAGGACCTATATTACATAAACAGTCAACTTGATCAGAACTTGATTGACCTTCAGAACTGACTCTGATTCAAGGTTGCAGAGTGAACGAGTGAAAATCACCAAAATGAGGCCGGTGGTGTGGTGTTTTCAGTTCAGCTTGGTTGTGCATTGGTGTAAATTAATAGTTCTGAATTTTGAATGTGAACTAATGGAAACAACAAAATTGACCTTCAGTTTAGCTCATGCAGTCTTGTGAACTTACATGCACATAAGAGATGCTAACTTGCATGTTTTTTTCTGATGACTCAATAATGGTGAAAAAATGTAAAAAAAATCAATCACATATTCCGAACAATACATAGTATTTATGTAATTTACTTATATTTTTTAGCTAACATATGGATCACTAGAAAAATGTGTGAAGTAAATAAGAAAATTAACACACACGTACACAACTAGATTCCCAGGCAGCAACTTTCAAGAGACAAACGGGGCTGCCCGCCGCCGCGCCGTTTGCATGCCAACAGTAGCCAAATTGGACAACTCGACTAAATCCAAACCCTAACTATTCAAATATTGTGCAAACATTGCACAAAAAGTAGTCATCTATGTCTTGCAGAGGAGGTTCTTTCCTCCCTACAACACTCAACCCGTAAGAGATTAAGTCACAGAGAGACTCACTGTACTCCGGCGGAGGTTCTCCTTCCTTGCGGAACCTAGGAGCCATGCTTCAGGATCTAGATGCGCCTTCCTCTGCTCGCACCACCTGCCTCTGCCCCACGCCGCCTTGTCCCCTCTCCGACGACGCCTAGGTGTGCATGCCGGCGTCCGCCTCGTTGCTCGCCAGCTTCCGCCTCGCGTGCGACGAGGCTCGCAAGACCGCGCTGAAGGGTCGAGATGGCGGACTAGAGGGGGGGTGAATAGTCCTTTCTAAAATTAATCGTGTCGGCAAACCGAAACAAATGCGGAATTAAAACTATCGGTCTAGCCAAGACTACACCCCTCTATCTAAGTTCACAAGCACATCACAAAGATCCTAATTATGTAACTAAGGTGCTTTCCTTAGCAAGAGCTCTCCTAAACAATTCTAGAGCAAGGTCACACAAACCTATGCACTAGTACTTTAGCAAAGCCGGGGAGCTCCTACACAATTCTAGTAAGCAAAAGCACGAAGCCACCTATGCTCACTAGCAATGCTCAATAGCAAGGAAACTAATGCCAAACTAGAGAGCGCAAATTACTTAGCTACACAAACTAAGCAATATGACTAACAAGGTTACATAAACCAAATTAGCCACGCAACGGGAGCTACTTCTATGCTACACAAGCAAGAAGGTAACTAGCTAACTACACAAGCAAACTAGTTACAAGAGCAACTACACAAGCACACGTGTATGAATGTAAATACAAGCTTGTGAATCGAAAGCAAACCACCGAGAAGATGTACACAATGTTGACACGGCGGTTTTTCACCGAGGTTCACTTGGTTGCCACCAAGCTAGTCCCCGTTGTGGCGATACACCCACTTGATGGATCACGAGCTAATTGACTATCAAGAGTCAAACCCTCAGCGGGTGCCGCACATCCACTCTCAAGATGGGGATCCTCCAAGCCACGAGCTTTACTAGAGTTGCTCTTCGCGATCCCCGCGGGGTGAGCACAATCCCCCTCACAAATCCTCCTCCGGAGCCACGCACAATCTCCACGCGTGCTTCAACGGAGTCGCAAGCCACCAAGCCGTCTAGGAGGTGGCAACCTCCAAGAGTAACAAGCACCACCGGCTTGCAACACGATCACCTAGTGCCACTCAATGCAATCCTCTCGATGCAACGCACTAGAATCGCTCTCTCACTCGATCCGATGAACACTATCAAGCATGAGTGAGTTAGAGGGCTTCCAAGCACTACCACATAAGCCACCAAGGCCAAAGTGTGCTCAGCTGCCGGTCACGGCCGGCCAAGGCATCTATTTATAGCTCCACAACGAAATAGAGCCGTTACTCCTTCACTGGGTCCTTTTCGGGATGACCGGACGCGGTGGTCAAAACTGACCGGACGCGGTGGTCAGTAGCGTGCTCCAACGGCTAGTTTTCGCGCGTACAAACTTGTATTGACCGGACGCGGTGGTCACTAATGGGACCGGACGCGGTGGTCGCAACGAAACAGCGAACAGAGAGGTTCCAGCAAGCTCCCGAAGTGACCGGACGCGTCCGGTCATCACTGACCGGACTCGCTGCAGCGTCCGGTCGTTTTCGCCCACGAAAAACACTGACCGGACGCGGTGGTCGCAGCTGACCGGACGCGGTGGTCGAAGCTGACCGGACGCGGTGGTCACGCGTCCGGTCACAGACCACCCTTCGGTAAAACGGCGATATCTCTTAGCTCCGAACTCCGATTTCGATGATCTTGGACATTTTGGAAAGCTTACTCAGAGGGCTACACAACCCACTAATGCACTTGATCCAATTCACAATGGATCAAAGCAGTATTCCACTCTAAGAGCCATCCTAGTGTCCGAAGAACACCGAAAAACATTTCTCTCTTCTCTAAGTTGATCAACACCAACTCCAACACCTTCTCCTTTGCAAATGTGCCAACACCACCATGTGTACACCACCATGTGCATATGTGTTAGCTTTTCACAAACATTTTCAAAGGGTTAGACACTCAACTTGCCTCGCCACTTGATCTTAACACGTATGCAAAGTTAGATCGCTCAAGTGGCACTAGATGACCGATATGCAAATAAGTTTGCCCCTCTTGATAGTACGGCCATCTATCCTAAACCCGATCATCAACTTCTCTACACACCTATGACCGGTGAAATAGAAATACCCTAGGTTATACCTTTGCCTTGCGCATTCCACTCCATCTCCTCCGACGTTGATGCAACACATGCATCAACCCTATCACAAATGATATGATCCACTTCATATCATCATATGACCTTGGTCCATCGATCTTGACCTCACTTGCTCTTCACCGTTGCGTCGGTCCATCGGCGCCAAGTCTTGCTCAAGCTTCACCGCCTCACGGTCCATCGCTCCAAAGCCTTCGACTTGCCCTTCACACTTGCAACCGGTCCATCGAGCCAAGCCTCATCTTGATCTTCGTCACCTTGGTCACATGACTCCATGTCATGTCTCATATGCAATGAGCTCCTTCATGACACAATCATCTGTGGACTAATTCCCTGTGTATCTCACATAACCACATATTAGTCCACCTAAGTTGTCACTCAATTACCAAAACCAAACAAGGACATTTCAATCTCCCCCTTTTTGGTAATTGATGACAACTCTACAAAGATATGAAAATTAAGTTCTTTTGGACTTTATGCCACTTATCCAACATTTAAGCTCTATGTTAGGATTTGGATAAGCACCATAAAATCTGACTTGGTAGTGATAACTCTCCCTACATATGTGCTCAGATGGTTTGGTTTCAAGCTTGCACATATGCATAAATAAGAAATTTGTGGGAGGGTTAGCACTACTAAGTGATGCTAAGGTGTATAGAATAAACCTTTGTAGTTCGATACCATTTGATAGCTCGATATCATTTGAAAATCACAAGTTTGTCATCATCCTTAGCATCATGAGTAGCTAGACATCAAAAATACTAGAAACCCCGTGAGATCAACATTATAAACAAGGTTCTAGTACCACATGTAGAAATACAAGTCTAGCTATCATCCTATGCATGCTAGTTATCATATCATCATTCAAGTTCTATAACTAGCATACAACACACAAGCATGCATATTAAATATAAAACTTATGCAATGCAAGCAAGCACATGAATATGCACATATCAAATGCAACCAAACAATGTTCATGAGCTTGCTCCCCTTACTTGTGTGCTTCTTTTGTCCAAGAATTTTGATCCTTCTCATTTCTTCATTGTTGCTCCCTCTTTGTCCATCTCCATGTCCAAACTCATCTTCTCATGATATCTTTGTTCAATCTCTTCCCAAACCTCTCTCTTGGTGCATTGACATATCTTTGTTCCAACTTCTCCCCCTTTGTCATCAATTTCCATAAAGGGTGTACATCTCATTGATGCAAAGGCTTGCATTGGGGTAGATGGTTGAGACTTGAATATTGCGTTGTTGATGGACATCACCGCACATGTTGGAATGACATTACTTGTATGTTGCTCTTGAGATACCACTTAGGATCTTTGACCTTGATACCATTAGGTGGGGCTCCTCCCCCTATGTCATAGCATGGGTCATTGACTTGATAATCTTGAGCTCTTGTGTGTGAGGGAACTTTCTTCATTTGATGACCACTTAAAGTTCAGGATCACTTGTGGAACCACCGTCTTGTATAAATGATATCATGTGTAGAAATACCACGAATAGGTGTGTGATACCAATTTGAAGAATCCTCTATCATGGAACCACTTGTAGGATTTGTCAATATGATCTTTTCTTGAACATTTGCTATCTTTATGAGTACCACTTGTAGGATATCACTTGTAGCTCATGATCTAGACACCACTTGTAAATACCAATTGAAGAAATATTTTGAGTCTAGATACCATTTGAAACACCCTAGATATCCATTTGCATTATTGTCTTGTGCTTGTACCCATATCATTGTCATGAGCTTCTAGTATGACTTGAACTAAGTTGATTTGCCTAAGATTCTAAGTCCGGTTTGATCCAATGACAAGCTTCTTCACTCCTCATACTAAGGGTTATCTTGCTAATGTTGTACTTGTCACTTGTTAGCAATCCAAACTAGATCAAGTACTTGGGTTCACTAGCTCATGAACAAATTCATACACATACCACTAGATCATTTAAACAATTCAAGCAATAGTGGTAGGCTATGAATTTAAACATTTCATTTATTATGCATGATCCTAGTAAGCATGTACTATATGCACTAATCACATACTAGTACGGGATGAAATGATCATGCACATTGCAATGATACCTTTGTTATGTTGGAGTAGAGGATAGTCACATAGATTCCAATTCATTACTCCAATAGCAATGTGAAGTCCAATTTATAAGCTTGGTGAAGACCAATCATTATAAAGAAATCTATTCTTCACCCATATGAAATGAGAACCACTAATAATCAAGTGCATTATCTCTTGTTGTGGTTGGCTTGCTTTTTCTCTTTGATCAATGCTTGCATGAGAGAAGTACTTATGATACCAATTTTATAACCATGACTAGCTCTCTTTTGGGTGTTGCTTGCTTTTCTTGATCAACCCTATTGATTGCTTCAATTAAGCATCTCAAATGTCCCTTGAATTCATCACTTCCATGTTAGCCTTCCAAGCCGGTGCTCGGTTTACCCACCCTTGGGCGGCAAGCCCCCTCAGCAGGGAGAAGTGACCTCTCTCCAAAGAACCATCCTTGACACTTACTTGAATTGCCTTTGATTGATTGATCTATGGACTTAACTTGATGAGTAACCTTAAATTATTCTTTAAGTCATTTTCTTCTTACCAAAAGATCTCCAATCATTACTAGAACTTGAACCTCATCTTCATCTTCAGTTTGATCTTTATTTTCAAATTTGAGTACCAAATTTGTACACTCAGTACATTCCACAATCAATGCCCTTGTACTCATTTCTTGTCATGCTTCTAGATCAATTCAAAACCAAACTTAGGTACCTCAAACACTTATAAATATGTTTCTAACTTGAGAACCTTTCACTTAAAGTGACTCTAGATTAATCCAATGATTGTCACTTTTCTGGCAGATTCTATACCCTTCAAAGAATAATTCATATCTCCCAATGTACAGATCCAAATGCCATAAAATTTGGTGGAGATATGACTCACTAAGTCATCGAGCAGCTGTAAAAATTTGAGATTCATTTGACATCTAGATTGCTACCAGATTTCAAATCTTCCACCACTGCTACATGCTGAAAACTGCTGCACTATAGCTAACAAGATGTACTCCAAAGCCGAAGCATTTCTCATCCAATTATCATGAAATTTATACAGCATCTCATATCATAAGTCTAGAGCATGCATACCAAATTTCAAGCCAGTCCAATATAATTTAGTCACTCAAACTCAGACTTGATCTCAGCTAGCTCAGATTTTTAATAATGGACAGATTTCAATATATTGAGCTATACTTCACCAAATTGAATCAAACTTGAAACTCACTTGTTTGAACACTTTCATAAGACATATATCCATTCAATCCACTTACTAAATGTCATCTCATGAATTTATCCAACACAAATCAATCCAAATTTGATTGCTAGACATTTAATCCATTCAATCATCTCATAGCAAGCAACATTGCATATATATCCAATTCAATCAACTCATATGCACCCAAGTGAAATGATCAACAAGAGATATACCTTGGTTAGCTCATGATCATCCAATAGCAAGCTTACAGCTTGAATATTTGCAAGCCATCAAATATATCCAATAAATCACCACAATCTTTAACATTGCACTTGTATGTTGTAGCACTTGGACTTCACTTATTTTGACTTAGCATTGGGATTGGATATGCACTAAGCTTTAAAACTTGATTCAACATATGATGACCAATATGAATCCAAATGAATCAAGCCTCCAATGCCGATGGTACCTACAAACAATCATCCACTTTTTGATGGTACCCAAACAAGTTTGGGTCCTCTCAAGTTAGGAGCAACATACTTAGGCAAAGCCTTAGTATGGGTAGCGGGATGTTTTGCAATAGCAACAATAGAGGTACCATTTACATCCTTTCTAAGCACATTAGTATCATCAATTGAAATATACTTAGAAGTGTTACCTAGGGGACATGAATGTGTCATGTGTCCCTTTTCCCGGCATGAATAGCATCTTCTCTTTGATTGAGCCTTTTCTTCATTGCTCATGTGATGCTTTTCATTGCCTTGCCTCTCATGAGTTGCTTGAGACTTCTTCTCAAGCTTGGTAGGACACCTTGAGGCAAAGTGTCCTATATCTTCACACTTGAAGCACTTGATGTGAGCCAAATTTCTTTTCTCAATTTGATTCTTGCTCATCATCTTGGTATCTTGGATTTGCATTGGATGCCTTCCTCTTCCACCCCTTCTTGTTTTCTTCTTCTTCTTCAAGTCACCATCATCATCCTTGTGGTTGATCTTGACTTGAGATTGGGGTGTGGTTTCTTGCTCAACTTGTGGCTTTGGTTGAGGCTCTTTTTGTTGCTTCACTAGTTTCTTGCTTGGGCACATTGAGGTGTAGTGACCCCATGTATGGCACTTGAAGCACTTGTGTTTGAGCCTTTCTTCTTCTTTCTTCAACTTGAGCTTCTCTAAGTTGGGGCATGTTTGGTGAAGATGACCCACTTCATGGCATCGGTAGCACATGAAATGAGAGAGCTTCTCTCGAGCTAGCTTCATCATCTTCCTTTCCCTTTTCTTTTCTCCTTTGGTCATATTCTTCTTGCTCTTGTTGAAACCAAGGCCACTCTTGTCACCAAAGTTTCTTTGAGTTTTCAACATATGCTCAAAGGTGACTTTTGAGTTGTAGCACCTCTCTAACTTGTTGCTCAATTTCTTCACTTCACTTTTGAGCTCATTGTTCTCCTTTAAAATGTTAGTCTCACAAGACATAGAAGTAGAACAAGCATATATATGTGAAGAACATGGCATATCTAATAAGTCATCATAAGAGGTGGATACATGCTTTCTCCCTACATCACATGGGTTAGTCACATTTTGCAATTGATCATTTGATCCATGTGATGAGCTCTCATTAATTTTAATTTTCTTTAATAACATCTTAAAGAGAGAAGCATGTTCTTGTACCAAATTATCATGAGCAACACTTAGTTCCTCATGAGCCAATTTTAGCTCCTCATGTGAACAAGTAGTAACATAAAGGAAATGCTTTTGTTGTTCACATGTGGTTTTTAGAAATGAGTTTTCATTTTCCAATTTCATGGTTTTAGTTTTCTCATTTTCTAAAGACATGTTCATGCTAGCAAGTCTACTAACAAGCTCATCATATGAATCAACATGATCAATCACATTATCATTTGATACCTTTGTGTCACCTAGTGACATGAAGCAATGTGATGTAGTGGATGGGCTTGTAGTAGCATCATCAAGGCCCGAGCATGAACCAACGTTGTCACCATCAAGTGTGCTTGGGGTAGAAACATCACTTGCAACACTTGATGCATCATCGCCATTCTTGTCAAGTGAACTTGTGGTAGATCGATCATCATCATCACTTGACCATGAGGTGGAGCAATCCTCCACAACCATCGTGTTGTGGTCATGCTCAACATCATCATGTGCAACCTCCTTGGGCTTGACATCATCGTCATCATCGGTGATAGCTCCATACTTTTCATTGAGATAGGCCCATATCTCATGAGCGGATTTGAGGTCCATGATCTTACCAAAGATGCTATCATCCAAAGATCTATACATGATGTTAGTAGCTTGGATGTCAAGATCTAGGCATTTCTCTTGTGCTTGAGTTATATTATCTTCATCCAACACATGAGAAAAGCCTACATCTACCATCCACCACATTTGAGGGCAAATAAACTTAAAATTGCATATCATCCAATTTTTCCACCGTGCAAAGTGTGTGCCATCAAACATGTGAGGACAATCAACATCTAGTCCATATTCCGCCATCCTCTCGGGTCGGTGAAGACCACAAATGAGAGACCGGGCTCTGATACCAATTGAAGGGTCGAGATGACGGACTAGAGGGGGGGGGGGTGAATAGTCCTTTCTAAAATTAATCGCGTCGGCAAACCGAAACAAATGCGGAATTAAAACTATCGGTCTAGCCAAGACTACACCCCTCTATCTAAGTTCACAAGCACCTCACAAAGATCCTAATTATGTAACTAAGGTGCTTTCCTTAGCAAGAGCTCTCCTAAACAATTCTAGAGCAAGGTCACACAAACCTATGCACTAGTACTTTAGCAAAGCCGGGGAGCTCCTACACAATTCTAGTAAGCAAAAGCACGAAGCCACCTATGCTCACTAGCAATGCTCAATAGCAAGGAAACTAATGCCAAACTAGAGAGCGCAAATTACTTAGCTACACAAACTAAGCAATATGACTAACAAGGTTACATAAACCAAATTAGCCACGCAACGGGAGCTACTTCTATGCTACACAAGCAAGAAGGTAACTAGCTAACTACACAAGCAAACTAGTTACAAGAGCAACTACACAAGCACACGTGTATGAATGTAAATACAAGCTTGTGAATCGAAAGCAAACCACCGAGAAGATGTACACAATGTTGACACGGCGGTTTTTCACCGAGGTTCACTTGGTTGCCACCAAGCTAGTCCCCGTTGTGGCGATACACCCACTTGATGGATCACGAGCTAATTGACTATCAAGAGTCAAACCCTCAGCGGGTGCCGCACATCCACTCTCAAGATGGGGATCCTCCAAGCCACGAGCTTTACTAGAGTTGCTCTTCGCGATCCCCGCGGGGTGAGCACAATCCCCCTCACAAATCCTCCTCCGGAGCCACGCACAATCTCCACGCGTGCTTCAACGGAGTCGCAAGCCACCAAGCCGTCTAGGAGGTGGCAACCTCCAAGAGTAACAAGCACCACCGGCTTGCAACACGATCACCTAGTGCCACTCAATGCAATCCTCTCGATGCAACGCACTAGAATCGCTCTCTCACTCGATCCGATGAACACTATCAAGCATGAGTGAGTTAGAGGGCTTCCAAGCACTACCACATAAGCCACCAAGGCCAAAGTGTGCTCAGCTGCCGGCCACGGCCGGCCAAGGCATCTATTTATAGCTCCACAACGAAATAGAGCCGTTACTCCTTCACTGGGTCCTTTTCGGGATGACCGGACGCGGTGGTCAAAACTGACCGGACGCGGTGGTCAGTAGCGTGCTCCAACGGCTAGTTTTCGCGCGTACAAACTTGTATTGACCGGACGCGGTGGTCACTAATGGGACCGGACGCGGTGGTCGCAACGAAACAGCGAACAGAGAGGTTCCAGCAAGCTCCCGAAGTGACCGGACGCGTCCGGTCATCACTGACCGGACTCGCTGCAGCGTCCGGTCGTTTTCGCCCACGAAAAACACTGACCGGACGCGGTGGTCGCAGCTGACCGGACGCGGTGGTCGAAGCTGACCGGACGCGGTGGTCACGCGTCCGGTCACAGACCACCCTTCAGTAAAACGGCGATATCTCTTAGCTCCGAACTCCGATTTCGATGATCTTGGACATTTTGGAAAGCTTACTCAGAGGGCTACACAACCCACTAATGCACTTGATCCAATTCACAATGGATCAAAGCAGTATTCCACTCTAAGAGCCATCCTAGTGTCCGAAGAACACCGAAAAACATTTCTCTCTTCTCTAAGTTGATCAACACCAACTCCAACACCTTCTCCTTTGCAAATGTGCCAACACCACCATGTGTACACCACCATGTGCATATGTGTTAGCTTTTCACAAACATTTTCAAAGGGTTAGACACTCAACTTGCCTCGCCACTTGATCTTAACACGTATGCAAAGTTAGATCGCTCAAGTGGCACTAGATGACCGATATGCAAATAAGTTTGTCCCTCTTGATAGTACGGCCATCTATCCTAAACCCGATCATCAACTTCTCTACACACCTATGACCGGTGAAATAGAAATACCCTAGGTTATACCTTTGCCTTGCGCATTCCACTCCATCTCCTCCGACGTTGATGCAACACATGCATCAACCCTATCACAAATGATATGATCCACTTCATATCATCATATGACCTTGGTCCATCGATCTTGACCTCACTTGCTCTTCACCGTTGCGTCGGTCCATCGGCGCCAAGTCTTGCTCAAGCTTCACCGCCTCACGGTCCATCGCTCCAAAGCCTTCGACTTGCCCTTCACACTTGCAACCGGTCCATCAAGCCAAGCCTCATCTTGATCTTCGTCACCTTGGTCACATGACTCCATGTCATGTCTCATATGCAATGAGCTCCTTCATGACACAATCATCTGTGGACTAATTCCCTGTGTATCTCACATAACCACATATTAGTCCACCTAAGTTGTCACTCAATTACCAAAACCAAACAAGGACATTTCACGCGCCCCCTCCGACTGCGAGGATGCGGGGATGACAAATGAATATGGGCTTGCGGCAGGGGCCTGCTGGAATATTTGGTAGCCCACAGGCTACTCCCACACGGGCCCAGCAGCCACGTTGGCAGTCCAGGTTGGCGAAACAGCCTTCCCATTCCCGGTTTGGACCTCCACTGATACATTAATCAAGTTCAGGGACCCAAATTTCAGGTTTTCATAGTTCATGGACCTACTTGAGAACGCGGGACAAGTTTAGGGACCCCCACTGGATTTCACTCTTAACAAATTACTTACCGCCTTGTGTATTGTCCACCTCACTGGATGAAAACGGTTGTAGCGGGGCCAAATACACTTTGATTTTCTCATCAAAGACATTTATAATCTGCAAATTCCTCTTAACAAATGTTTCATTTCAAATATCAAATAGAAGACTAAAATTACAACCACATAAAACCATAACTACTTCTTCTCTGAAAGAGACATGAATATAGTTCTGAAGCATGAATGTGTATTGCAGCTATAATATTTTTCTAGTAATAAGTGGAATGGACAAGATGTTGGGAAGGCTATATACTAAAGGAAGCTCTCCATGAGGCTAACAACATTTTCTTTGGAACAACTAAATATTATGTTTGCTTCATCAAACCGAATAATAGATCTCATATTATCAAAAGAATTAAGAAGTAAATCACTGAATTCAAAGACGTAGGTAACAAACACAGGGTTAGCTGCATACCTACACCAGGAATTAAGAAAAATACCTACATCGATCAGCTCTCTTGCCAGACATGCAATAGTGCAGCCATATTGCCACTCCTGCCGTCCTCTGCCTTCGTGAATTGTATAGCTGTCTGGGATCACCTTTGTTGTGGTGCTACATATCTAGCACATCAAGAAAAAATAATAAAGAAGACTTTGAATATTATATTATTATATGCCACAAGAAAATTAGAACCAAAATGTTTATGAACGTCCCTTCGCAAGCTTTCCATCTAAGAAAAATAATAAAGAAGACTTTGAATATATTAGATCATTGTATGCTGCAAGAAAAAACAACAACAAAAATCTATATGTGTACCTTCACAAGATTTGTATCTAAGATGACAAAAATAATAAAGATTACTTTGGATATTAGATTTGTATACCACAGGAAAAAAAAAAGAAAAAAAATCTACACGTGAGTCCCTCCGCAAGCTTTCGATCTAGCATTCTAGATTCAGTGTATATACATCAAATCTATACTATAAGAGTCTACCACTAATTTAAGATTGAATTAATTAAATAACAGGTAATCATGATTCATTCACGCAATCTAATCTGAAAACAACTCTCTAACACAAGCGACATGTGTTAATGTGCCTGTAGCCGAAGAAGCTATCTCCGAAGACCATGTGCATGGGAGCGTTGCTAGCGCCGGCGATGATGTGGATGCTATGGAACTCGTTGATGTGGATGCAGTGGAGTCTACGGAAATCCGGGCTGCAGATGAGGGTACGGTGGTGCTTGCTTCTAGAGCGCGCCACGCATGCGAGTAGCAGAGTTGCGTCGACATGGCGCCACTGGCCACGGTTCTAGGGTATCGATCTTCTCCTCCAGCAAACTCGATAATCGTGATCCGCGAGTCATGGGGAGACGTTGCGGCGGGCGATGATCTTCGTCATCGCGTCATACGCTAGCTTCATCCGGCTCTTCTGCTTCCTGCGCCTCTTCGAGAGCGCTCCGACCGGCTCGCCGGCCAGTGAATGCGCCAAGATCGGCAGCGTGAGCGCCAGCGGCCACGGGAACCGCGATGTGGTGTCGCGTCCACCCGTGGGTTTCCCCTGTGCACGAAGAATCGCGATGTGAGGACGAGCAGGTATGCGGCGGTTTCCCGTGCGCGAGGAAGCGTCACGATGAGGACGTGCGGGTATGCGTTGCGTGAGGAAGCGCGGAGTAGCAATGACGTGTGCGGGTACAGCGGCGGGTAGGCTTTGGCGCACGTAAGAAAAAATCGATCAGAGGAGGAGATCGGCGACAGAGAAGCGTGTTTTATCACATAATTATCGTCCTCTTCGTCTTGGGGTCTGACTGTAAGATCTATATCAAGCATTAAATGTAAAATTGAAACACATCCGACAGAGGAGATCTAAGGTGGGTAGGAAGTTTTCAGGTAATAAGTATTTTCTAATTCCTTCGCTCCTTTATAGTATAGATAGATTATAGATGTTATAATATATTTTTCTATAAGTTTGGTCAAAGTTAGACATGTGACTTAAAACAAAGCTAAAACTAGTTACAATTTGAAAACAGAAAGAGTAATTGATATTAGCATGTTGTCAGCTTAGCAGTTAAAAATTGCTTGCTTTCTCCGTCAAACAGAATAGAAGAATTTTCATGTAAGCTTACCGGCTTAACCCAAATGCTGCTACTGCATGCTGTCAGGCCATGCAGTCTCCACCCTGATTTTTGTACAGCATTGCTACGCTGTAAAAGAGCTCTGGTCACCCAACAGAAATCCCCGATCCGAGCTACTCCATCCTCTAATCTAATGCATTCTGGCATTTAAAATTTGTCCTCTAATATAATACATTCTAGAAGACAAAAACTAATTTTACATTAAATATTTTCCATTTATTAACCAATCACCATTAATCACGTTGATGATAGCGTCCGATTAGAAAATAAAATAAGAGTACATGCGTCTTTTTATGTTCTCTCTTAATTTGTCTTAAAATTTATAGAATGCACTATATTACAGGACAGAGGGAGTACGATCCAATTTTCTAACGCACAGAAAGATAGAGTACTCTGATCCAATGCACTGCAGCCAAATGTGGTAGGCTGGTAATACATCAGCATCAATCTAGCATGGCATGTGTTCGTGACGTGCACTTGAACTGGCTCCAGATGGACCGTCAGATCATTCCCCTATCTGATCCTGACCGTCCAAAGATACCCACCCATAGGCCATCCATAGCCAACTCGTATCGCAGGTAAAGTTTTCCAAACGTGTCGGCATGGCACTACACGGCCCTAGTCCGGCCGGGCACGACACGCCTCGGTATGGTCCGGCAGGCACGGTATATGAAGCGTGTCGTGCCGTGCCGTGCCACAGTGCCGCAAAGCTGGCCCAGGCACGGCTCTAAGGAGTCTGAGCCGTGCCGTGCCACCATGCCGCAAAGCTGGTCCAGGCACAGCCCTAAGGAGTCTGAGCCGTGCCTGGCGTGCCGTGCCCAGCGTGCCCGTGCTGGCCCAGGAACTAAATTCTCAAAAACACTTATTCAACTTAGAATTTCACATAGACAACTTCTAAGTCATCAAAATCATCACAGAATTCAAGGAAAAAACAGCAAGCAAAGAACACAGACAAGTTATGAAACTAAAACTAATTCAAAAAGGAGCTGTGCAATGGCTGCCTCATTAAAAACATGTTTAGATAAAACTCACCCTTGTAAGAAACCCTAAACAGGAAAAGAGTGCAGCCAGCTCCAAATATTGTTTATAGGTTCATTACATCCATCATCCAACATTTCTAAGTCTTAACAGCTATTACAAAACCATTACATAAATGGGGAACTTAATCAACATCAAGATAAAGTGCTTCAAAGGCCTCTTCCAGCTCCTTATCTTCCACCATGTGCTGCAGTCTTGATTCAGCATTCTCCCTGTCTCTGATGCATGTCAGTGCCTCCACAGTCTCAAGGTTCAGCCTCCGGCAACGCTCCTCGATGATCTTGCCAGTAGTGCTAAAGGTAGATTCTAAAGAGATGGTTGACACATGCACAGTAAAGATATCTTTTGCAAGAATAGAAAGCACATGATAAGTAAGCTTGTGCTCATACCACTATTGCATGAGGTTAAAATCATCATCTTACTGGCTCATTGTGTCTGAGTACAGGTAAGTGACAAGCTCACTAGAGTTAGGAGCAGAAGCTGCCTGTAGCAAATAAGTGGCAGACACACCCCTTGACTGATCAAGATTAGGAGGGAGGGAAGCATAGCCAGCCCCAATGTCAAGCTCATCATCATCATAAATGTCAGTCCAAGCTATTCTTTTCTTACCAGAAAGGGATGCAGGAATAGCCCCTTTGAGCCTAACAGAGCCATGCATTGCATCAGACCTGTTGTACATTTTAAAAAGAAGAGCTCTTGTATCCAGCAACTTGTTAGTGTAATCAACATTAAAAAGAGAATTCAACTTTCTAAGCACTTTGGTAAAGCCCTTAATCTTAGCTCTTGGATCTAGTATGAATGCAATGGAATAAAGATCAGGTATGTTCTTCCAGTTTTTATTATATTTGTCAATCATAGACTGGACAACAGCTCTTAGGTCTTCATCATGTTGATATTTATGCAGGTGAATAGCAATCTTTACAATATGATGAATCATGAGTGGAGAAGTAGGATAGTACACACCAGATAAATCAACAGTGGAGTAATAAAATAGTTCAAGAAATTTTAACATCTTACTAGCCATTTCTCAGTGATCATCAGTCAACAAGAAAGGACTACCAGGTGCTCTAAGATAATTAGCCTCAATGAAAGTACTGAAAGTGCTCCTGTGAGGTAACAATGTTTTTAGCATAAGGTAGGTGGAGTTCCACCTCACATCCATGTCCAGTGAGAACTTTCTAGGTCTAACAGATGAAGCAATGCAATAACTCTTGTATGCATCAATTCTTTGATTAGATGAGTTCAAAAAAGAGATTGCAGTGCTAAAGTTGTCAATGAGAGGAGTAACAGCAACCAATGCTTCCTTAACAATCAGGTTAATAATATGACAAGCACATCTTTGATGCAAAAACAGATCATCACCTAAATACTGTTTCAGTATAGGTTTCAGTTTATCCATTGCATTTTTATTGGCAGATGCATTATCCAAAGTCACAGAGAAAACCTTGTTAAGTATACCATACTCAACAAGGACAGATTTAACACGCTCAGCAATGTTATCAGCATTATGTGAGACATCAATCAACCCTAAACCAAGCACTCTTTTTTTTTCTAATTGCCAATCAGCATTAATGAAATGAGCCACAACAGACAGATAATCTTCTTTGGCCTTTCCAGACCAAATGTCAGAGGTAACAACAACAGATGACACAACATTATCTTGCAAACAAGCAATCAACATTTCACGTTGGGCATTAAAGTACTTAAATAGATCTCTACCAGTTGTTTGTTTAGACACAAGATTAAAAGCAGGATTATGAGCCTTTTTAATGTAATCTTTAAATGCTTCTGTTTCACCAATCATTAAGGGCAAATCTAGCCTAGCAAGCATACGAACAAGCTCAACACGAGCAAGATCAGAATTGTAACTCCAGCTTCTAACAGTTCCATCAGGATTAAAAATCAATATGAGTTTGAGACATGCGACATTTGTCACGATGCTGAACACAAACCTTAAGATGTCGAGTAAGATGCCCAATTCCATTAGCAGAATAAACAGAGTATTGCTTCTTGCAGTGTTTGCAAATAGCAGCATACCTGACAAGATTTTTCTTACCTGGCACCTTCTTGAAAAGCTTGTTAAAATCATCCTAGACAGCAGAGGTAGAAGGCCGATTGGAGCCTGCTACCTCACTGTCGCCCTCAGCACTGTCGCCATCGGGATCGGCCGCATCCACATCCACTGGGACCACATCTTGGTCACAGACTCACAGGGATGGGCATCAGCAGCAGACCGGCCAAATAGCTCGGCGCAGTCATCGCGAATATTGTCCTCTTCATCATCCCGGTTAACCCGCACATCCGCAGCTCGTCGTTCTGGGAGTGATCAAACTCCCCTTCATCATGGACGCTTGCGCCCGGGGCCATACTAGCCCTAGTCGTCTCTAGTTCCTCGACGACTGCATCATTCAAGAACAGAAACAGGGTTAGGGATTAGGCATCGATGAGAACGATGGACAGAAGACGGAGGGGATTAGGGTTAGGGTTTGCACTTACCTCTAGAGCCGGAGCGCCGAAAACGACGACGGGATGCACACCCCCGGTACCTCAACGGATACTGGAGCCCCAGAGGTGGCGGCGGCCGGCGATGAGAACGACGGACAGAAGACGGAGAGGAGTCGAGGATGCCAAGAACGAATCTCAATCGACTCTCAGGGATGAAGAACAAGGAAACAGATAGAGATTGAGGACGGGAACCACCACATCTGAGAGAGAAGAGGGAGATTGAGGGCAGAGAGGGAAGGGAAACCAGGGAGATCGAGGGCGGAACCCACCGGATCTGATGTCCCCTTACCCGCCGGAGAACGCCATGGACACGGCGGAGCAGGGGAATGAGTCGATTGCAGGCGAGAGCGAGGAGCGACGGCGAGCTGGCGAGAGCAGACGAGTGAGCGAGGAGCGGCGCGAGGGAGACGACGGGTCGAGTGGAGAGGATTAGGGTTGGGAGAGGGGAGGAGGTCGCGACCCGCGACGGCTTGCTTATATACCCCCTCCTCCCCAATCCAACGGCTCTCCCCCCGCCTCCCCAATCCAACGGCTGGAAGCCGTGCTGGTGCCGTGCCGCCCGTTGGAACAGGCCATACCCGGGCCGGCACTATGGGCCGCCTCCTCGGCCCAGGCACGGACACGACAACGGGCCGGGCCAGGCACGGGTTAGGGCCGTGCTTTTCAGTACCGGGCTCGGGCCAGCCCGTTTCACGCGCCCGTTTGGAAAACTTTAATCGCAGGTGGCCATCTGCCCACTTCACCGCTTCCCCTTTCTCCCACCTTCCTTCCCCGGCTCCCCGCTCTCCTTCGCTGCATCCCGCGCGCGCCCTCCGCCGCCGGCGCCGGGGACCTCGCCGTGGGGGGCGGAGGCCGAGCTGTATACCGGGATCCGGGAGGATTCTGTTGCGTCCTTAACGGACACGGCCATTCGTTCGGCGTGTCCACATCGAGGCACAGCTTGAGCCACTCCTCTAGCTGCCACTGCAACTCGGTCGGGCGGAGCTTAGATCTGATCCCAACGAACCTGCAGCCTTTGCAGCCACAACTCGCCGGCGATGGATTTCATGAAGGTTTTCGATCAGACTGTGCGCGAGATGTAAGTTCTGCCCTGTCTATGCTCTCGTTGGCGTCGTTAGATTCTGAGAGTGATGCTTATTGGATTCGATCCTTCGGATCTTGATCTGAGTGTTGCGCGTGTATTCGTGCAGAAAGAGGGAGGTCAATCTGAAGGTGCTCAAGGTCCCCGAGATCGAGCAGAAGGTCGGATCTCGCCCCGCCCAGATCTTAGCACCATCTCTCTGTAATTTTTTTTTTCCAATTTTATGTGTTGGAGTCGTAGTTCTTTGATTGGTTCATGTGGTGGGTGAGGGAGCAATCATTTCACGATATCGTGTAGTTTGGATGTGTTTTCTGTATGAATTCATTATTGTATTTCTGCAGTTTGAAATGGACACGAGTTTACATTGCCAAATTATGATATTATTAGTTCAGTAAAATTTATGTTGAATTTGGTATCATTAGTAATCTATTTGGTACCCGAAACACCATTTTTTCTGTACACTAAATATGGTGCAATGACAACGTATAATTATGAATCTACGACTGCTTGCTTTAATTGAGTAAAATTATAAAAATTGCTTTACGCGACATAATATCATGTGGAGTAACTCATGTATGCCTTTCCCTGTTATGTTTAAAAAATCAGGTACTTGATGCAACAAGCGATGAACCGTGGGGCCCTCATGGAAGTGCTCTTTCAGAGCTTGCACATGCTACCAAGAAGTTGTATGTTCTAGTCCCTTGTGAATTGTGATGTGTCTTCTCAACTGCTTATTGTCGATGCTCAAACTATGCTTCTGAAATCTGCAGCTCTGAGTGCCAGATGGTAATGAATGTCCTATGGACTAGGCTATCTGAGAGAGGCGCGAATTGGCGCCATGTGTATAAGGTTGTCGGTCCTTCATGATCATTCTATGATATCACTGTTTCTCGTCAAATGATGGGCCTTTATTCCATATTCTCCATTAGCCATATTATTGAGTATCTAATTTTCTTGTGTATCAAATTTTCTTAATCAATATTCAATAGTTTTGTTTACTAAGGAAAGACTTTATGTTCAGGCATTGACAATTATTGAGTACTTGATAGCCAATGGTTCTGAGAGGGCAGTTGATGATATTCTTGATCATTATTCTAAGATCTCGGTATGGCTTCTCTTTGCTTTTATCTGTACTTTGTCATTTGTTTGATCTTGAATGGAATTAAACATTTTCTTTCTTGTGTTGGTGTTTCTGAAGGTTCTTTCGAGTTTTGAGTATGTCGAGCCTAATGGTAAAGATGCTGGAATAAATGTGAGGAAAAAAGTAGAAACCATTGTGGGCATCATAAATGACAAGGAGAGAATAAAGGCCGTGAGAGACAAAGCAGCCAGTAATCGTGATAAGTAAGTTTTCTTGGAAAAGCTTTGAGTGTTTGCCATGAATTTTTGGATTGCGTACTCATCTTAATACTATTTGTTGTGGCTGAAGGTACGTTGGACTATCATCCACAGGCATTACATATAAATCAAGCTCAGCCTCATTTGGTAGCAACTACAGTTCAGGCGAACGTTATGGGAGTTTCAGTGGTACAAAGGAAGCTGACTCATACGGTGATAGTTACAGGGACAAAGAACCTGTTAAAACCTCCACAAGTAATAGTGGCAGCCAGAAATCTGGCAGCAAGCTGAGGAAGGATGCGAAGCCTGATAGGAGGTAGTTCCAAATTACTTTGCATTTTCTTTATGCACCAAGTAGGGTTTCTACGAACTGTATCTTTGCTGTGCGTTTGACATATTAATCAAATCCCAAGTGAAGTAAAATCTAATATGGTTTGAAAAATACAACTCACTGTCACAAAAGCATTGTGCTATTTTTATTGGAGATCATTGTGTGGATCATGCAAGACCATGGCAAGTTCAGTGATTCATGTCTGGACTTTTATCTACAGGCTTACTCTGTCTTGTGTTAATACTTTTTGTTCCATCACTGATGTTGATTTGTTTGAATTACCAGGAATGAGGATTATAGTTCACCCAGCTCTTTGAAACCCCCATCTAATACAAATAACACTGAGGACGACTTTGATGACTTCGATCCTCGTGGATCAAATGGTAAAATCTTTTACCTATTTTGTGCTTGGTTACAGTATTTTTCAAAAAAGTGAAGTTGTATGTTTGGCTTCTATCCAGTTCTAAACATGAACAGTGTGCATGATGTTTTATTTTTATAAAAAAAGCAGAGAAATGAATGATACCGTAAGAACAGTACCGTAATTAACTACTCCATCCATCCCAAATTATAAGGCATTCTAAGAATCTTGGAGATTCAAAGGATCTTAAGTTTGACCAAATTTATATGATAAGATAATAATATTTATGACACCAATTTAGTATCATTAGATTCTTCATTAATTATATTTTCATAGTATACCTATTTGATGTTATAAATTTTTGTAATTTTCTCTATAATTTTGGTCAAACTTAAGATGCTTTGACTCTCCAAGATTCTTGAAATGCCTTATAATTTGGAATGGAGGGAGTATGTGAATCATTTTTTTATAGCTCAATTAATTTGTTGAAAACCTGAAACAGGCCCTCATCAAGTATGATTTAGTAATAAGCATGCAGATATTGCCCTTTTTTGACCCTTGTAGAAGTATCAAAATTGAGATTTGTGTGGCAATTCTTCCAAAATTAACTAAGGCAGGGATATTGCCAGTTGTCCGTTTGTGTTTTCTTTATATGATAACCTGCACAAATGCTGCCAATTGTCCTATTCACTAAGTAGAGCAAAAACAGAGTTCAAGGGAGATCACATGAGCCCCTGGGTTTGTCCTGCCACACAGGACCTTTTTAGCTTAGGAAGTATACTTAAAACACAGCGACTATGGCATGGAATTGTTCCTTGATGGCTTTCTATACAAAAGGGTCTATAGATTGGTATGTCTTCAACAGGATCTATGTGTGATTCTCATTGCTGTTTGTCTTTTGTAGGCAAAACAACTGCTAAACCAAATGAGGTGGATCTGTTTGGCCCAAACTTGATGGACGATTTTGTTGATGTATCTGCAGCAACTCCAGTAACAGACAGTGCCGTAGAACCACAGGTTGATCTGTTTGCTGATGCAGATTTTCAATCGGCAACAGCAAGTACAGAGACAGCTGCAAATACAGATGTCCAGGTTTGTTTCTCCACATGTTAAGGCTTCTTTATACATGTTAGAATATTATCTACACTTGTTGTACATTCCTACAATTAATTCGATCACTTGGAAGAGGATGAATAGAAACAAAACTATGCAGCACTGTTGTTGTGTTCCAACCTAAAATTAAGGCAAAATTTGCCACAGGAGACTGAAACTAAACTTTACTGCCATTTGCTATATCACATTGAACTTTCATTATTAACCTAGGTACGATTAAAGAACTATGGCTCTTTGCCACAGGACAACACAACCACTAGAATAGGAATTCCTTGGAATTAGGCGAGTGTTGGTGAATAGACTATTTTGCTCTTCAGGTTGCTGCACAGGACACCACAACAACTTTATCAGATGTTTATCCATGTAAAGAAATCTGATGAGTGATGACATAATAGAACTTTTGAAATGGTAAAATTTGCCAACTCTTGTGTCACCAAAACACTTATGCTTGATTGTATTAGTTGTCATCGGCATGAGAAGTAAACATAATTCAACTAAGTAGATTCATTGACTCAAATAAGTACAGAACTTTATTTGAGCTTCACTAATTTATGCACTGCACACACTGAACTGACTATCTTGCATTTGTAGCTTCATATATACCACGTGCCATTAAATAAATAAGCAGTGCTAAAACAATGACATAAACATGAATTCTGTACAAACAACATAATGTCCTCAAGACAATTTTCATGACAGCTATAAGACAAACATTTTCACCCAGACAAAATAATCAAACCTTTGTTTCTGAAATTTACTGGTTAACACAAGACATGCAGTTTACACACAGGGGCTTGGGTACCATGTTCAATTTTTTTCTCGTACTATAAATATACAAAGGGAAACTGTAATGGCTGCGGTGTACTTTGGCAAAGAACAATGATTTTGTGATGGTAGCTAAACAAGTGAATGTTTGGTGTGAAATAGCAAATGCCAGCAAAGTTCATTGTCTTGTGGCAAATTTTTCAAAAAATAAATATTGTTATCAAATCATGTAGTTCTGCAATCCTCTATCATGATACATGTTGCTCATAATAGAAAAATACTGCAGGGCAATGTTGACCTTTTTGCGGAAAAGACATCTTTTCCTGCAGCATTTCCACCACAGGCTGGGATTATTCCACCACCAAGTGCCAGGACATCTTCTGAAGTAAATACTTCCGTATCCAAGAAGGCGGCTCCTGAACCTTTTGATCCTTTTGGTGCTATTCCTTTGAACAGTTTTGATGGATCTGACCCATTTGGTGGCTTCAGCTCAAATGCTGGATCATCTACCACAGCACCACCCACACACAGTTCTACTGGAAATATCAGCACATCAAACCAGAACCTTCAGGCTGCATCTGACTTTGGTGCCTTTGTATCAAACAACGAGGGAGCAGCTAAAGACCCATTTGATCTTTCTTCAAGTGCCAATGTTGGAAAAACACCTTTGGCAGCTCCCAAGATTGATGCACCTGATTTTGGTGCATTTGTATCTAGCACTGATGAAGCAGCCAAGGACCCTTTCGATCTTTCTTCGGGTACCAACCTTGGAAGGACAGACCAAGCACCTGCGGCAGCTTCCAAGCCTAACACGAAGAAAGAAAATTTCCAGGTCAAGTCTGGCATATGGGCAGACTCCTTGAGCCGAGGATGGATTGATCTGAACATAACTGCACGTATGTTCCTCATTTCTGTTTCCCCCTGTTGTCATGACATCTATTCAACCTGATGTAAATTTGTAAACTCCAGACATGTTTACGTTTCTCATTGTTTCTGACAAACTGCAGCAAAGAAGGTGAACCTAGCTGATATTGGCATCGTCGGTGGCCTTGGTGATGGGTCCGATGAAAAGGCCATGCCCTCTTGGACCATGGGCACCGGATCTGGCCTAGGAATGTCTGGTATTCCACCATGAACACAAGCCGGTGGCATGGAGAGCTTAGCCAACTACAACAAGCATCAATTCGGCTTCAAATAAGCCTTGAGCTTTTCATACAGGAAAATATCTGTCATCTACGATTTCCTCCTCTGACGGCCTGCTCCTTCCATATGCCCTATTGATTTAATCACTTTTTGTTTTTGGTTTTGATGATTTCATTTCATTACATTATATACATTGTGTCAACCAATCTTGGCCCGTCTTGTCACGCGTGTATGTATTTATATCGGGTTTGTGGAGCATGCAACTACCCATCACACACCCTGTGTTCCAGTTCGATGACAGGTATGTTCGCCACACGATATGTGTAAACTCTGTGACCTGCCTCTGTACTTTATACAGTACTGTATCATTTTGCAGTGCTTAATAAGAGAATCTATGCCGTTGAGAGTCGTGGCCGATGCTGTTTGGCGCCGGTTGATGTGAATGTTCACTGAAGTGAACCAGTTTTGTCAACGGATTATTAAGAGTTCGGTCGGATGCCAACTTAACCTGTAAATGGGGCCATCACATCACCGATCAGTATCGGCAGCAAGCAGAGTTGCGTTTCCACGGGACTAATCAGGAAAGTGACGCTACAGGAACGCCAAAATAGGTGCTCCGGGGAATCTTTCCACCAATGGTCTAGCTTCGTTATCCGCATGCCGCATCGAGTCGTGGTCGTGGAGTATCACGAATAGATCAAAACGATGTCGCATCGTAAGAGAAGAGCCAAACTAGAGTCACGAAGATGCCCGAATCTAGTAGCCTTCTCCGAGCAAGCACGGTTTTAAAAGCGTTGAGAATGGCGATTGGTCTCGGGTAATCATCTGCCATCTGTGATGGAGGTTGGGATGGAGACTGGTCCGTGGATCCAAAGCTCCAACAGCAAGAGGGAGGGAGAGGCGGTGGTCACTGGCCTGGTCAGCCGGTCACACGGCAGCCACAGCTGGCGCGAATATTCCAGCGATATCAGCGCCAAACATCTCCGCCGTATCTCCCGCTCGCCCCGGGCCCCACCGGAGGCCGCCGCCGCCCTCCCCGCGCTTCCGCCGGAAGGCTGGTTCGGCTGGTGGAAAAGCCGGCTGGTTTCGGTTGATTCAACAGTGTTCTGTGAGAGAGAATAAGCTGAAATAAGCCGAAACATGACTTGCAGAACAGGACCGGAATATTCCGCTGCTCTGCCCGCACAGCCACAGCTGGTTCCCACGCAAAGATTCGAAACCGACGTGGTCTGCCTGCGATTTCCCTCCTTGTCTTGTCCAGTCTGAATGCTACTACTACCGTTTTGCCGTTCACGCTGACCCCTAGCATCTGAGGAAACGCCAGGGATCAGACAGTATTTTCTGGTGAAAAATCGACGCGTCCCAGTCCCAGCCGTGTGTGTGCTTCTTGTTGCCAATCGTGATGGGGTGGAGTACGTTGCAAGCCGCCGTCTTGGCGCCTGGGCCTGAAGGAGCGGCAGCCAAGTGGCGCCACCGGGTTGGAGGCGTGGCCGAGCGAGATGCCCGTCCGCTTTGTTCTATTCCGCGCGCCGTTGCGTTGCATTTGCAACCCCCGGGCTGCTCAAGTCGTCCTAGATTCCTCACACACATGACGCCCTCCTACCTCTCCGCCACGCCCTGCGCTCCTCCTCTGGCTCTCCTCTTGTCCTCACGAGTCACGACGCTCGCGTTACACCGGCCGGCATCGTCTCCCCCTAGGACTAGGAGGCGGTAACGTTATATTCTCTTGAGCAAGAGCTTCTTCGTCTCACTCCTGCTGCTGAGTGTCTTTGGCCAACGGGGAGAGGGAGCGGCGATCATGATGCAGGGGAGCTACGGCTGCGGCGGGGCGGCGTCGCGGGACCCCAAGCCGCGGCTGCGGTGGACGCCTGAACTCCACCAGCGCTTCGTCGACGCCGTCACCAAGCTCGGCGGCCCGGACAGTGAGTCATCGCTCTAGTTTTCCTTCCTCTATCCGTTCCCCGTGTAGTGCTCTGTGCTTGTGTCTTCATGACGCCGTCCGACGCCTAGGCGATTGCTTGATGAGCCGAACCCTCTGCAGTTTGCTAGTATGGTGCTTGGAACAGAGCATATCGGTCTGCATTTTTTTTTTCAGTCCGAATTCTGCGCTGCCTGGCTTTGAGCTACTGCAAGGCTGCCATTGGCCGTTGGGCAACTCTAGAGCATAGTCAGAGGACAGCTGTAGTGTTGAAACAGCCTAAACTGGCACAGGTACAATTCCACTGACATGACCAAAAGGCAGTTGGAATTGAAAAAAAAAAAGTGCCACAAATTGCCTTTGAAAAAAGGCCACGTCGCGCGTCAAGTTCAATTCCTCTCTCTGAAGTCCCAACAGCCACTCTCTAGCTTTCCAAGCTCATATTCATCTGAATTTTGCTTCCTTACGACATCACATACCTATACTGTAGAGTAACCATTTCTTGTGCTTCCTGGAACAGAAGCAACACCCAAGTCAGTGCTCAGATTGATGGGCATCAAAGGCCTCACTCTTTACCATCTAAAAAGCCACCTCCAGGTCTGACCTCTCTTTCTTCACTGCCTCAGCATTACTAATACACACCTACTTATTCTCCTTTTCTCTTGCTCCACTTTACTGAAACATTGAGGCTTTTCTGATGTGCACAGAAGTATAGACTGGGAATGCCGGGCAAGAAAAGCATAGGCCTGGAACTTGGCAGTGGCGGTATGAGCCTTGCACTTGCACTTCCTCTCTTTCTGTCATCAGGATTTGACGCGCAAGGGTTCCTTTCTTATGATCTATATATCTTGCTTCCGCTCTTTCTGTCATCAGGACTTTTCTCACAAGGCCTCAGTTCAACCACAGCGCATCCTCCAGGTGTTCCTGATGAAGGAAAGAACACAAGGTAACTAGCAATTACTTTTAGCTGACAAATTTCTGCAAGTGATATACCCGCCTTTCGTGCACAGCAGAAGGGCGATATTTATTGCAACTAATATACTGCATTCAGTCAAGTAGACAACTGAAGATGCTAGAAAATGTTACCTTAAAAAAAGATCATACCGTTCCAAGCAAGTACATAGGGATTTCCTCTCTGAACCTTAAGCCGTAACTCAAATATTTCTCGATCTCAATTCCTATCCACACAAGTCATAATAACTGAGACATGAGTTGTTAGCTTCTTAGTTGGTTTATTATTAAACCATGCATTATTTGACTGCAAGTATGGGACTGTAGAGGTGTAACTAAAAGCAGGATAATCAAAATCCAGAACCAGGATTCTGTCTATCAAGTAGATAAAACAGTACGAATGCCACCCAAGTGCTGAATACGGCTTGCCTAAAATTCTCCTAAACATGTTTAAGCCTTACCTGTTACAAACAAGCATTACTTGCATTAAATGCAAACAATTTCTATTCTATTCCCAACATTTGTATGCGAACTTTCTCATATAGAGGTCCAGGGAATGTGAATGCCAATGATTGCCTGTTAATTGACTACAGTAGGCCCTTTTTATTTGGTTAAACTTTTCTGCATTGATTGAACTAACCATTTGTATCACATTTCTTATGTGAATCAGAGAAATTGCACTTAGTGATGCACTAAAGTATCAAATTCAAGTCCAAAGGAAACTACAAGAACAAATTGAGGTAAGATAGATTTATCATTGCCACGAGATTTGCACTCTTCCATAAACACTAAAAGTGCTTATGTCTGTAACCAGGTGCAAAAGAAGCTGCAGATGCGAATTGAGGCCCAAGGGAAGTACTTAAAGACAATACTAGAGAAAGCTCAGACAAATATTTCCTTTGACACCAATGCATCGAATGGCATAGAATCAACCAGGTCACAGCTCATGGACTTCAACCTAGCTCTATCAAGTTTCATGGACAATGCAACTCAAGTATGCAAAGAAAATAGGGAGCAATTGGCGAAAGGTTTGTCGGATGACAACGATAAAGATAATCTAGGCTTCAAGCTGTACCATGTAGGAAGTCAGGAGGCTAAGGAAGTCAAGTGCACACCAAAAACTGAAGACTCGCTCCTACTAGACTTAAATATTAAAGGAGGATATGACCTCTCTTCTAGAGGAACGCAATCATGTGAACTAGAATTGAAAATCAACCAGCAGATAGTGTAAATTTGTTCACAAAGCTGTCAGTTTTGGGAAGTTCACTCTTTGCTATTAGATTTTTTTTTTTCCTGTGGGTGTTGAGCATGCTTGTCCAATGCCCACAGCTCACAAGTTTCGTTTACTCTCTGCTAATGTTATATTTTCTGAAAGAAGCTTTTGAATAAATAAATGTGGGCATTGTTTCAAATTCTTGAATTTTACACATATGTAGAATGTGGATACGAGAATGAGTGAGCTGCATCAGTCTAGACTCAAGGTATATGCATATCTAGACATTTAGTAACTTGATGTGCATCAAATATGTTCAGTTTCCCCCCTGTTTCCGTGACCAAAGAAGATACATACACCAAAGCTAAAAGTAGTATGAGTGCCAAGAGCAGGACAACCGAAGCAATGAAGTGTTGAGTTTGAACTGCATACAGGTCTGTGGTGTTAACATGCCAGCCATATGTACTAAAACTTCTGTCATTAGTTCTGATTGTTATTGAAGCGTTTTTCCATAGTTCAATTATCGAACTATTAACTTAGTTGTGATGTATTAATGCAGAGTTGCCCACCTGACAAAACATTTTTGGATAATAGCATTGATCAAGTCAAGATGTCTCATTTGTTATGACATAAGATTGTCCAAATATTTCTCTTGTAGCTTGGTCAAACTGTATTCGGGCTTGGCAACTCTCAGAACCCCTCAAAATCGTTCCTCAAAAACAAAAACCCTTAAAGTTCCTATACTCCTAAGCACCAGGAATATTGAGATTCCACTCCTTTAATGTGATATACCCACAAATCAAAGGACCAAAACTAAGTTATCTTAATTATTAACCAAGTTAAAAGGATATTATCCTTGGAAAACTGAATTAGTACAATATCAATCACCTCAAACTAATGTGCAGAAAACTCACATCCATGGAAAAGAGCATGGAAATAGAAGATTGGAACAAAACAAAACTGTGGGTGTGCAGGAGAGGCAACCCTTTACTTGGCCCACTTTGAGAGGATCAAGATACCAACAACTGTGAAGCATACTGAGGACAGCCAACCACAAGAGCAAAGGCGTACATTTGGCTTGGAATAGCCTTGGATAGCAGATGAAGATCAGTCTTAGGATACTAACACTTTTGCATTGGGCAAACATGCAGACAGTAACATTGCTAATGACAACAACAGCTCAAACTTAGCACTAGTTGGCACCTTGGGATGAGGGAACGTCAGATCACACTGAAATAACTAGTAGAAAAAGAATGAAATAGTCTACAGAAAGAAACTGAGCGTCTTTTGTCAGTATGAGAACATTTTTGCCAAGTTATCTGTTAGCAAAGCACCTCAGAGTTGTATTCTACAACTACAGTCTACAGATATCAAGGATACAACCATACCATGAACTTCTCCATCTAATTTGCCACTAGCAATCGAGATAAAAGAAAAAAAGTGGATCACAGCACCTATGCTACATGAGCAAACAACACAGCAAAGCCATAGCCCGTAGAGAACATACACCGAGCAGAGCCTTGAGATTGACCGCAGTGTTCTTGCCGGTGCTCTTCTCGTAGCCGAGGAATGGGAGCACGGAGAAGGTCGTGTAGGTGACGGCGTCGAACAGCTCGTAGGTCAGCACTGGCCACCCTGGCCCTCGCCTCCGCGCTCTCCACCTGCGCACATTAATCACTCACAATCATACCGAAAACCCACCAAACCAACAAAACTCCCCTTTGATTCAACCAACAGTCATCATGAACTCACCATCCACTTTGGTCCAGAACCCCCTTCGGCCCGGTCTCACCCTGCAAATCGAGCGCAGAATTAGCTCAGCCAGTGAAGTCCGCTCGGCACTTCAGGTGCTGGTGGCGTGGTCGGGGTTAGCCACCTGCGGGTCGGGGCGTGGGCTCTCGGCGGCGGACGAGCGGGGAGTTTTGCACGCGAATCTGCTCTCCGCGCCGAGGAGTTGGGGTTGGTGGCGAGAAGCGGAGGCGTGGCAGCTTTGCAGGTTTAGGTCGCGGGATGACGCGGGCTTGTAGGCAACAGATGGTAGACATGGCGGAGGGGGAGGGCGGCGGCATACGGTGGAGACCGAGGCCACGAGGGAAGCGCGGCAGATTGACCGCAGATGGTGGAGAACGAGGGAAGCACGGCAGATTGGGCCAAGGGCTTTCAGTTCGCTGATCCTTCGATAATCTGCCATTTGGGACAACGACAAAGGTTGGCATGGCAATCAAGCGCCATAATCAGCCATCCAAAGCACATCGGACGCCCAAGTACAAGCAACGACAAATGAAATTAAAGCACAATTAATCCTCTGATACGAGCTAAGCAGAAATTGTACTTTCCAGATCAGAGCGCCCAATTCAGCAGTGGCGGATCCAGGACTCAAAAGCTATGGGGCCAGCTAGTAGGAGCTGTGGGGCCAAGTCATATATGCTACAGTAAAATTTCACTAGTTTTATCAAAACCTGTGGGGCCGGATGGCCCCACAGATTATACATAGATCCGTCACTGCAATTCAGCAGACATGAAGAACAAAGGAACTTCAGGAAGTGATAAACGCCAGAAAAGCACCTGTCACACTTAGAGATATGTACATAGATATGTACAGTAAGCTTGCTCTGATAAAGACGACGCACTGAGGCGTACATAAAATAGGTTTCACTCTCAAACAACTGATTGGAAAATATCCTAATCGCGGTAGTAGTACTCATAACTCATATAAGCATTCTTTCTTTCCCTTAAAGACAAAACACTCAAATCATTTGCTTATTAGTGATGCAAAATTCAGCAGAGCACAAACAGCCTCAGTGGTATCCGATCGGCGCAGGGGACTGCTTCAGCTGCATGCCCTGGCAATGGATGTCCTGCAGGGCACAAGCAAATACCAATTCAGACTTCAGAACCAATCCCATAAACAACACACACACACACGTGTCAACAAGATGAGATCAGGCAGAGGTTCTGGTATTGGAATTTGGGAGTATTAATTCGTACCGATGCAAAGTGGTTGACGTCGCGGTGGTGAGCCTCGTCGGCGCGCACGACGGTGACGACGTCCTTGAGCGTGGCGTTAGCGGGGAGGCGCCAGTAGTCGATGGCGATGGCCGGGGCGGGGACGTTCTCGATCTTGCCGGCCTCCAGGTCCTTGAGGTACTCGGTGTACGAGTGGATGGCCTCCTCCTCCAGGTAGCCGACGACGCGGTGCGCGAACTTCGGGGAAAGGAGGTAGCCGAGGAAGTAGGCGTTGAAGAAGACGCCCTGGACGGTGATGACGAGCGCGCGCTCGTACCACCTCGGCTTCGCCACCTCCATGAAGGTCATGAGGTGCATGCGCTCGTTCTCGGCCTCCTCCAGCAGCGCGCGGATCCAGCCGCCGCTCTGCTCGAAGCGGCGGAGTGAGCGCAGGTGGAGCAGCATGCCGCCCACCATCCCAGGCACCGCTGCCACGGTCTCCAGCATCATCGCCCGGCAGCCATACCGCCTCTGCAGACAAATCGCCCAATTCACAGGGTAAGCTTACAGCAGTACAGGAATAATCGACCTTTCACAACCTTTGAAAAATATGCAGATCATTTGCGCATGCATCTACGAACGGAAATTCTTCTAAAAGCCAGATTAAAAAGATGAATTGCTAATACAAACAAAAAAAAATTATCAGGCCTATATTGGCTGCCATGCCATACATCCGTTTGCTAATGTCCTTGTCAGTTGTCACTATCCACCTTCGATATAGAATATAAAATCGATTCCCCAATGTGATCGATGTAAACTACTCGATTTCATCCACGTTGCAAATTGCAAATACAAGCTGCGATCTCCCAGAAAGCAGGAGAACCGAGAAAAAAAACAGGAACCATTGATGCTTAACCCCCATGCCACGCCATGTGCTAGTGAAGTCAGTATGTGGTGGTCCAACTAATTAGAAACGCCGAACTGATCATCCGAGCTATTGAACAGAGAGAGCAATGAATTGTGCTCGTGGACGAACCTGGAAGAAGATGTCCGTGGGGAAGCGTAGCGACTTGACGGTCCAGTATGCGATCTTATCCATCAGCGTCTTGGGCTCATGGTGCCTGGTGAGGTCAATGGACGTGTCCGCCGTGTACGTCTCCCATGGCTGCAACCAAAAACAACAGATTATTCACTCACGATTAGCGCTAATCGATCCACCGCCGGGACGAACTGCAAAGGGCAGATAAACTGAACAATGATCAAAGCGAGGCGGAAGGCAGCAGGGCGCGTACCCTAAAGCAAGTCCACTTCCACTCCGTGCCGTCGTCCCGCACCAGCTTGTTGTTTTGCTCGATCCCCCAGTAGCTGTTGATCACCACCGCCTTCTTGTCCCCTCCCTCCTTGGAGGCCTTGGCTGCCTCATCCTTGGTCGCCTCCGAGGCGGCGGCGGGCGAGGACGTGGATATCAGCCGTACCATGACTGCCTGGACACCGTTGTTGCCGCCGGCGAGCAATGGCCTCGAGGCCGCCGCCGGAGAGACCGCCGCTGCGGTGAAGAGACGGGAGCCGGCGCGGCGGAGGAGGACGGATCCGGCCCGGGAGCTCATCATCGTTCGTGATCGCCGCGTGGGAGAAGTTGCGAATTGCGATCGCCGCCGCCTGGGATCGGGGAAGTGAATCGATGGTGGGCCACCTGTTTAGACGTGGGTCTTCGTTGCAGTTTGGAAATGAGGCGGATGTTTTGGGGAGGACTTTTATATAGGACTGGTGGGTCCGCCCCGTCAGCGAAGGGGAAGGTGTCTTGCTTCCCCGGGCTTCCAGAAACCCAGGAGGGCCTTTCTTCTTCTCCAAGTCGAATGGTTTTAATTACCCCGTGACTTTTTTCTTATGGTTGGAAACAGACTGTGTCATTTACGTTCACGTGTTTGCACGCTAAAACTTGTACTAAATTATTTTTTTTTATTTTCCTGAGTGATAACGCTAAAAAATATTACTTCCTCCGTCCCAAAAAAACATGTAAATCTCGTTTCCCGAGAAGTCAAATATTCTTAATTTTGACTGAATATATATGACAAAGTATTAATGTTCATGATACGTAATAAGTATCATTAGATTAATTATAGAATATATTTTCATAATAAACCTAATTGAAGATATAAATGTAGATAATATCTTCTAGAAATTTATTCAAACTTAAGATTTTGTTGACTCCTCGTAAAACGAGATTTACATGTTTTTTTGGGACGGGGGAGTAGATGCTTGGTAATGAAACTGCTTAATATGTTTTAATGGGATTATTTTGTAATGTTTCAGTTGAAATATTCCGTTCACACCATTGGATCGTCGTATCCATGGTACGAACTAGTACTACACCTACCCTGGAGTACATACATATATACAAATAAGAAGAGAAAGCAAAGCAAAACGGTACTACATGATGGTTTCCGTTCCGTTGTTTGTTTTGTCTTGCGGACCAAGAAAGACTCTAGCGGTCCAGCTTCCAGCGGACCCAGACCAAAACCAGGTTGTCAGTCAAATGTGGCAGCTACTGTATTTAGGCTGTGTTTGGCCCCTTGTTTAGTTCCCCCAATTCTCCCCAAATTCCACTATGCAAAAAGAAGATTTCCCGTCACATCAAAATGTCGGCAAATACATGGAGTACTAAATGTTGATGAAATCAAAAACTAATTGCACAATTTTGTTGTACTTTGCGAGACGAACATTTTAAGCCTAGTTAGTCAAAATTTGGATAATTTTTACCAAATACAAACGAAATGCTACAGGAATTCTGATACAGTGTTTTTCTCCCCAATTCACTGAACTAAACGAGGCCGGGATGTGTTTAGTTCCCCATTTTACCTAAAATTTTTTGGGTTTTGGTCCAGCATTTTGCAAAATAGAACTAAACACCATGCAAATTTTTGACAAAAAGGTATCCATTCTCTATTTTGGATTTTGGCCTCAAGAGGCAAAAAAAAAGTCAAAAAGCCCTCATCCACCCCATGAAAATTTGACATTTTGGATGGAACTAAACACACTCATGAAAATTTTGGCATTTTGCATTTCATCATTCCAAAGTAGTTGGTATTTTGTATTTTGCATTCCATGTCCTTAGTTTCCCATAGAATGCAAAATACAAAATGTCAACTACTTTGGAATGATGAAATGCAAAATGCCAAAATTTTCATAGGTGAGTTCCATCCAAAAAGTCAAATTTTTCATGAGGTGGGTGAGGGCTTTTTGGTTTTTTGGCTTTTTTTGGTCTCTTGAGACCAAAATCCAAAATGGAGAATGGATACCTTTTTGCTAAAAATTTTGCATGGTGTTTAGTTCCATTCTGCAAAATAATGGGCCAAAACCCAAAATTTTTTGGGTGAAATGGGGAAGATGTTTTTCTTTTTTTTCTATACGGCGAGTTTTTGCATTTAGGGTGTGTTTAGTTCTCCATTTCATCCAAAAGATTTTGGGTTTTGACTTATCATTTTGCAAAATGGATCTAAACACCATGTAAAATTTTTTGTAAAAAGATATCCACTCTCCATTTTGGATTTTGACCTCTTGAGGCAAAAAAAAAAGCCAAAAAGTTCTCACCCACCCCATGAAAATTTTAACATTTTGGATGGAACTAAACACACCCATGAAAATTTTGGCATTTTGCATTTCATCATTCCAAAATAGTTGGCATTTTGCATTTTACATTCTATGGGGAACTAAACATAGCCTTAGAGTCTAATTGGTTGGCTACCAAAATTTGTCATGCTCAAGATTTGGCAAGAAAAGGTTGCCAAAACTTGAGCAAAAATATTTGCCATGTATTTAGCATGTCAATTGTGAGGTATTGACAAATTTTGGTACCAAACCAAATGGCTGCCAAAATTTTAGTTTGCCTAAGTTTTGGCAACCAAATTTTGGTTCTCAACCAATCAGGCTCCAAGATCGTAATTCAATGGTATAACTACCAGGATAAATGAAATATGTATATATACTGGAATTCGGCCAGAAACTTCCTGGGCCTTGCTTAATTAATCTTTGGTGGCATTGATCGTATTTGCCACGCAACGTAACAATATTGGCTCAATAAACAATGGTAGGGCATGCTTGGTATTATAGCTCCATTCTCTAGCTTTTAGCTTCTTGATTTTTTTATGGAGTGATATTACTTACTCTCCGCTAAAATCTTATGCAATTTTGATGTCTGACCCAAGAGAAATGATTCTCCTAGAGAATCTGCTCCTTTTTTTCGACGAAAAAAGAATTATATTATATGATAGCTGGGTACATTAACACGTACAAGCACTCTGGATTACAAAATAGTACCCACGCTGTGAATAACACATCTCAAAACCTAACCTGTTAGATCTTTGCAATATAGATGACCGCATAGGCAAACACTCAGCAAACGGCCTGAAAACAAATGCCCAACGAACAACGGCCAATATTCCTATAGGCGGAATTGAGGAACTTCTTCTTACGCTAAACGGCCCGGCTCCTAGTTTAGGAACTAAAGTCGCTAGCACTAGCAGTAGCAGGATACGAGAGATAGCAGCTGAGTATGCATATGCTACTGTATGTAATCATCACGCAAATTTGTTTGCCGTTACAGTACCATTCTGCTGCACTACTTCAGCGAACGAACAATGTTTTTCTCTCACAGTATTTCAGTATAAGCATCAGCATAAGCCAAATTTCAGCGAAACGAACAGGGCAACACAAACACACGTCACTCTTCTCGAAAAAAAGGATTGTCTACTGTGTGTACCGCACCAAAAAGGTCACATCCACATTCCGATTTTTGAACAGTTTCCAACCGCCGCAAACTCCCTTTACATCGCCGTCCCCATCTCCGTCTCGTCCAATTCGCTATACTATAGTTACGTTAATTAGTCACATCTCGATTATGAAAAACTACAAAACATCTATAGAAGTATATCTAAATTACTAACATTATAAAACATAATCAGAAGTAATCTTAAATTTGCATATAATTATTCATCTATCATTATTATAGATAATCTATATAATCTCTTAAATTTGTATCTATTGCCTCTTTTCATTACAAATAAAAAAAATCACATCAAATCTATATTAAATTACCAACATATTGTTATTTTAAATAAATTTATTGGTTAATTGAAGCATTGACATATCTATATTGACAGTATAATTATAAAAACTATTTTTTATAATAAAAAATATCACTCCACATACAATTCTTTGATAAGGAAATTAAAATATTTTGATTAGTGGGAGAGGTTAGTGCAAACTAAAGATGGCTATATCTTTTTGGCATTTGAGATTTTTTTTTGAAGAAAATAGTGATTATAATGGTTAGATATTGATGTCCTCCTAAGATTAGCATGACTATCTTTCCTAGATCTGACTTCAAAGAGCAAGGTAATGATTTTTTTTTTCTTATGGTTGGAAACAGCCTGTGTCATTTAGGTTCACGTGTTTGCACGCTAAAACCTGTGCTTTTGTGATGCAAAATTGGTACACGCATCAGATCAAGACATGCAAAGCTTGTACTAAATTATTTTTCTTTTATTTTCCTGAGTGATAACGCTAAAAATACTAGATGCTTGGTAATGAAACTGCTTAATATGTTTTAATGGGATTATTTTGTAATGTTTCAGTTGAAATATTCCGTTCACACCATTGGATCGTCGTATCCATGGTACGAACTAGTACTTGTACTACCCTGGAGTACATATACAAATAAGAAGAGAAAGCAAAGCAAAACGGTACTACATGATGGTTTCCGTTCCGTTGTTTGTTTTGTCTTGCGGACCAAGAAAGACTCTAGCGGTCCAGCTTCCAGCGACCCCAGACCAAAACCAGGTTGTCAGTCAAATGTGGCAGCTACTATATTTAGGATGTTTTTCTTTTTTCTATGCAGCGAGTTTTTGCATTTAGAGTCTAATTGGTTGGCTACCAAAATTTTTCATGCTCAAGATTTGACAAGAAAAGGTTGCCAAAACTTGAGCAAAAATATTTGCCATGTATTTAACATGTCAATTGTGAGGTATTAGCAAATTTTGGTACCAAACCAAATGGCTGCCAAAATTTTGGCTTGCCTAAGTTTTGGCAACCAAACTTTGGCTCTCAACCAATCAGGCTCAAAGATCGTAATTCAACAGTATAACTACCAGGATAAATGAAATATGTATATATACTGGAATTCGGCCGGAAACTTCCTAGGCCTTGCTTAATTAATCTTGCTGCCGGAAACTTCCCGGGCCTTGCTTAATTAATCTTTACTGGCATTGATTGTATTTGCCACGCAACGTAACAATATTGGCTCAATAAACAATGGTAGGGCATGCTTGTTATTATAGCTCCATTCTCTAGCTTTTAGCTTCTTGATTTTTTGATGGAGTGATATTACCTACTCTCCGCTAAAATCTTGATGCAATTTTGATGTTTGACCCAAGAGAAATGATTCTCCCAGAGAATCTGCTCGTTTTTTTTTGCGGCGAAAGAAGAATTATATTATATGATAGCTGGGTACATCAATACATTACAAGCACTCTGGATTACAAAATAGTACCCACGCTGTGAATAGCACACCTCAAAATCTAACTTGTTAGATGCTTTGCAGTATAGATGACCGCATAGGCAAATACTCGGCAAATGGAATGAGAATAAATACCTAACGAACGACGGCCAACATTCCTGTAGGTGGAATTGATGAACTTCTTCTTATGCTAAACGCCCGGCTCCTAGTTTGGGAACTAAAGTCGCTAGCAGTAACAGGATACGAGAGATAGCAGCTGAGTATGCATATGCTACTGTATGTAATCATCACGCAAATTTGTTTGTCGTTACAATACCATTCTGCTGCACTACTTCAGCAGTACTTCAGCGAACGAACAGTGTTTTCCTCTCATAGTATTTCAGCATAAGCATCATCATAAGCCAAATTTCAGCGAAACGAACATGACAACACAAACACACGTCACTATTTATTCTCGAAAAAAAAGGATTGTCTTCTGTGTGTACCGCACCAAAAAAGTCACATCCACATTCCAATTTTTGAACAGTTTCCAACCGCCGCAAACTCCCTTTATATAGCTGTCCCCATCTATGTCTCGTCCAATTCGCTATACTATAGTTACGTTAATTAGTCACATCTCGATTATGAAAAACTACAAAAAATCTATAGAAGTATATCGAAATTACTCACGTATAACATTATAAAACATAATCAGAAGTAATCTTAAATTTACATATAATTATTCATCTATCATTATTATAGATAATCTACATAATCTCTTAAATTTGTATTTATTGCCTCTTTTCATTACAAATAAATAAATAAAATATCACATCAAATCTATATTAAATTACCACATATTGTCATTTTAAATAAATTTATTGGTTAATTGAAGCATTGACATATTTATATTGACAGTATAATTATAAAAACTATTTTTTATAATAAAAATATCACTACACATATAATTCTTTGATAAGGAAATTAAAATATTTTGATTAGTGGGAGAGGTTAGTGCAAACTAAAGATGGCTATATCTTCTGGCATTTGAGATTTTTTTTGAAGAAAATAGTGATTATAATGGTTAGATATTAATATCCTCCTAAGATTAGCATGACTATCTTTCCTAGATCTGACTTCAAAGAGCAAGGTAATGATTTTTTTCTTATGGTTGGAAACAGCCTGTGTCATTTAGGTTCACGTGTTTGCACACTAAAACCTGTGCTTTTGTGATGCGAAATTGGTACACGCATCAGATCAAGACATGCAAAGCTTGTACTAAGTTATTTTTCTTTTATTTTCCTGAGTGATAACGCTAAAAATACTAGATGCTTGGTAATGAAACTGCTTAATATGTTTTGATGGGATTATTTTGTAATGTTTCAGTTGAAATATTCCGTTCACACCATTGGATCGTCGTATCCATGGTGCGAACTAGTACTTGCAGTACACCTACCCTGGAGTACATACATATCTATCTATCTGTCTATACTATAAAAGAGCAAAGGAATTAAAAAATACATATTACTTGATAAAATCCTACCCACCCTATGTTTTGACCCTTAGAATATAGATCCAACGTATCTAATTCCTCGTCCTAATCTGACGAACGGGCCCGACCGGAAAACTTTTAATTCTTTACGCGTGTTTATGTGTGGTTGACGCTCCAACCCGTGTTTTTTTCCACCTTGGTTCACCGTACCCGTTGCCCGTACTCGCGTGCATGAAGGCTCAAGATGGCAACGGGTACGTACCCGACGGGTAGTGCTCACCCGTATCCGTATCTGCACCCGCAAAATTTTACCCGTCGGGTTACCCGTACCCGCATGCGGGTAAAAGAATAGTTCCATACCCGTACCCGCCGGGTAATTCTCACCCGACGGGTAACCCGTACCCGATAGCATACCCGAAAATTACCTAAAAATATCAAATAGTCACATGCAAAAATAAATCATTCTAAGCTTCCAACAAGTTACAAACATGCTAACAAATATTATTAGCATCATTACAACAAAGACAATCTACTAGAAATATAGTAGATGTCTCAGTGGGCCAAATTCATGACTTATATGCGCTAAAATAACTGAGGTTGGCTAGTTATTTTTGCGGGTATGTCTTACCCGTGGCTATGCGGGTATGGGTAGTATACACCCGCACCCGTACCCGCATACCCGATGGGTATAGGATTTTGCCCAATAACATACCCACGGGTAGAAAATTCATTCCATACCCGCCTCTTTATCGGGTAATACCCGTCGGGTACTCGGGTTTCCGGTACCCGTTGCCATCTCTAATGGAGGCCAGGACTTTCTCTTGCCGTCCAATAACGTTTGGTTCAGCCCAAAGTCCAGACGAGCACTAAAAGCCCATGTTGATTAGAGAACACGTGTGGCTCTAGATGGTTCCCTCATAAAAAATGTATTACGTATGCCTAGATGCCTCTTGTGTCTTTTTTAAATTTTGTTTTTCAAAGATAAATAATGTAAATCTATCCTATTATAAAAGAGCGAAAGATTTGTGGGGGCTCTTCCTTGCAACCATCCGTCATACGAAATCTTACATCTTATAAGATGCAACCGTCCATAACTCAATCTCAAATGAGACTTAAACTCACATACGTCTTGCCATGTTCGGCATGTCTACAAATTGGGCCTTTGAAAATCATTCTACGACAAAAAGTGGACCAGAGAAATTGTTGCAAGCCCAAAATCCAAAGTCTGGTCCCAACATCGCGGTATCAAATTAATCCCTTCTGTTCTGTTTGTTTAGTACCACATTGTCCCACCAATCAACAGTGCACGAGCATCTCGTCAATTAAAAAAATAGTGCACAACCTAATAAATTTCAATTGTGACGCCTTATCACGTGTGACAAGCGCATAGAGCTATTCAAGTCCGTTGTGGTGTACAGTCGTATATTACATGTGTTGGCTTCTAAAAATCAAATTAATTTGTTTATTATTGTTTCGAAAACTAAATATATTTTGATATATATTCCCTGGTTTCCCAACTAAATTGGACCTTATTTACATTATAGACATGAAATATGTTTTTTTTTCATACAGACTGGTTTCAATCTGGAACTAAGAGCTCAAATATAAAAATTGATTTCTTAAAAATTCTTTGTTAAACCTTCATTACAAAAGATATTTTTATAGACACGTGCGTGTCGCACGTGCATCTCTGCTAGTATATCTATACCTAATATTTAAAAGGGAAAATTTCTGCACTCAAATTTGTTTCCGCCCTCTAATTTTCTGTCTGCCAGCCATGTATCTAGGTTACGTGATGAGGTATCGTATTCATCCTCGCTCACGTCTCCTACCCCGAACAGAATTACAAATCCAAATCGGACTACACAATATTCGCCTCATCTCCTCCTTCGCTCACCCTCGCGTCCGCAGCCGAGCAGCGCCATCGCCATCACCGTCGCGACCGTGTAGCGTTGCCGCCGCCGCTTCCCAGGCCAAGCCGCCGCGTCCACAGCTCCACCGTCGCGTCCTTCACCACGTCGACCTAGCCCTGTTGCTCGTCGTCCGAAGGTGAGGGCCTCAGACCCGAAGCCATGCCGTCGCCGTGGCTGCCTGGACGCGTGGCCTGGGCACCACAGCAGGCCTCCGGCCGCGCTGAGCCCCTCCACGGGTGCGCGCGCTTGGGCGAGCCCTAGCACTGCCATCCCCTCACCGGCCGAGCCTGACGCTCTGCTCCGTCTCCGTTCCAATGAAGAAGAAGGAGCCGTATGCAAATAGAAACTCTTTGCAGGGTTCCTGGTGCAAAGAACCAGAGAGAGTAGTTTTTCAGATCTGGGCTTCGTCATTTACCAAAAAGTTCAGGGATTCGAGGGGAAAATGTTTGCCTTTTCTTTTTCTGTTTTTCCATTTAAATCTGGCTGAATCTTTGGAAATTCGTAGTAAATCGTAGAAAATTCATAAAATAGCAAATGTAGACTTTTTGGAATCATTGTGAAATTGTCTATGCATTAGATCTATAATATGGCATGTGTTAGCATCAAAAATAAATAATAGAATAGACATATCAATCTCTGACACAATGCAACTCATTGCTAATTGTAATAACAAATTAGAATAGTTAAAGTTATGGTATAATCACGAATAAATATTTTTGTGCTTTATAGTGGGAAAAAAATCTATTGAAGCTGTATTTTAATTCTATATAGACTTAATAGGATATATTGTGATATTACTATCAATATTAGCTTATATGGATGTCATGGTCATTATCATTATAAAATAAACTATACCTTTCAAATTTTAACAATAGGGTAAAACACAAATAGATATGCAACATTCTTATACTTATTTTTCTATTAATTTTTTTCTCCCGTTGCAACGCACGGGCATATTTGCTAGTACAAATAAGAAGAGAAAGCAAAGCAAAACGGTACTACATGATGGTTTCCGTTCCGTTGTTTGTTTTGTCTTGCGGACCAAGAAAGACTCTAGCGGTCCAGCTTCCAGCGACCCCAGACCAAAACCAGGTTGTCAGTCAAATGTGGCAGCTACTATATTTAGGATGTTTTTCTTTTTTTCTATGCAGCGAGTTTTTGCATTTAGAGTCTAATTGGTTGGCTACCAAAATTTTTCATGCTCAAGATTTGACAATAAAAGGTTGCCAAAACTTGAGCATAAATATTTGCCATGTATTTAACATGTCAATTGTGAGGTATTAACAAATTTTGGTACCAAACCAAATGGCTGCCAAAATTTTGGCTTGCCTAAGTTTTGGCAACCAAACTTTGGCTCTCAACCAATCAGGCTCAAAGATCGTAATTCAACAGTATAACTACCAGGATAAATGAAATATGTATATAAATTGGAATTCGGCCGGAAACTTCCTAGGCCTTGCTTAATTAATCTTGCTGCCGGAAACTTCCTGGGCCTTGCTTAATTAATCTTGCTGGCATTGACTGTATTTGCCACGCAACGTAACAATATTGGCTCAATAAACAATGGTAGGGCATGCTTGTTATTATAGCTCCATTCTCTAGCTTTTAGCTTCTTGATTTTTTTTATGGAGTGATATTACCTACTCTCCGCTAAAATCTTGATGCAATTTTGATGTTTGACCCAAGAGAAATGATTCTCCCAGAGAATCTGCTCCGAGGAGCTCTACCTATGCTAAACGGCCCGGTTCCTAGTTTGGGAACTAGTCGCTAGCAGTAGCAGGACGACGATATGCTACTGTATGTAATCATCATGCAAATTTGTTTGCCATTACAGTATCATTCTGTTGCACTACTTCAGCAGTACTTTAGCGAATGAACAATGTTTTTCTTTCACAGCATTTTAGCATAAACATCAGCATAAGCCAAATTTCAGTGAAACAAACATGGATTAAACACAAACATGCGTTACTGTTCTAAAAAAGGATTGTCTACTTTGTGTACCACACCAAAAAGGTCACATCCACATTCTGATTTCTGAACAGTTTCCAACCGCCGCAAACTCCCTTCATATTGCCATCCCCGTCTCTTTGTCTCGTCCAATTCGCTATACTATAATTACGTTAATTAGTCACATCTTGATTATGAAAAACTACAAAAAATCTATAGAAGTATATTTAAATTACTCATGTATAACATTATAAAACATAATCAGAAGTAATCTTAAATTTGCATATAATTATTCATCTATCATTATTATAGATAATCTACATAATCTCTTAAATTGGTATCTATTGCCTCTTTTCATTGCAAATAAATAAAATATCACATCAAATCTATATTAAATTACCAATATATTATTATTTTAAATAAATTTATTGGTTAATTGAAGCTTTGACATATCTATATTGACAGTATAATTATAAAAACTATTTTTTTAATAAAAATATCACTACACATACAATTCTTTGATAAGGAAATTAAAATATTTTGATTAGTGGGAGAGGTTAGTGCAAACTAAAGATGGCTATATCTTTCTGGCTTTTGAGATTTTTTTTGAAGAAAATAGTGATTATAATGGTTAGATATTAATATCCTCCTAAGATTAGCATGACTTTCTTTCCTAGATCTGACTTCAAAGAGCAAGGTAATGTAGTTTTAAATGATTGTTTATGACATTATAGTACTTCAGAGTGAACGCAGTTAGGATCTAAAAATCCTTATAATGCACACGATATAAGTTCTCCTCATCGAGTCATCGTGGATGAAATAAATCATCCCAAGTTAAAGCCCATGCATTTTTGTTGGACGGTCTTGTTATCCATGCTAACGCAGTGAGGTGGTGATGTATTTCCCAGCCCATTTTAATGATACCTCCGATAATATTTACATCACGACAAGCCACACGAGCATTTATAACGCTTCACTACTAAAAACATTATCATCATCGGTTCTAAATAACCTCAACATGCTCTCAGACATCCATACCATCTCAGCTACACAATACTTGTAACAATATTCTAACTTCACATTTACGAATCGGCATGGTATATTTGACATGTAAAGTTGTAGGTCTAATCAAGTACTACAATTTTGATGTTGATTTTGGCTCCATCAGAGATTGTATCAACCATCCCAAATCTGATCCGAGAACTTTATTAAATATTTAAACATATAACTCATCTCAAATTGAAAAGTTTTCAACTACGAAGTTTTAGAGATCTCTTTAAACTCTACAATTTTTCTATAAAGTTTGTTTTGAGACGACTTCATCTATCCCTATTATTAAAAAGGCAAAATTTCTGGTCTTTTTTTTGTCTAACCCATTCAATTTGGCCCAACATTCCAGTCCACTTCTTCCTTTCAGCTCAACTCAGCCCAAATAAGCAAGGATGCCATTCCGTCGTTCTCTCTACCCGTCCCGTCCTTCCTTCGTCGTCTCGGAGTCGGGGGGCATCGCTCCAGCGTCAACCGGTCCTTCTCCTCCGTTCCTCCCCTCCTTCACGGTCGGCGGTGCAGGAGGGGACCGCCGATCTGGTGGCCGGGCAGCTGGATCCGGCTGGCCCTGGCTAGACCACGCGGCGGCCGGCGGCGATCACGGTGGTGGTGGCCGGTGCTCGTGCAGGTGCGTGGGACGACGGTAGGGCCCTTTCCTCTCCTCTGGCCACCCTCTCCCTTCATGGCCTTGGCGGCTGTGCGGCCGGCCTGGGCCGGCTGGCCGCCGGTCTGGTAGCAGTGGCCGGGGTTCACTGCAGCGCGCCGCGTCCGACTCTGGCATGGACACCGGCGTGCGGGAGGCTCTTGCGCCACTGCCCGCTGTAACACCCTTAGTGTTACCACGTCAAACAAGTTACTAAACATTTTCATGAGCATCATGTTTATGTATTATTGCATGTGGCAAAACATAAATTTTGTTACACTAATTCTCAAATTGAGCTCTAAATTATTCCTTGTCCAAGTATTCTTCTGCAACCCAAATCACTTTCATTCATCCTGATCCAACTCCAGCTCTCGATATTCTTCTCCTCCTTAATTCCCCAAGCAAGTACTCGACACTCGCAAGCCGCGAAGCATGCTTCAGTACATTTCATTTGTAAGACGTAGTGCTTTTACTTCGTCGTGTCATGCAAAGCAAGTTTGGCAGCAAATGACCGACCGACAGCAGCATCACTCACTACTCGCAACAGCAAGTTCATGCATCAGTAGTACAGCCCATGGTCATGTGCACGCCAAAAAGTCCAACTAGCAGCACCTATACGTTTAACCCAAAATACACTCCTCAACTAGCCACGTGCATGCAAGTCCCAATGATTGATTAATCCAAATACTTTCCTTTTCCAAAAGAGGATTAGTATCCAATAATCAGACCACCAGTATCTCCAACCTCGCAACGCGTCGCTGTCCGCGTCTTTATTTCACCTGCTAGTCATCGCGCTCTACAAAATCAATGCCGCCCTACCCACACGTCGCGTTGAGCAACACACCAGAATTTAAGCCAGAAGCACTGCAGCCTGTCACTGTTCATCACAGAAAACACTATTCATCTCGGAGAAAAGGCTTTCGCCTGCGCGCTGCAAGATTGATTAGCGCACGTCGAGCTGCCTCCACTGAAGTGTGTCACGCACGCCGGTCGTCCTTCCCAGTGTGAGCTCTACCTCTATCCCTACGTCTCCTGCCTTTAAAAGAATACGCCGAGTTGTCGAGTCGTCCCACCCCGCTGCTCATTTGCTTCTTCCTCCTAGATCAAGTTCCTTTGTTCTTGCCCATGAAAGCTGCACCTATCGATTTCTCCCCAAGCTATAATCGACGGAGGTAGCTGCCTGCAATAATTCCTTCATTCCCCTTTTTCTTCTTAATTTAATTAGCATGAGTACTCTCTAATGCTCTAGCCCAGTTGACATGCCAAAGACCAACTCAAGTCTCCTCCTTGACTAGCACCCCTCCTCATCACGTCAAGGACCAAAGAACCGCACTAGTGTGATCAAATATCATTTCTAGAGTCCACCTGGTCATCACGTCCAATAAAGTTTTGTGAAGTCCAATTATCCCTTTCAGACAGGTCATGTCTCCACGTGAGAGCTCCATAGCCACAAAATCAAATTATTGTCTCTCTCGTAATTATCAGCGGACCACTTGACGTCCAATAAAGTTTTGTGAAGTCCAATTATCCCTTAAGACAGGTCATGTCTCCACGTGAGAGCTCCATAGCGATAAAATCAAATTATTGTCTCTCTCGTAATTATCAGTAGACCATTTGGCAAAATTTATATCTCCACCGTATGACCTCTGATTCCATCGTTTCTTCCTCCTAAATTCATTTAAAATCACGCTCTACCCATCCATATCATTTTCTTCATCTCTAGAGCTCATTTGAATTTGTTTATTTATCGTGAAATATTCCTAAATTCATGCTCTATCTGTTAGTGTATTTAGTTTATACAGTTCATTGATACCTTTAGGGTTAATTTATTATTTTGAAATGCTTATTATTATTATTATGGTTATTTACATAATGACTTTTTGTGATGCATTGGTAGAAGTGCTAGCCCTCAAAATTTTACAGTAGGCTCATGATAATATTAGATGCTCTCTGTAATTTTTGTGGCCTCTGAATAGCTAATTTATTAAGGTAGCTAACATACCCTGATGGAAAGCATATTAAATCATTTAAGAATTTAGTTGTGAAACTATTCTTGTTAATGAAATGATATTCATTTGGTATGTGATCGATAGAGCTAGTTTGTTGGCATGATAAGCGTGTTCTTATTTTAAGAGTTGTTGTTGCCTGATGTCTGAATTGTTGCATCATCATTGCATACATATAGTGAACGAATTGGCGGAGATCGTGATTGCCGGCGATCAGGAGTACGAGGAGATCGTCGAGGAATACGAGGAGGAGATCCTCATACCGGAGGATGTCTAAGAGCCACTGCTGACTGACTTTGCTGACACCCCGCCTGCCCAAGACAAGCCTCGGTGCATAACCCTTATTTTGCAAGTCAAGTATGAGTCTTACTAGTGCAGGACCGTGCATAACCCATGAATATATATATTTGTTGTGCTTTTACGTTGCAGGAGTTTTATGATATCCACACATATATATATAGAGAGAGAGCTATTACCCTACAGCTGGCTATAAAATAACTTATTCTGTAGCCACTTTGAGTTACGATAATTGCTATGCTAATTTACGAGATTATAGTAACTCCTTACTATGTGATTTACTATAACATTATGGTAAATATCCCCATGTGTTATAGTAATTCAACTATCGTAAATATATACTGACATTGTCATAAATTAGTACATAAAATTATCGTAAATAGAGGTGGCTGCAAAATAACTTATTTTGTAGCTAGCTATGAGTCTTACTAGTGCAGGACCGTGTAGCCGCTTTGCTTAGATTTATCGGTAGCGTGAGTAACCTGTTGTTATTCACGGCAGGTGGTTATTATTATTATTATTATTATTATTATTATTATTATTATTATTATTATTATTATTATTATTATTATTATTATAACTCCCATGATAAAATGATGGAAAAGGAAATGGTGACAGGGTAGGGATATGATATGGGTATTGGTGGGTGTTACAGGTTGTGTCCCGCGACCATAGGGCATAGCTTGGTTGCACTGTTTTCCTTGTCCGTGTTGATTAAGGACCGTCCGTTGCATGGACCTTAGTCAAGTCATAGATTTATTATCCTGAGCGCATACTTGTTTATGGGAGTGGGAAGGCCTTTTACTATCTATTCATAGGCTCCGGCTCTTTTCGGACCGACTGATTGGGGATAGGGATAAGTGGAGGTCTAGGCACCACTTTAAGGCCGGGCCTCAAGTGTGGGAGCTAGGAGTCCAAGTTTGGACGGAGACCTGGAACCATGACAGGAGTGGAACGAGTTGGTCTCGCTTGTGCTTAGGGTGCAAGTGAGGCGTGTGTTTTTTGAGGTACCCAACTGGGCACATTGATTCGCGAATTGTCGTTTCTGCGTGACGGTACAGCTTGACTACGCTCTAGCACCGTAGTATGAACTGACATATGAAAGATGGAAAAATGGCTCTGATTGTTCAACCCTTGCTTGATAATAGAACATGTGCTTACATAGAATGTTGGATAATTAATTAAACATAACTGCTAATAATCTAATGAAATAAGGATACACTCTTAGTATTGCTTTCTGCAAAATCAAGAACCCACAAGCCATAAAGCCTATCATATCCCTTGAGAGTCGGGAAATACATTCCCAGTCGGGTAAGTCTTGCGAGTACATTGTGTACTTAGGGTTTATTTACCCTTGTTGCAGGTGCAGCTTGAGAAGCTAGCTGTTGTGTGGAGGATTTTTCTGGTGGGCATAGATGGATCCTTGTATTGCTCCGCTAGATGTTTATTTTTTCCGCTGTTTAATTATCGCACTCTTAACTTTGGTACGGTAATAAAGAATTGCTAAGACTCTTTATGTAAGAAATGGACTAAGTATTATAAGCTTATACTCATTATTGGATCCCGGGTGTAAAATTGTGGATTGTTTCGAGTTCTTCCTTGTGGTGTGCTCGATGGAACTGTCTGGTTTAGCTCACTTTCAGGGTGCTCAGTGTCTAGTGGAAGACAAGTGACTCTGAAATATTTGTTGTTTCAAAAGTAAAGTTACGATTTCGAATTCTCTCTTTTTTTAGAATTTTATTATATTGATGCTTTATCACATTGCCTTTTTATGATGTAATTCATAGACCATACACATGGGAATCCTATATCTTTCTTATTCTTCTTCCTTCTATCTATCATCCCTCCTTTTATCCACATCCCTTTAGTTCTGCTTCACGACCTAGAATCAGGTTTCTTTTGTAGAGAAAAAAAATACAGTTGCTATAACTATATGATAGATCTACTCTTTTTTGATAGATGTATTTATTCACATAGTGTGTTAATTCGGACGGTTATGCCACACCCGCCCGGCTCGACACAAATCGTGGTTTTGGTTGAGTGTGTCGGAATCAGGATTGAATAGCTCGGCATAAATCGTGGTTATGGCTGGGCGAGTAGGATTCGGGATTGAATTGAAATAAGACTCTAGCTCCAATGCTCCTATCACAAAATTCAATTCCTGGGTATGTTGGACATGAACTCCGGTTCGAGTTGAATTTCTTCTGCTTTTTTTAGCTACTTATATATTACTGTTTTTGGTTGGATCATTGGGATCTCGACGTGCAGAAGAAGTTTCTGATCTCGCCGAGCTGAACAAGTACACACGTTCTGATCTTGCCGAGTTGAACAAGGCCGCTGAGGGCCATGATGTCGCTGCTCTAGGACGCCGACGCCGATGGCCAGATGCAGCAGCAGGTACTACGCTTTGCTCTGTATAATTCTGAATATACATACTGCCCCACCATGCATGCCATGTCAGTCTTTTAGCACTACGAATCCCGGGTCATGTGTTTCCTATAGCGATTTTGCTTCAGCTATCGCAGCAAGTTGGTGTGGTGCTGCTCCATGTGATTGCTTGCATTGCATACAATGGGTGAGCATGTTGGACGTCCAACTGGAACTACGCGTACACCTACAAGAGAGATGTTTTATTCTGAGAATATAGATCTATTATTAGATGGACTAATACGATGGATGATTAATTTACAAGTCTTGGTTTTACGTTGTACTAATTTTAGCTTTTGTTGGTTTTGCAGAATATGTATTCTTTCAATATTATATCAGACAATGTTGAAAATTTAGATGTCCGACCTTTAAAGAGATCATGTCTTCATGGAAAGATGAAGAACTACAACTACCACCAATAAAGGTAAAAACCATAAATATTTAAATTAGTTTTATATATAATAATAGTTTTCTCACTTATATGATGCTTATATGTTAATTATTTTATTACAAATGGGATGACTATGAACTCAAAAAGCAATTTTTGGGATAGAGACTTTGAATGAAGGATTATAAGTGTGAAGACAACTTACCTACAGTTCAAAACTTCATTCGATGTATCAAAAATACTCAGATTTAGAGATAGTCAAATAGCTTCCTCATATATTTTTTATAATGTAGATGGTTTATTTATGTACAATTATTAGAGCACTTGAAACTGTTGATTATCGAATTAGTCTAAAATCAATTCTTACCCTGTAGTTGTGCTTTAGTTCATCCTCTGCCTTTCCCATATATGTGAGACTCATTTGAAGGGCCCTGCTCCCTCAACAAAGTGGTTATATTTCTTTAATATCTGAAGGATTCTGGTTCCTGCAAGGAGTATCTATATATTGCTTAATAACCACCATGCAACTTAGTACAAGGGTTGGCAAGCAGAATGACTAGCTGCTACTGAAAAGTTTCCTTAGAGCCTACAACAATGCACAACTGGATCTACAGAAGAGCATACCATTATGGACTTAGATTCACCTAGCTCACCGAATTTGCACAAAGCACTGATGAGAGATGCTATGTGGCGGTGAATCATAATTTTCAACAGCCTACATCAGTGAAAGATGAGTCATGAGTCTTTAATTACATTTGCATAGCTGACTAGGCACCGCCGACACTGTAACAAGATGTTTTGGCCACAATAGTACTTGGATTATTCAAATCAGGAAATTAACTAACAATTTGTGAAGTTCTTGAATTTCATGCTAACTAATTTTTTGCACATTTAATTTTTTTGAACAATAAATATAGATATGGGATGCTACCTTGAATCTAAAACTGTATTTTCGAATGGATCAAGTTGTGTTTGGTTTCTCATGATGGTGTGAGGCTGTGATCCAAATTCTAGTTTCTAGGATTTTGTTTTGGTGCACATTGGTTTAGCTTCTATTTCATGTGTTGTTTCTGAAACGACAATAATGTTTCATGAACAGAAGCACTAGAATTGCATCGATCAGGTTCAGTGAAGGAGCAACACATTGATTTTTGTGAGGCTTAGCAGGGTCTTTTCAATTTATAATCACAGCTTGCTTCTGCTGGGCCACTTGACCAATATGTCCCTTTTTTTCTTATAGAAATTATTTTCAGCGGCTTGTATTCTTGTCTGCTCCTTTGGCTATGCTTGTCTTCCAGTCCCAGCAGCAGCTTGCTTGTTGATCTATGATGGCAGTGCAGTGGCCGCTGTTTTCAGTTCCGCCCTGAGCTCTAGAACAGCTGCTCTATAGCTACTGCTCTGCATCTTCGATTTTCCTAAGGAGTTGCTCGTTCGGTTTTCAGGTGTGCAGCAGTAGCTTCTGGTGTTGCAGTTTTTCATCTCGGTCAGTTTCACAGTGTTTCTTCAGGTGACTAATTTTCAGCATGAACAGTTCCTGCAGCTGTTCTATTTATCAACTTGCTACTGCAGTTCAGCAAAACTTAAGTTTTCCAACAGTGTATCATTCCATTGGATTGTGTCACTGTCAAGTAATAGTGTATCAACTAGGTAACTATAGATTGATTAGAGGAGAGATACAACATGTGGATAATTGTAATTTAGCATACATAACTTTTTGTCTGCTCGGCGAGAAAACTGTAATGCTCTCATTTACCGCCCTTGCTCCTATTTACCGCCCTCTGCTTGTCAGTTCGGTCGTTCAGCAGATAACACCATCCGCCACCATAAATCAATTTCTCTAGGGATGGCTTGTCTTTGGAATCCTTGTTAGAGATAGTTCTTGATAAAAAAAAAATAGCTTGATAAATTGGAGAGTCAGAGGGCGGTGGCCTACGCTGCGCGGCTGCGCCTTCACGCGTGCCTGTGTGGAGTGGCGGCGAGGCAAGCCGGGCACTGCTGTGTGTGGTGGCCAATGGAGCGGGGCAGCGGGCACATGTCATGCTAGACCCACTCGAGGGTAAGAGACGCCAAAGCAGGAGTTTTTTTTGGAATGGGCCTAAAAAATCTCTTGGATATTAATTAAGAGCTATTAAAAAGCCTGTAATCTTAATTCAAATTTGCTTTTATCAATCATATTGTACAATAAAAAGGCACATTGGTCAAAATAGACATAAAATAATAATAAAACAAAAAGGGATTTAGAAAATCAAGAAAAAAATGGAAAGTTAAAAGAAATACATAATGGCAGTGCCAATATGAACTTTTACATTAACTATAAAACTTTAAATTAAAATATTAATTTCCTTTTAAATTAATATATATTTTTTCTCCCGTGGCAACACGGGCATATTTGCTAGTATGAAAAAATGTAATTATTTGTGCAAATCAAGTGATATGTAGCTATCAATGCCGGTTGTGATACATTATCATTGTCGGTTGCCCAGTGGGTGCCCATGCATGGATGCTTGGTGGGGATAGTCTCCACCTAATTTTTTCCTGTTTTTGGAGTAGTGTTTGTTTGGTTGTACTTCAACTCACACTAATCCGTATAGGTTAGGAGAGATTGAGATTTACCCCAATTCACATGGGTTGAAAGAGATCAAGATAAAAAAAAGGCTTTATTTTTCACCTCAATCCATTCCAACCGAATCCTTCACATGACACAAAATACCAATTATTTATTAGAGATTGAGTAAATCAGACTCGATCAGCATGTGGCACAAAATATATATTATTTGCACACAAATAATGCAGACAAATTGATCACAAACAAGGTAGTAGGTTAATTAACATAATGGCCGGCCTGTAATACAGGCGACATGGCTAAACTAGCGGGCCACGTTGACTAAATTAGTGGTACCCGAGAGGCGCAGGCGTGTCCCGCAGCTTCATCCCGTAAATCAGACTCGATTATAGCATGTGACACAAATAATGCAGACAAAATGATCACATCACAAACAAGGTAGTAGGTTAATTATTGACATCATGACCGACCCGTAAAATACAGGCGACATTGCTAAGCTAGCAGGCCACGTTGACTAATTAGTGGTACCCGAGAGGCGCAGGCGTGTCCTTCAGCTTCATCCCCTGGTAATGAATGTCCTGCAATGCAATCCAAAGAAACCGATTAATTAGTTGAGATCTGTCAAAGTTGTTCACAAAAAACAGGTGAATTCTTGCAAGCTAGAGTGTCGTACCGATGCGAAGTGGTTGACATCGCGGTGGTGCGCCTCGTCGGCGCGCACGACGGTGACGACGTCCTTGAGCTTGGCGTCGGCGGGGAGGCGCCAGTAGTCGATGGCGATGGCCGGCGCCGGGGTGTTGTCGATGATGCCGGCCTCGAGGTCCTTGAGGTACTCCGTGTAGGAGTGCACGGCCTCTTCCTCGAGGTAGCCGACGAAGCGGTGAGCGAACTTGGGCGAGGCGAGGTAGGCGAGGAAGTAGGCGTTGAAGTAGACGCCCTGCGCGGCGAGCACGAGCGCGCGCTCCCACCACTTGGGCTGCGCCACCTCCAGGAACGTCATGAGGTGCATCCGCTCGTTCTCGGCCTCCTCCAGCAGCGTGCGGATCCAGCCGCCGCTGTGCTCGAAGCGGCGCAGCGAGCGCAGGTGGAGGAGCATGCCGCCCACCATGCCCGGCACGGCCGCCACCGTCTCCAGCAGCAGCGCGTGGCTGGCGTGCCGGCGCTGGAAGAAGAGCTGCTTGGGCACGACCAGCGACTTGACCAGCCAGTAGGCCAGCTTGTCGGGCAGCGCCTTCGGCTCGTGGTGCTTCTTCATGTCGATCGACGTGTCCGCTCTGTACGTGTCCCATGGCTGCACGTATGTAGTACATGAATCGTGTATGAGCGAACAGCAAAGAATCAAACGGTGACCATCACAAATTGGAATTGCGCGGTTGCAAATGTGTAGAGCAGATCAAGTGCTCACCCTGAAGCAGAACCACCTCCACTCCGTGCCGTCCTCCTTCACGAGCTTCCGCGGCTGGATGCCCCAGTAGCTGACGACGGCCTTCTTGTCCTGCCCCTCCGGCGCCGGGGCCTCAGGCTTTTGGCGCTGTTCTTCTGGCGCGGCAGCTTCTTTGGCGGCCTCCACGGCCGTGCTGGACATCCGTGCGGGGAGAATCCTCGCGGCCGCGGGCATGACGCCCCTCGCCGCGAGCCCGGTCGCCGGCTCGGCGGCGAAGAGGCGGGGGCCTAGGTGGCGCAGGAGCGCTGCTCCGGCCATTCGGGAGCTCATGGCTGATGTGGAACTAAACCGTCACATCCGGCAAGTGGCGCGAAATATTTGGAGGAACTGGAAGCTGGAACAGAGACTGGAAGTGTGTGTGTGGATGTGGATGTGCTTTGTTCGCAGGAGTGAAGATCAGATGGCTTTTAGTGCTTTTGGTACAGCGAAACGTCCTTCGATTGTGGAGTGGTTTTATAGGTGAGTGGGACTATTGGACTCGGCCGGCGCCCGGGCGCCCGGCAGCGAAGCTTCTAGGACGGATGGAATAGCGCAGCGGCGCAGCCGCGAGGTGGTTTCGCGATGAGGTAAGCTCGATCCAGGGCAGGCATCTGCTTCCCTCTGTTTTCGTTTAATTTACTGTAGCAATTTGACCGTGTGTTTTTTTTCTACGAACATATATGATTCTTCATTTTACATGCTTGATTAATGTTATATACTTTGAAGTATCTAAGATTTTTTAGAAAAAAAAATAGTTGGTTAAATCTGCTACAGTAAAAAAAGGTTGGTGACAAGAAAACGAAAACGGAGAAAAGTACTGGCTCTGTGCCATAACGTAATATGATTTGACCGACCAAAGGGAGCACGACAAGTTGGCATCGTGTGGTAGCAGCATATCTTCTAAAGACGAAACATGTGGACAAACTCCGGCCGGAGAGCGTGTCACGTCGCCTACAAATCCTCGGCTGTTGGATCTCGATCGAACGACTCAAACCACTCCACAAGTCGCTATATAAGTAGTATTCACGCACTGTACATGCGTCAGCAGAACGGTACACGCGTCAGCCTGAAGGAAATTACTATGCGTACATGAGAAATGTACCAAGAAGATTAAAATAAGCTCTTTCCCTTCCAGAAAATTTTCAAATATACTGGAACCACTCTAGAACCTAACCAAATATTTTCCACTCCTTCTTCATCTAAGAAATCCAAAATAATTTTTAAATTCCTCTCATTCGCGTTTTGTCGATAAACTTAGCAAGTTTATATCTCATCCATTCTAACTCTGAATCATGTAGTTCTTTCACAAAAAAAAACTTTTAAAATAAAACCCTACATATTCAAATCATTTTTTCTAATTTTTGGTGATACCCCTTCTTCATTATCAAAAAATCCAAAAAACAATTTTCAAATTCCTCTCCTTCGGACTTTGCCGATAAACTTAGAAAGTTTATATCTTATCAATCCTAACTCTGAATCTCGTAATTCTTTCACAAAAAATAATCTAAAATAAAACCATACATATTCAAATCATTTTCCTAATTTTCGGTGATTGTCACAAATACAAATAGCCCTTATTCTGAAGAATTCCATTGCCAGCCTAATCTGCATATACCAAGAATTTGTCTCTTTTCTAGCGAACTTCAACATCTATATTCAGCTAAGAGAAAATTTAAAATATATCACAGCCACCTCTTCTTTAATTGCTAAATTAACTCATAATCACATATAAATGCAAATGCTACTGTTGTTATACTGTCATTTTTCTCAACGTAAATTCTAAAGATGTACGAACCTACAAAATCACCATACCAACCGTGAGATCCATCGTATAGCAAATTAATTCTACTACTAATATATATAATATCATTTTCCTCATTGAAAAATCATAAAACTATAGAACCATCGTAAACTCAACACAGGCACATCAAACATGGCTCCGCAACGCAGTGCCCCAAGTTTTCTAGTTCTATTCTATTGTTCAAGTGGCAACAAGTCCATCAGTGACTACCGTGTGTACCAAGTACGGAGTACCAACGACCGCATCAATGTTTAAAAAAAACATGTCAGTAGTGCTACTAGTAAACCATTCTTATAAAAAAAATACAATACCATCTTACTCCATTTCAAATTGTAAGGTGTTTTGTTTTTTTAAAGACACGTAACTTTTGCTATGTATTTAAATATACATTATATCTAGCTAGATACATAGTAAAAATAATATATCTTGAAATGTCAAAACATCTTATAATTTAGAATTAAATTATGTAGGGAGTAGTAAACAATAATCACAATTGCATACTAGCACGCAAAATGGGACAAGGTGAGGTTTAAAAACATGCCAGTATAAAATCATTAGCCAATAAATCCTCGAGGCCTCTGCTAAAAGAAATTGCCAATAGTCCAATACAAACACATTACTAAATAATGCTACATTTATTGCAAAATAAATTTATTTCTAGAATCACCTTAAGTCAAATCAGTTTAAGTTTGACCAACTTTATAGGAAAAATTGACAACACATATGATACCACATAAACATATTATAAAAATTGTATTTCATATATCGAGTGATACCAATTTGATATCATAAATATTGATACTCTTTTCTATAAATTTGATTAAATTAAACTCTTCAAGTTGACTTAATTTGGAACGGATGGAATATAGCACATGTGTCTACAACATCAAATAACTTTTATTAAAATCGTCTAGAAATATATCTTAATAGTGTATTTATTTGCTAATGTAGATGTAGTGTTTAATATACATTTTTTTAATAAACTTAGTCAAAAATAAAGAAGCAAACTAAAGTAACCTTCATTTGCAATAGAAGGAATAGTGTTATGTTCGAATGTTAATGGGAGAAAGAGAACTCAAAACAAATACCATGTTAAAGACTACTCCCCTTTTGTCCTATAATATATAGGAATTTTAAGACGCATGTATCCTCATTTTATTTTATAATTAGACGTTATCATCACTGTGATTAACGGTGATTGTTGGTAAATGGAAGGTATTTAATGCAAAACTGGTTTTTATTCTCTAGAATGTATTATATTTGAGAATAAATTTTGAATGCTAAAATGTACTATATTACAGGACGAAGATAGTAAATGATTTATTACCGGAGTAATATATCCACTACACAGCGAATTCCTTGATACCAGCATGCATGGCTCTGGCCTAGGATATATCTGCTGCGGCATGTTAAAACAATAAATCGTGTGTACAAATTTCAAAAATCAAGTTAAAATATGTGACATTTGGATCAAATGCTTAAATCAATACAAAGACGGATCTTTACACACACTGAATTACTTAATTTGGTTGAATTATATCTTTGTCTGATAGGGAGAGCAAACCTTTTGTCTTCATTTAAGATTGAAGTCAAATTTAGACCGGTCGGGTGGCCCCCTCAGGATTTTAGCATCGAACGGTCTCTCACAGTGTAAAAAGATAAGCAACAACGCAAGAGGGAAAAACACAGATCCCTAATCTAGCCACTAGCAAAATAGAGCTAATCTAACGACTAACATAATGGAGCGTGATTAAAAGATACCAAAAGCATAAGCCAGAAACTTCCAGGGCCTGCTTAGGGAAAATTTACCCTACTAGCTTGCTCTGGATCTATCGTAGTAGCGTGCAGATTAAAAAGGATATCACGCCAAGCAGGCAATTGTTAGAATTCAGAACTCCTTCAATGATACAATACACACAATATATATATATATATATATATATATATATATATATATATATATATATATATATATATATATATATATATATATATATATATATATATATATATATATATATATATATAGGGAGAGTATACTCTATAGCTAGCTACAAAATAAGTTATTTTGTAGCCACCTCTATTTACGATAATTTTATATACTAATTTACGACAATGTCAATATATATTTACGATAGTTGAATTACTATAACACATGGGGATATTTACCATAATGTTATAGTAAATCATATAGTAAGGAGTTACTATAATCTCGTAAATTAGCATAGCAATTATCGTAACTCAAAGTGGCTGCAGAATGAGTTATTTTATAGCCAGATGTAGGGTAATAGGTCTATATATATATATATATATATATATATATATATATATATATATATATATATATATATATATATATATATATATATATATATATATATATATATATATATATATATATATATATATATTGGCGCAACTAACCGGCGGCTAAGTGCATCCTCCAACAGCTAGGCTCCTGATTGTCTTGCACATGGTTTGAGAAAGACCTAGGAAAAATTAGGCGATGTATTAAATACCGTTAGAGGTTATAGTACTTGTACACACTGAGTATCCATCATTTGACCTTTCGGTTTTCTTGCTAGGGCTACTATAATCAGCTTCGCTAATGGGGAAAATATTTTTATTATTTAGTAACATAAGGGCACAGAACTTAGCAACACAAGCATCTAACTAGATTAACTCATCGGTAATGCTGCTTATAGGTCGCCCGTCCATCCAGACGAATCCGTATAAGTCGCCCGCTCGCTTTGCGCGTCGCCCACGCCGCTCCCACCCGAAACTGAACCCGATTGGTTGCGGGGCCCCGAAACCGAAAACCATGGGTGAGAAATCATCCCCGAACCCGAACCCGCAAGACCCGAAACCCGTGGATATCCGACCCGAAACCGCCCCGTTGCCATCCTTACCGGCGACCTCAGCGCCACTCCGAGGCATCGAGCTCCGTGTAGACGAGCCTCCATTTATCCAAGCAGCAAGCAGATGTTACGCTGAAAGCGCATGTTGCAAGAGTATATTTCAAGTATTTTCAGTTTTTTCAGATGTATGTTGCAAGTGTTGTGTATCGATATTGCAAAAGTAGATCGGGATGTTGCATATGTTGTAGTGGCTATACGCATATGTTTCAAGTGTATGTTTTAAATGTTTCAGACGAATGTTGCAAGTGTTTTATCTGGATGTTGCAAAAGTAGTTCTAGATGTTGCATATACATGCATGTTGCAAGCATATGTTTCAAGTTTTTTGGGTGTTTCATACGTATGTTTGCGAGTGTTTAATCTGGATATTGCATATGTTTGCAATGGTTTTCAAATGTTTTTTCAGGCTTTTTCGCAAGTGTTTCAGACGCTTGTTTCAAGCGTTTCATTTGTCTTCTTTTGTATGTTGCAACTGTTGTATCTGGATGTTTCAAATATAGATCAGGTGTTGCACATGGGAAGCGGCCGACGGTGCGGGCCCACTGCTGGTGCGCTCCCTCGCAAGCCCGACGCGCTATACTCTCATTTGCTCCCTTTGCGCGGCAACTCCAATACATCGGATTGTTTTTAGTTGCAAGAAAATGAGAAAATGCTTTCATAGTACTAAGTTCTTGCCCTTGTTTAGTTCCCAATTTGGCCACCCAAATTGCACTATGCAAAAAGGAGATTCCCCATCACATCAAAATGTCGGCAAATGCATGGAGTACTAAATGTAGATGAAATCAAAAACTAATTGCACAGTTTTGCTGTACTTTGCGAGACAAACATTTTGAGTCTAATTAATCATTTTTTGGACAATTTTTTGCACTAAAAAACAAAAGCTGCTACAGTGAACACTGTAGCAGCCAGAGCCGATTCGGCCACCCGAATCCTGGATCTAAACACGGCCCTTGACAAACTTGGGGAGCATTAATTATGAGGCATAATATACTAGAGGTTGTTACCAAAGATCGAGGAATGTATAAACATATTGAACATCATACAAAAATCTGGACCTACGATTCTCTCGTAGCTAGAACCGGAGAACCTTGGGACTGTTTGGATCCCTTGTGTTAACAACTAGTTGCTAAACTTTAGCCCTTAAGGCTCCAAAGAGGACTAAAGTTTGGGCTCATGTTTAACCCATAAGGATCCAAATAGGAGGGCTAACAACTAGCACAGCACATGGGGACGATAGAAAACGCGACAATTAAGTTGGCATGCATGTGGCCTAGTTGGAATGTCCACCACCGACAAGATCCTACTCGACTAAACCCACACGCCACACCCACCATCAAGCATGACGAGAGCAGCACAAGAGGATATGCACCATGCCTGAGAGAGGTTCCCTTCACTCCTTGCAACAGCCACCATCACACCCATCAACCAAGCCCACACCACCACGCAGCCTCCACACCACCGTGCTCATGGCCACCACGCCTCGAGGCATGCAACAGATTCCACACTCTATATACCTGTGCTACCCTTGGCTCATTTGGAGCTTCTCTTGCACCCCTATTGCTACCAGCACTTAATAAAGAGAATAGTGAAACATTAGAGAGATACCAAAACCAAAAGTGAGTATTGAGTGTTAGTCTTAAGTGCCACCATGTTCTTGGTTGTGATTTCTTGAGTTGAAGCTTGAAGAGTTGTTACTCTCGGTGATTGCCATCACCTAGATGGCATGGTAAAGGACTTGGTGATCTTCCTCGATGGAACTATTATGAGGAGGCTCCAAAAGGTTTACACGGTATTGAAAACCACCATGCTAGATTGTCAAACGGGCATTCATTATTGGATGAGAGTTTAACCGAGTCTTAGGACTCTTAATGCTGTAACGTGGATTAGGGGTTGTGGCAACAACTCGATACCATAGGAAAAATCCAGTTGTCTCATCACATCTTTATCTTTCTTGCATTACTAGACCGCACCGGCGAGCCCTATCTGGAGTCACTCTCTAGTGCAGCTCTCCGGTGCTGCAACGATAGAGCTAGCCCTGGTGCATATTTTAGAAACTGCCACCTCCTCTACGTGCATTGTTTCAAAGCTGGTGCACACCGGAAGGTTGGGTTTGAGCATCTGAAAATAGCATGACTGGATCACTATTCGAAAGCTTAGGTGCACCAATGTGGTGCTACAGCGGAGAGCTCCGGCGACCCTAAAAACAGTGCAAACAACGTGTTTTTAAAACCTTTTCAAGCATGCTAACCCCGAGTGATCATTCATAGGATGATCAACACCTTTTAAGCCTAAGGAGGAGCGTTGGGAGGGCACATGTGCACGCGTCGTGACGTGCTGAGCCAAGCCGAGCACGCCCGATCTTGGCCTAATGTGATGTGTTGGACCACCTTTTGTTTCTTAGAGCAATGGGAAAAATGTGTAAATGAGCAATAGTCAGGAAGGGGAAAATGGGTAAAATGTGTGGGTCTAACACTTGTCATATTCGCTTGTCTTATAAGCTGTACTTCTTCAGCCAACGAACAATGTTTTTCTCTTACAACAAATCAGTGAACAGTACAGCCATGACTTTTCAACGAAGTGAACAAGGCGAGCGGCAGAACATGTGTGCATTTACTGTTCTACCCTTTCTCGAACCCATCCAGGCTCATCTCCTCCTTCCTAAATACACTTCCTTATAGGCCTGAGCATTTTGAGCCTGGCCCGAGCTTGATGGGTTTTGGCCCACCCACGAGGCCACGAGCCTTAGTAAGACAGGGCCTAGGCACAGATCATGCCGCCTAGAATTTTTTTCTTGTCTGAAGCCTAGCACGAAATATTTATTTTTGTTATTTTACACTGTAAATTGCACGGGCGGTCCGCCTCGCCCAATGAGACGGTCATAAGCGGGACTTTTTCGGCCCGAAATAATCGGCCTTTTTTGGCTTAGCCCGACCGGGCCCACAAAATGCTCTGGTCCACTTAATTACTCTCTTCTCCAATGAGTTCTTGTGTTTGCTGCTGCTCTTGGCCATCTCCGGCTCAAATCCCTTGCGCGCACAAGGGCTCTCAGTGAGCAACCCCTCGAAACTCCATCTGTCTGTGTACTCCCTTTGTACTCGTAAAGGAAGTCGTTTAGGACAAGGTTTAAGCCAAACCTTGGGAATATAAATCATAAATAACTCTCAAGTTATTGAGTTTGAAAATATGAAAATTATATGAATAGATTTGTCTTGAAAAATACTTTCATAAAAGTATACACATATCACTTTTCGATAAATAATTTTATAGAAATAAGAAGTCAAAGTTATGTTTTGGAGACCGTGTCGCTGTCAAAACGACTTTCTTTATGAGTGCGGAGGGAGTACCTACCTGGTGAACGAACAATCAAGTTTTTGGGAGTGCATCGACAAGATTGCTCTTCCTCACGCTTCTCTGTTCCCGATGACCGCTCGTGGGACTGTACACTGCATACCTCTTCCCCTGCCGAGCCTAGATCAACTAATTCGAGCAAGTCACCATGTCTGAGCATGGTGATAACGCGCCTCCAGCACTGGTTTGGGTCAAGGGTACAACATAAACCTTCACTTGGTATATTCGGTTATGTGTGTTATGGATCTGTTGATAGAAACGACTATAAGCATGTTCGTTAGCATTTCTGAATATATTGTTCCTAGGTCGGTCATGCTTATTTGTGTTATGGTATGTGAGATGTTTTATTTCTAGATTAAAATATGCCAAAAAAAATGATTAAATATTCAACACTATACTCATGCATTGTTATTTCAAATATCTTCAATAGTAGTATGTACAAAGTATACAAGCTACTCGATCCGAGTAGCAAACCAGTCCTGATCGATCTGCTAAGCAACTTTGGCTAGCACAACATATTAAGATTAACGATAGGGTAATAATTGTGTAAAAATGCTGAATTGAGCAGCAGGCCACGTCGACTTGTTAGTGATAACCGAGCGGCGCAGGCGTGTCCCTGAGCTTCATCCCCTGGTAATGGATGTCCTGCGAAATGTATCAGGCAACATAAACCAATGAATTAGCTCGAACTGCTCAAATTAAAGTTGCTCGCAACAATGAATCTTGTCGCAAGGTGTAAGAGTGCGTACCGACGCGAAGTGGTTGACGTCGCGGTGGTGCGCCTCGTCGGCGCGCACGACGGTGACGACGTCCTTGAGCTTGGCGTCGGCGGGGAGGCGCCAGTAGTCGATGGCGATGGCCGGCGCCGGCGAGTTCTCGATGATGCCGGCCTCGAGGTCCTTGAGGTACTCCGTGTACGAGTGCACGGCCTCCTCCTCCAGGTAGCCCACGACGCGGTGCGCGAACTTGGGAGAGAGAAGGTAGCCGACGAAGTAGGCGTTGAAGAAGACGCCCTGCGTGGCGAGCACGAGCGCGCGCTCCCACCAGCGCGGCTGCGTGACCTCGAGGAACGTCATGAGGTGCATGCGCTCGTTCTCGGCCTCCTCGAGCAGCGCGCGGACCCAGCCGCCGCTGTGCTCGAAGCGGCGGAGCGAGCGCAGGTGGAGGAGCATGCCGCCCACCATGCCCGGCACGGCCGCCACCGTCTCGAGCAGCAGCGCGTGGCTGGCGTGCCGGCGCTGGAAGAAGAGGTCCATGGGCACGCGCAGCGACTTGACGATCAGGTACGCCGCCTTGTCGGGCAGCGTCGTCGGCGCGTGGTGCTTCTTCACGTCGATGGACGTGTCCGACGTGTACGCCTCCCACGGCTGCATCACAGCACCAGTCAGTGACAGTTTAGAGATTCATGACTAGTCATGCAACGCAAGCGTCGTTCGTGAAACAGACTGTGATTGATTGCAAAATGTGCACGCAACACTCACCCGGAAGCAGGGCCACTTCCACTCCGTGCCGTCCTCCTTCACGAGCTTGGGCGTCTCAATGCCCCAGTAGCTGACGATGGCCTTCTTGCTCTGCCCGCCTGCTGCCTCCTCCTGCTTCTCGGTGCCGCCGTGCCCGGGCTGTTTTGCACTGGCAGCCTCCGCGGCGGTGCTGGCCATCCGCACGGGGAGAAGCCTCGCGGCCGCGGGCATGATGCCCCTCGCGGTGAGCCCGGACACGGCCGGCTCGGCCGCGAACAGGCGCGGGCCTAGGTGGCGCAGAAGCGCTGCCCCGGCCATGCGAGAGCTCATGGTGTCTGGACGTCTGATGATCAACTAATCACAATCGACTCCTCTCCCAGTCTCCCTGCCCTGTGGGGCAAGAAACCCTTTTTTTCCTGCTACGGACGGAACTGATGATTTGTGATTTTGTTGCTGTAATAAGCATGGAATGGTGGCGCTCTCAGTTGGGGTGGGTTTTATACGTGCGCGCCCTGGGCATGGCTTGGGTACGCCCAGCAGTCCAGCACGATGCTTCCGGCCTTCCGGGGCGGTGCAGCGTTGCGGTGAGCCGTGGTCTCCAAGTGCCGTGCCCGTGCAGGATTGCAGGAAGATGATGTGATCGGGACCGAACTACCGAAGCAATAGAGACGAACCCACCAAGGCACCAATGGATGCGCCCGTGACCGGGCCAGAAAGAGGCTTCCAGGGCCGTTCGCGAGAAATCGTTAATGGTCTGTCATGGACTTCATGGTTGACCCACAACGTGACAGGCAGCGAGCCGCGAACGGGTCCAGGACGTCCGCCCCCGTGCAGCGAGGCGAGCGGGATGCGCGGCTACTGGTCGTCCGTCGTCCGCCTTTGGAGGTCAACCGAGTGGCCGGCGGCGACTTGACCATTCGCCGTGGCTGGAAAAATGGCAATCGAATACGGAAATGGTGCAGCACGTGCAGGTGCGGCAAGTTTGGAACGCACACCAGATTCCATTCAGAAAGGGATATATGGTGTGGGTCTACCGCGAAATGGAGATTAGGTGGAATCTTTCTCGGCCCTTAGGAAAATTCAGTGAAATTGCTCTTCCTCGGCACTAGAGAAAATTCAGTGAAATTGCTCTCGTCTAAAGGTTTCTAGACATGTCGTAACAATTAGCCTGACGGAAAAAGAACGAGAGCAGTAGCAGCAAACAGATATTTGCGCCCTCGAACCAAAGGACACCCCGAAGGCATTCCCCATTTCCCTACCTTAAAACAAAGGACACTCCGAGAGGTTTTTCAGTGCAGTTCGTTCCACCTCACTAGAATAGAAATCATGCATAATCACGGTGCGTGCTCAAATTTATAATGAACACATAGAAAGTATAGTGCTGGTTAGTGGTTACAGATTACAGTTACAGCGGCTGAATGCCAGATTAACTGCGATGATTATCTAGCTTCGCTTGATGAATATGAAACACGTTGTTTGCAACAAAAGATGCAAGTGCAGCACGTGCAGTTGCAGCAAATTTGGAAGTTGGAACGCCGCTGGATCAGAAAAGGGCAAAAGCTCAAGCAGTCTATATGAAATTGGTGATCAAGTGGAATCATTCTCAGCAGTTTGAATCATACACAGAGGAAAAAGATGCATCATCTATGACGTCAGGTTGTCAGCTAGCTGTCCTTAATAAAATGTGGCATGAAAAACACATTTGTCACAGAGTAACAGTGTTGCTAGCATGTACATACTCGTACAACAGAGGATTGATTTCATATCAAAAGAGAGAGAAAAAAAACTTCCTAAATAATTGAATGATATTACAAGTACAATATACACCGGCAAATACATCTACAGGTTAAAAGAACCTCTCCATGAGTTCAGAATCCGACAAAAGTTCTTTCAATCCGATAAATTTGCTATACTGCAAGGTGATCCAGCCAACAGCAGATACATAGGCAACAAGAAGGCAGGCACGCTTCAACCGACTGGTAAATGCTCTGATCCTATGCTTCCTCACAGCCCACCTGGCGGCAGCAAGCAACAATCCATAGAAACCTCTAAATAAGACTGTAATGAACATCGAACTCAGCATGCCGAGCACAACACCTGCTGCTACATATCCAAGCATTCTCTCTGAACTGAAATCTTCTGACACATACATCTCTGAAAACCTGTAACATTTTGATGTAAAGTTAGCCAAATAGGAATCCGAAAACAAAGGGGTATCCAGCTAAACGAGAACAAGGAACCATTTTTGAAAAGCACAGATGTGCCAGTAATTAGCCTAGGCCTAGAAAGGGTGTAAATAAGTTGCTTTGTGCGTGATGTTCCCGATTGGAGAACTGTACTAGCCTGTAGGCCAAAAAGGGATGTCCGAATGTTACAAATAATCGACTGAAGGTAGTGTCACTTAAAATACACGTAGTGGAAGTGCACTACAAGCATACTTAACTTTTGTCCATTTAGAAAAATAATCTGGAAGAGAATACAGCAATAAACTAGCAAACAGATTATACAATTACAGCCATCTAAGCTTCATCGAGTGATCTTTGAATTAGATCAACATTATCATAGGGATTTTGAGAGAAAACATAATACTCACAGTATAAGTATCCTTTTGAGCAGCTCTGTAGTCGAAGGTTCCTCAGCAGTACAATTGAATAGCTTGTCTGAGTGAATATCAGCCTTGTTACTACCTAGCATATATCTGCAGCTGTACGATTCATTGACCTACAAATAAAGGAGGTCATGAAATGGCAATGCAGAAATTGAACTGCCAGTTGACAACTAAACATCACTCAAGCAAAATGTGGTGGCATGACTGAAGATTTGCATGAAAACAGGAGAAACCCTTAGAGCACTTTTATAGTGTGTTAGGACATAGAAAGTAAATACTACTTAAAGGGAACTAGATAACTCGTACTCCCTCCGTTCCAAATTATAAGTCACTTTGACTTTTTTGGTACATCCATTTTACTGTGTATCCAGATATAATATGTCTAGATACATAGCAAATTCTATGTACCAAAAAAGTCAAAACGACTTATAATTTAGAACAGAGGGAGTAGTTAAATACCTTGAACTTTAATGTTGTTGACCATGCGGCACCAAAATCAGGTCGACAGTTATGAGGAAGAGCCTCTTTTGGGGCCTCTGCCACTGCATAAGATACTTGGCCAGAAAAATATTCTGTGTATTCAACCTACAATCCAATTCACAACGCAAATGATATTGAGTCAAATAAACACATACCGCAAGCCTTTGTGAATATTAAAAATACAATAAAATAAGAATGTGTGGTTAACAGGATGCACAAAACTGAATGCTGGTGCACAACGTGTAAGGGTGTGTTTGGATTGAAGGAATAGCGTAGGAAATTTGGAGGAATCGGAAACGGAGGAAAAGGAAACTGAGCGAGTGTTTGGAATGGAGGAATCTCGCAACCTGTTCCTCTGGAATACTATAGCTGGCAAGCAATTTCACGGGAACAAAAGAATCCAGTCTGAACCATTGTTTTGTTTTCCTTCGCTGAAGCCCGAGGCAGCGCGTGTGAACTGAAGGGAAAAAGAGCGGCTAATGCAAGAGAGAGGATCGCTTTTAGTTTGTTTATCTTATTTTTTCACCACTAAAATATAATTAGTACTCATATTTGCCTAACATATTATGATTCCTATGTTATGAATTCCCGTGTTCCAAACAACCTAAATTTTCTATTCCTATGTTTTGAAATCCCATAGTTTTCTACTTTTCATCAATACCATATTCCTGCATTTTTTCCTATTCCTGTGTTTTGAATTCCTTCGTTCCAAACAGGCCCTAAAGTTTTTGCCTTTCTTTGAATATCTGTGAACCTATTGAAACAAACTAGAAACTATGCATAACTTTGGAACCTTGTCAACCAAAACAGAGTATTGTACGGACTAAATCTAGAGGAAATGAGTATCAGAATGGCATCATAACTAAACCCAGTTAACATTGGAATTTTAGCCAATCATCAGCTTTAACAACATTTTTAGAAGTTCTCCTAGAGATATGCTTAGGGAAGTGCATGACAACACAAATTGTAACCTGTAAAACTGAAGCCCAGTAGTAGTCATCATGGCAGCGGAATCTTCTCTTACTCGACGGGTAGAAGATATGCTTAGCTCTATAGTTCAATAATCCAAGCTCACAAACTTTTGATGACCTAAGGTCAACGCCTACAATGTACCAGCAAACGCATCAAGCACAAATGGTATAATGTTGCAGTACAATTTCATCAAACAATTGAAAGGCTAGGCAATTGCATTATAAGCATACTAGATGTGGTACAATGGAACCTTCAGTATCTAATAGAAGAGCACTAGTGGTGCTAATGCAACGCAATTTACTAGCTAACATAGCAAGCTCACACCATCTGAACTGTGTAAAACCGGACGAATGTTAAAAAAATATGTACATCAAAATGACGATTAAGCTTAAATTTGCAGTAAGCTCTTGGAACATATCACATATTCACATAACAGCTAATCTGCGGTATTAATTTCACTAACCTTAACCAAACACTAAGATCTACAAGCTGCAGTTACGGAAATAAATCGGGCAGGGAGTAGCGACTGACCGGTGGAGAGGATGCGGCAGGTGGAGGGCATGGAGACCGATGCAGTGGACGAGAGACCACCAAGCGCGAGCCCAGCGAGCCCGACGAGGAAGGAGAAGAGGAACGATACCGCGATGGGGAAGGCCACCCCGAGGGCGCCACGGAGTGCAGACCTTGGTCGCTGCCGGTTCCGCTCCGATGGCTGTGCCCCATCGCCCGCAGGGGGGCTCGGAGAAGGCGCTGGGGGATCCATCACGTGGATGTGTGATCCATCGCTCCGATGCCGGCGATCGCCGGACGCCGGCGCGGGGAGGGTCTCTGGTTGCAATTGGGCGCAGCGGCTGTGGACCTGTCGTTTTCTTGGGCTTTGGTATCCGCTGACTTTGCAAGACTATTTTGGGCCCTATGTGCAGTGGGCCAGCGGCCTAGCGTGACTTGTAGCATGTCTTCTCTGGACGAACACATGCTTGCATTTTTGTGACAAAAAAGAATAGTACAAGTAGCGATGGAAATGGACGGAAACAGACCGGAAAATACCTTTTCTATTTCTGGAAACGAATAAATGCGGATGAAGATTCAACAGAAACGAACGGAAAAAAGATCACAGCACGAAAATTCAAGTATCATATATGCAGATGAAATAAGCTGCAAACAGATTGTCCTTGTTTCTATCCCTATGTGGCACTGTCAATGCCAACACGGCAACACATCGATTTGCATATTCATTTGGAATAGAAATGCTCACTTCCGAAGATGGAGTGTACCTCCGCGGCACTCCCGTGGGCCGCGCCAGTCAAACTGGTCCATACCAAATTTAGACATGTTTGTCTTCAGCTCACTCGTGTCTGCCATTGGTTTTATCATTTTTGTTACAAACATTTAAGTGGTTTTATCAACAAATAGAGCTGTGGTGTGAGAAGTGTCTCCTTGGTGGAAAAAATTTCACACTTTGGGGATTGCGGCCGTCTGTTGGGCCATTTGGAAAACATGGAATAAGCTTTGCTTTGAGGGCAAACTTATCTAAAATCCTTATATCTATTGTTTGCTATGTTGCGCGCTTATGAGCTATTGGGCAGGTCTATACTTGGCGGAAGACAAGGAAGCTTTGATGACCGGCGTCAATACTACGATGCAGATAGCAATGAAGTTGTTGAACAAGAAATCAAAACCAGACAAGGTGCAGCTACTAGAGGACGGGAGCGACAATGGTCAGGAGGACTAATGCTAGCTCATATGATGGTTTCATGCTGGTGTCTGACTTCTTTTTTGGTGGCTGCTTAGTCTTCGCTGGTTTTTGTTTTGCCTGGTGATCTGTTCGCCAAACTAGCCTTGGTTTGTTGCATGTAGATTTGGGTAATCCTCATAGTCAGTCTCTTAGCTGCCCTCTTTTTACTCTGCTACTCCTGATACTGTATCTGGATGATGTATTTCCTTTATGTCTTTAATGGAAATGGGGGAATCCGTCGGTTCAAAAAAAAAATCAACAAATAGAGCTCAACAAGAAAAAAAAATGAAGGTTACCTTGATTTGCTGTCTACAGAACATTGCACAACCACGAAATAGTAATAAAATAGAAAAGAAAAGTAAGTAAGAGATTACAATAACTTTTTAGGTTTTGTGGAGATTAGAAACGGTTGAAAGGGATTAAATCTCTTACAAGTCGAAATCGCGTACAACCCCCTTGGCCCCTTGAATAGAGGATTAACCAAACAATACCTTAAAGTAGCAGATTGGTTGATGATAACTATATGGAATTTATGCTGATGGATGTAGTGAGACATGTGAAATAAGGCGGTTGAAAGGGATTAAATCTCTTACAAGTCGAAATCGCCCACAACCCCCTTGGCCCCTTGAATAGAGGATTAACAAAACAATACCTTAAAGTAGCAGATTGGTTGATGACAACTATATTGAATTTATGTTGATGGATGCAGTGAGACACGTGAAGGACAACTACAACAATACGGACAAAACAATAATATTTTTAAGTAAAAAATATAAATTATTACAATAGAAAAACTTGCTACCCGCTTCTATTTGCCCATGTAACCTTGCTAGTCATTAAAAAACATTTGTGTCCAGTAATAACAGAAAAAAAATTCAAAGTTCAAATCAGAAACTTTATTTGTTCTATAACAAGTCCATGTCTGATCAAGTTAATAACGTGGTGGCTTCTCGTTAACCTGATTGGCAAGCAGTCGAAGAACAACTATCAATCTAGCCAGGTTTTGGTGGATTATATTTAGCATTAGAATAATGCTCAAAACTCATTATAAATTGTTTTAGCTAATTTAATTTAGAGGTTTCACTATATATTTATATCTAAATAAATAGAAAAATATATACATAAAAAATAATTTATAATTTGAAAAGGAGGGAGTTCATTCTTATTTCACTTTTCCTTCAATGGGTACTCCACTTCAACTTATTATCTCGACCGTGCTCGATCTAGAGTCTAGAGTCTAGACCTGACCATTCTTGCACTACAAACTCCACCCCAATTTGCCAGCATTATTATATTTTCACCCACAACAAAATCTGCACTATACTTATTACGTACACCCGCAAGAAATGGACAGAGTTTTAAAAAAAATAAACCAACGAAGGAACCAAGATGTACATTACAAAGTAACTTTAAACCAGACACGGTACCAACAATGTACAACCTTATTATTAGTTTAGCTTAGGTAACTAAAGACAGGTACCATCTCCCATTTCTTTCGCTTTCACAGTTTCACCCCCTTCACATTCTTTTCACCATGTATAGCGGTATCATCTCCCTAATCTATCCCCCCCAAACATATCTGATTATCCCGTCAGGCCTGAAAATTGCATCAGCTCTTGTCTGATCGCTTGCTACAGATATTCAGCTTGTATCCTCTCCCTGTTCTGCTCCCACCACACCTTTGCCCTCTCCTCGCCGAACCTCTCCCGGCTGCAATGCACACCACAGAAAACATGGAACAGACATGAACCGTGTGATCAAGAATTCAAGATGGATATTGTTTATTGAGTCAGTGATGCTTCCGCAGGTCCATGACTGATCAGTGCCATACATACCTGAAGCGGATGCGGCGGAGCTCGCGGGTGCCGTCGCCGAGCTCGCGGATGGTGAGGCACACGCCCGGCTCGTCCTCCTCGATCCACTCCGTGGCTTCCAGGTCGCTGACGTTGCTGAGGGACACGGAAGCCGCCTCGTCCCGGGACGACGTGGTGGCCCGCGACGGGTCGTAGGACGACGGGCCCCCGCCGCCGCCCATCGCGGACGTGCCGGCCGCCGCCGCGGAGTTGAGCATGTTGAAGTGGTGCGCCCAGACGTGGTCGGACGGGTCGGGCACGGCGTCGGACGCGAAGTATGCCGCCCTGGTTGAATGCGCGGCCGCGTACGGTGCCGACGAGGACCCTGCTGCCGTTGCCTTCAACGACGCGCTCCGGGCGAACGGTTCTTTGCTTGCCACCGGCGGTAGTGGTGGTGGCGGCACTGTGATCGGGCTGCCTCCCCTGCTCGTCGAGCCGCCACGGGAGTAGGACGAGTCCCTCTGCGTGCGTGCATCCAATCCAACACTTTGTCAAGTTAGTTAAAGCGGATCAAAGCAATGGATGCACGCAGTGTGCTGTAGCGATACCGACCAGCACGGAGTCGTCGACGGAGGACACGGGAGTGGAGCACCCTTGCAGCCGCCCGCTGAACGTCACCACGTTGTACAGCTCCACGATGCGGTCGTAGTTCTCGCCCCACCAGCGCTGTGCCTCCCACTTGTTGAACATCTCCCGGCTACGACGACGACGACGTAGTATATGCATGTGCAAGGACGACAGTTAGGAGTTAGTTGCAAGAATCAATGATCTCAATAACATGAGCATGGAAACAGTGGCCTCGTAACGACGACACACCTGAAGCGGATGCGCTTGAGGTCGTTGCCGCCGCTCGGGATGGTGCCGAAGGTGATCTGGACGCCAGGCTCCACCTGCGCCGTCCACTCCCTGGGCACGGCGGCGTCCTCCACAGAGATGACATCGTCCGCCGCCTCCTTGCTCGGAATCCAGCCGCTACTCCCGGGGCTCTTGCGGTTGCTCCTGGTCATGTCCAACGTATCCGACGGCGCGGTTGGCGCCCCACCACCGGCGGCGCCGCCTACCCCCTCCAATGCGGTCCTTGGGTAGTAGTCGTCGCCGAGAACCTTGCTCGCCGGCGCGAAGCCGGTGTCGTCGATGAAGGTGGGGTAGGGGCGGTGGTACCTGCTGCCCCCGCCGCTCCTGAAAGACTGGGTCCCGGCCGTCGCCCCCTTGCACTGCTTGCTGGAGCCGGAGAACTTGAGCACCATGTCCTTGAGCTGAAGACAGCACATCGCATCGTGAGAGCCTAGTTAGCCACCACCACTCGAAGAGTCATTGTCATAGGCCAGAGTGAATGAACAAGTGTAACGCACATAAGTGGTGACTCGAACTAGCATATAAGTAGCTATCAAGTACTGCCCCTGTTCGGTTTTAGTATGCATGCTATTTAGGATTTCTATAAAAGGTCAAATTCGACAAACATTGATCAATATATAAATATAATCAGTCCAATTATATGGACAATTAGTGCGTAAAACCTTTTAACACGATATTGATTTTACAATATAGTATTTGTAAAAAGAAAGTGGTGGTCCAAGTGCATCTGTAAAGATTTTTTTTGAAATCCTAATATGTCTGAAAACGAATATCATAGTGTCAATAGTAACATATCTTGAAGGATCCATGCATGCATGTTGACTGTTGACTAATGAAGGATCCAAAACATGACTACCACCTAGCTAATGATGGAGTACTCAACAAAGCATACCCGTAACGCACACGCTTAAATCAAAGCAGCTACGTCGATTAGCAGGCTGAACACGGCTACAGATTACAGATTAGAAGAAGAAAAAGAAAGAAAACAGGCTGAAGAATTGCAACTCTCGCAGAGACAGAGGACCACTCTAGCTATCTGATTCATTCTAGGGACACACAGGGGGCCGGGGCAAATCTTTACCCTTTTGTCCGCAACAAGGAACCATGCTGTGTCACAGTGTCATGCATGCATGCATGCAAGGATTGCGGCTCGCCGGCTCATAATGGCAGGCACGCAGCAGCATATGGCCTGGCCCCTCCTGTGATGTGCGGTTGCAAGTGCGCGACGCGTGCATGTGTTATGCGTTGCGTGCGCGCACGGAAAGACGACTACAGCCGCAGATGCCTGGGTCGCCGTGGCAAGGCACGTCGGCACGTCGACGTCGCGGCATGATCCGCGCCCCGTGTCTGCGTGCGTGACCAGGGCGCGGCCGGCCGGCCGGCAGGGGGAGGCCCAGGCTGGGCCCTAGGTGTGGGGGGCGCTGCTTGCTGGCAGGCCGAGGCCGTGGACGTGGACCACGCGCGCGCGGCCGCCGTGTACCGCGGCGCCGGCCTTTATTCGATGGCGAATGCCGATTGCCGAGAGCTCAAGAAACGACAGCAACAAGCAAATCCCAGTACGTGTATGTCCCAGGTTCCATACACTGCAGCCGCGGCATGCCTTTCCACGAGGAAAAGAGGCAGCCAGGGCGTGATCCTGTAGTGGCTGAAGCGGCGCAGCATATAGCATGGAGCGTAGCCTGGCCTTTTCCTTTCGGGCAAAGAGAATGAGTGATCAGTGGTGTGGCGAGTGAATAAAGGTAGCGTAGTAGGGGAATGTTTGGGAGCGAACTCTCAAATCCGGCACAGGCGGCAAAGCGTTGGCAAGCTGCAAAGGCGGCACCGGCCGAGGGGATGGGGGGGATCCAAGCAAGAAAAGGGCCCCGGCTGCATGCTTCTCAATAGATAGCAGGTATCCCCCACCACACAGGCATCCACTCATATCCTCCCTTGACCGGCTTTATTTGCCGATGAGGTGAGGAAAACTAACGCCGTGAGCATGCATGCATGTCCTGCAAGCTTAGTATGTAGACTGATAAAAGGGGATTGATCGCTGGCATTCACGCTGCGCTTTTGGGCGTGCATGGTTTAGCAGCAGTCTTATCACTGCAGCAAATAAAGCTTGACAAAACAGCTGTTGTTGTAGCTACCTCTGTTCAAAGCAAGTCGCTTCTGTGGCCAGCTGAATGCTTTCATCAGGGGCCATACATGGCTAATGGCTTTGAGTGTACTCCGTAGCAGTGTGGTAAATACGTACGTACGTATAAGGGGGAAAAGGAAAAGCTACAGCTAGCTGGAGGCTGATCGTCGGCCGTCGCTCACAAGGACCAACGAACGGAAAGGCATGCATGCAGAGAGTTCGTTTTGTGGTTTGGCTGGAGGGATGGACGACGACGACAAGGACAAAGCAAATGACCTTCGAAGACGACGAGCGAGCGAGCGAGCTAGGCGTGACGACCGGTGATGTGTAGGCGTCCAATTGAAGGCTCTGGCTCTGCGTACGTGCGTGGGGCGGCGGAACTACTCCTGTGACTCAGTAGCGGGCGCTAGCCAAGTACTCGTAGGATCGATGCGCGCAGAGACAGCCAGCAGGGAGGAGTTGGCGATGCGCCGATGCGTTGTTTGTCTCATGCGCCTTCGTCAACCACGCACCGGGGCCCTTTTGGATGTAATTGGCGTCGTCCTCCTGCACGGCTGCACGGTGCGGTTAGGCTGGGAATTCAATTCGGTTGCGGGTTGCGACACGGCCCGGCGCCGCAGCCCGGAGGCGTCCACCACTGGCCTTGGCCCTTTGCTTGGGCGGGCAATTCCTATCGATCCTAGCGGCATGTTGTTAGCACAGTGGCGTGCACAGCGCCGCAGGCAGTGGTGTGCGTGTAGCTCGCTTGTCAGTCAGATAGTACTACTACTACTATAGCTAGCGAGCGAGTCTTTCAAAAGAGTAATAATACGTACAACGTAGCAGTGACAGTAGCATGCATGTAGAGAGGAAGATATCCGCTCGGGCTGTGTTTGGTTGGCGTGAAAAGGGTGAAAAATGTACTGTAACATGTTTTGGTTTTATTTGACAAATAGTGTCCAACCGTTGACTAATTAGGTTTAAAACGTTCGTCTCGCAAAGGACAACCAAACTGTATAATTAGTTTTTTAATTTCATCTATATTTAATACTTCATGCATGTATCGCAAGTTTGATGTGACGTGAATTTTTTTTGTATAGTGTATTTTTTTTTGGAGAAACTAAACACAGCCTCAATAAAAAAAAATGTACGTAGGGATCTCAGATGTGATAGAGATGGATGTGGCCGGTACCTGTGAGGTGAGAGACTTGACGGCTTCTTTGCCGTGATGAGGCGTCGTGGCCGCGGCACGGGAGCCGTCCTCTCCGCCTTCCTTCGACGAGCACGCAATGCATGCCAGCATCTTCAGTTGCCCTTAGCTTGCTAGCTAGTCACTGCTGTAGATCGTCTATCTACTACAACCTGCAACTGTTGCAAGAGGTGGTTAAAGTTTCATATATACCGTATATGTCTTCGAGAAGTGAAATCAAGATAGAGATAAACAATTAATAAGTATATCTATCTATATCTGCAGCTAGTAGAATTACAAACGCGTCCGCACGTTGAATATGTGCACGCATGGATTCGATCCATTGTCAAACTCGCTCGAACCATGCAATCCACACAAAAACTAGCCACCACGTCCTAGAGATGTACTCCCTCCGTCCTAAAAATATCTGTCTTTTACTTCCCGGGAAACAACTTTGACTGAATATGTATAAAAAATATTAACACTTATAGTACATAATTAATATCATTATATAGATGTTTGAATCTAGTTTTTTAAGAAATTTATTTAGAAATACAGATATTGCACGTATTTTTTACAAAATCGAGTCAAACTTTTGACACGGAAACCAACGAAGACAGTTAATTGGGGATAGAGGAAGTATACTGGATGTGGTACACCATTTGTCTATGGTAAAATAATACATGCAGGGCCGGCATGTGGTACACCATTTCTATGTCAGCGTGTAACACAGTAAAATGCAAACCAGACTCGCATTGCCCTGCTGACATCATGCCATAAATAAATACTGTATAAAGTACAACGACAACGACCACTGTATCTGCGCGCTATCACTGTGTTGAGTCGCTAGAGCACAAACAGTAACAGCACCAGGGCAGGCCGGTGACCGCGCACGAACAAACGACGAACCGTACCTGTGCCCGCGTGGACAAGGCATCCGTCCCTCCCTACATCACACACCACACGCCGGCAACGGAAGCCTTGTCCCGTCCAGGGGGCAACTCAACACTGCAGATGCGAGGCACTGTACAGGCGGCTAGCTAGGGGAGGACAGCAAGTTGGAGAATCCACGCCGCAGATAGTAGAACAGTAGAGCTTGCGTGCAGTTCCACCGGCGCTAGACGAAAACGAGGCAGGCACGGCGGCAGATCGACCGAGGTCGAGGGAAGCAGCAGCATAAACAAATGGAAGCGGAGCGAGCAAGCAACGCCATGCCAATGCCAGTGAATCAGCTTCACTTCACACATGCTGTTGTTCCCCCAACACGAACAGTAAAGGCAATGGGCGGATGCATGCCACAACTGTTGTTGTCGTGCCTGCATGCATACGATGCAGAGCGGCACCGGCAGGTAAATACTCCTACGGCGTAGAGCGCGGGCAGCGAAGCTTCTCATGTTTTTGTTTAAATGCCCGTGTAATCTAGCAGGCGTATGGGGAAGACTCCAAACGAAGCAGCAGCAGCCAGCAGCCAGAGCAGCTCGGCGCACGAGGCGTACTACGTCCCAGTCGCAGTCGCAGATGGGAGTAGCAACAGTCTACTGCTGCTGGCGTGCTCCCCTTCTCTCTTGCCGAGATCAGCGTACTGCCTGCCTGGACTTTATTGGTCTCCTCAGCGCCGTCCGGGCCCCGTTAAGCGCCCAGCAGCCAGCGAGGCAACAACGGGCCGGACCCGCCTAAGATTTTACTCTACTACTAGCAGCACAAGGATTTTTTTAATTCCTTCCAATCCGTTAGAATTTATGACGTGCTGCAGATGCTATCGCGACGAAACGTTTACGACCTGCGGGCTGCGGCGGCGCTGCCTTGCCAACCAACCTTAAACCTTGCCAGGTGATAATTGAATACCACGACTACGAGACGGCGATACGCCGATACTTGCAGGCACGGTAACTGATACACACACAATAGCTAGAGAGTGTGTCCGTGTTTGCAGCGTCCGCGAAGTCACCCGCCGTGCAAACAGTGCGCGCGCCCCCACAGGCCACAGCCGCCGCGCCAGCAGCTAGCGGTTTGCATTGCCCGCGTACGGTTCCTCCGTTCCCCGGCTGGCCGCCGGCGCCGGCCGGGTCGACGAACCGGACCGACCAAGGCGTACGATTTGGGATCGGAGTCACCCACCCGATAGAGGATAACGCAATCACCGGCCCAACTAAAAACTACTCCGTAGGATATATCGCTTTTTTAACTTCTTCAACCACGAAATAGAACAGAACAAGAGATCGAGCGAACAAAGCAGAACAACAGAAAGAAAGAGAGAGAGAAAAAAAAGGAGAGGAGCTGTCAGCGTTAGTTGTACCAGGAGGTGCTTGCTGTCGATGTCGATCTTGAGCTCTGTAAAACAACACCGCGACGACGATGCCACGGCAACAAACTGGGTAGAAACAGTGAAAAAGGTTAGGATTTGGTTCAGAGGAACAAAACCATTGTAATGCCTGCAAGCTAGGACCAAACAGGCCATGGGAATCCACCCGAGCATGCAGTAGTGCGGGTGCCTTACCAGCAGAGGAAGAATAGAATCCACGCCCGGGCGGTGATCTCAAGATCGAGGTCTCCCTCGCCGAGAGGAGACGAGCGATGTGGGTGGAGAACGGGATGGGGAAGGCGGCCTCGTGCGCTCGGCTGGGCTGGACTCTTCTTTTTAAAGGCCTCCGCCGACCCCTTACGACGACAACACCAGACTGGTGACTAGGACCGGAGCTGACGTGGAGGGAAGAGAGAAGTCGCAGGACGCGAATCATCATCACTTGCGACTCTTTCGTCGCTAAACTCGGGTCGGACCGCGTGAATGAATCGGGAAAAGCCACAGGGTTCGTGGGACCGTGCTGCTCTTCTTCAATTCGGCTCCTGGTTGCCCGCGGTATTCGGGAGCAAGTGAGAGCAGCAGCACCGGGTAGGGAACATGTTCAGGGGAGCGGCGGCGATGGTCTATGGATTCATGCGAAATCAATCAACGCAGAATTAAGACTGCGGTAGAAAATTCACGAGAAGTTGGAGAAAGAAAAACTGCAGCTCTCTAATATTAGATGATTGTGTACGGACATGAATCCGCAACAATGTCCATGGCTGCTCTATATAGACTAATTTTTTTTTTCCCAGCAAGTGCTGTGTTGACCCTTGCCCGATATGATCGGTGAACCGATCCACCACTTTCCTATATGTGTTCCTTTGCTCCCCATCTTTCGGGGCGATTTAAAGAAATATCCATACAGATAATATTTATTATATTAATAAAAACCGTCACCATTATCAAGCTTAGCTAATACCATAGCCTAAGTATCGATGCGGCACCCAACGTTGCCGTTACCGAGCTTAGCTGGTGCCATACTGCACCAAAAATTTCCGTTACAAGCTTAGCTAGTGCCATGTTCTACGGCTTCGTTTCCAAGCTTAGTCAGTGCCATACTGCACCAAAAGTTGCCGTTACAAGCTTAGCTGGTGCCATGTTATACCGCACCATCACTCGCTCTGATCTCACATAGTTTTGTTGTAAGCGCCATACTAACCCACGTCGAGTTAATAGAATATTTGTCGTTAGCGTAGCATTGGCTTATTGTGCTAACCAATAACTTCATCTCGGCTACATCGGACATTTGCTATATGCTTAGCCAACAACACCAGGTTGGCAGCACCATCACTCTATGCAATGTAGCTCTCAAGGGCACATACCACCTATCCATCGACAACACTAGGCCGTCAGATCCATCACTATAAGCAACATAGTTTTTAGGGGCACATGCCTGGCCTATACATCAATTAATTGATTAAAATGGTACTCTAGCCCAACTGCATCTTTTTTCTTGATCCTTTTTTCATTTTCTAGAAAGTTAGGTCCATGATACCAAATAGACGACAATGAAAGGGTAGTGTTAACAATGATAATGCTATAGCTTCGCTGAGAGGCTTGCACCAAAAACTTATATTGATGTGACAAACCAAGAGCTAAATCTCCGTATACTCCATTAGATTGGTCCCAATGGTAGTGATGGATTTACTTCCTCCGATTACAAATAAGTGACGTTTATTTTATAACTTTGACATATACTATTAATTTTATTAAAAAACATCATGATTATTAAGATTACACAATACCACGGCCTATTATCAATTTGGCACCAGCTATTGACGTTGTCATTATAGATCTTAGACAACCAATGCCACACTGTACTACACAATCAGTCACATATCCAACAAATGGTTTTTGTCGTAAGTGTAGCGCTGGAACATCTGGTTACGCAACCATGCCACATCGACTACATAGCATCGTTGTCGTTAGTATGGCATTGGCTTATTGTGCTAGCTAATAGCTTTGTCTTGGATACGTAGCACCTTTGCATAAGCTTAGCCAACACCAAGTTGTTGGGTCCATTGCCAACATAGCTCTTATTAGAGGCACATGCCACCTATCCGTCAACATGGTTCATCAAAGTTTTACTCTAGTCCATCTGTCATGTATCAATTTGGCACCAATCATTGTCGTTATAGAGCTTAGCCAACTAATGCCACACCACACTATAAAATCACTCGCCATGCGTTACTAGAGCACCTAGTTACGCAACCATCCCGCATCGACTACATAGTGTATTTGTCGTTAGTATGACATTCTTATTTTGCTAGCTAGTACTTTGTCCTGGATACAAAGAACATTTGTCACATGCTTAGCAAACACCAAGTTGTTGGGTCCATTGCCGTGCAATGTAGCTCTCAGGGGCACATGCCACCTATCCGTCGACATACTTCATTAAAGTTGTGCTCTAGCCCATCTACCATGCTTAGTTTTCTTTTTGGTCCTATTGCCATTTTCTAGAAAGTTAGACCCATGGGGCCGGAGAGAACAATTGTCAATAGACAATAGTGAAAGGTTAGTGTTAACGATGACAATAGCACAACTTCATTAAATGCCATCCAATAATAACATTAAGATTGATGTGTGAAAAAAATAGAACTAATTCTTCACATTGTCTAGTGGATTGGTCTCCATGATGGTGACAAATCTACTTCCTCCAATCATAAATAAATGAAGTATTAAGGACATCTAAAGTCAACTATTCAAAATTGATATTATTTTTTATTATAATATATCTATAAAGTATAGAAAATGTATATTTCTAAGCTATCAATTTATCTATATCACTTCCAAGGCTTCAAATCCGATGTACAGAAGTTATTTTGTAGCCATGTTTGGAATAATTGACTTGACAACACAAAACATAACTTTTTTTCTTCTTTTAGGACCGTTTAGAGAAGTATCTATATATGTGTTTTTAATTTTATAAAAATCATGATGATTATCAATCTCAGATGATACCTTGGTGGATGGATCAATTTGGCACCAACTGTTGTCGTTGATGTTATAGAGCTTAGCCAACTAATGCCACACTAAACTACACAATAACTCATCAGTCCAACAAATATTTATTGTCGTAAGTGCATTACTAGAACACCTATTTACGCAACCATCCCACATCGACGACATAGTGTATTTGTCGTTACCATGAAATTGGCTTATTGTGCTAGCTAATAACTTTTGTTTTGGATATATAGAGCCTTTGACATATGATTATCCAACACCAAACTGTCGGATTCATTGCCACTATTAACGATAAGATTGATATGTGAGAAAAAAAGCTAGAACTAAATCTTCATGTAGTCTAATGGATTGATCCCCATGATGATAACAGATCTACTTTCTCCTATCATCATTGTAGACATCTTTAACACTTAATTTAGTATCAATTAGATATATTACACTTGAAAATAGTATCAATTAAGTGTTAAAGATGTCTAAAGTCAACTATTCGAAATTGATACTATTTTTATTGTAATATGTCTATAAAGTTTAGAAAATGTACATTTCTAAGCTACCTTTTTAGACAAATATATCTATTTCACTAATAAGCATTCAAATCTGATGCACAAAAGTTATTATGTAGCCAAGTTTAGAATAATCGACTTGATAACATAACAACATAACTTATTTTTTAATCTTTTAGGACCATTTAGAGAAGTATCAATATACATGTTGTTCATTTTTTATAAAAATCATGATGATTATCAAGCTTAGATGATACCACGGCCTATCTATCAATTTGGCACCAGTTGTTGCCGTTGTCGTTATAGACCTTAGCCAACTAATGCCACATTACACTACATAATCCACTCGCCTGGTCCAACAAATGTTTTTTGTCGTAAGCGTGGTACTGGAACACCTAGTTACGCAAACATCCCGCATCGACTACATAGTGTATTTGTTGTTAGTATGGCATTAGCCTATTTTGCTAGCTAGTAACTTTGTCTTGGATACATAGAACCTTTGTCGTATGCTTAGCCACAACCAAGTTGTTCGGTCCATTGCCATGCAATATAGCTCTCATGGGCACATGCCGCCTGTCCATCGACATACTTCATTAAAGTCGTCCTCTTGCCCATCTACCATGCTTAGTGTTCTTTTCGGTCCAACTTTCATTTTCTACTAAGTTAGGCCCATGGGGCTGATGAGAACAATCAAAAGGCGACATCAAAAGGTTAGTGTTAACTATGATAATAATACAACTCCATTTAAAGGCTTCCACTAATAACTCTAAGATTGATGCGTGAAAAAAATTGGAACTAAATCTTCATATAGTCTAGTGGATTGGTCTCTGTGATGGTGACAGATCTACTTCATCCATTCATAAAAAATAAAGTATTAGGATGTCTAAAGTCAAGTATTCAAAATTGATACTATTATTTATTATAATATACCTATAAAGTATAGAAAATGTATATTTCTAAGCTATCTTCAGATAAATCTATCTATATCACTACCAAGCCTTCAAATCCGATATAGATAGATCTGTAAATGTCTTGTATTCGTTCTTAGTTGATGCTGCATATATAGGTGAGAGGTTATCTTCATTAGTAATAAAAAAATGCTCAATTTGAGAAATGCATGTTCAATAAAAGTAGATATAATTTGTCACATATAGTTATTGTAGTGAATAAAATTTGTCCTCAAGTCATTACAAGTTACAACCATTGAACCATATTTGTCATCATAATAAAAATTGTAACTTTGGCAAGAATAAATATCTAGAAAGTTAGAGGTTGCATCCAAAATGTTTGTTTTATGCCTCGATGGACATATTCACACCGACCTTGATATAGTCCGATTCAGAGCTGTATTGTCAAAAACACTTTATTCATTGAAATAAACCTTACAATGAATCTCTCAGAGAAGTACTACATATTACGCGTGGACTGCCAGCCACAAAGTGTTTGTTGGAGATTTTGTTGCTGCCAATTTCTTTTAGAGGGTGTGATTCAGTTGCCATGCTTTTAGACGGGAGGGAAACAAACATTGAAGATCACATCATCAACTCTATCTCTCTGCTTCTGTTGCACGATGGCATCAGCTATCTTTGTTGTACTAGTAACCAAAGTCTGTTCAACACATGACAAGTAAATTTGTCATCAGCATACAATATGTTCATTCAACAGCTTATATATGATGAAGTAGAACGACGTGCATCGTATCCATTCTCCAAAAGAAAAGCGATGTCTTGTACTCATCCGTGGTCGTACACTAGAACTCGTTCACAATTCTATCGGCGATTCACGCTCTTTCATTTCGTTACATTCCCAATTTGATATCATATAAAAGTATGCGTGGGGCAGCGAATGAAGTCGCTCTCGACCGTGAGATCGTTCCCCGGTACGACCATGGTCCATGGTCGCCGCAAAACCTGTCTTCGATGACACGTGGGTCCAACGGATCCCGCCGTCGTCGGATCTGGGGCGTGTGCTGACTCCCCTGAGCGCGGGACCCACCCGTTCGGCTGGCTGGTGGCTGGTGGCTGGTGGCTGATTTATTGTGAGAGAAAAATACTGCTGGCTGGCTGGTGGCTGGTGGCTGGTGCTGAACTGGTGTGAGAGAAAAACACTGCTGGCTGGCTGGCAACCAGCCAGCCGAACCTGTGGGCTGTCGTCTTGTGTGTGCCCACCTCACCTGAGCCTATACATACGGTAGCAAAAGTACTCGTAGCAACGATATGCGTGGGCCCCGGCCGTCGGGAGCAGCCGAGGACGGTGGACGGAGCGCAGGCTGCTGAACCGCGCCTGCTCGCCTGGCCGTGGCGTCATCCTGGCGGCTGGCCGCCGTCCTCGTCGTCTCCACGTCACGGCTCACACGGGCATCGTGACGGCGAGCTGAACGCTGCCGCCGCCCGAGAGCTACGTCTACGTGCGTACTGCGTACGGACATAACATGCGAAATGGAAAGTTCGGGAAATCTCGTAGTTGCCGTCTGGTGTCTGCAATTGGAATTGGGCCATTTTGTTCGCACATTGCAGTGCAGCTCAAGCTAATTTTGTACTTGCTTCCACGAATGAATGGATAATTTAGGATTGTTATTAATTAAAATGGATGCGTTTAGCCACTGATACCACACCGTTAATTTTTTTAAGAATGGAAGCATTTTTTTTAAAAAAAATGATGAAGCCTTATTTCGATAGATTTTTTTATAACTACCCAGAACATCATTTTTATTGGGACAAATTTTAAATCAAAGAACATTATTTTTTTGGGGGACAGAGGGAGTATAAGGGATTTTAGAAGACAAGAGATATCACAAATCTAGCATTCCATAAAATACTCCATTAGTTAAGGGATTCCAAGTGATTTTTTTTAAAAAAAACAAATGTTATATCGTCAGTTAACATTCATGAACTAATCTCCATTAGTCAAGGTGATGATAATGTCTGATTAAAAAATAATAAAGTAAGGGTATATGTGTTTTTGTGTATATTTTTAAAATTTATCTTAACACCTTTAGAATACACTATATATGACCGAGGAGTATTTTCACACATTAATGACCTCTACTGAAGGCAAATACATGTAAGGAGTAGTAGCATGCGAAAAGTTCAACGCTCACATGTCGAGTTAAAACTTGAAATAGAACTAGTGTACTCCACTGCTCTCTCCGTTTCTTTATATCTGTTATCGTTAGTGTGCGTATCACAAGTTTAACTTGATTTATAGAAAATACGTGTAACATTTGTATCTCTAAATAAATTTATTAAAAACTAGATTCAAAGATCTTTTCAATAATACTAATTATGTTCTATAAATATTAATATTTTTAATATATATTTAGTTAAAGTTATTTATCGGGAAGCGCAAATGACAGAAATTTAGGGACAGAGGAAGTAGACGATAAAATTGTAGGGAGCACGGTCACTTTTATATGGTATATAAGTACATTAGCAAAAAGAAATATGGTATACTCCGTCGTTCCAAAAAGAGCGACGTTTTTTTACTTCCAGACATCGTGTTTAACTGTTCGTCTTATTTAAAAATTTTATATAAATTATAAAATAAATAAATCATTATTAAAGTATATCTAATGATAAAATAAGTCATAACAAAATAGATGATATTTGTAAAAAAAATTAAATAAGACGAATGGTCAAACAAAATGTCTGTAAGTCAAAAACTATATATATATATATATATATATATATATATATATTATATTTATATTTTGATTGATTGACGGAGGGAGTAAGTACGTTCTGACAAGCTACTAGTACAGTACCTACTGAGTAGTGAAGCCGTACTGAGCACACGCATGAAGGCTTTGCATGCACAGCCGAAAGCCGATCTCGACTAGTCTAATCTGTTCGAACCGTCGCACACATCCGATGATCACAACAGTTAGATTCCCGCTTAAATGCACGAGGCTACCCATGTGTACGGCACTACTAGTCTCGTGCGCTATTCGTTCCAACATTTTTTAGACTTGTCTCAGCTGTTCAGACGCGCAAGACAAATATTTGGGACCTTTCTTCTCTGCTCTGTCCGGCGGCACAGGCCGCTGCAAGCAATCGTGCGTAATGCTCCTACAGTGACCGAGCAGGCTGGACCGCTGCAGCCTGGAGTGGACGGACGGTGCTTCAGATTCGGCTTGACCAAGCAATGCCCCGAGACCAAAAAAAAAAAAAAGTAAGAAAAAAAATCCATAAAATACTTAGTCTGGACATACTACTCCTAGTACTCTAGTAGTATATCTATACATCTTTCTGCTTTCGTGCGTTCAGAGTTCAGAGTTGAGCGTTCAAAAAGACCTTGGCGTGCATGAATTGGTGGCTCTGGCAAACGTATTGCGGCTGTCTAATCCTGAATGTGCATGCGTGGTTTCTTGAGAAAGCTCAAGGGAAAGAAAGCATATACGTACACTTGTGCCAACGTTAGGACGACAGAACAAAAGCTAAAGATGAAAGCGGGCAATGTGACTGAATGATAGTTCCTTCTTGAGAAGGCAAAAAGGAGCGAGAGCAGCTTAGCGTACATTACCGTGGTCGTGGTGGTATCAATACCATCATCATCAGGTTTTTCTGATATCCGCCTGAAATGGGCGCCTATCCGTGCCACTGCAAGTCTTTCGAGAGGGCAAAAGAAAGAAAAATGAAACAATAAATGCTCCGGTCGCAACCCCCCAAACCCCAACAGGATTTTTTTTTTCTGATCCCGACGAGGCAGGCGAAAGCAGATTCCCCCGTCAGACGCCCGGCCGGCAGATCACCTCGCGCAGGCGTCCTCCTTTATTTTCTCCTCCGGCCGGCCGGCCACGGGGCCGAGGCCGACGCACGCATGCTGGGCTGCTGGCGCAGTGACGCGCGCGCGCGAGCGAGCACTCCCTCCCGCGCGTCCTCTCCTCCCGCATTTTGATGCCGTCACCGTCCAATCCTAACAGCGGGGAGCGGGCAGGCCCAGCACAATGCGCACACGGGCGGACACGGCGCCGGGCACACCACGTGCCTCCTCCGGGGCTCCCGGCTCCTCGGCGCGCGCCCCGGCGCCGCGTGGCGTGGTGCGGTCCAAGTCCAAGTCCAGTTGGCAAATCAGGCGCGTCAGTGCCGGGTACGGGCGTCGGGTTTCACGGCGATTTGGATCGTGTCGGGCGGGCGGGCGTTGCCATGCCATTGCCAACGGGGCCGGTGCGCGGCTGCCAGAGCGGCAGGTGCATCGTGCATGCATGCAACGCAAGCAGCATGCGTAATAAGGGTCCAGTGATCCAGCTGAACTGAAATAGGAGTAGGCTGCGCTGCGTGCATGCCACGGTCGCAACTTTTGATGCGCCGTACTTAGCTAGGCCGGGGCGACCCGGCTGGCTAGCCTGCTGCTCGTGCTAGAGCCCATGGTAGTCTGTAGGCTCTAGCCCACTGTGGCACTGTGCCAAGCTTTGACCTCCAGCGGCTTGGTATGGTATCGCACGCAGTCCCTCCGCTCCCGCTGCAAGTGCAAGGTCGCGCTGCTTTATGTCCACTACCAACTGCTGTAGCCACCCGGCGTCTAGCGCTACGGATTGGATCACAACTTGTTTCTAGTAGTAGTACCTGATGACTGATGAGTGCTGGACCGCGCTAGCGCAGAGAATAGATGTGCATCGACGCGTCAGGCCGCATTGGCTCTGGCCGTGTTTTGTTCTCTCTGTTTTCGCGCTCGATGCGGCGCCAAAGGGAACGGGGTGGATCGGGGCCGAAAACGACTAGACGTCGGGGAGGTGGTGGAGGCGCGTGTTGGTGGAGCGGACAAATCGAGGTTTTTTCCGTCCATGAGAAAGCCGCGCGAGGCCGAGCAAATCTTTGGGGCCGGCCCCAAAGGGAGGCGTGGCGAGGCGAGCCAAGGCTCGCGCGCGGCGGGCCGGCGGTACATACACATTGGTACCTGGAGGTGGTTTGCCCGAGCCGGGAGGGACGACGGGTCGCGTTGGTGGGTGCGGCCGCCGGATGGGGTCGGTGGTGGTGGTCTGGTCACTGCTGGTCTGCTGGACGAGGATCACGTTGCCCAGATCAGCCTTTGGGAAAAGGCCACTCGAGTCCAGTCCAGTTCAGTCCAGTCGTGCTGGCTTGGCTGTTGGCTCGCTCCGCCGCGCGCGCTCCAAGTCGGAGCGGAGCGGACTGTTGACCCACGAGCGTGACTGATTGCAGTTCTCCCGAGCACACTGCACACAGCCCGCGCGGCTGCCGGTCAAGAGCGGCCACGTTGCGGCGCCCACCGGCGTCCCCCCGCCGCCGTGATGACACGCACGAGCACGAGCACAGGCATGTATATATATGCCCAGGTCGCGTCAACAGAGCCCGGCTCGATCGGGTCCGCAAGCACGCGCGTTTTGTGCATCTTTTCTTGCCGCCGAGCGAGGCTTTTCCCGTCGGCCAATCGATGCACGCTAGGTGATCCACGCCGCCGTACTGCCGGGGATCACCTCTAATTTGCAATCCTCCGCCCGCGCGCCCGTGCTCCTTAGATCGCGCTGCAGCCTTTTGAGGGAGCCCTTGTTAATGAACACGGCAGGCAGCTCGGGACCGAGACACCTGATGTGCTTCGACTACTGCCCCCTTTTCGTTCGTGTGTGTGTGTGTGTGTTTCTCTCTGTTCTTAATGACTTTGCTTTGTGCTCCTCTGGCTCGGACGTCAAATCGGTCGCGCCATTTTGAGGGGTTTCCTGCATGACGAGCGATCGATGATGCAGCATTGACCGTGTCAGGCGAACCGCACGGCCCTGAGAACCAAAGTTGCTGCGCACCGGCCGTGTGGCTCGCTTTTGCACCCAATCGCTTGCTTAATTACACTTCGATCTTTCCCTTTCCCCTGGCAATTTGGCAGGTAAAAGCACCGCAGGCAGGTCACGTACACGCGTGCTTCAAAAGAGGGAAGCTCCGGTCCGGTCGTATCGCTGCAAACATTAGTACCGGGGCCGTCAATGCGAGCGTGCATGTGCATGCATGCAGCCGACTGGCCCGTGTGCACTCGCGGTCGACCTAGTACTACTACGCAGCGACGCGCAGCTTCTTTTTCATCGAGACCTGTATCAGTGTAGTATATGGCGTACAGGGGGGGTGGCAGGCCCTGCCTTTGCCACTCGCAGCGGCGGCCATGTCTCGTGTGACAAAGCTGGACACATCGGTCGGCACTCGGCACAGGCAGCGTAGCAAGGGGGCGACAGGCAGTGTGCAGTGGCGTTACTTGGTGGCATGGCGCGCCAGTGTCAAGCTCTCCACTGCCCGGCAAAGGTTCTGGGACCATGTACTCTTGGAGACAGTCCTTGCTCAGCGATGGATGCTTAATTCAGCATGTACCTGCTGGCCTATACAAGTATGCAACTACTTGGTCAGATATTTGTTTGGAAGTCCTAGTGTATAATGTACATGTGGGAAATGGAGAAACCGGTAGGCAATAGGTACGAACCCAATTTTGCCGATCCATCTCTGGATCATTCGACAATCGCAATCAACTTTAGCATGAAAACCGACCAAAACATGGGGGAAACATTCAAAAATGCAAAAGGTAACACATGGGGGAAACATACATAAATGCAAAAGGAAACAAAAGCTTTCCAAGCGAACAGAACCAATGGCTAGATTACAAACAGGCCGGGCTCATACAGAGATCGATGGCAGGAACACCACGCTATACACTTCATAACAGCACGAGGATTTATCATTAGGGACAAAGGGGAGATTTCTGTGTGATGTTTCAATGTGGAAGCATGACCATGTAAGCACGGATGGGTCACCAAAGAAACATCATCATTATAGAGGATATTCTTACAGACTACAAAGTACCTCTAAGGATTCAGGTAGTATATAGAAGTAGCCACATGAATAACAGATCTACCTTTCAGAGTTGTCGCAAATGTTACATGAAACAACCAAAAGAACATAGAAGATACACCAAACACATACCGTGCTAGGACACTAGTTTCAAGCTATTTTACAAAGTCATGCTCCATTCCTAACATGGGCTTCCTCAATTGTCCTCGTCAAAATGTACTCTCGTGCAGACTGCATTACAATGAATCCCATTACAGCATCACCAGACAAGACTCAGATGGTCGCTGTGGTTGTGCGGGGTCAGCAGACAAGAAAACTTCCATATGGAGGAACTGTTTACCATGAACCAATGCCACCAAGAAACATTTTACAAAATAGAGACTTTGTTCAAGTTAACTGACGTGTTATGTTTTGTAACTGTGTATGGAGGTCTATGAAGAAACAGTGCCTTTGGAAACTGTGGTACAAAAGAATGGGTCAACCTGACAAAACAACTGGGATAATATCAATAGAAGTTAGAACAGTCCATCCGTGCAGTTTAGAGGATAAGCACATACCTTGGATGACTAGTGGTTAAAAGACAACATGCACAGATGTGGGCAAGATGCATCAATCAATCGGATGCTTGTCTGTTTGCCTGGTGGTGTATTGGGCAGAAATCAGAAGCAAGGACAGGAACGCACTAGCCACAAATATAGCATCAAACCAGCGGTGGTAGAAGTCAAATTGGATATCACCACCCAAAACATCAGTAATGATCACCCTGAGCACAAATGCAATAACAACCATATATTAAATTGATGGAACTTGATCAAGATTGAAAATTTCAAACCTTATGAAACATAAAAGACATCAAAAGAAGCATAACATCATTTCATTCAACAAGGTTGTTCACAAGGGACCCAGAAAGCCAGAACCCCTTTATTTGTGACATCAATTGTTAAATTGACATATTCACTGTTCTTTCTTTATTAAGTCATATAAACTATCACATTTTAAATATTGTCTCCTCCTTTTACTGGATTTTAAAAGGTAGTGCAGAATCATTACTGAAAATATATAGCGAAAATCAAGTTAAACTAAACAGCGTGTTCAGTTATGGAATACCTATATTCATTTGCCAGGCTTTTTCTTATAAGAAGAATGGAAGATATGAAGTACATGCCCATGATCTCTGATAGGAAAAGGACAACATTGGTTGTTGACCCACTCCCAACTCTAGAAACGGCGAAGAAGAACTGCACAGAAAATGAGACACGACAACTCAAGTTTAGAGTTAGATTCATACAAAAGAAATCAAGACCACAGATCAATGGAAGGCACCACAAACTCATATACATAAATAGACGTAGCATCCATGAATAAATAATACTCACCTTCATAACATTAGCCAAGAAACCTCGAACAGATATGACAACCAACATCCCAATGAACATCAAAGATATATACTGCAAGTACAAAGGAGAAGCAGGACAAAGGTCGGAATCTCAACAAATATACAACTAGAAGAGGACAGCGATGAAAAAACAAGACAACCTAATATTACATTTAAGAAGGCAACAAGTCATCCACATTCTATTTATGTAGTGTACACTACATAGAGGCAATTTTTAGATTCATTTTGCAATTATTTCAGCTATGATATACTTACCTGAGATAACAGTGCAACATCAATGCCAATGTCAAAATGTCTCAGGAAAATCGTTATTGTCATTGTTACAGGATCAACAGAGCCTGACTGGGAGAAAGAAAATGTAGGGAAAATAATTAAAATGCTTGTGGATTTAAAAATATCAAGCAAATGCATTTAGATCCACAAAGGCTGAGAAGTTTGTACCTCCTTAAAGACTACACTCTGCAAGGACTGCAAAATTTTTTAAAAAAGTAATATACATAAGGTTAAATCACAAGTGCGACATTTGAATCAAAGACTGAAAACAAAGTTCCATAAAAATAATCTTTGCAGCAACATGGTTAAGCTAGATAAAACTGTTCCAAAACAGAGTGATTAAACATATATTTATAATTATGCCCATCAAGTTCAGCATTTTCTGTGTGACTCATGGACTTATGGTACATGAAATGAGATGATTTGATGATGCACAAATAAACAATATATGCAAGATGTATCAATTTGGAGTAATACCTTGAGCATCTTATAAACACAATACACCGACAAAGCATATCCAAGTAGATTCTGAAGATGCCCTCTCCACGTTCGAGAATACGAAGCAGCTATCTGCAAGGCAATTGCAGGAGAGCACAGAAACAGCTATTACTTAGTCTAAGAAAGATCCACTGCAAACAAACATGCCCAATGGTCACTACTGTTAAATGACATGCAAGATGCAAAATTGCAAAGGACGGCGATGCTGGCCTCCCTGTACACTAAAGTAAAAGATTCTATAACAAAAAAGTGATGTAATTTGGAGTGTGGGTGTGGGAGACGAAAAAAAAGTAGTTAATATCACAAAAACAAAACTATTTGCATCTAACCACAAAGGAATTACAACTTCTAGGATAACTACACAGTACACAGAACTACAACTACTTGTGCAATCAGTTTCACAATCCTACAACATTTTACATTCATCCACATGGCAGCCACACAAGTTGGCATAGGTCCCCACATGCAAAATGTTGTAGTTGCTTGAAACAAATGCCTCAGTTAGTTTTAGTTTTGAGAAACTGATACCTGAAGTTGTAGTTCCTTGATACTTATGTGCACATAGTTGTAGTTTTGTGAAATTAACTCAAAAGATAAAGTCCTGTGAAATTTGTGGGAAGTGAAGAGCTATGGAAAAACACACACACATCTACAAGACTATATAGGGCAAAAAACAAGGAAAAAAAAACTGAGACAGTGAAGTCTTGTTAGAACATTTATGTTATTTTTCTAAGATTTTATGGCATAGAGTATGGACCACCAGCTATATCACTATCACCGAATACTTATCTGGCGTCAATATCACTATCATATGAGGATTACAGCTACCAGATGATTTGTAAGATACTAGGATGAACAACAAGGTTGAGAAAGTAATGGGGTGTATCCAACTAACTAGTACAAAATGTTATCACTGATAATTAGATATCATGCATGGCACACAAAAAAAAATACCTTAGCCTGACGGAGTTCATATATCTCAAGGAACAGCTGTTTGGAAAGCTCTTCCAGTGCCTGGACTTCTGCTTCTAAGTTTTTTATATCTTCAAGATAGAACTGGGAATTAATACTTATCACCAGCAAAGAAACATGTAAAGCAAACTAAAGCAAGAAACAAGGATACAAGTATACCCTGCTCAGTTTGATCTTCCTGCACAGATCTGACAACAGTTCCCACTATACGCTTCAGAAACGATCTGGCCTTTAGCTTCTGCAAGTAAATGTTCTTTATTCGCTGATGCTGCACATGGTATGCATCAAACAACAAAAGAATTTGCCACTTGCAAGTTGCAACCCCAGTGTTGTAACTTATTCCATTTCGTGTTAGATGGAACAATCCATTACCCCTTCGATCCCAATACATACCAAAACATGGCAATATCATGTAGTCAAATCTTTTGAGTTTTAATATTTTTCACCTAGTGCATATTTCCATGTTAAACCAATGTGAAGACTCTGAAACATAAGGCAGGGACTAGTAAAGTAAGTACCTCCTCTGATCCTTGAATCCTCTCCATCTCCATCTGGGACAAAATAATTTTCTTCTTCTTAGCAGTACATGTCTCCATGGATTGCATCAGCTGCCGTTCCAAGGTTTTGATGTCTGTTTCATCAATTTCCCTGCAAACCATGATAGTTATAAAATGACCAGTATAACATCGTAAAGATGTAGATCAAAGTTAGTCGTCAGAAGTGAAAATACAATATTGATGAGATAAGCTCCAAACCTGATGAAGAGTGACAGATAACTGTATGGCAGATTGACAGCACCAAAACCAGAAAGAACAGCCATGACACTCACTCCAATCACCCCAATCCTACTGACCAACTGCGGCATCGTAAAAAAACCTGCAAGATGAACATGAAGTCAAACACTATGACACAACTAGGTATGAATTGAGTAACAAACAATTGGCTAGCATACAAAAAGGAATAACCCAGAGATCAATACTACTTAGTACAATCAATAGTTTGCAACGTCAACAAACCCTTCTCTGGTGAAGGCATGGGGAAGTGAATCCCCATGCGCCAGAACCCGTATAGGAAGACCAGCAGAAAGAGCGCCGCGACGAGGCACGACCGCTCCCTCCTCACCCCTGCAGTCAACAACCGATGAGCCGATCAGGACAGCCGCACACCGCACATAGGGAGAGACCAATGAAGCAATGGGAGATTGATTGGGGGCCGGAACCTGAGTTACGGAGCAGAAGATAGCAGTGGTAGTAGGGGAGCACGAAGACGAGGAGGAGGATGAGGCAGAAGAGGTCGAGGTGCCAGTTGAGGAAGCGCGCATGCTTGGAGAGGACGGGGAGGATCTCGAAGAGAACGAGCTCGAAGAGGTTGCAGGAGAAGGCGAAGACGAGGCCGAAGAGGATCTGCACCAGCACCCGCCGCTCCTCGTACTCCTTGTACAGCCGCCGGTTCAGGAACCACAGCCCCGCCCAGCCCAGCCCCACCAGCGACGAGCCGACGACCGCGCCCTCGTAAACCATTGTGCCCCACCCCATCCCTTGCTGTATTCCTCGCGCGCTGCGGCCACCCTGCGCTGAGCCGGCTGCCGCGACGGTGGCCGGCGAGGAGAGTTTCGTCGGAGTCGGATCTCGTGGGAATTGGGGGAGGCGTCCGTAAGACTCTGCCGGTGGCGTCTCCCCTCCCCCACCGGGAACCCCTGCCGCGGTGATGCGCCGTTCATGGGCCGGGCCGGATTTTAGGCCTGATGGCTAATTGCTGGTACTGCAAGGCCTTTGCGTGCGTATGCCTTTTCTCCCCGTCATACGGGCTTCGGCAGTGATATATGGGCCGGACACATAAAAATATACTTTTTGTGGGCTGTGCTAGGCTATTCTGTTGGAAGTTTGACCCGTCTTTTTTGTTTTTTTAGCCCTTTTTCGAAAGATTCTCTCAAATATGCCTCTTGCGGAAAGATTTCAAAAAATTGACCATTATCTTCGCGCCATAGTCGTCGGCGCCAAGATATAACGGCATGGCGCCAGGGTCACTGGCGCCAAGACCCTGCCGTCGTGGCGCTGACGTGGCAACCTGGCAAGGGTGCATGGCGCCATGGATCTTGGTGCCATGCCCCTGTAAAACTGTTTCCTTTCTTCTTTCTTCTTTTCTCTCTTCCTTCTTCTCTTCTCTTTCTTCCATCTCCGGCGCACGCAAGCCCGCCCGCCCGCACGCCGCCGCCGCCCACCCGCACGCCCGCGCACCGCCGCTGGCCGCCTGGCCGCCCACGCACCGCCGCCGCCCTACCCGCCCGGCGCCGCCTCGGCCGCCCGGCCGGCCACCGCGCCCACCCGCATGCCCGGCCAGCCGCCCGCCCGCCCGGTCGCCCTCCGCCGCCGGTGAGGCCACGCGCTGCTGCCCGTCCCTCCATTGCCAAGCGCCGGCATCTCTGCTTCTCCTACAAGGTAAAATATTTTGTTGTTCTTACTTAACAATAGTTAGTTAGTTAGTTAGGTAGCTAGCTAGCTAGTTAGTGTTTTATAGATTAAGATTTGAAGAAAAATATTTAGATAGATATGTAGATTGATGGATACTTTATATAGGTACTTAGTTATTTAGTTAGTTAAATAGTTATATAGTTAGTTATATAGATAGTTACTTGACATAGTTAGTTAGTAGTACTGTGCAGTTAGTAGTAGTTATTAGTTATGAATACTTAGTAGTTAGTAGTACTTAGTATAAACTTTTTATGTATTAGAGACCTAGTACTTAGTATGTTTCATTTATATTGGAGTAAAGCAATTGTGCTTCGTTATGTTTTGGAACTAGATGGACAACCCGGTGATGCGCCGTTCATGGGCCAGGCCGGATTTTAGGCCTGATGGCTAATTGCTGGTACTGCAAGGCCTTTGCGTGTGTATGCCTTCTCTCCCCGTCATACGGGCTTCGGCAGTGATATATGGGCCGGACACATAAAAACCTACTTTTCGTGGGCTGTGCTAGGCTATTCTGTTGGTGAAGGGTCGAGATGACGGACTAGAGGGGGTGAGTAGTCCTTTCTAAAAATAATCGTGTCGGTAAACCGAAACAAATACGGAATTAAAACTATCGGTCTAGCCAAGACTACACCCCTCTATCTAAGTTCACAAGCACCTCACAAAGATCCTAATTATGTAACTAAGGTGCTTTCCTTAGCAAGAGCTCTCCTAAACAATTCTAGAGCAAGGTCACACAAATCTATGCACTAGTACTTTAGCAAAGCCGGAGAGCTCCTACACAATTCTAGTAAGCAAAAGCACGAAGCCACCTATGCTCACTAGCAATGCTCAATAGCAAGGCAACTAATGCCAAACTAGAGAGCGCAAATTACTTAGCTATACAAACTAAGCAATATGACTAATAAGGTTACACAAACCAAATTAGCCATGCAACGGGAGCTACTTCTATGCTACACAAGCAAGAAGGTAACTAGCTAACTACACAAGGAAACTAGTTACAAGAGCAACTACACAAGCACAAGTATATGAATGTAAATACAAGCTTGTGAATCGAAAGCAAACCACCGAGAAGATATACACAATGTTGACACGGCGGTTTTTCACCGAGGTTCACTTGGTTGCCACCAAGCTAGTCCCCGTTGTGGCGATACACCCACTTGATGGATCACGAGCTAATTGACTATCAAGAGTCAAATCCTCAGCGGGTGCCGCACATCCACTCTCAAAATGGGGATCCTCCAAGCCATGAGCTTTACTAGAGTTGCTCTTCGCGATCCCCGCGGGGTGAGCACAATCCCCCTCACAAATTCTCCTCCGGAGCCACGCACAATCTCCACGCGTGCTTCAACGAAGTCACAAGCCACCAAGCCATCTAGGAGGTGGCAACCTCCAAGAGTAACAAGCACCACCGGCTTGCAACACGATCACCTAGTGCCACTCGATGCAATCCTCTCGATGCAACGCACTAGAATCGCTCTCTCACTCGATCCGATGAACACTATCAAGCATGAGTGAGTTAGAGGGCTTCCAATCACTACCACATAAGCCACCAAGGCCAAAGTGTGCTCAGCTACCGGCCATGGCTGGCTAAGGCATCTATTTATAACCCCATGGTCAAATAGAGCCATTACCCCTTCACTGGGTCCTTTTCGGGATGACCGGACGCGGTGGTCAAAACTGACCGGACGCGGTGGTCAGTAGCGTGCTCCAACGGCTAGTTTTCGCGCGTACAAACTTGTTTTGACCGGACGCGGTGGTCACTAACGGGACCGGACGCTGTGGTCGCAGCGAAACAGCGAACAGAGAGGTTCTAGGAAGCTCCCGAAGTGACCGGACGCGTCCGATCATCACTGACCGAACTCGCTGCAGCGTTCGGTCATTTTCGCCCACGAAAAACACTGACCGGACACGGTGGTCGAAACTGACCAGACGCGGTGGTCACGAGTCCGGTCACAGACCACCCTTCGGTAAAACGGCGATATCTCTTAGCTCCGAACTCCGATTTCGATGATCTTGGATATTTTGGAAAGCTTACTCAGAGGGCTACACAACCCACTAAAGCACTTGATCCAATTCACAATTGATCAAAGCAGTATTTCACTCTAAGAGCCATCCTAGTGTCCGAAGAACACCGAAAAACATTTTTCTCTTCTTCAAGTTGATCAACACCAACTCCAACACCTTCTCCTTTGCAAATGTGCCAACACTACCATGTGTACACCACCATGTGCATATGTGTTAGCTTTTCACAAACATTTTCAAAGGGTTAGGCACTCAACTTGCCTCGCCACTCGATCCTAACACGTATGCAAAGTTAGATCGCTCAAGTGGCACTAGATGACCGATATGCAAATAAGTTTGCCCCTCTTGATAGTATGACCATCTATCCTAAATCTGGTCATAAACTTCTCTACACACCTATGACTGGTGAAATGGAAATGCCCTAGGTTATACCTTTGCCTTGCGCATTCCACTCCATCTCCTTCGACGTTGATGCAACACATGCACCAACCATATCACAAATGATATGATCCACTTCATATCATCACGTGACCGTATTGGTTCATAGATCTTGACCTCACTTGCTCTTCACCGTTGTCTCGGTCCTTCGGTGCCAAGCCATCACAACTTGTCCTTCACCCTAGCAACTGGTTCATCAAGCCAAGCCTCATCTTGATCTTCTCCACCTTAGTCACATGACTCCATGTCATGTCTCATGTGCAATAGCCTCCTTCATGACACCATCAACTGTGGACTAATCGCCTATGTATCTCACATAACCACATATTAGTCCACCTAAGTTGTCACTCAATTACCAAAACCAAACAAGGACCTTTCAATCTCCCCCTTTTTGGTAATTGATGACAACTCTACAAAGATATGGAAATTAAGTTCTTTTGGACTTTATGCCACTTATCCAACATTTAAGCTCTATGTTAGGATTTGGATAAGCACCATAAAATTTGACTTGATAGTGATAACTCTCGCTACATATGTGCTCAAATGGTTTGGTTTCAAGCTCACACATATGCATGAATATGAAAATTATGGGAGGGTTAGTACTACTAAGTGATGCTAAGGTGTATAGAATAAACCTTTGTAGTTTGATACCATTTGATAGCTCGATATCATTTGAAAATCACATGTTTGCCATCATCCTTAGCATCATGAGTAGCTAGACATCAAAAATACTAGAAACCCCGTGAGATCAATATTATAAGCAAGGTTCTAGTTTTTCATGATAAACACAAGTCTAGCTATCATCCTATGCATGCTAGTTATTATATCATCATTCAAGTTCTATAACTAGCATACAACACTCAAGCATGCATATTAAATATAAAACTTATGCAATGCAAGCAAGCACATGAATATGCACATGTCAAATGCAACCAAACAATGTTCATGAGCTTGCTCCCCCTACTTGTGTGCTTCTTTTGTCCAAGAATTTTGATCCTTCTCATTTTTTCAATGTTGCTCCCTCTTTGTCCATCTCCATGTCCAAACTCATTCTCAAACCTCTCTCTCTTGGTGTATTGACATATCTTTGTTCCAACTTCTCCCCCTTTGTCATCAATTTCCATAAAGGGTGTACTTCTCATTGATGCAAAGGCTTGCATTGGGGTAGATGGTTGAGACTTGAATATTGCGTTGTTGATGGACATCACCGCACATGTTGGAATGACATTACTTGTATGTTGCTCTTGAGATACCACTTAGGATCTTTGACCTTGATACCATTAGGTGGGGCTCCTCCCCCTATGTCATAGCATGGGTCATTCACTTGATAATCTTGAGCTCTTGTGTGTGAGGGAACTTTCTTCATTTGATGATCACTTAAAGTTGAGGATCACTTGTGGAACCACCGTCTTGTATAAATGATATCATGTGTAGAAATACCACGAATAAGTGTGTGATACCAATTTGAAGAATCCTCTATCATTGAACCACTTGTAGGATTTGTCAATATGATCTTTTCTTAAATATTTGCTATCTTTATGAGTACCACTTGTAGGATATCACTTATAGATCATGATCTAGACACCACTTGTAAATACCAATTGAAGAAATACTTTGAGTCTAGATACCATTTGAAACACCCTTGATATCCATTTGCATTGTTGTCTTGTGCTTGTACCCATATCATTGTCATGAGCTTCTAGTATGACTTGAACTAAGTTAATTTGCCTAAGATTCTAAGTCCGGTTTGATCCAATGACAAGCTTCTTCACTCCTCATACTAAGGGTTATCTTGCCAATGTTGTACTTGTCACTTGTTAGCAATCTAAACTAGATCAAGTACTTGGGTTCACTAGCTCATGAACAAATTCATACACATACCACTAGATCATTTAAATAATTCAAGCAATAGTGGTAGGCTATGAATTTAAACATTTCATTTGTTATGCATGATCCTAGTAAGCATGTACTATATGCACTAATCACATACTAGTAAGGGATGAAATGATCATGCACATTGCAATGATACCTTTGTTATGTTGGAGTAGAGGATAGTCACATAGATTCCAATTCATTACTCCAATAGCAATATGAAGTCCAATTTATAAGCTTGGTGAAGACCAATCATTATAGAGAAATCCATTTTTCACCCATATGAAATGAGAACCACTAATAATCAAGTGCATTATCTCTTGTTGTGGTTGGCTTACTTTTTTTCTCTTTGATCAATGCTTGCATCAGAGAAGTATTTATGATACCAATTTTATAACTATGACTAGCTCTCTTTTGGGTGTTGCTTGCTTTTCTTGATCAACCCTATTGATTGCTTCAATTAAGCATCTCAAATGTCCCTTGAATTCATCACTTCCATGTTAGCCTTCCAAGCCGGTGCTCGGTTTACCCACCCATGGGCGGCAAGCCTCCTCAGCAGGGAGAAGTGACCTCTCTCCAAATAACCATCCTTGACACTTACTTGAATTGCCTTTGATTGATTGATCTATGGACTTAACTTGATGAGTAACCTTGAATTATTCTTTAAGTCATTTTCTTTCTACTTCTTTAAGTCCTTTTCTTTCTACCAAATGATCTCCAATCATTACTAGAACTTGAACCTCATTTTCATCTTCAGTTTGATCTTCATTTTTAAATTTGAGTACCAAATTTGTATACTAAGTACATTCCACAATCAATGCCCTTGTACTCATTTCTTGTCATGCTTCTAGATCAATTCAAAACCAAACTTAGGTACCTCAAACACTTACAAATATATTTCCAACTTGAGGACCTTTCAATTAAAGTGACTCTAGATTAATCCAATGATTGTCACTTTTCTAGCAGATTCTGTACCCTTCAAAGAATAATTCATATCTCTCAATGTATAGATCCAAATGCCATAAAATTTGGTGGAGATGTGATTCACTAAGTCATCTAGCAGCTGTAAAAATTTGAGATTCATTTGACATCTAGATTGCTATCAGATTTCAAATCTTCCACCACTGCTACATGCTGAAAACTGCTGCACTATAGCTGACAAGATGTACTCCAAAGCCGAAGCATCTCTTATCCAATTTTCATGAAATTTGTACAGAATCTTATAACATAAGTCTAGAGCATGCATACCAAAATTCATGCCAATCCAAGTAGATTTGATCATCCAAACTCAGACTTGATCACTGCTAGCTCAGATTTTCAACTTTGGACAGATTTCAATACATTGAGCAATACTTCATCAAATATGAATCAAACTTGAAACTAACTTGTTTGAATACTTTCACAAGACATATATCTATCCAATCCACTTACTAAATGTCATCTCATGAATTTATCCAACACAAATCAATCCAAATTTGATTGCTAGGCATTTAATCCATTCAATCATCTCATAGCAAGCAACATTACATATATATCCAATTCAATCAACTCATATGCACCCAAATAAAATGATCAACTAGAGTGTGAGGTCCAAAAAGGCTAGAGGGGGGGTGAATAGCCTAATTAAAATTTCTACAAGAATTACTTAACCACAAGTTAGTACGAAAGGTGGCGAAGCAAATGCACTAGCTCTAACTAATTAAGCAAGCCACCTACACAAGTCTAGTATAAGGCTATTCACTAAACACAACAACAACTACAAGCTAGAAACAAGAAGTAATATGAGAGAAGAGCTTTGATTGATTATACCGCCGTGAAGAGAAGAGAAATACCAATCAATCAATCATACAAGAGAAATCCTCGGGAAGAGAATGATACAAGAATTTATCCCGAGGTTCACTTGCTTCCCGGCAAGCTACTCCCCGTTGTGGCGATACACCCACTTGTCGGTTCGCGAGCTAATCGACTATCAAGAGTCGAGCCCTCGGCGGGCGCCGCACAACCGCACACAAGATGGGGATCCTCTAAGCCACGAGCTCCACTAGAGTATCCAATTCACGAACTCCCGTGGGGAAGGATCAAGAACCCCTTACAACACTTGGTGAAGGCTCCAACAATCTCCAATTGCGAGCTCAATCACCTCCGCTGCTCCAAGCCGTCTACCGTGTCGGGAAACACGGAAGAGTAACGAGAAATCCGCAGCAACTCGAAGATCAAGTGCCTCTAGAATGCAACTCTCAAGCAATGCACTTGAATCTCACTCAATCTCACTCAAGATGTGCAACTATGCAAAGAGATGGGTGGAGGGGTTGTTCTCTAGCTCAAAGGATGTCTCTAGTTCTCAAAGTATGCAAGAGTTACCCTCAAACCCCGGCCAACGTCTATTTATAACGAAGGGGTACACAGCTAGCCGTTACGGACGACGCAGTTCAAATCGGGATGACCGGACGCTCCGGTCAGGGTGACTGGACGCGTCCGGTCACTACAGGACAAACGTGAACAGTGCACATCAGAAGTTACCGTTGCTATGACCGAACGCGCCCTAGCGTATGACCGGACGCGCCCTTGTGTATGACCGGACACGCTGGTCAACTGACCGGACGCGCCGATCGCTCAGCACCGCGAGCCCGCGAAGCAACGACCGGACGCGCCCTAGCGAATGACCGGACGCGACAGTGCTAGCGTCCGGTTTGAGTCCAGTAAGCTCCCTCAACGACCGGATGCGTCCGATCGTACATGACCGGACGCGCCTCGCGTCCGATCATCACTTCGCTGCTCTCTGCCCCTCTGGACGCCTGACCGGACGCACCGATCCCGTGAGGGACCGGACGCGCCGGTCGCGCGCTCTGCTTTTGCGCACCGGTGAACTGACCGGACACGCTGGTCAGGCCAGACCAGCGTCCGGTCACTCACCCTAGGCACGCTGACCGAATGAACTGACCGGACGCGCTGGTCAAGCCGTGACCGCATCCGGTGCAGTGTCCGGTCACCACAGTGACCTCCGCTCGCCTCCGTTTCTTTTCTGACTTCCGGCGCAGTAGAAAATAGGCGTTTCACTTCCCCAAAAAGCGCCGAATCCCGCCTCGCAAGCTCGGCGGGAGGGAGAGAGGAACCCAAACCCCTTTCTACCGCTCAAACTCCACCGCCTTCGCAAATGTGCTAACACCACCAAGTGTACACCACCATGTGCATGTGTGTTAGCATTTCACAATCATTTCTCAAGGCGTTATGTTAGCTCTTTTACTAGATCCTAATGCATATGCTCAAGACAATGATCTAGTGGCACTTGATTCCCGAGCTAACCGTGATTGCCCCTCTTGATAGTTGGCTATGTATCCTAAACCCGGCCAATCACTTCTCTACTCATCTTAGACCGGCAAAAGGAAAACCCTATGGTTATACCTTTGCCTTACGTTCTTAGTTCCTTCTCTTCCACTTGATCATCATGTACACCATATTATGTGCATCTCCACCACTTGTGATCTTGTGGCCATCACTCTATGCCACATGCTCCTTCATCACGTGTGTTGCTTATGCCTAACTCAAAACACTTAACACATGGCATTAGCAACTTGGTGTCATTAATTACCAAAACCAAACTTGGGCTTTCAATCTCCCCCTTTTTGGTAATTGATGACAACCATCACAAAGATATGAAATGAAATCAATTTTCAATTTTGATAGTATTAGCTCCCCCTACATATGTGCTTCCATGAGTTTGGTTCAATTATGCACATATGTATAGATTTGAATTTTGGGAGAGTTACTACTATCAAAATGATGCTAAGGTATATAGAATGGACCTTTGAAGCGTGATACCAATCGGAGTTGCCTTTATATACCATCCTTAGCATCGATGTAGCTAGACACCACTTGTAATACATCACTTGTAAAGATCACAAACACTTAAAGTATTCCATGAGATCAACATTAAAAGCAAAGGTGTCTAGATACCACATGTAAAGCTACTCTTAACAAAACATCATTCAAGTTCTATATCTAGCATACACCATTCAATCATGAATATCGAAATTAAACTTTGCAATGCAACATTTCATCATGTTAATGCACATACAAATGCAACAAATAATTCATGAGCTTGCTCCCCCTACTTATGTGCTCAAATTTAATTTCTCTCCTCCTCACTATATCTTTCTCTCCCCCTTACTATATCTTTCTCCCTCTTTGTGACTTTTCTATCTTTGTGCTTTCTCTCCCCCTTTTTATATCTTTCTTGCTCTTTGCAATATCTTTGTGACTTTTCTCTCCCTCTTTGTCAACAATCACCAAAAAGGTGTCAATTTTAGTGAGAGATAAGTCAATCAATATGAGGGAGTCCAAATTATGGTTCAATCTAGATCACTTGCCTAGAATATGTAATTCGGTTTGATCCAAGGACAAGCTTTTTCACACCTCATAATGTATAAGGGTTATCTTGACCATGTTGAATTACACATCATGAGCCCGTTTACTAGATTTAACACTAGGTTTGCAAGCCCACAAACATGTCATATGCTACCACTAGATCAATCAAACATAGAAGCAATAGTGGTACCATATATACATCAAAATCATTTGATTTTCATGAATGAGCCTATTTGTCATGCAAATATGTTTATATGTTCTAAACATGTCCTTAGCAAAGTATGAATGATATGCCAAACAACTTTACCTTGCTATGTTGGAGGAGAGGCATGTCATATAAAAATGTGGGGGTGCACTCATCTCAAGTTGGAGAAGTCAAGTATGTTCAATTCATTCTTCAACTTGTAAAATCTCTTTTCATCAAGTGGCTTTGTGAATATGTCGGCTAGTTGATCTTCAGTGCCAATGCTCTCAATGCTAATATCACACTTTTATTGATGGTCTCTTATGAAGTGATGCCTTATGTCAATGTGCTTGGTTCTTGAATGTTGAACTGGATTTTGTGTCATCTTGATAGCACTTTTATTGTCATAAAACAATGGCACATTCTTGAACTTGATTCCAAAATCATTCAAGATGGCCTTCATCCAAAGCAATTGTGCACAACAACTACCAGCACTAATGTATTCGGCCTCGGCGGTAGATAGTGCAACACTATTTTGTTTCCTTGATGACCATGAAACAAGAGACCTTCCAAGCAATTGACAAGTGCCACTTGTGCTCATTCTATCAATCTTGCATCCACCATAGTCGGAGTCTGAATATCCAATCAACTCAAAATTAGACCCCTTTGGAAACCATAGCCCAACATCATGAGTGCCCTTAAGATATCTCAATATCCTCTTGGTTGCTTTCAAGTGACTTTCTCTAGGTGAAGCTTGATATCTTGCACACTTGCACACACTAAACATCACATCCGGCCTAGAAGCGGTGACATAGAGCAAACTTCCAATCATGGACCGGTATAGCTTTTGATCTACCATGTTTCCACTAGCATCAATACCTAATTGATCATTAGTGCCCATTGGAGTACTCATTGGCTTAGCATCTTGCAATCCAAACTTCTTGATCATGTCCTTGATGTACTTGCCTTGACTTACAAAAGTGCCATTCTTCATTTGCTTGATTTGAAGTCCAAGGAAGTAACTAAGCTCTCCAATCATAGACATCTCAAACTCATTAGCTATCATATTTCCAAACTCTTCACAAAAGTCTTAGTTAGTTGATCCAAAGATAATGTCATCCACATAGATTTGCAACACAAACAAGTCATTTCCAAGCTTCTTGGTGAAGAGAGTGGTGTCAACCTTTCCCATCTTGAAACCTTTAGAGAGGAGAAAGTCCCTCAACCTCTCATACCATGCTCTAGGTGCTTGCTTCAAACCATACAATGCCTTCTTTAGCTTGTAAACATGGTCGGGCTTCTTGTCATCTTCAAAACTGGGAGGTTGCTCAACATAAACTTCTTCATTGATGTATCCATTGAGAAATGCACTTTTGACATCCATTTGATAGAGCTTGATGTTGTGTGCACAAGCATATGCTAATAAGATTCTAATTGCTTCCAATCTTGTAACCGGTGCATATGTCTCTCCAAAGTCAAGACCCTCAACTTGAGTGTATCCTTGAGTTACTAATCTTGCTTTGTTTCTCACAACCATGCCATCTTGATCTTGCTTATTTCTAAAGACCCACTTGGTACCAATCACATTGTGTTTCTTCGGCCTTTCAACAAGTTCCCAAACTTGATTTCTAGTGAAGTTGTTTAGCTCTTCATGCATGGCATTTACCCAATCGGAATCCTTCAATGCATCTTCTATCTTCTTTGGTTCTTCTAATGAGACAAAAGAGTAATGCTCACAAAAGGATGCTAGTCTTGATCTAGTTTGAACACCACTTTGAATTCCACCAATGATTTGGTCCAATGGATGATCTCTTGTAATACTAGTAGGTTGGAGTATTGGGAGTTGATTGCTTCCACTTGTTTGACCTTAAACTTGAGCTTCATCATGAGAACCACTAGAGCTTGCTTGATTTGTATCAATTTACACACTTTGGTTGATCTCATGAATATCATCATCATCAACTTGCATCGGCCTTATATCACCAATGTCCACGTTCTTCATTGCATTTGACAATTGATCTCCTCTCACATCATCAAGGTTTTGAGCTTCATTTTGAGACCCTTGGGTTTCATCAAACTCAACATCATGAACTTCTTCCAAGGTGCCATTAGTGAGATTCCAAACTCTATATGCCTTGCTTGTGGTAGAATAACCAAGTAAAAACCCTTCATCACATTTCTTTTCAAACTTGCTTAATCTAGTGCCTTTCTTGAGAATATAGCATTTGCAACCAAACACTCTAAAGTATGTAATGTTGGGCTTTCTTCCATTCAATAACTCATATGGTGTCTTTCTAAGCTTCCCATGGCAATAGAGACGGTTGCTACAATAGCAAGCTGTGTTGATGGCTTCACTCCAAAATGAATGACTCACATTGTATTCACTAAGCATTGATCTAGCCATATCAATCAAGGTTCTATTTTTCCTTTCAACTACACCATTGGATTGAGGAGTGTATGTCGGTGAGAATTGATGTCCAATACCAAGATCATCACACATCTTCAATTCTTGTGTTCTTGAACTCACTACCATTGTCACTTCTAATCTTTTTGATGGTAGTCTCAAACTCATTTTGCACTCTCTTGATAAAAGACTTGAATAGATCATAAACATCACTCTTGTCATAGAGAAAGAACACCCAAGTGTATCTAGTGTAGTCATCAACAATCACAAAACCATACTTGTTGCCACCAATGCTAGTGTATGTTGTTGGCCCAAACAAGTCTATGTGCAATAGCTCAAATGCTTTTGATGTGCTCATTTCACTTTTACTAGGATGTGAATTTCCAACTTGTTTGCCGGCTTGACAAGCACTACAAGGTTTATCCTTCTCAAAAGTGACATCCTTCAAGCCTCTAACTAAGTCATGCCTCAAAAGTTTGTTCAATTGTTTCATTCCAACATGACCAAGCCTTCTATGCCATAACCATCCCATACTAGATTTACTAAGCAAGCATGATGTCAATTGTGTCTCACTATCATTGAAGTCAACCAAGTATAAGCTTCCATGTCTAAATCCTTTGAATATCAAATTTGATCCATCAACACTTATGACTTCAACATCATCACTACCAAATATGCACTTGAAGCCAAGATCACAAAGTTGTGCCACCGATAAAAGATTGAAATCCAAGCTCTCAACTAGCAACACATTAGAAATGCTCAAGTCATTTGAGATAGCAATTTTGCCAAGCCCCTTGACCTTGCCTTTCTTGTTGTTGCCAAAAGTGATAGCATCAAAACCACCATTTTGACTTGTATCAATTGAATTGAACATACAAGAGTCTCCGGTCATATGTTGAGTGCACCCACTATCAAGCACCCAATGCCTTCCTCCGGCTTTGTAATTGACCTATAAGACAAGATCAATTCATTTTAGGTACCCAAACTTGTTTGGGTCCTCCAAGGTTAGAGACTAAGCTCTTTGGTACCCAAATGACTTTCTTCTTTGAGCCCATCCATGGTGCACCAATGAACTTAGCATGAACACCATTTGTATCCTTGGTAAGCATATAGAAAGAATCAAATTTAATTGAGGATACATTTGCATTGGATTTCTTGTTCATGCAATGTTGCTCTATATGACCAACTTGCTTGCAACTTTTGCAATAGCTACCATTGTTCTTCACAAAACGAGTCTTGTGAGGAGCAAAAGCGGCTTTGCCTTTCTTGGGGTTATAGCCCAATCCCTCTTTGTAGAGAGAAGATCTTTGGCTACCCAAGCATATAAGCAAGCGGTCCTCACCACCATAAGCCTTAGCTAATGTGTGATTGAGCTCTTTTACCTCCTTCTTGAGATTTTCATTCTCAACTATAAGTGTGGAGTCACAAGTGAAACCATCACTACTAGATGAGGATGATGTAGATGCGCTATATGAAGAGTTAGTGGGAGCAACAACAGTAGGCTTATGAAAGGATTCATCAATTATATCACATGATATGCCTATGTTACAAGTTTTAGCTTTCTCAACATTCGTTGGTATGTTTTCACATTTTTCAACTAGAGAGGAATGAGCTTCTTCAAGCTTAGTGTGAGACTTTTGAAGCTTCTTATGGTCTACCTTCAGACTCTCATAAGATGCTCTAAGCTCATCAAGTTCTTGCATAAGGTTTTTCTTTTCCTTAAGCAAGCCCTTGCACTCCTTCCTAGATTCTTTATAATGTTGAGTGCAATCTTCTAGCATAGTGATTAGTTCATCTTTAGTGAATTCTTCTTCATCACTATCACTATCACTAGCATTATTATGATCACTCTCATCATCGGATGATACCTTAGCGGCCTTAGCCATGAAGCACGATGGAGTGTCGAAGAGAGAGACCTTCTCTTGGATGGCAATGCTAGCATGTCCCTTCTTCTTGCTCTTGTTGTCATCCTCATCATCACTTGAGGAATCATCACTATCCCATGTAGCAACATGAGAATCATTCTTCTTCTTATAAGAGCTCTCCTTCTTCTCTTGCTTCTTCTTTTGCTTCTTTCTCTCCTTCTTGAAAGCATCTTCATCATCACTATCATAAGGACATTTTGCAATGAGATGGTCCTTGCTATGGCATCTAAAGCATCTCATGGTATGCTCATTCTTCTTGGATGAGTTCTTCCTCCTTCTTGCATGAAAGCCTTTCTTCTTCATGAATTTGCCAAATTGCTTGATAAAGAGAGCCATCTTCTCATCAATGTCATCACTATCACAAGAGCTTGAGTCTTCATCACTTGATGATTCAATCTTAAATTTGCCCTTGGACGTGGTGGCTTTGAATGCCACACTCCTCTTCTTTTCATCATCTTTCTTCTCATTTTCTTTCTTCTTCTTCTTGACCAACTCATCCTTCTCATCATCTTCTCTATATGAATCATCGGTCATCACTTCTTGAAATATTTGTTGAGGAGTTGAATCCTTCAATGTAGTCCTCACTAGCACGGTGATCAATGTATCAAATCTATTGGGCAAGCTTCTCAAGAACTTCATAGAGAATTGATTGTCCTTGACCTCCTCACCAAGTGTCTTAAGCTCATTGACAATGACTTGCAACCTATGAAACATCTCCGGTACACTCTCATCATCTTGCATCTTGAAGCTTGAAAATTTTTCTTGCAAGATATATGCTTTAGCGATCTTTGTGCCTTCGGTGCCCTCAAATGTTTCTTCTAGCTTGGCCCAAGCATCATGAGCAATCTCTATGTTCTTTACTTGCTCAAATGTCTTGTCATCTAATGCCTCATGAAGAGCACTAATGGCAATGTCATTGCATTGGAGCTTCTTCTCTTTCACCGGTGTCGGTGCTTCCGGATTAGCAACCTCTATTGTTTCGGTGACCTTCCACACTTCTCTATTGATTGACTTGAGGTGTGCGGTCATCTTAACCTTCTAATATGCATAATTTGTGCCATCAAAGTGAGGTGCCTTCTTGGTGTTGTTGATGTGCAAACTTAATTGAGCCATTTCTTTTTCACCGTAGGTTGTTAAGCCTCAAATAAACGGTGCCTCGGCTCTGATACCACTTGTGAGGTCCAAAAAGGCTAGAGGGGGGGGGGTGAATAGCCTAATTAAAATTTCTACAAGAATTACTTAACCACAAGTTAGTACGAAAGGTGGCGAAGCAAATGCACTAGCTCTAACTAATTAAGCAAGCCACCTACACAAGTCTAGTACAAGGCTATTCACTAAACACAACAACAACTACAAGCTAGAAACAAGAAGTAATACGAGAGAAGAGCTTCGAGTGATTATACCGCCGTGAAGAGAAGAGAAATACCAATCAATCAATCATACAAGAGAAATCCCCGGGAAGAGAATGATACAAGAATTTATCCCGAGGTTCACTTGCTTCCCGGCAAGCTACTCCCCATTGTGGCGATACACCCACTTGTCGGTTCGCGAGCTAATCGACTATCAAGAGTCGAGCCCTCGGCGGGCGCAGCACAACCGCACACAAGATGGGGATCCTCTAAGCCACGAGCTCCACTAGAGTATCCAATTCACGAACTCCCGCGGGGAAGGATCAAGAACCCCTTACAACACTTGGTGAAGGCTCCAACAATCTCCAATTGCGAGCTCAATCACCTCCGCTGCTCCAAGCCGTCTACCGTGTCGGGAAACACGGAAGAGTAACGAGAAATCCACAGCAACTCGAAGATCAAGTGCCTCTAGAATGCAACTCTCAAGCAATGCACTTGAATCTCACTCAATCTCACTCAAGATGTGCAACTATGCAAAGAGATGAGTGGAGGGGTTGTTCTCTAGCTCAAAGGATGTCTCTAGTTCTCAAAGTATGCAAGAGTTACCCTCAAACCCCGGCCAACGTCTATTTATAACGAAGGGGTACGCAGCTAGCCGTTATGGACGACGCAATTCAAATCGGGATGACCGGACGCGTCCGGTCACTAGAGGACAAGCGTGAACAGTGCGCGTCAGAAGTTACCGTTGCTATGACCGGACGCGCCCTAGCGTATGACTGGACGCGCCCTTGTGTATGACCGGACGCGCTGGTCAACTGACCGGACGCGCCGATCGCTCAGCACCGCGAGCCCGCGAAGCAACGACCGGACGCGCCCTAGCAAATGACCGAACGCGACAGTGCCAGCGTTCGGTTTGAGTCCAGTAAGCTCCCTCAACGACCGGACGCGTCCGATCGTACATGACTGGACGCGCCTCGCGTCCGATCATCACTTCGCTGCTCTCTGCCCCTCTGGACGCCTGACCGGACGCACCGGTCCCGTGAGGGACCGGACACGCCGGTCGCGCGCTCTGCTTTTGCGCACCGGTGAACTGACCGGACATGCTGGTCAGGCCAGACCGGCGTCTGGTCACTCACCCTAGGCACGCTGACCGAATGAACTGACCAGACGCGCTGGTCAAGCCGTGACCACGTCCGGTGCAGCGTCCGGTCACCACAGTGACCTCCGCTCGCCTCCATTTCTTTTCCGACTTCTGGCGCAGTAGAAAATAGGCGTTTCACTTCCCCAAAAAGCGCCGAATCCCGCCTCGCAAGCTCGGCGGGAGGGAGAGAGGAACCCAAACCCCTCTCTACCGCTCAAACTCCACCGCCTTCGCAAATGTGCTAACACCACCAAGTGTACGCCACCATGTTCATGTGTGTTAGTATTTCACAATCATTTCTCAAGGCGTTATGTTAGCTCTTTTACTAGATCCTAATGCATATGCTCAAGACAATGATCTAGTGGCACTTGATTCTCGAGCTAACCGTGATTGCCCCTCTTGATAGTCGGCTATGTATCCTAAACCCGGTCAATCACTTCTCTACTCATCTTAGACCGGCAAAAGGAAAACCCTATGGTTATACCTTTGCCTTGCGCTCTTAGTTCCTTCTCTTCCACTTGATCATAATGTACACCATATTATGTGCATCTCCACCACTTGTGATCTTGTGGCCATCACTCCATGCCACATGCTCCTTCATCACGTGTATTGCTTATGCCTAACTCAAAACACTTAACACATGGCATTAGCAACTTGGTGTCATTAATTACCAAAACCAAACTTGGGCTTTCATAGAGATATACCTTGGTTATCACATGATCATCCTTTTTGCAAGCTCCAACTCAAATATTTGCAAGCCATCAAATATATCCAATAAATCACCACAATCTTGAATGTTGCACTTGTATGTTGTAGCATTTGGACTCCACTTATTTTGACTTGGCATTGGGATAGAATATGCACTATGCTTTAAAACTTGATTCAACATATGATGACCAATATGAATCCAAATGAATCAAGCCTCCAATGTCGATGGTACCTACAAACAATCATCCACTTTTTGATGGTACCCAAACAAGTTTGGGTCCTCTCAAGTTAGGAGCAACATACTTAGGCAAAGCCTTAGTATGGGTAGCGGGATGTTTTGCAATTCCACCAAATGAGGTACCATTGCCATCCTTTCTAAGCATGTTAGTATTATTAATTGAACTAGGCTTAGGATTATTACCTAGGGGACATGAATGAGCCATGTGTCCCCTTTCCCGGCATAAATAGCATATTCTCTTTGGTTGAGCTTTTTCTTCCTTGCTCATGTGATGCTCTTCATTGCCTTGCCTCTCATGAGTTGCTTGAGCATTCTTCTCAAGCTTGGTAGGACACCCCGAGGCAAAGTGTCCTATATCTTCACACTTGAAGCACTTGATGTGAGCCAAATTTCTTTTCTCAATTTGATTCTTGCTCATCATCTTGGTATCTTGGATTTGCATTGGATGCCTTCCTCTTCCACCCCTTCTTGTTTTCTTTTTCTTCTTCTCATGCTCAACGTGTGGCTTTGGTTGAGACTCTTCTTGTTGCTTCACTAGTTTCTTGCTTGGGCACATTGAGGTGTAGTGACCCCATGTATGGCACTTGAAGCACTTGTATTTGAGCCTTTCTTCTTCTTTCTTCAACTTGAGCTTCTCTAAGTTGGGGCATTGAAAGGATCAAGATGCCCAAGAGGGGGGGTGAATTGGGCTTTTCTAAAAATTAATTGTAAGAATTAAATCCTACAAGCCAAACTTCACCCCTAGTGCCTACTTGTGTTCCTTGTGATTCTACCGACAAAAGTTTTGCACCCTAAGTTCCAATCCTAGACTAACAAGGCAATTCTAGGAAAGTAAACAAGCAATGAAAGTAATGCGAGAAAGTAAATGCTTGAAAGTAGGGAATAGGAACATGGCGATGTTTTGCCAAGGTATCGGAGAGTCGCCACTCCCCACTAGTCCTCGTTGGAGCACCCGCGCAAGGGTGTAGCTCCCCCTTGATCCGCGCAAGGATCAAGTGCTCTCTACGGGTTGATTCTTCGACACTCCGTCGCGGCGAATCACCCAAAACCGCTCACAACTTGAGTTGAGTCACCCATAATCTCGTTGGATGATCACCGAACTCCCAATCACCACCAAACCGTCTAGGTGATGGCGATCACCAAGAGTAACAAGCTAGAACTCTCACTTGACCACAACAAGCCTAATGAGAAGATGGATGCACACTTGCTTGACTCTTGTCACTAGAGAGGATTCTCAAACTTTGATTCGCAAATCACTATCCTCACTAGGGCTCTTGCACTCCCTTGCACTTCAAAGATGTTTCTCAGCTAAACAAATGAGCAAGAGACCTCTAAAAGAGGTGGAGAGGTTGTATTTATAGACCCCTCAAACAAATCCAACCGTTACCTTTCGAAACAGCCAGACGCGTACAGACTGGACACGCCTGTCGATATGACTGGACGCACCGGTCAATTGTAATGGTCGAATAACGGAAACCTGTGCTGAATGACCGGACGCGCCGATCTGTGATGACCGAACGCGCCGGTCTGAGATGACTGGACGCGCCGGTCTGAGATGACCGGACGCGCCGATCAGGGATGATCGGACGCGTCCAATCATGCAAGAGCTCTCTGGAAATCTGACCTGACGCATCACCGTGTCCGATCATAGGTGACCGGACGCGTTAGGTCACCACGGGACCTTACTGGAACATGATCGGACGCACGACCGCGTCCGATCATAGGTGACCGGACACGTCAGGTCTCCTCGGGACCTTACTGGAACATGACCGGACGCGCCGGTCTTTTTCACAGTCGCGTCCGATCTTGCTGTTTACCCTCTGGAACACGTGTCAACCTGACCACCGCATCCGGTCCTCTTAAGGACCGCGTCCGGTCAGTCAGCTAAAAAACGCAGTGAAGATTTAGTACTGACCGGACGTGTCCGGTCATGACCAGGACCACGTCTGGTCATAGGTAAACGGCTCAAACGTCTTCTAAACGCGATGCAACTTGAACCAAGTTGCTTCTAACTGAACTCTGAGCTTTTCTCGAGCTACCTAGTGCTAAGTTTGACAAGTGTGCACCACACCTAAACACAAGACTCACCTAGGTCAAGCTACTCGCTCATGCCCCTCTTTATAGTACGGTCAAAGGAAGAAACAAAGATCCTAACGACTATTCCAGATGTATCTCAACACCTTGACATCCGGAACTAACCGTCCTTAATCTTATCGTTGATCCTTTGAAAACCGAAACGATTTCCATCAAGGGACATGAATACCACATTGCCCAAAGCAGTTATCATCTCCATGACCTAACTTACCAACGTTTCTGTAAAACACACGTTAGTCATGGTAATTATGTGTTGTCATTAATTGCCAAAACCAACACTGGGGCCTAGATGCTTTCAATCTCCCCCTTTTTGGTGATTGATGACAACACTTAGATTCAGAAGATATGAGTTGAGGTTTTCGATCATGCTTGGTTCACATAAGCATAAAGCTGTAAGCACAAGGGGTTAGTCAATGCTTATGTGTTCCAAGCCAACTGAGTGTACTAATAAGATAAAACATGAAGAGTTAGTACACATAAAACATAGCTCATATGAAATCGGAGTAAAGCACGGAAGCACAACCTTAAGAGCTAAAAACAAACAAGTGACATGATTTAAAACTGTGATTAGATAAACCATAGAGACTCAAGGTATCTCATAAGACCACATGTCACACAAATGCAATTACTATAAAGTAAACATGATGCATGAGTGTAGCACATAAGAAAAGAACGAAAACCCTCTAACAAAAGCTCCCCCTGAATCTACTCTCTCTCCCCCTTTGGCATCAATCGCCAAAAACTAATCTAAGGATCTGACAGGGGAACAGACAGAGTCGAGTCGGGTGCCGAGGAGCGCGTAGTAATCACGAACTGAGAAGTGTCTCCCTCGGACTTGGAGCTATCTGGCTGACCCTCTAAAGAAGCACGCGACTATGAAGCGGTCTGGGTCTGATCTGCAGGAACAGGTACTGCCGAAGTAGCAACAAGTGGAGCAGTCTCTGTGACCTGAGCCTGAAGAGAGCCAAAAGCTGGGGGATCTGTCGAGGCAACGGACGAAGGAACTGTCTCTGTAGTGCCTATCCCTGTCACTGGAAGAAAAGCTGCCTCTGAAGCTGACACCCCTGATGAAGTAGCAAATGTGGTGTGCGAGGGCGTCAGCTGACCAGTCAACTCGCTATATTGGCACTCAGATCAATGAAAGGTGTGCCGGTCAACATGTGAGGGCGAGGCTGGTCTGAAGGAGTAAACCCCGTCTGAATGGGCGTGTAGCTCGGGGACTGGAACGACTGAGGAACCTACAGCTGTGGAGAGGTGAACTGAAAGCTCGGCTGATCCTGACTTGAAGGTCCACTGAAAGGTAAAGCTGAAGTCAGGACAGATGCAGGTGGAGAAACCCCAACTGTGACTAGGTGACGCAGGAGATCCAAGTACTGCTGCTGGCTAGCTGCACTCTGACGCTGCATCTCATACTGCTGACGCTGCATCTCGACTTGTTGGCGCTATATCTCAAGCTGCTGTCTCTAGAACTCGTCCTGTCGAGCCTGTATCTGTGCAAACGCAGCAGCTGTATCCTAAGCCTGTCTCTGCAGCTGAAGCTCCTGTCGCTCCTGTGCCTGGGTCAGCCTCTCAAGTATAGCCACCATGGCTGGGTCTGAGCGGGAGGCTGAACCAGAGCCACCGGCCTCGTGGTCGTGAGGCCAAGGAGACCGATACCTAGGGATGGGCTGATAATCCTCGTCGGTGCTATCAGAGGCCTCATCCTCAGCTATATTAGCGGGCTGAGCATCTAGATCTACAAGCTCTGCCTCAGCAAGACCCTGTACGGTCGCATCCTGCTCAGCCGCTGTCTCAGGCACCTCAGGTCTCTCTCTCTGTCCTGGCACAGGGACCTGCTCTCTCGTAACTGAAGCTCATAACTGACGAATATCATACTCAGGAAAAACAGTAGTGGTTTCAGTTATCTTAGCACTAATCTCTGAAGACAGCTCAAGTGCAGATCTGATGATGAAGCAAATCCAATGAGCATAGGGCAGCTGACGGTGTCCCTTGAAGCCTTCTGCCAGGGTGTCCTCCATCTCACTAACCATAAGATCCCAAATATCAAAAGGTGTCTGTGAGAGAAGGTGATGAACTACCCATAGCTGCATCCTAGTCAATCCCTCTCTATAACCAAGCCTGGGAAGAAGTGTATGCCTGACAATAGCATCCAGGACTCGGGCAAGCGGTGTCAAACTGACAGGTGTGCGACGAGACCCTTCACCAAAAGGCTCATGGAAGCAGGGTCGGATCAGATCTGTAGGTGGCACAGTACCGCCATGAGAGCGTCTAGGTAGAGCTGTCTGACCAAAACAGAGCTAGTGAATCTTCATGTCTGAAGCTGGGAGTCTGAGAATCTCCCGCACTCTTGTGCTATACAGTTTGCGGTCGCGGCCTCTGAATGCAAAGTGTATGAACTCATGGGCTAGATCAATCCATAATGAAGCATAGAACTCCTTAACCCAAGTGCCGCAGTATGCACCCGTCCGTCCAAGAAAATCTGACAAGCCTGGTAGATAGGACAGGTGCGGACGAAGCTGCTCACCCACTACCTCAACAAGTGACTCAATGCGACAGACCCTCTGTGGTCGAAAAGCAATGCCACTGTCAACAAGAGCTCTGTAAAAATCCTCCTGTAGAGGAGTATAAAAACCCTCTGAAGCTCTAGAGTCCCTCTGAGGTGGGAACCACCGGCTGACCTCAACAAATCTCAAACTTTGCACCTGACGTGCAGTAGCACCTCTCAAGTCAAAGTGCTCGACTGAGGGTGAACCTCTAACTCTGGGAGGTGGACGTCCTCCACGACGCTGGCCCTCTGGCCTGGGAGTCACCTGAGCCCGTGTGCGTGTGGAGCGGCGATGTGATGGAGTCTGAGCTGGCTGTTCCTCTGTCCCCTCTGAAGGCGCTGCAGGTGGATCAACTGACATAGTATCTGCATTCATTTGCACCTCTGTGCCCTCAGTGGTCTCAGTGGTTTCTGTACCAAGCTGTCGTCCATCAAGATGAAAACGACTATCGCCAATGCGTATACCACTGCTCCTGCCACCTTTCTTAGCTGCATCAGCTGCATCTGCTACTGCCTGAGCTATCTCTGCATCAGTAAGAGTCTTCTTCTTGTTTCTGGCCATAATCTTGATGCGCTTTCCACGCGCAACCTCAGACATATGAGGAGGACTGTTGTCCCCGTCACTGGGAGCACCACCAGCATTCTTGCAATGAACCATGCTGTCACACTGTCAGAAAACCTCTGAAAGATGATGTACTGACACTCGAGAGGCTTGGCCTCAATCTGTATCCACAGGCTTGGCCTCGGATTCAATAGCTGAACAGCAGTCACCCCAATACACGACAAACTCGCTGAAAAGACGGAATAGATGGATCTACTATAAGCAACATATATGATCTAAAAGATACGAAACCCTAGAGATAGCAAGCATATAAGATAAGACGTGAAACGAAACGCGATGGCTACCTCGGATCGACGAGAAATCCGGTGAAGAGATGAGATGACCTAGGTCGCGAGACTTCCCGACGCACCGGACGAGCGCTGATTCGCCAAAACAGAAGTCGATTAGGGTTAACGAAAACAAAATTTTGACAAACCCTAACATGAAGATCAAGGATGTGCGAAACAACCTCGGAGCGAAGACGTCGCGCGAAGAACTTTTTGACGACGAATAAAGGCGACGACGTAGTGCGAACCCTAGGGTTAGGGCGACACGTGGTGGCTGAAAATCGAGGATGAACGCGAGGGTAGGGGCTGGCCGGAGGTCGTGCAGGGTGAAGAAGAACGCGGCTCGCAGGCAGCAGCGGCTCACGGCGGCGACGGCGGCGCAGGCGCGACGCGGTGGAGGAGGCGGCGCGAGCGCAGGAGATGCGCGGCTGCAGGGTCGGGCGGTGGCGCAGGCGCGGCGGTGGACTTCGGCGAGTGGCGGCGGCGAAGTTCCGGCGAGCTAGGGCAAGGAGGCGGCGGAAACGAGAATTGTACGGCACGGATGAAGAAAAGGAAGGAGAACGCGAAAGTTTATATGAAGGATTAGATCCGCTCGTTACGTGATGACCGGACGCGGTGGTCGATATGACCGAACGCAGAGAGGCAGCGTCCGGTCACATTCCAGTAAGCTCCTGGAATGACCGGACGCGTCCGATTATCAACGATCGAACGCGGACAGCGTCCGGTTTTGATTTGCCCGGAAAACTGAGACGGATGACCGGACGCGGTGGTGGTTACCGGGACCGGACGCGGTGGTCAACAGGGGCACGTCCGGTGCAGCGTCCGGTCACTAGATCAGGAGATGGTCTTCAGGTTGACCGGACACGCTGGTGGTCGCTGGGACCGGACGCGGTGGTGAAGCATCACTGCGTCCGGTGCAGCGTCCGGTCTAGCGTCCGGTCACTATTTTTCGCCCTTCTTCATTCTGATCTTCGACGCGACTTCTCCCAATCAAGTTCCAATTCAAAGAGACACAAATAAACACTAATTGGAACATGATATGAGTGACCTCACTCAAACCCTCAAGTTTCTCAAAAATAGTTTGCCTTAGGCTAATATTATTTTTAGGAAAATAGGCAACAAACACTCGAGGAGCAACGTATGGCCATGCAATAGAGTTTTTGAACCCTTGGGAGCGTCAAAATGCTCTCTCTATCCATGGACGAACACAGAGGTTGCTCAAAGCTTAACCAAAAAGAAACGACAAAGCAACAACCATGCATATGCAATGCAAAACAAGTAAGTAAAGCTAGGTTGCTTGTCAAGTTTGATCCACGGTTAGGCTTTTTCACTCCTCCAAAGGAGGGTTATCGTAACCGTGTTAGCCAAGGCCTAGATGCATTGCGGGTAATTAAACATGACATATAATACAATGCAATGCAAGGGACAACACAAGCTCATTTTTTAAAGTTACTAGAGTCAGGCACATTGAGTTCACTTCTCAACCTACAAAAGGTAGCTTCATCCAAAGGTTTAGTGAAGATATCTGCTAATTGATTTTCACTTCTTACACCTTCTAGTGATATGTCATTTTTAGCAACGTGATCTCTTAGAAAGTGGTGGCGGATATCAATGTGCTTGGTGCGAGAGTGTTGTACCGGATTATTAGCAATTTTAACCGCACTTTCATTGTCACATAAAAGCGGCACCTTTTCAAGAACAACTCCATAGTCTAGGAGGGTTTGTTTCATGTATAAGATTTGTGCACAACAAGCCCCCCGTGGCAATGTATTCCGCCTCGGCGGTGGACAAAGCCACACTATTTTGCTTTTTAGATGACAATGATACTAAAGATCTCCCAAGCAAATGGCACCCTCCGGATGTGCTTTTTCGATCAATTTTGCAACCGGCATAATCCGAATCGGAGTAGCCAACTAGTTGGAATCTAGCTCCTTTGGGGTACCATAGTCCGATGCTTGGAGTATACTTAAGGTATCTTAGGATTCTTTTTACGGCACTTAGGTGAGGTTCTTTAGGGCACGCTTGAAAGCGGGCACACATGCACACACTAAACATGATGTCGGACCTATATGCGGTAAGGTATAACAAGCTACCAATCATTGAACGGTAAAGAGTTTGATCGATTGGTTTACCTCCCTCATCTAGGTCGAGATGTCCATTAGTTGGCATTGAGGTCTTGATTGGCTTGTATTCTTCCATCTTAAATCTTTTGAGAAGATCCTTGGTATACTTCTCTTGAGAGATAAAGATCCCTTCTCTCATTTGCTTGACTTGAAACCCAAGGAAGAATGTTAGCTCACCAATCATTGACATCTCGAACTCTTTTGACATCAATTCACCAAATTCTTTGCAATAGTCTTCATTTGTTGACCCGAAGATGATATCATCAACATACACTTGACAAATGAAGATCTCTTCTTTAAATTTCTTGGTGAATAGTGTGGTGTCAACCTTCCCAATAGTGAAGCCCTTCTCTATAAGGAAGTCCTGGAGGCGCTCATACCATGCTCTAGGGGCTTGCTTGAGCCCATATAGCGCCTTGGACAACCTATAAACATGATTAGGATATCTAGGGTCTTCAAACCCGGGAGGTTGTTCAACATAGACTAGTTCATTTATGAAGCCATTTAAGAATGCACTTTTCACATCCATTTGATATAGTTTCATATCATGATGTGATGCATATGCAAGAAGGATACAGATGGCTTCAAGTCTTGCAATGGGTGCAAAAGTCTCTCCAAAATCAAGACCTTCAACTTGAGAGAACCCTTTTGCCACTAGTCTTGCCTTATTTCTTACTACAACTCCTTGATCATCTTGCTTGTTGCGGAACACCCACTTGGTTCCAATGACTCTTGCACCTTTTGGATGCTCTTCAAGTGTCCATACTTGATTGCGGGCGAAGTTGTTCAATTCTTCATGCATGGCATTCACCCAATCCAGATCTTGAAGAGCTTCTTCTACATTCTTAGGTTCAAGACAAGAGACAAAAGAGTGATGTTCAACAAAAGAATTAAATTTTTGAGATTGAGTTATTACACCCTTTGTAGGACTCCCTATGATGAGATCTTGTGTATGTGCTTGAAGTAGCGGTGAGTTTCTTCGATCAACCATTTGAGGAGTGGGATGAGGAGCATCAACATCTTGTGCTTGTGCCTTGGCTTGATGATGAGAGACATGGGTGTCTTCATTTTCAACTCTCTCATTTTTGTCATCATCTTGAGGCACATATGATGAAGATGGTGGATTAATAATTTGTACATCGTCTTCATCATCTTTAGGCTTGATGTCACCCACGGGCATGTTCTTCATGGCCTCCCTCAATGGTTCATCACCTACATCATCACAATTCTCAATTGCTCCTTGGGAGCCGTTAGATTCATCAAATTCCACATCATATGTTTCTTCAACCAAACCGATGGCATGGTTAAATACTCTATATGCTTTGGACTTTGATGAGTAGCCAATAAGAAAACCAATATCACAACGTCTTTGGAACTTCCCTAGGTGTTGACGCTTCTTGTAGATGTAGCATTTGCAACCAAACACCCGGAAGAATGAGACGTCCGGCTTCTTCCCATTTAGCAACTCATAAGGGGTCTTACAAAGGAACTTTTGTAGGAAGAGGCGATTTGAAGCATAGCATGCGGTGTTGATTGCCTCGGCCCACAATTTCTCCAGTGTGTTGTACTCATCTAGCATTGTTCTTGCAAGAGTGATCAAGGTCCGGTTTTTTCTCTCAACTACACCATTTTGTTGAGGAGTGTAGGTTGATGACACTTCATGCTTGATTCCAATTTCATCACAATAGGCTTAAATATTGGTGTTGTCAAACTCTTTTCTATTATCACTTCTAATCTTCTTTATCTTGACTTCAAATTTATTTTGAGCTCTCTTTGCAAACTTCTTGAAGCAACTTGCCACTTCGGATTTGTCATGAAGGAAGAAGGTCCAAGTATATCTTGAGAAGTCATCCACAATCACAAGATAATAAAGATTTCCACCCAAACTCTTGTAAGTTGTAGGACCAAACAAATCCATGTGTAGAAGTTCTAGTACTCTTGATGTTGACATGTAGGCTTTGGTTGGATGAGTGTTTGCAACTTGTTTGCCAGCTTGACATGCACTACAAGGTTTGTACTTCTCAAATTTTACATCCTTTAAATCTCTCACTAATTCTTTCTTTAATAGCTTGTTGAGAGTGTTCATTCCAACATGAGCAAGCCTCCTATGCCAAAGCCATCCAAGTGAAGTCTTGGTGAACAAACATGTCATCAAGTTTGCATCTTCGGAGGTGAAGTCAACAAGATAAAGATTGTTGTATCTAAATCCCTTGAAAATCACTTGCTTGTCATCTATCTTGGTAACAACCACTTCATTTGGACCAAACAAGCATTGGTAGCCAAGATCACAAAGTTGCCTAACGGATAGTAAGTTGAAGCTCAATGAAGCAACATAGAGCACATTTGAGAGAGAATGATCATTTGATATTGCAACCTTGCCTATACCCTTGACTTTGCTCTTTGAATTATCCCCAAATGTGATCTTATCTTGACATACCCCATCTTCTTCAAGTGAGGAGAACATACGAGGATCACCGGTCATATGTTGTGTGCAACCACTATCAATCACCCAATGAGATCCACCGGTCTTGTAGTTCACCTACACACAAGAGATGAAGCCTTATGTTTAGGGACCCAAACTTGAGAGGGACCCTTAACTTTTTCAACTAGTGACTTGGCAACCTAAATTTTCTTTGGCCTATTTTTGTTAGGAGGACCCAAGAACATGACTTTCATCTTTCCACTAGAGTCCTTTCTAAGCATGTAGTGAGCATTAAAAGCAAAGGGTCTAGCATGCTTGGGCAAGGGTTGTGGTGGTGGGGTTTTGCACTCATGAGCAAAGTGACCTTCTTGTCCACACTCAACACATCTCTTTGGCTTGGGCTTTGTCTTGCTTTGTTGTTGTTTGGCCTTTACCTTCTTTTCTTGATTTGCCAAATACCCAATGCCACTCCTATCCAACTTTATGACGGTGTTCATGAGTAGCTCACTTTGCAAATGTTGGCCTCTTGTGAACTTGCTTAGGCCGGTCTTGAGATGCTCTTTCTCTTGCTTGAGCTTCTTGTTTTCTTCAATGAGTGACTCATTTGAAGCTTGCTTTTCAAGAGCCAACAACTTCTTGTTCTTATCTTTAAGCATCTCATTTTCACTCTTGAGCTTGACATACTCATCATAGTCATTTGCCTCAACCACACTCTTGCCTTTGCCGCTAGAGCCTTGCTCAAAGTTCTCAACAATCAAGTCATCACAAGATGTAGCTATATCAATCTTAACAATTTGGTTAGTAGCATCATGTGTCTCGAGAGCAAGCTCATTTGCAACAATAAGAGTATCATAATTAATTTTCAAGGTGGTGTACTCTTCTTTTAGCAAGTTTAGTCTAGTGATGAGTTCACCATGCTTCTTCTCAATTTTATTATGTTTATCTCTAAGCTCCTTGTTAGAAGTTTTAAGCTCTTTGAGAGAAGAAGACATAGTTTCATTTTGATCTATGAGCTCATCCCTAGTATTATGTGCACTTTCAAGCTTAGATGAGAGTGATTCATTTTCATGTTGAAGCTCATCATTTTCATTTCTAGTCCTCCTTATGATTTTAGAATATTTATTTAACAATTTTACTAGTTCATCATAAGAGGGAGCATCATATTCATCATCACTATCACTATCATCATCATCACTATCACTATTTTGTACCTTTCGATCACCCTTTGCTATAAGGCATAGATGAGTAGTAGAAGATGATGGTGAAGATGGCGGTGAAGGTGGTGATGAAGATGTCGGTGAAGATGATGATGGCCCAATCACAAGTGCGGCGATCTTTTCTTTGTCATTGTCACTTTTATCGTCGGAGGACTCACATGATGATTCAATGTCGGTGAGCCAATCACCAACAATATAGGCCTTACCTCCCTTCTTCTTCTTGTGGAATTCTCTTTTCTTGCCATCTTTCTTCTTGTATGGCTTGTTCTTTCTTTTGTCATCTTCTTCATCACTTGAATCATCTTTCTTGCCCTTGTACTTGTTCTTGTACTTGTCTTTTGGAGGCTTTGGGCATTGATGAGCTAGATGGCCAAGTTCTCCACAATTGAAGCAATCCATTTTGGAGATTGGCTTCTTTTTGCTACTTGTGAAGAATTTCTTCTTCTTGCCATCGAACTTGATGCCACTCTTGTTGAGCTTCTTTAGCATCTTAGTGGTCTTCCTTACCATGAGTGCAAGTGATTCATCATCAATGTCACTTTCACTAGAGCTTTCTTGCACAATCATGGCTTGGGCCTTCTTCTTTTTCTTTTAATGACTAGCTTTGAAGGCCAAGTCTTTCTTCTTGGAAGATGATGAGCCCTCTTCCGGAGTGATGTGCATGTACATCTCATGTGCGTTGATCTTCCCCAATACTTGAGTTGGTGTTGCGGTAGAGAGATCACTTTGGTGAAGTACGGTGACAATGTGTCCATACTTCTCAACGGGAAGAACACTTAAGATCCTCCTTACAACATCTGATTGACTCATTTTAGTGAGTCCAAGAGCATTTAGATCTTCTACAAGAACATTCAAACGAGTGTACATGTCATTAGCACTTTCTTTAGGAAGCATCTCAAAAGAATTAATTTTCTTTAAAGCAATATGATAGCGTTTCTCACGCTCACTCTTAGTTCCCTCATGGAGAGCACAAAGATTTTCCCACAATTCATGAGTGTTTTTGGCATTTCGCACATAATTGAAAATATCTTTGCCTAGCGCCCGGTAGATTGCATTTTTTGCTTTTGCATTCCACCGGTCGTATTTCTCCTCGTCACCACTTGGGTTAGCGGGATCCCTTATGGGAGGGAGCCCTTCGGTTGTGGCTCTAAGGCACCCAACATCTATGGCTTCGAGGTACGCCTCCATACGAATTTTCCAATATGGAAAATTGTCTCCCTCAAAAATAGGAGGTGGTCCTTCCCCATTAGACATCTTGCTCTAGGCGGTAAAGCCTAAATTAAGAGCAACATGGCTCCGATACCAATTGAAAGAATCAAGATGCCCAAGAGGGGGGTGAATTGGGCTTTTCTAAAAATTAATTGCAAGAATTAAATCCTACAAGCCAAACTTCACCCCTAGTGCCTACTTGTGTTCCTTGTGATTCTACCGACAAAAGTTTTGCACCCTAAGTTCTAATCCTAGACTAACAAGGCAATTCTAGGAAAGTAAACAAGCAATGAAAGTAATGCAAGAAAGTAAATGCTTGAAAGTAGGGAATAGGAACACGACGATGTTTTGCCGAGGTATCAGAGAGTCGCCACTCCCCACTAGTCCTCGTTGGAGCACCCACGCAAGGGTGTAGCTCCCCCTTGATCCGCGCAAGGATCAAGTGCTCTCTACGGGTTGATTCTTCGACACTCCGTCACGGCGAATCACCCAAAACCGCTCACAACTTGAGTTGGGTCACCCACAATCTCGTTGGATGATCACCGAACTCCCAATCACCACCAAACCGTCTAGGTGATGGCGATCACCAAGAGTAACAAGCTAGAACTCTCACTTGACCACAACAAGCCTAATGAGAAGATGGATGCACACTTGCTTGACTCTTGTCACTAGAGAGGATTCTCAAACTTTGATTTGCAAATCACTATCCTCACTAGGGCTCTTGCACTCCCTTGCACTTCAAAGATGTTTCTCAGCTAAACAAATGAGCAAGAGACCTCTAAAAGAGGTGGAGGGGTTGTATTTATAGACCCCTCAAACAAATCCAACCATTACCTTTCGAAACAGCTAGACGCGTACTAACCGGACGCGCCTGTCGATATGACCGGACGCGCCGGTCAGTTGTAACGGTCGAATAACAGAAACCTGTGCTGAATGACCGGACGCGCCGATCTGTGATGACCGGACGCGCCGGTCTGAGATGACCGGACGCGCCGATCAGGGATCATGCAAGAGCTCTCTGGAAATCTGACCTGACGCATCACCGCGTCCGATCATAGGTGATCGGACGCGTCAGGTCACCACGGGACCTTACTAGAACATGACCGGACGCACGACCGCGTCCGATCATAGGTGACCGGACGTGTCAGGTCTCCTCGGGACCTTACTGGAACATGATCGGACGCGCTGGTCTTTTTCACAATCGCGTTCGATCTTGCTGTTTATCCTCTAGAACACGTGTCAACCTGACCACCGCGTCCGGTCCTCTCAAGGACCGCGTCCGGTCAGTCAGCTGAAAAATGCAGTGAAGATTTAGAACTTACCGGACGCGTCCGGTCATGACCAGGACCGCGTCCGGTCATGACCAGGACCGCGTCCGGACATAGGTAAACGGCTCAAACGTCTTCTAAACGCGATGCAACTTGAACCAAGTTGCTTCTAACTGAACTCTGAGCTTTTCTCGAGCTACCTAGTGCTAAGTTTGACAAGTGTGCACCATACCTAAACACAAGACTCACCTAGGTCAAGCTACTCGCTCATGCCCCTCTTTATAGTACGGTCAAAGGAAGAAACAAAGATTCTAACGACTATTCCAGATGTATCTCAACACCTTGACATCCGGAACTAACCGTCCTTAATCTTATCGTTGATCCTTTGAAAGCCAAAACGATTTCCATCAAGGGACATGAATACCACATTGCCCAAAGCAGTTATCATCTCCATGACCTAACTTACCAACGTTTCTGCAAAACACACGTTAGTCATGGTAATTATGTGTTGTCATTAATTGCCGAAACCAACACCGGGGCCTAGATGCTTTCAGGCATGTTTGGTGAAGATGACCCACTTCATGGCATCGGTAGCACATGAAATGAGAGAGCTTCTCTCGAGCTAGCTTCTTCATCTTCCTTTATCTTTTCTTTTCCCCTTTGGTCATATTCCTCTTGCTCTTGTTGAAACCAAGGAGACTCTTGTCACCAAAGTTTCTTTGAGTTTTCAACATATGCTCAAAGGTAACTTTTGAGTTGTAGCACCTCTCTAACTTGTTGCTCAATTTCTTCACTTCACTTTTGAGCTCATTGTTCTCCTTCAAAATGTTAGTCTCACAAGACATAGAAGTAGAACAAGCATATATATGTGAAGAACATGGCATATCTAATAAGTCATCACAAGAGGTGGATACATGCTTTCTCCCTACATCATACGGGTTAGTCACATTTTGCAATTGATCATTTGATCCATGTGATGAGCTCTCATTAATTTTAATTTTCTTTAATAACATCTTAAAAAGAGAAGCATGTTCTTGTACCAAATTATCATGAGCAACACTAAGTTCCTCATGAGCCAATTTTAGCTCCTCATGTGAACAAGTAGTAACATAAAATAGATGCTTTTGTTGTTCACATGTGGTTTTTAGAAATGAGTTTTCATTTTCCAATTTCATGGTTTTAGCTTTCTCATTTTCTAAAGACATGTTCATGCTAGCAAGTCTACTAACAAGCTCATCATATGAATCAACATGATCAATCATATTATCATTTGATACCTTTGTGTCACCTAGTGACATGAAGCAATGTGATGTAGTGGATGGGCTTGTAGTAGCATCATCAAGGCCCGAGCATGAACCAACGTTGTCACCATCAAGTGTGCTTGGGGTAGAAACATCACTTGCAACACTTGATGCATCATCACCATCCTTGTCAAGTGAACTTGTGGTAGATCGATCATCATCATCACTTGACCATGAGGTGGAGCAATCCTCCACAACCATCGTGTTGTGGTCATGCTCAACATCATCATGTGCAACTTCCTTGGGCTTGACATCATCGTCATCATCGGTGATAGCTCCATACTTTTCATTGAGATAGGCCCATATCTCATGAGTGGATTTGAGGTCCATGATCTTACCAAAGATGCTATCATCCAAAGATCTATACATGATGTTAGTAGCTCGGATGTCAAGATCTAGGAATTTCTCTTGTGCTTGAGTTAGATTATCTTCATCCACCACATGAGAAAAGCCTACATCTACCATCCACCACATTTGAGGGCAAATAAACTTAAAATTGCATATCATCCAATTTTTCCACCGTGCAAAGTGTGTGCCATCAAACATGTGAGGACAATCAACATCTAGTCCATATTTCGCCATCCTCTCGGGTCGGTGAAGACCATAAATGAGAGACCGGGCTCCGATACCAATTGAAGGGTCGAGATGGCGGACTAGAGGGGGGATGAATAGTCCTTTCTAAAAATAATCACGTCGGCAAACTGAAACAAATGCGGAATTAAAACTATCGGTCTAGCCAAGACTACACCCCTCTATCTAAGTTCACAAGCACCTCACAAAGATCCTAATTATGTAACTAAGGTGCTTTCCTTAGCAAGAGCTCTCCTAAACAATTCAAGAACAAGGTCACACAAACCTATGCACTAGTACTTTAGCAAAGCCGGGGAGCTCCTACACAATTCTAGTAAGCAAAAGCATGAAGCCACCTATGCTCACTAGCAATGCTCAATAGCAAGGCAACTAATGCTAAACTAGAGATCGCAAATTACTTAGCTACACAAACTAAGCAATATGACTAATAAGGTTACACAAACCAAATTAGCCACGCAACGGGAGCTACTTCTATGCTACACAAGCAAGAAGGTAACTAGCTAACTACACAAGGAAACTAGTTACAAGAGCAACTACACAAGCACAAGTATATGAATGTAAATACAAGCTTATGAATCGAAAGCAAACCACCGAGAAGATGTACACAATGTTGACACGGTGGTTTTTCACCGAGGTTCACTTGGTTGCCACCAAGCTAGTCCCCGTTGTGACGATACACCCACTTGATGGATCACGAGCTAATTGACTATCAAGAGTCAAACCCTCAGCGGGTGTCGCACATCCACTCTCAAGATGAGGATCCTCCAAGCCACGAGCTTTACTAGAGTTGCTCTTCGCGATCCCCGTGGGGTGAGCACAATCCTCCTCACAAATTCTCCTCCGGAGCCACGCACAATCTCCACATGTGCTTCAACGGAGTCGCAAGCCACCAAGCCGTCTAGGAGGTGGCAACCTACAAGAGTAACAAGCACCACCGGCTTGCAACACGATCACCTAGTGCCACTCGATGCAATCCTCTCGATGCAACGCACTAGAATCGCTCTCTCACTCGATCCGATGAACACTATCAAGCATGAGTGAGTTAGAGGGCTTCCAAGCACTACCACATAAGCCACCAAGGCCAAAGTGTGCTCAGCTACCGGCCATGGCCGGCCAAGGCATCTATTTATAACCCCATGGTCAAATAGAGCCGTTACCCCTTCACTGGGTCCTTTTCGGGATGACCGGACACGGTGGTCAAAACTGACCGGACGCGGTGGTCAGTAGCGTGCTCCAACGGCTAGTTTTCGCGCGTACAAACTTGTTTTGACCGGACGCGGTGGTCACTAATGGGACCGGACGCGGTGGTCGCAGCGAAACAGCGAACAGAGAGGTTCCAGCAAGCTTCCGAAGTGACCGGACGCGTCCGGTCATCACTAACCGGACTCGCTGCAGCGTCTGGTCATTTTCGCCCACGAAAAACACTGACCGGACGCGGTGGTCGAAACTGACCGGACGCGGTGGTCACGAGTCTGGTCACAGACCATCCTTCGGTAAAACGGCGATATCTCTTAGCTCCGAACTCCGATTTCAATGATCTTAGACATTTTGGAAAGCTTACTCAGAGGGCTACACAACCCACTAAAGCACTTGATCCAATTCACAATGGATCAAAGCAGTATTCCACTCTAAGAACCATCCTAGTGTCTAAAGAACACCGAAAAACATTTCTCTCTTCTCCAAGTTGATCAACACCAACTCCAACACCTTCTCCTTTGCAAATGTGCCAACACCACCATGTGTACACCACCATGTGCATATGTGTTAGCTTTTCACAAACATTTTCAAAGGGTTAGGCACTCAACTTGCCTCGCCACTCGATCCTAACACGTATGCAAAGTTAGATCGCTCAAGTGGCACTAGATGACCGATATGCAAACAAGTTTGACCCTCTTGATAGTACGGCCATCTATCCTAAACCCGGTCATAAACTTCTCTACACACCTATGACCGGTGAAATGGAAATGTCCTAGGTTATACCTTTGCCTTGCGCATTCCACTCCATCTCCTTTGACGTTGATGCAACACATGCACCAACCATATCACAAATGATATGATCCACTTCATATCATCACGTGACCGTATTGGTTCATGGATCTTGACCTCACTTGCTCTTCACCGTTGCCTCGGTCCTTCGGCGCCAAGCCATCACAACTTGTCCTTCACCCTAGCAACCGGTTCATCAAGCCAAGCCTCATCTTGATCTTCTTCACCTTGGTCACATGACTCCATGTCATGTCTCATGTGCAATAGCCTCCTTCATGACACCATCACTTGTGTACTAATCGCCTGTGTATCTCACATAACCATGTATTAGTCCACCTAAGTTGTCACTCAATTACTAAAACCGAACAAGGACCTCTCAGTTGGAAGTTTGACCAGTCTTTTTGTTTTTTAGCCCTTTTTTTGAAAGATTCTCTCAAATATGCCCCTTGCGGAAAGATTTCAAAAAATAGACCATTATCTTCGCGCCATAGTTGTCGGCGCCAAGATATAACGGCATGACACCATGGTTACTGGCGCCAAGACCCTGCTGTCGTGGCATTGACGTGGCAACCTGGCAAGGGTGCATGGCGCCATGGATCTTGGCGCCATGCCCCCTATAAAACCGTTTCCTTTCTTCTTTCTTTTTCCTCTCTTCCTTCTTCTCTTTCTTTCTTCTATCTCCGGCGCACGCAAGCCCGCCCGCGCGCACGCCGCCGCCGCCCACCCGCACGCCCGCACGCCACCGCCGGCCGCCCGGCCGCCCACGCACCACCGCCGGCCCGCCCACCCGGCGCCGCCTCGGCCGCCCGGCCGGCCACCGCGCCCGCCCGCCCGGTCGCCCTCCACCGCCGGTGAGGCCGCGCGCTGCTGCCCGTCCCTCCATTGCCAAGCGCTGGCATCTCCGCTTCTCCTACAAGGTAAAATATTGTGTTGTTCTTACTTAACAATAGTTAGTTAGTTAGTTAGTTAGTTAGTTAGTTAGTTAGTTAGTTAGTTAGTTAGTTAGTTAGTTAGTTAGTTAGTTAGTTAGTGAGGTAGCTAGCTAGTTAGTTAGTTAGTGTATTATAGATTAAGATTTGAAGAAAAATGTTTAGATAGATATGTAGATTGATGGATACTTTATATAGGTACTTAGTTATTTAGTTAGCTAAATAGTTATATAGTTAGTTACATAGATAGTTACTTGACATAGTTAGTTAGTAGTACTGTGCAATTAGTAGTAGTTATTAGTTATGAATACTTAGTAGTTAGTAGTACTTAGTATTAACTTTTTATGTATTAGAGACCTAGTACTTAGTATGTTTCATTTATATTGGAGTAAAGCAATTGTGCTTTGTTATGTTTTGGAACTAATGGACAACCCGGTGATGCGCCGTTCATGGGCCGGGCCGGATTTTAGGCCTGATGGCTAATTGTTGGTACTGCAAGGCCTTTGCGTGCGTATGCCTTCTCTCCCCGTCATACGGGCTTCGGCAGTGATATATGGGCCAGACACATAAAAACCTACTTTTCGTGGGCTGTGTTAGGCTATTCTGTTGGAAGTTTGACCAGTCTTTTTTGTTTTTTAGCCCTTTTTGAAAGATTCTCTCAAATATGCCCCTTGCGGAAAGATTTCAAAAAATGGACCCTTATCTTCGCGCCATAGTCGTCGGCGCCAAGATATAACGGCATGGCGCCATGGTCACTGGCGCCAAGACCCTGCTGTCGTGGCGTTGACGTGGCAACCTGGCAAGGGTGCATGGCGCCATGGATCTTGGCGCCATGCCCCCTGTAAAACTGTTTCCTTTCTTCTTTCTTCTTCCTCTCTTCCTTCTTCTCTTTCTTTCTTCCATCTCCGGCGCACGCAAGCCCGCCCGCCCGCACGCCGCCGCCGCCCACCCGCACGCCCGCGCGCCGCCGCCGACCGCCCGGCCGCCCACGCACCGCCGCAGGCCCGCCCACCCGGCGCCGCCTCGGCCGCCCGGCCGGCCACCGCGCCCGCCCGGTCGCCCTCCACCGCCGGTGAGGCCACGCGCTGCTGCCCGTCCCTCCATTGCCAAGTGCCGGCATCTCCGCTTCTCCTACAAGGTAAAATATTGTGTTGTTCTTACTTAACAATAGTTAGTTAGTTAGTTAGTTAGTTAGTGAGGTAGCTAGCTAGATAGTTAGTTAGTGTATTATAGATTAAGATTTGAAGAAAAATGTTTAGATAGATATGTAGATTGATGGATACTTTATATAGGTACTTAGTTATTTAGTTAGCTAAATAGTTATATAGTTAGTTACATAGATAGTTACTTGACATAGTTAGTTAGTAGTACTGTGCAGTTACTAGTAGTTATTAGTTATGAATACTTAGTAGTTAGTAGTACTTAGTATTAACTTTTTATGTATTAGAGACCTAGTACTTAGTATGTTTCATTTATATTGGAGTAAAGCAATTGTGCTTCGTTATGTTTTGGAACTAGATGGACAACCCGGTGATGCGTCGTTCATGGGCCGGGCCGAATTTTAGGCCTGATGGCTAATTGCTGGTACTGCAAGGCCTTTGCGTGCGTATGCCTTCTCTCCCCGTCATACGGGCTTCGGCAGTGATATATGGGCCGGACACATAAAAACATACTTTTCGTGGGCTGTGCTAGGCTATTCTGTTGGAAGTTTGACCAGTCTTTTTTGTTTTTTAGCCCTTTTTTGAAAGATTCTCTCAAATATGACCCTTGCAGAAAGATTTCAAAAAATGGACCCTTATCTTCGCGCCATAGTCGTCGGCACCAAGATATAACGGCATGGCGCCATGGTCACTGGCGCCAAGACCCTGCTGTCGTGGCGTTGACGTGGCAACCTGGCAAGGGTGCATGGCGCCATGGATCTTGGCGCCATGCCCCCTGTAAAACCGTTTCCTTTCTTCTTTCTTCTTCCTCTCTTCCTTCTTCTCTTTCTTTCTTCCATCTCTGGCGCACGCAAGCCCGCCCGCCCACACGCCGCCGCCGCCCACCCGCACGCCCGCGCGTCGCCGCCGGTCGCCCGGCCGCCCACGCACCGCCACCGGCCCACCCGCCCGGCGCCGCCTCGGCCGCCCGGCCGGCCACCGCGCCCGCCCGCCCGGTCGCCCTCCGCCGCCGGTGAGGCCACGCGCTGCTGCCCGTCCCTCCATTGCCAAGCGTCGGCATCTCCGCTTCTCCTACAAGGTAAAATATTGTGTTGTTCTTGCTTAACAATAGTTAGTTAGTTAGTTAGTTAGTTAGTTAGTTAGTTAGTTAGTTAGTTAGTTAGTTAGTTAGTGAGGTAGCTAGCTAGTTAGTTAGTTAGTGTATTATAGATTAAGATTTGAAGAAAAATGTTTAGATAGATATGTAGATTGATGGATACTTTATATAGGTACTTAGTTATTTAGTTAGTTAAATAGTTATATAGTTAGTTACATAGATAGTTACTTGACATAGTTAGTTAGTAGTACTGTGCAGTTAGTAGTAGTTATTAGTTATGAATACTTAGTAGTTAGTAGTACTTAGTATTAAATTTTTATGTATTAGAGACCTAGTACTTAGTATGTTTCATTTATATTAGAGTAAAGCAATTGTGCTTCGTTATGTTTTGGAACTAGATGGACAACCCGGTGATGCGCCGTTCATGGGCCAGGCTGGATTTTAGGCCTGATGGCTAATTGCTGGTACTGCAAGGCCTTTGCGTGCGTATGCCTTCTCTCCCAGTCATACGGGCTTTGGCAGTGATATATGGGCCGGACACATAAAAACCTACTTTTCGTGGGCTGTGCTAGGCTATTCTGTTGGAAGTTTGACCAGTCTTTTTTGTTTTTAGCCCTTTTTTGAAAGATTCTCTCCAATATGCCCCTTGCGGAAAGATTTCAAAAAATGGACCCTTATCTTCGCGCCATAGTCGTCGGCGCCAAGATATAACGGCATGGCACCAAGGTCACTGGCGGCAAGACCCTGCTGTCGTGGCGTTGACGTGGCAACCTGGCAAGGGTGCATGGCGCCATGGATCTTGGCGCCATGCCCCCTGTAAAATCGTTTCCTTTCTTCTTTCTTCTTCCTCTCTTCCTTCTTCTCTTTCTTTCTTCCATCTCCGGCGCACGCAAGCCCGCCCGCCCACACGCCGCCGCCGCCCACCCGCACGCCCGCGCGCCGCCGCCGGCCGCCCACGCACCGCCGCCGGCCCGCCCGCCCGGCGCCGCCTCGGCCGCCCGGCCGGCCACCGTGCCCGCCCGCCCGGTCGCCCTCCGCCACCGGTGAGGCCGCGCGCTGCTGCCCGTCCCTCCATTGCCAAGCGCCGGCATCTCCGCTTCTCCTACAAGGTAAAATATTTTGTTGTTCTTACTTAACAATAGTTAGTTAGTTAGTTAGTTAGTGAGGTAGCTAGCTAGTTAGTTAGTTAGTGTATTATAGATTAAGATTTGAATAAAAATGTTTAGATAGATATGTAGATTGATGGATACTTTATATAGGTACTTAGTTATTTAGTTAGTTAAATAGTTATATAGTTAGTTACATAGATAGTTACTTGACATAGTTAGTTAGTAGTACTGTGTAGTTAGTAGTAGTTATTAGTTATGAATACTTAGTAGTTAGTAGTACTTAGTATTAACTTTTTATGTATTAGAGACCTAGTACTTAGTATGTTTCATTTATATTGGAGTAAAGCAATTGTGCTTCGTTATGTTTTAGAACTAGACGGATAACCCGGTGATGCGCCGTTCTTTGGCCGGGCCGGATTTTAGGCCTGATGGCTAATTGCTGGTGCTGCAAGGCCTTTGCGTGTGTATGCCTTCTCTTCCCGTCATACGGGCTTCGGTAGTGATATATGGACCGGACACATAAAAACCTACTTTTCGTGGGCTGTGCTAGGCTATTCTGTTGGAAGTTTGACCCGTCTTTTTTGTTTTTTTAGCCCTTTTTCGAAAGATTCTCTCAAATATGCCTCTTGCGGAAAGATTTCAAAAAATTGACCATTATCTTCGCGCCATAGTCGTCGGCGCCAAGATATAACGGTATGGCGCCAGGGTCACTGGCGCCAAGACCCTGCCGTCGTGGCGCTGACGTGGCAACCTGGCAAGGGTGCATGGTGCCATGGATCTTGGCGCCATGCCCCTGTAAAACTGTTTCCTTTCTTCTTTCTTCTTCCTCTCTTCCTTCTTCTCTTTCTTTCTTCCATCTCCGGCGCACGCAAGCCCGCCCGCCCGCACGCCGCCGCCGCCCACCCGCACGCCCGCGCACCGCCGCTGGCCGCCCGGCCGCTCACGCACCGCCGCTGCCCCGCCCGCCCGGCGCCGCCTCGGCCGCCCGGCCGGCCACCGCGCCCGCCCGCATGCCCGGCCAGCCGCCCGCCCGCCCGATCGCCCTCCGCCGCTGGTGAGGCCACGCGCTGCTGCCCGTCCCTCCATTGCCAAGCGCCGGCATCTCCGCTTCTCCTACAAGGTAAAATATTTTGTTGTTCTTACTTAACAATAGTTAGTTAGTTAGTTAGTTAGTTAGTTAGTTAGTTAGTTAGTTAGTTAGTTAGTTAGTTAGTTAGTTAGTTAGTTAGTTAGGTAGCTAGCTAGCTAGTTAGTGTATTATAGATTAAGATTTGAAGAAAAATGTTTAGATAGATATGTAGATTGATGGATACTTTATATAGGTACTTAGTTATTTAGTTAGTTAAATAGTTATATAGTTAGTTACATAGATAGTTACTTGACATAGTTAGTTAGTAGTACTGTGCAGTTAGTAGTAGTTATTAGTTATGAATACTTAGTAGTTAGTAGTACTTAGTATAAACTTTTTATGTATTAGAGACCTAGTACTTAGTATGTTTCATTTATATTGGAGTAAAGCAATTGTGCTTCGTTATGTTTTGGAACTAGATGGACAACCTAGTGAGCATATATCATGGAGGAACTATGGAACGAGATCGCTATGGATATGTTGAGTTTCTTGACATGCAAAGTGTGCCTGTGCTATTCAATGAGAAGTCATCATTTAGTGAGTTGACTGCAAGGGCTCATGAGGAGGTACATTGCCATAGAGATGATGACATCATAGTTGAGGGTGTACTTCACCTAGGTTTCCCTCCCAACATGCTAAGGAAGATGATCCCAATAGGGTGTGTAGATCAGTGGGACAACTATGTGAGATCGGCTATGAAAAGCCAGTTCCAAAGTTTGGACGTGGTTGTGCATCGGGTGCTCGTTGATCCCATCCCTTTTGGGTTGTCCCCGCCAATGGGTGAGCAGGCATACTTTGAACCTCCTGTCCCGGAACGTGATGTGGATGCGGAGGTTCCGCCTACCGTTCCCGATGCGCAATCTGCCCCTAATGATGTGGCACATCCTCCTCAGGAGATCCCTTTGACACAGAATCATCCGAGTAAGTGTCAATTAGGTATCGTTTTATCTTTGTAACTTAAGTCTCTTCTTTTCATCCACTCTTCTTATCATCTCCTCTTATTTGTGGCTATGTTGCAGGAGACATTCCCGATAATGAGGGCGCTCCTCCTGCTGATGCTTAAGTCCAGATTGGAGATGGAATCTGTGCCTCCAATAGTGTTGAAATTATGAATGATTCAGAGCCATATGAGATCGCAAGGGCTGTTGATTCTGACGATGATCATCCCATTGGAGAGCTCATGGAGAGTGACGTTGAGATACTGAGACGTATTTTTCCCGGCCGTCGTGATCCTATGGTTCATGAGTTCAGTGATCTTACTCATTCAGATCAGGCGTTTACCGAAGGACGTGATGATGAGCTGCAAGAAGCTCTAGAGGCTGGTCCTAGTATGGAGATAGAGAAGGGGAGGATTTTCAATGACCTCCCTGCATTGAAGAGGTTGTTGCAGGCGTTTGCAGTGATACGCAAGAGATCGTACAAGGTCCTGCATTCCTATGTGGAGCGGCGTTACACGATTGTGTGTGACAAGGAACGCTGTCCATGGAGGGTTTGTGCAAGGAAGCAAAAGGTCTCCAAAAAGTAGAAGATCACAAGAGTTGTCGGGCCACATACTTGTTCTTCACATGACCTCGGCATGAAGCATTGGCAGTTGACATCTACCCTCATTGCCAAGCGGTTGATGAAAGTATTGCAGGGAGAGCCGAATATGAAGGTCAGGACAATTATCAAAATAGTTAATAAGGTGTATGGAGAATATGACATAACTTATGGCAAAGCCTGGAGGGCTAAGCAGCGGGCGTGGAAGATGATATATGGGGACTAGGAGGATGGTTACGAGCAGCTTCCAATACTTCTCAATGCAATCAAAGCAGTGAATCCAGACATGCATTATGAGTACATCCCTAGGCCAGACGCATGGAAGGATGGGAGACAGATATTCTTTCGTGCTTTCTGGTGCTTCCCTCAGTGTGTCGAGGCCTTTAGGCACTGCCGTCCAGTCTTCTTCATTGATGGTACATTCTTGATTGGCAAGTACCGTGACACACTTCTCATAGCCATATTGTGTGACGCAAACAACAAGCTCGTTCCTTTGACATTTGCTTTGGTTGAGAGGGAGAATAATGATAGCTGGGGATGGTTCTTGAGGCTAGTCCGGATACATGTGGTTGGGCCTAGCAGGGAGGTGGGCATTATATCTGATAGGCACCAGGGCATACTTAATGTTGTGCGAGAGGAGATAGAGGGGTATGCCGTGCGAGAGGAGATAGAGGGGTATGCCACAGGAAGATATGAGGTGAAGCATACCGATGGTACTACATCTGATGGTGAGGTCCGAGAGTCGAGGATTCATGTGGTAATCCTCCAAGATTTCTCATGCACTTGTGGGAAACTAAGGCAGTATCACTTTGTATGTTCTCACCTTGTAGCAGCTGCTAGGCATCACAACTATAATATTGAGGCTAGGATACCTCACGAGTTCAGTGTCGACACGCTTGTCCGAACATGGAGGCCCCGCTTCATGCCTTTCCGGGACCCTGGAGAGCGGCTTCCATACGACGGTCCAACGTACGTTGCAGATCTAGCTTACCGTTGAGACAAGCGGGGCTCTAGAAAGAGGACGAGGCACAGGATGATAATGGATCAGATACTCGGTAGAACGTGACGTGGGAGAGCGACGTCATTTCTTAATGACCCAGAGCAGTACGAGTGTGGCAAGTGCGGTAGACTTGGCCACAATTCCCGCACTTTCCATTGGCAAATTAGTGAGGTGCGACTTGTAGTTGTTTCTATTATTTAATACATATCGTATTGATTGTACAATTCTTGCTTTATGTTTAAATACATATTTATTTTATAACTTACTGACTATATTTTTTTTGTAGGATGGCGCAATTCCGCCTTCTAGACCTGGTGTACGATGAGACCCACCGAGGACGTCTCGTAGCGTCGGGGCAGGTAAGATTTTATACTCCTATATCACATACTTTGAATTACAAGTGCATATGTGTGTGTCAAGTAACATTTGTATTTCGTTTAAATGCAGGACATTCCGCTCATTCGTTCTAGAGTACATGGAGGGTTCTTAGAAATGCAGTACGACGATAGGTACACACCTTACCTATCGAGAGCTAGCCTAGACGTCATATCTTTCCAGGTTCATCGTGGCCTGCCTTTGTTCAACTCAGCGGGCTCGACTTCGTTGGTTGATAGGTATTTTATGAACACATAGGTTGTATTAATAATCATTTGTTCACGCGGTTATATTTCTGAGGAGCATTATTGTTTTGCTAAAATTATAGGTGGCGACCTGAGACTCACAGCTTTCACATGGCGTTTGGGGAGATGACGGTCACGCTACAGGACTGTCAGAAGATGCTAGGTCTGAGGATTCGTGGGAGGACAGTGACAGGGCAGTGTAGGTCAGAGGGTTAGAGAGCTCGGGTGGAGGCCTTCCTTGGACGTGAGGTGGGTGAGCAAGGAGAGCGTACTTTTGGTGTTCTTCTCTCCTGGCTTCGGGCTGAGTTCGCACAGTGTCCTCCAAGGGCAGATGAGCAGACAGTTCAGTACTACTGTAGGGCGTGGATCCTACACTTGTTTGGCTCTGTTCTCTTCCCCGACGGAATGGGGGACACTGCGTCATGGATGTGGATCCACTGCCTCACAGACTGGGACCAGACGGGTCACTACAGCTGGGGCTCTGCAGTGTTGGCTTTCCTTTACCGTCAGCTTTGCGAGGCGTGTCAGCGGTCTTCACAATCAGCCTCACTTGGTGGGTGTGTGTACCTACTCCAGCTGTGGATGTGGTCGCGGCTTCCAGTTGCTCATCCCGTGGTGCTAGCTCGTCGCGGCTGGTTCCCAGTGTAGAACGCACGTCTACAGCCGATGTGGACGTACCTGTGGGACCAGGTGACAGTTCCTCACGTGAGGATGGAGCGGGTGTACAAAGAGTACACGGACGAGCTATACAGGCTAATGACATCTAGTGTAAGTACAAATTATTATACATGTTGGTTCTAAAGAAATTATTTATTAAGCTATCTAACTTCTTGTTTGGACACGTTGCAGGTGACTTGGGAGCCGTACGCGGACGAGGCCGCACTTCCTTTTGTGGTGAGCAACGTGTGTGACAACGACATCGAGCTCTACAGGGTGAGGTGCCCTCTTATCTGCTTCTATGCTGTCGAGTACCACCTTCCACATCGAGTTGCACGCTAGTTTGGAGCACGCCAGTTTCGAGTACCACCTTCCAAAAACTTAAAGTGCATATGAAGTACATGACGACGAAATAGATAACACAGAACATGCCATAGGTACATGATTTACCTAAAGTACATTAGATTAAACACATTGCATACTACATCGACCACATTATTTATAATTAAACCATACAACTAGCATACTACTGAGTACAACGAGGCCACTTTCCCTTTTTCTAGGCATCAGGATTCTTCTCCATCGCTGCCTTCGCTCGACGCACACGCTCAAGCTTCTTCTCCCTCTCCTCCCTACACGCAGCAACACGCCTCATTTCCTCCTCTTCCTTGTGCTCCTTTGCTGCTGCCTCCTCTCTGCGTCTCTTCTCTAATATCTCCAGGCGCTCCGTATCCCACTCCTTTAGGCCTTGTAGAAGCCGCATGTCAGTCTCCTTGATCTCAGTGTCGATCCACTGCTCGAAATCACATAGCGGTGGAGGGGTCTGCAGCAAATGCAATTGTTTCAAATCCAATTAATATGCAAAACTTTATATGACACAAATTAATTAATAAACAAAAGTAATTTCTCACAATAAATGTACTGCGGTGCTGACGCTCTGTAGACTCCCATACAAAATTGAAACACATCCAATATCTCTGCTTATATGTTGCCTCATCTTCGGAAATATCTACCTTGCAAGGATCGCCACAGAAGCACATGGGTATTGGCACACCGCTAGGGAGCGGATTTGGGACGTACGGACTTTCGGTCATCCGTCCATAGCTACAATTCAATAAATTATGTTCTAATATAACAAAACAAATAACAATAAACCTTAAAACTAAGGGTTTAATATACGATGAAAAAGATCTACGCATACCTTTGTTTTCTAGCTTTTCTACGTCTAGACATCCTACGGTTGTACAATACATACGAATTTTAAAAAGTACATGAACAAATAACATGTGAAGTTCATTGGTTAAGAATATGATTTTATTTTACCAAATCGATTCGAAATAAATAAGGAAGGGTGAGAGGATACCTAGCTCTCGAAGATCGACGGATAAAATCCAACTTTTCACGGTCCAATAGGTCGATTGAAGAGGTTGGCCGAAGTGTACAAAGGAAAAACCCGAAGAGAAGGAGAAAGAAAACGAGAATGACTCGGAGAGGAAGAGGGGGCTGACTAAAACGTGGGCTCTTGGCGCCAATGACGATGGCGCCAAGCTCCCTGCCACGTTAGCGCCACGACGGCAGGGTCTTGGCGCCAATGACCCTGACGCCATACCGTTATATCTTGGCGCCGACGACTATGGCGCCAAGATAAGGGTCTATTTTTTAAAATCTTTCCGCAAGGGACATATTTAAGAGAATATTTCGAAAAAATGGCTAAAAAAAGATGAGAAGTTTGACTCAGTGTGGACCAGCCCAACAAGATGCAACCAGCATGCATGATGACTCTTGTGGTCCTGCGGCCGTGTTGCGTCGTGTTCAGTGTTTTTTCTCCGAGGGTCAGTGGGACAGCTGAGCCCGAGCCCGTTGATCTTCACGTGGACTTGTTGTCGTGGACACTTGCATGATCCAACGCCGGGACCGTCCGTCCGTACACCGGAGACCACCACTGATCCATGCCGCGAGACGCAACGAGTTGGCTTTTGTCCCTTGTCCCCAACGACCGCTACGACATCATTTCATTCCCCTCTCCCAACCAGATCCAGACTACCGAGCGCGCGATCGGCCGTCACAAGGCAGCGGCTCGAAGCAATCTGGATGGATGGCTCATGGATAGATCGCACGCTCCATCAAACCGGGGGACCGTTCGTGCTTTCTAGTCAGTAAGTAGTCACCACTCGCCACCAACCAAAAGTCCGACGACCTAACTCCGTCCAACACCAGGCATGCCACTGTCACCGACGCGCCCTCGCGCGATCCCGGCACGCCCGCACTAGCCTACGCCTACGCGTCCTCGCTAGCTTTAGTCGTCGGTCGTGCCGGGAGAGAGCGAGACCACACCGGCCGGCTCGCTCGATCGGTCACATGCGTGGGCACCGTGTGTCCATGCTGATCCGCGATTCCCCCAAAGGCGTCAGCGTCAAGGACGGGACCCGATAGAACACGTGACGCGAATCGCACCAGGCAGGCAAGTCCTCACCCGCCGTGCCATCGTAGTACAGTGGCACTGCCTTGTCCGGCGGGCCACATCTCAACTGTGCTGCGTCTGCTCCCTGGATCATCAGCGAACTAGTGCGTGCAAGGACCCACGTCCAGGGTTACAGCCTGTTCCGCCACCAACTCTGGAAGCTTTGCGACAGATCCAGCGTTACTGCGCTTTTCTTCTCCCAACACCCACAACTTGGACCTGACGGGTGCCCATGGGTTTCGCCTATGCATCATGTTCTCTTCCGCCTCAACACGTCAAAGCAATCATCGAAAAAGAAGCATGGCGGTGGAGTTTGCCCAATGCCCATAACCACAAGCAACAAGCAAAGGCAGGCTGGCAGCAGATTAAAAGTTGCCATGTCACGTTTGTTCGTGCACATTAAGCTAAGCTCCACTCGCTGCTCATAGCGAGGGAGGGATGGCAAGTTTTGTTTCATGTTTCCTGTCCTGGTGAGTAACTGGCTAGACCCAAAACTCATAATGACATACTGTCCACGGTAATGAAGTACAAGGAACATCTTTGAGTTTAACTGATTCATGCAGCGATAAATCTCTCACATGCAGTGGAGCCACAGAGATATGGACAGAGACATTGATCACGGAGTAGCAACTAGCAATAAACGGAGCTTTCAAATTGAAAAAGGTCAAACAAACAACCGTGCCACGCAGACCATCCACTTGATACAATTCCAAACGGGTAAACAGTGTAAGATGAAAGAAATAGCATTACATAAGCATATTGTTCGAAAATTAAGAGCATGATACTAGTGGTGAAGTATTTGTCGACGCCTCATGATACGATGAGGCCAGCACCAAAGAGTCGTCAGCTCTGAGACGTTGGGATCCACATGGTACTCGTTCATCTGCATGACCGTGCTAAATTTAGAAGGTGCAGAACGAAAGGCTCAAAACCTGAAAAAGAACTGTGCTTACCTTGACGGTATTCCATTCGGCGATCTGGAGCTGGTGTTGGTGAAGTCAGAGGTCGCCATGGGAATGGAGATGGAGAGCTGGGTGGCCGAGAAGCCAAGGTTGTTGTCCTCAGCCAGCTCTGGCCACGAGTCCCTTGACTTGGGCCACTCGTCGAAGAAAGGGCGCAGCGTCTGGTTCTCCTGCTTGGCGGTCACAAAGTCGCTCCCAAAGAAAGAGAGAGGCTCCCTCTGGGTCTTCGGCAGTGAGGCGATGGTGCTCTCATCCAGACCGCTCAGCGTGCCGAACAGAGGGTGGCTTGTGGCTTGAAATGTGGTGGTTTGGGATGGCAACAGGCGCCATGAGTTGTCCATCGACGTATCCATGCCGCCGGGCAAGAGATGGCTGTGGTCATCCGACAGAGATTTCATCCCATATGCAGAGTACCTGGATTTCGGATGCCACAAGGAAATGTCAGCAAAAGTGAGCACGTCAGTCTAGAGATCAACATGATCAACCAGCAAATGGACAAACTACACAAAACCATGTTTACTGAAACTGTAGTATTATTGGTTGTGCTATTGTGTAGCAGGGATTCTATATGAAAAGCATGCAGCCACTCATGACAAAAGATAAGAGAAACAACAGTGGGAAGACCAATCATGTAAGCAAACACAAAGATCATGTGCCCCGCAGGTAACCCTACAATGACAGCTTGGGTAAAGCAGTGTAAATTTGCAAAGTGCCGAGGGGTGCACAAAAGCTTGGGCGTGGGCGTGCAAAAGGAGACGGCCAAGGGATACTATCAATCTATCATGCTGTTCTGTGAGGAGTACTAGCCTTTTCAGATTTATTAGGTTCCAGGCACATGGATGAGACGTTTCCGGGCAGAAAAGCAAAAAAAACACGCCAGTTTTCTGTGAGCAGTTCTGCCGTTATTTCCAGTCCGACAACGAGCATGCAGCGCAAGGAGAAAAACAGCAGCAGTCCGCAGAAGAATAATAAATGTGGAGGTGTAGTACGACAGAGCAGGAACATAGAGATGCAGGCACTAGTTCTGAACATAGAGCCCAGATGAGTTTCATCATCACGATAAGGTTGGAACACCTTGCTCTGCGTACCAGAAAGCGTCATCTTCTCAGGATGAAATCAGGTCCCAGAAAGCATGACCAGATCAAAGGGAGCAGAGGCTAAGCAGAGAACACTGATTTTTCTCTGTGGCAGTGCCGAGTGCAGAGGCAGAGATTTTCAGTTCCTCTCTACTAAGGTGTAAAAAAAGTACTGTAACACGTTTTGGTTTTACTCCCTCCGTCCATAAAAACATGCAATTCTCGCTTTTCGAGAAGTCAAACAGTTTCAACTTTGACTAATTTTATATAAAAAAATACTAATGTTTATGATACAAAATAAGTATCATTAGATTAGTTATAGAATATATTTTTATAATAAATTTATTTGAAGACTTAAATGTTAATACTATTTGCTATAAACTTGGTCAAACTTGAGTCAGTTTGACTGGCACGCATCCCATAATTGCATCTTTTCTCGGACGGAGGAAGTATTTGGTAAATAGTATCCAACCGTTGACTAATTAGGTTTAAAACGTTCGTCTCGCAAAGTACAACCAAGCTGTACAATTAGTTTTTGATTTCATCTACATTTAGTACTCCATGCATGTATCGCAAGTTTGATGTGACGGGGAATCTTTTGTTTGCACAGTTTTTTTTTTTTTTGAGGAAGTAAACACAGCCTACTTGTCTGATGACAAATCTCAGATAATGACTGGGGCAGATAATAAAAAGTGGAACAAGTGCTTCTGGTGCTGCACTACTGTCTAGTGTATGTAGTACTGAGGCTCTGTTTAGTTACAAAATATTTCACGAAAAAACAGTAGATTCTCCGTCACATCGAATCTTTGGACGCATGCATGGAGCATTAAATATAGATAAAAAAATAAAATTAATTACTAAGTTTAGACGAAATGGACGAGACGAATCTTTTAAGCCTAATTAAGTCATAATTGGACACTAATTACCAAATAACAACGAAAAGTACTACATTAACATTTCGCAAAATATTTCAGGAACTAAACAAGCCCTGAATGCAAAGCATAGAAGCAATCTAGCACAATAATGAAACAGTGCATCACAAAACAGATTAGCAGGCATTCATCATCCAACGGGTGCCATGACCCATCTGACACCGATCAGGGAGCTAACTAACACCATATACTAGTACTAAACATTGGAATATGTGACAGGTTGCAAAAAACATAATGAAACTCACCTGAGATCTTTGCTCCCTCCACCAGCAGCAGTCGCGTAAGCAGCGGCACTGTCCATGTGCAGCTGAGAGGTGGGCCCCATGCCGAACGTGCCACCACCACCACCACCTACTACCCCGCCGCCGCCGTTGCCGGCGAGGACCGACGGGTACAGCGCGTGGTTCTGGAAGCCAGCAGCGGGTGCGGGCTGCTGCTGCTGCTGCTGGGGGGCGTGCGGCGGGGGCACGAGCTGCGCTTCCACAGGCTTTCTTGAACGGTTGCGGCCGCGGTGCATGTGGCGCTCGCAGTACTTGGAGTCCGGGGCGGCCTCCTTGGAGCACCGCCACTTCTTGCCGTCCGTACGCCGGCACCGCCCGGGCTCCGGGTCCACCTTCTTGCCGAAGTAGGTCCCGTACCCAACTGCAAGGAAACCACATACGCAAGAGAAGTGAACCCCAGTGAGTCGGCCATGGCTGGCACGGTGCGCATACATGCGTACGTGCGTACGAACACGTTTTGTGTCGGTGCGTATTTGGAGGCCAGGGACTCTGCAATACCGGAATGGGCACTTTTCCAATCAGACGAAAGAACCAAAGATGAAACGCGTCCCATCTTTTCTCATCCAATCAGACGAAAGAATCAAATATGAAACGCGTCCAATCTTCGGCACAAGTTAAATCACACAAGAAGTAGATCTACCTACTACTACCGAGTCAATTTTTTTTTATGTTGTATTTACCCGCAAGAGAGCAGATGGAAGGGAAATGGTTGGAACTGTGTTTTGGGGGTCCATTAGGTGCCAGTGCAGATGGCTAAACCGCAGCAGCAGTGGGAGCGTGGTTAGGCTCCCAACAACCAGACAGGAATAATCCCCAAGAAAAGGGACCAATCATCAATAAACTAACCACCGCTTTTGGCCGGAGCCAAGCCTAGCATCTTATCTAATCACATCGAACCAATAAAAAAAACTCCATTAGAACATGAGGCCAAGGGGGTGTTTGGTTAGGGTGTTAAAGTTTAATAAATAACTGTAGCACTTTCGTCTTATTTGACAAAAAGTTTTTAATTTTGAACTAATTAGGCTTAATAGATTCGTCTCGTAAATTACTCCTAATCTGTATCGACATACATACAATTAGTTTACATTTAATACTCTATGTATTTAAGAAAACATTGATACGATGTGAGTTAAACTTTAACCTCATGTACCCAAACGGGGCAGCTATAGTCCGGAGCAAATCTTGACCTCCTCCGGATTAAAAAAAACGCTACTCCTAGCCTTTTGGGACCAGATCCAGGACGAGATTAACAAATGACCGGAGCCGATTAACAAACGGACGGGGAGGACACCTGAATCCCTCGATCCGAATAAACAACAAGATCACTGCATGGACGACGACTACGACGCCGCCGTGGTTGTGCAATTCAAAAGCGTTAAGCGTGCGTGGGAAGGGATGCGGAGGCGGCGCGGGGGGGGGGGGGGGGGGGGGGGGGGGGGGGGGGGACGTGCTTACGGGCGGGTTGGTGGTAGAGGAAGCCCCGGCGTAGGGGGACGAGGAGGTCCGGCGGGACGGGCACGCCGGCGACGAGGTACTTGTATATGAGCGCCTGGTGCTCCAGCTCCTCGTACTGCGCCGCCGTGAAGAGCGCCGGCCTCGCCGCCCACCTGCCGCTCATCGTGTGCTGCTGGTGCTGCGCAGCGTCCTCCCCCACCCTGCAAGTCAAAAGCTCGAGGCATTAGATACCTTGAGTCTGGGCGCATCCGGGTGGCATAAAGCCAGCGAAGAAGAGGGGGTTTCCCGGACGGGAGAAGAGGAGATGGCTTACGCGGAGAGAGGGGCGGCGCGGCAGAAAGGGAGGAGGGAGGAGGGGCGGTGGTCGGCTGCCGGAGACAGGGAGGCAAAGGGCATCGCCATATATGCTGCTGCTGCTCTCTCTCTCTCTCTCCGCTCTGCCGCTGCTTCCGGCCTCTCTTTTAATGTGCTGTGCTTTTGCCTTTTACCTGGCTGGCTCTGTCTCTTTCCCTCTGTCTCGCTCGCTCTGTGCCTGTGCCTGTGCCTACGCCGAGCAGGGCGGCTGCTGTGCGTGGCTGCGTGCTACCGCTCGCTACCTGATGAGGGGGGCGGGGCGAGGCGAGGTGAGGGACGGACGGACGGGGGCAAGGGGCAAAGGGCAAATGGCCTGGGCCTGGCTGGGCTAGCCTTATAGGCGACCGCAGCCGCGCTGCGCAGGGGCGCAGGGCAGGGCGGTCCGGCGGTGGGATGAGGCCGACACGGGAGGGTTCCAGCTAAGGGACAAGCACCTGCCTGCAGCCCTGTACTACTGCGATATTTCTCGGGACCTCCCTCTCTCAGTCTCTCTCCACATGCACACCCCCCGCGGACGTCTTGGGTCGCGGGCTACTGCAGGCTACTACTTTTCTCTCTTCGGTGCGCAAGGGTCCGAGCGAGAGGGTGGTGGGGGCGCGGCCAGGCTAGTTCTGTGTTACCCGCGGTAGCCGGTAGGTTTCACACGGCATACGCCTAGGGGGTTGTTTAGTTAGTGAAAAAGTTTGGGTTCGGCTACTGTAACATTTTTTATTTTATTTGGCAATTTATGTCTAATCATAGACTAATTAGGCTCAAAAGATTTGTCTCGTGATTTACAACTAAACTATGTAATTAGTTTTTTCTTTCGTCTATATTTAGTACTCCATGCATGTGCCACAAAAATTAATGTGACAGATACTGTAGCACTTTTTGGGTTCACTTTTCGTGAACTAAACAGGCTCCTAGTAGGTCACATTAGTACAATCTCGCAGGGTCATACGGATACAGTCATACCAGCTGACCACATAGTACGGGACAGCATACAGTATACGAGACAGCATTTGTGGTTAAGCCCATTTGGTTTGAGTATGTTAAAGTTTAACTCCCATCATATCAATGTTTCCTCAAATATATGGAGTACTAAATGTAGACTAATTGCATATATGTCGGCACAGATTAGGAGTAATTTACGAGATGAATCTATTAAGCCTAATTAATCCAAGATTGGAATTTTTTTTTTGTCAAATAAAACGAAAGTGCTACAATATTTGTTAAACTTTAACTCCTTCAACAAACACCCCTAATACTGAAAGAGGAGTAGGATGCCAAAAATGTTGCCAAAATTTTTAGATTTCCCGTCACATCGAATCTTTGAACACATGCATGAAGCATTAAATATAGATAAAAAAACTAATTACATAGTTTAGACGAAATGAACGAGACAAATCTTTTAAGCCTAATTAGACATGATTGGACAATATTTACCAAATACCAACGAAACTGCTATAGTAGCATTTCGCCAAAAAAATTGCCAACTAAACAGCCCCTAGGTAAGCACGTCTGAACATGCAGAGAAAGTTTGAAGTTTGAACATCACTGGTACGGTTAATAACTAGGGGTACTAGCGGCGCCGTCAATTTCAACTGATGGGCGAACAAAAAGCCAAACCGATGCGTACGTACGGGCACTTCACGTGCCCGCAGAGCCGCAGACCGCACCACACCAGTCTCGCCATGGGCAGCCACCCAGCATCCGGCAACGACTATCGACCAGGCGAGGCGCACGACGACGACTCCTAACCGCCGGACGTTTTGCTTCGCATGCAGCGCAGGCCTTGGCTTGGCCCCGCGCGGCCGGGCATCCACGATCCTTGCTCCATGCCACAGGGGTACGCGCAGGTGAGGCGCCAGAGCAGCCGCTGACACATGCAGCAGTGCAGCAGCGCAACCTCCCGTTGCCTTAACGGCTTGCGGCCTTGCGCACCGCGCGCGCCCGGGGTAAAAAGCTATCGCAGCCTTTTCCAAAGGGCTCCATATGTTGCTTGCTTCTCGGCGGGTCAGGATCAATGGATCACACAGCCTCACAGGATGATCCCATGCTGTCTGGCTGATCGAAGTTGAACATGTCTTGCTCGCCCATGTCGCCCGCCCTGCTGCGTGTTCCGTCTTATCGTCGTCTTCTCTTCTTCGTTTTCTTTGAACGCTTGTGTGTGTGTACGGCCGAGGAGAGTCGACGAACTGGGATCCAGATCCAAAAAAAGTGGTGCCGGTAGGCCATTTCTAGGTGCCGCGCCGGCGAGCCTCCTAACTTCGTCGTGTCAAATCCGTCTCGAAGCTGCTTCATCAAGCCTCCTCAGGCGGCAGGCATTCACTAACAAGTCAGACAACAGCAAGGAGTGACGGCCTGATGGACGCATCATGCTCCTACAAGCAGCGCTGCGAGCGTATGCATGCACCGGCAGCACCGCGAAGCAACAGCAACTCCTCGTTAAAGACTTCCAGGTACTGTGCAATACGTACGTGACATCTGACAAGCATGTTACTGCATGCACGTAGTAAGGCATTGTTTAGTTCCAAAAAAACATACTATTCCAAAAAAAAAAATTCCCGTCACATTAAACTTGTGATACATGCATTGAGTATTAAATGTAGATGAAATCAAAAACTAATTGTACAGTTTGGTTGTACTTTACGAGACGAACGTTTTAAACCTAATTAGTCAACTGTTAGACACTATTTACCAAATAAAGCCAAAATGTGCTATAGTACTTAGAACTAAACACACCCTAATATCGTCGTAGCATCAGGTAGATACCGTAGCCCTGACCAGGGCAGGCCTGGAAGCAAAACAACAGTACCGTAGCCCAGGTTGACCACAAGTCAAACGCAGAGCCCCGCAAAGGCCTTGTTTAGATTCCAAAGTTTGCCTCTTAAATTCACTATGTAGAATTCCTATTTCCCGTCACATCAAAATGTCAGCACATATATGGAGTACTAAATATAGATGAAATAAAAAACTAATTGCACAGTTTTGTTGTACTTTGCGAGACGAACATTTTAAGCCTAATTAATCAATGTTTGGACCATTATTACCAAATAAAAACAAAATTAGTACAGTGTGACGGGACACTTACTATGCAGATTTGGGCTTCAAACTTTGTGATCTAAACCAGGCCAAAAGGTAAAGCTGCAACGAAACCGCTAGCCTGCTACTCCAGTGCTCTAGGCCATAGTCTACAGATATGAAAATTGCAAGGCATGCATACGCATCTGGGACTTGTTTAGATACACCCAAAAATTAGATTTTTTCGCTCTCTTTATCATATCAATTTTTAGCTATTTCTATGAAATATTAAATGTAGATAAAAAAATAATTAATTATACAGTTTAGTTAGAAATCACGAGATGAATCTTTTGATTCTAGTTGATCCACGATTAAATAATATTTATTAAATAAGACGAAAATAGTACTATTCATCTGGTTGAAAAAATTTGTAAAGCAAACGAGGCCCTGGACCCAGGAGTCAGGAGCATGTGTTTTTCTTCTGGCCACTTGCGACTTGCCAGTTGCTATAGTACGCCGCAGCAGCTCGAAAAGATCTGCAACGCAGGCGGATAAGATCGTAATAAGGTACCGCTCCCTCCGTTCAACAAAACACGTAATTCTAGCAAACTGTCATAGTTTACTATCTTAAATTCAATTAATTATAAATAAAAAAATATCAATATTTATGATATCAAATAAATACCATTAGATTTATTACGAAATGTATTTTTTTAATAAATTAATTTGAAGTCATAAATGTGTATAGTATTTACTAGAAATTTAATCAAAGATAAACTATTTTTATCGGCACGTAAGGCGTAATTGCATGTTTTCTTGAACGGAGGAGAGAGTACTACAATAGAAGATATATAATGGACAGCAGCACGTATCGCATCCGTAAGCATTTGGAGTTGTGGATTAGCATGGTCCAGTGAGCCCCATCCCATGGCCATGGCCACCTCATCGATGGGGGCATGGTTCGTGGTACGCTGGTCAGGGCACCTGTACGCGACGGGGCCCCGCGCTGCCGGGGCGTGCATCCCGCGTCCACGACCATGTGGGGCGCTTCTACACGTGATGGACCGGGAGGAGGCAAGCTTCCCCTCCAGCAGTCCAGCTGCGGACAAAGGAAGCAAACCCTCCCTACGATAAACAAATAATCCAAACTCCGTAACTAATCCAAAACATCCGAGCCTTATCTACAGTATCAAACTTCATGCCAACTTGAGGCAGACTAGGAAGCAAACCCTCCCTACAATAAATAAATAATGATGAATAAGATATTATTTATGTTGTTTAAATAAATATTTGATTTGGTGGTGAAGGAAAACTGAACATCTAATCGGACGGACAAAAGGGAGAAGTAGTGGCATTACATACCCATTTTCTTCCATCGTAGATCTCAGATTTTGTTTCCTTCAACCTTCCATCCTAAACATGTTGATTTTGTTTTGATGCAGTTCTATCCCAGATTTCCTAAATCCATCATTTCAACACAATCAGATGAGAGAGGACACGAGAATCAAATTAGCTAGCAGCACCAGGATACAATAGAGAGAGGACATGAGTGCAGAGATTATTGGGACCTGGGCCTCGTTTAGATGCACTCAAAAAGTTGAAATTTTTTCACTCTCTCCTTACATCAATCTTTGGACTCATGCATGAAGTAGTAAATGTAGGTAAAAAAATAACTAATTACACAGTTTAGTTGGAAATCACGAGATGAATCTTTTGAGCCTAGTTGATCCACGATTGGACAATATTTGTCAAATAAGACGAAAGTGGTACTATTCATCGGTTTGAAATTTTTTTAGCATCTAAACGAGGCCCTGTATATGGTGGAGACCGAGCACCACCAGGAGATGTCGATCACCGTCGCATGGAACCCGAGCGGCACCTAGATACGTCTGCCCGACTGCACTCGTGCCAAAAACAAGAAGAACGGCGCCCAAACAGCAACTACTCGCGCCAAAAGGAGAACGTCGCGGCTGTGTTCTACTGAAACAGGCCGTGCTCTCGTTGGGCCAAAGCCCAGCGTGGAGAGGAGGGCAGCGCATATATACTCTGCTCACCGTCGGATACGTATGAGTGGTTGGATTTGTCGCAACTGCAGAAGAAAGTTCAGGAGGCCAACGTTAGACGATCGTGTCCCGCTCCCGCCGCCCCGCGCGCTGCTCGACTCAGCTCGTAGCCGCTGTAAATTTCGCGTTTTTTTGCTGATCCCTTCCTCCGTTTCGGTGGTTCACATTTGCCTAGTTCAATGGTGAATATGTGCGAGATTTTTACCGCTTTCATTAGCATGCCTTTATGGCATCACGTGAGGAATCGATAAGTTGCGAAGATAAAAGGACCAACTATCTAAGGCGGTGTTTAGTCGAAGTGAAAAGGGTGAAAAATGTACTGCAACACGTTTTGATTTTATTTGGCAAATAATGTCCAATCACAGGCTACTTTGTTTGAAAGTTTCGTCTCGTGACTTTTCACCCAACTGTGTAATCAGTTTTTTTTCCGTCTACATTTAATGCTCCAAGCATGTGCCGCAAGATTCGTTACTGTAATTTTTTTGGAAAAAAAAACCTTTTTAGAATACATCAGTCTTGGGCTGTACACGAAGCACAGCAACTCTCATGCTCCTATGTTCCTATCCTATTGAACTTAGGCCTTGTTTAGATTCTAGAATTCACCCCTAAATTTCACTATGCAAAAAAAAGATTTTCCATCACATCAAAATGTCGGCACATATATGGAGTACTAAATGTAGATGAAATCATAAACTAATTGCACAGTTTTGTTGTACTTTGCGAGACGAACATTTAGAGCCTAATTAATCATTTTTGGACATTTTTTTACATTAAAAAACAAAAATGCTACGGTGCTCGGGGGTGGCACTGTGCCGAATCGGCCACCCCGAGTTGGTCATCTAAACAAGACCCTAGCTACTGGACAGTAGGACCTGCAGGAGCGCACCGCGTTGCTTTCTCACGGGTATTTATTCCCGCCTAAAAAAAATTTCGCTCCGTCACATCAAATGTCCAGACATATGCAAGGAGTACTAAATGTAGACGAAAAAAACTAATTGCACAGTTTGGTTAGAAATCAGAAGATGAATCTTTTAAGCCTAATTAGTCCATAATTAGCCTTAAGTGCTACAGTACATACATATGCTAATGACGGCTTAATTAGACTTAATAAACTTGTCTCGCAGTTTTCAAACAAGTTATGTAATTAGTTTTTTTATTAATATTCAAAACATCTCCTAACGTCCCACCACAGATTAAAAAAAACTTTTCCCCTGCCACCTAATCACCCCCTCGCTGCATGAGCGCCGAGAGCGACTCTACGTTCGTGGAATCGAAGCCACACGCTCCTTTTTGTTGACTTCCAGGACAACAAGGGAGAGCCAGCGTAGAGGCCCGATTTTCCATAGACAGTTGGCACGTTAAATTGTGGGTACAGTGTGACGAGACGGAATAACTTGGCGTTGCATCAATTTGAGGCGTCGTGGTCCAGCTGTGTTCTCACCCGGCGCGGGCCGGCCAGCCCAGCGCGCCATAGGCCACAGCCCTGCGCCTGCACACCCCCACGTAGGCCCAACGACGACGTCCTTCTCGAGAACTGTGCAAATGTATTGACCGCCTTCACTTCTCGTGCAACTCCTCCAGTGGTCCTGCTCTTCACGGTCCGATCAATCCACATGGACCAGATCAACGACATCGACATGGCTGCGTGATGGGAAGTCGTGGTAGTAACAAGTTTTTTTTTCAGGTGTGGTAGTAACAAGTTATTACCGCGCCTCGTACAAATCCCGCGCCGCGGATCACACTGGCACGCTACGAGTGCGAGCAAGCGTGGCGGGCCGGCCGCCGTCAATGCCCCCCCCCCCCCCCCCCCCCCCCCCCCCCCCCCCACCCCCAAACAACCAGGACCAGGTCCACATACATGTCACGAGTCTGCGAACCTCCATGCGTCAACGTCGGCCTGCTGTATCGGAGAGCAGGAGCCTGGCCGCCTGGGTCTGCGCCTGCGTCTCGATGGCACGAGCACGACAAGACCCGACGAGAGAGGGCCCTGAGCTAGCGGCGGTGGTTATAGCAAGTCATGGATTACACGGTGGTTGGCCTGCCCGTGCGGCGCGGCGGAGCGAAAACAACGCCTCCGCGGGCGCCAATAATGCGAGACACACAGCGAGCCAGCAGCCCGCCAGCCCGGCGGACGGGCGGGCGGCGTCACTTTTGGCGTGCGAGTGGTGCGCGCCCGCGGGGTGCTGCCGGTGGGTGCAGGATGGCTGCGGTGCGGCGCGGGCCACCCCGTCACATGACGCGCGCTAAAAGCCGAGGAGGGTCGGGGTGGGTAGGGTGGGGTCATTGGCTGGTTGGTGCCGGGTTACTTCTCGTCTGCTAGTACCCCTCCGTCCCAAAATTATGTGAATCTCGAGTTTCAAGGTAGAAACAGTAAGGACGCGAAATTACGTATATGTCCCTACTTTTGTTTGTTTTTGAGCATAGCTCATCAGAGTTACTCGTTGCACCTGAAATTCTCCAAAAGTTCACAACACATCAGGATACTACGTGGGCCAACAACAGCCACACAACATGCAAGTCCATATTTTACAAATGCCACGGGGAACAACCATGACCACACATTTCAAATTTCAAGTTCCCGCTAGTTTGGCACACTACAAAAGCACGGTGGACACCAGATACCTCATCTCCTTTCATTTGCTGCTCATGAAGCCATGGTCTTTGCTCTACCACCCATGATCTTTGATCTCAACTCAAAACCACCAGATCAAAGAGAGGCCTTCACAAACATGGATAAGAAGCCACCAGAGAAACTGCCACTCCCATTCGATGGAGCCTTACCAGACCTGAACGAGGGGCCACCGGAAGAGGAACAACTTGTTGGAGGTGAGGTTCCTAGAGGCCGAAATGAAGGAGGCAGTTCAAGTAAATTCTTTCACGACTTCATCTCTATCATTGTTACAAGTACAACAATGAAATTGGCTATATATATTTGTGCTTTCATCACTGCAGTGCATGCTGATGATGAACACCAAGCAATTGGAGAGGTCGTACCTGACCTCAACATGCGGCCTATTGATGATGCACACCAAGCAATTGGAGAGGCCATACCTGACCTCAACATGCGGCCTACTGATGATGCACACCAAGCAATTGGAGACGCCATACCTGACCTCAACATGCAGCCTACTTATGATGAACACCAAGCAGATGCAGATGCCATACCAGACCTAAATGTGCAGCCTACTGATATTGAACAACAAGCAAATGAGGGTGTCGCCTTTGCTGTTCCTGATGAACAAGATGAATATGAACAAATGCAAGAGAGTATGATCACTAAACTATGTTGTTCTTCTTTGCTTTTCATAATTATGCACAATTATTTAGATTCAGTGAGATTACATAGAGGGCACACGTGACATAAAAATCACTTACTGTACTACAAACGCACACATAATAAAAGATCATATATGAGATTACAATATGCACTAAACAATTACCCTTGAGATTTGCTTTATTTGCAGTCAATCATTCCTTCTTTGCGGCCATGGAGGAGGACATGCACATGTATGACATTTACATGGACGAAGAGGACAGTGTCTTCAACCATCAGGCCACAAATGCCTCAACCACCGAAGATGAAAATGCAACTGCAAATGTTCGCACCAGGTCAAAAGATCTTACTCCAACTCAAAGACAACAAATATATGAAGCTTTGCTTGAGAGAAGCGTCAACGGAAAACTAAGGAAAAACAGTACAAATAGGGTTGCAGAATTGTTCAATGTTCATCGATCAGCGGTGTGGCGGATTTGGAAATGTGCAAAGGAATGTCGCGATAATGGAATACCAGTTGATATCAGTTCTAGAAAGCCCATGAATTCTGGCCAAAAGAAAGTTCAAATTGACCTATCACAAGTTCCAACAATTCCACTACGTAGAAGGACGACTCTAAGATCTCTGGCTGAAGCTCTAGGTTCAAACAAAAGCACATTACATAGGCTATTCAAACAAGGACTCTTAAGACGACACTCTAACACAATAAAGCCATATTTAACGGAAGCGAACATAAAGGAAAGATTGTTGTGGTGTATTAAAATGCTAGATCCAAGTACATTGCAAACAAATCCAAAGTTTCTTGAAATGGACAACATCATCCACCTGGATGAGAAGTGGTACAACGCCACAAAGAAGGGTACGACCTATTACTTGCATCCAGATGAGGACGAGCCACACAGGATTGTCCGCAACAAGAATCGCATTGGAAAGGTGATGTTCTTAACTGCTGTTGCTAAGCCTCGGTACGACGATGAACAAGGGTTGCTGGGGCAGGAGAGCGAAGGGATGGAGGTTGAGCCCGTCGTGGATCTGGATGGCGGCGAACGAGCGCGTCTCAGCGTTGTATTTGTGGATCTGGATCTCGGGGAGGGGGTGAGAGAGGGGGCAGCAGTGATGAGCGAGTGCTTTTACCTTCTTTTTCTAGGGAAACTTCTTCCCTTTTTTTCCGGGCGCATGAGGCCGCAACCGATCGTGTGGATGAGATTCACCGGGTACAGAGTGCGGCAATTTTTTTTAATTCGGTATAGGTCCCACTGGCAGCTGACCACATCTCTGCTTTTCATGTTTTTGAGACAAGTTTTGAACACCACGTTTACATGATTTCAGGGACGGAGGGAGTAGGAGCGGCTAGCCTGCGGACGGGACGGGCTGGGGCCTCGCCGCCATCCCGCGCACGTCGTACTGCGTACGTCGCTGCTGCTGGCGCGCCGACATGCCGGTTGGCTCCAAAGTACCGCCGGGTCAAGAAATCTCTGCAATTCATGATAAAGGACTGATAAGAATTCTTCTTAGGGGTGTTTGGTTTCTGCTAAATTTTAGTCAGCTAAATCCAGTCTTATTTAGGCCACGTTTAGTTCTCAAAAAATTTCAAGATTCCCCGTCACATCGAATATTTGGACACATGCATGGAGCATTAAACGTAGACGAAAAAAACTAATTACACAGTTTAATAGAAAACCACGAGACGAATTTTTTGAGCCTAATTAGTCTATGATCGGACACTAATTGACAAATACAAACGAAAGAGCTACAGTAACCAAAGCAAAAAAAAATTCGCGAACTAAATGCGCCCTTAGTCACTTTTCACCCAAACACTATGACTAAATGGGACTAAATAGGCTTTAACTAATTAGTCACCAGGATGTTGCTAATGGGACTAAACCTCACCTTCATGTTTGTTCACCCTTGACTAAACTTTACTTACTTTTAGTCACTAAAATGTCAAACAATCCCACTAAAGTTTAGTGACCACTAAGGTTTAATGGCTTTAGTAACCAAGAGGTAGCTAAAAGTGACTAAAATGTACATGGGACAATTGCTTTAGTGGGTGAAACCAAACAAGGGTCACTAAACTTTAGAGGGGTCACTAAACTTTAGTGGGTGGAACCAAACAGAGCCTTAGTCACTTTAGAGCCAAACACCCTGTCTAAACGTAACTAAAAGACCTCTTTTATTCTCTTTTATTCATCAAAAGTCCCAAACCAAACATCCAATGACTAAAGTTTAGTCAATGGTTTAGCTACTAAAGTTTAGCGACGATAACTAAACAGGGCGTACAAACTCGAAGCCGAATTAGATCTGATGCATCATTTGCACCAGCATCACAGTACAATTCGTGTAAGTAGAGGTTAAGAAAACGTAGTAAAGTACATGCACCAGCAGAGATTATATATGGGACGGTATAGTTTTTTTTCCGAATGTCATGAGATGAAACTAGGAGGGCGCTGTCCATAACTCCGTAATTCGTTTTTTTTACTTCCGTTATCGTTACCGGGTGGCACGCTTGCACAGGCTACCTCTTTTTTCTCGCAGTTGTGGTCGCTAGTCCTTTGCTGCAACAAATCTGCAGTGGTCCAGGTAGGAGAACGGCAATCCAAAACTTCCACCGGTGACGGGGACACGGCAAGCAGATCATCGTTCCCCGGTTCCCCCCCGGCAGCGAGGGATGAAGAGGCGAGTGAAATCCATACCGTGAGGGCTCTGTGGCGATTGTACTTTTTTTTTTTAGCGAACGAGGCTACCCGCCCGTATTTCATTGAGAGAAAATAGAGTTTCAACAAAGAACACAACACAAACTCCTGCGGTGGCGAGAAGCCGTCGACAGTCGCTTGCAAGGACCTAGAATACTGGATACAGCTGAAGCCTGATTACATGAAAGTTTGAGAACGTGACCAGTAAGCACACGCAGGTCCCAGGCTGGTGAAGCCTGCGTCTATCCACGACGCGCCCGCGAGTTTAGACCGCGGACGTTCCAGATGAAGACATTGGTTTCTAACGTGATTTCACCCTCTTCTGTGGCGATTGTACTTGTTAGGGGCTCATTTTTGTAGGGGCTTTGCTGCTGAAATAGAAACTAGTGTAGACCTTAACAGCAAGTGTTAAGAACCTAAAAGGTGACAGGATGTTTCCCTACGAATGCTCTCTCTGGCGAGCTTGCGTTCGAAAAGTCCCTGCTATTAAAGAAACGAGGAAACATAACACTAGCAAAACTGCAGAAAATGGTTTCATTTCCAATGCTATTCTAAACATATGAAACCAATATAGTTAATATTAACCAAGACTCAAACTATATATATATATATATATATATATATATATATATATATATATATATATATATATATATATATATATATATATATATATATATATATATATATATTACATATCCCACTTCTAGTATATTTCAGATACCGGTTTTTTTTTGTTATTGCTCATGAAACATGCAATTTTATCATTGCTTGGCTACATGAATTGTCCTTTTTAACTGTACTAGTTGACTGTGTAATGTTGTTATCTGAAAAATTCTAAAAAATCAGCCTGAATAGCCTCTACATATCCTCTTGACATGCTCTAGCCAAAACTTTCAACAATTCAAATTCATATATTTTAAAATAAATTTTCATAGTAAAATATATTACAAAAATACAAGTGTTACTAATATTTTATACAAATCTAGTTTAAAAAATGACTTCTCAAACACAATAAATAGTGTTAATTGCAAAAAAATAGTGTTTTTTTCGGATGGAACGAGTAACCGGCAGTTAGCTAAGTTTTTAACCATGCTCAGGCCCGTCTCGGAAGCAAGTTCACTCTGTGCAATGTTGCGGCCTCTGATTTGTATTTAGTACAGTTGTTAGTGATACTACAAATTAGCATTACTAGTTTGATTAAATAATCGAAGAGAATTTTTACAATGGTTGGAGAGGCGATGGGAACCGATTAACGTGTGTATGATCGGTGGGCCTAGAATATGAGAGGCGATGAGAACCGATGGGGAGTAAGGAGATGGAAACCGATTGGTGTGTCTATGGTGGGTGGGCCCTCATGCTTCCATCTCCTCCTATCGCCTCCGAAATTAAGTGGATTAGGATGTTCAAATAGAGGAGTGGTAATTCCTTTTTTTGTAGTTCTTTTTTTAACAAAGGATAAAAGGGTAAATGCATAATTGCAAAAGAAATAGTATAGTTGGGATGAATAATTAAATTAATAAAGTTAGATGAGATAAACATTTTAGATTTAGGGTTCATGAGAGGCCCCTGATCCCCGCCCCGTCGCCCGTCCCGCGCCGTGGCCACCCACCGCCGCAGCCCCTCCTGCTCCTCCCTCCCGGCTGGCGTCTTGCAGGAGGCGTCGCCCAGCCGCGCGTCGTCACTGCCACCATCCCGCGCTGCGGCCACCCGCTGCCACAGCCCCTCCTGCAGCTCCCTCCCCGCCTCCGCCGGATTCGCTAGCTCTAGCCCTCGGGTCCTGCCAGAGCGGAGGGAGAGACGGCGGGGAGCACTACTCCAGCCCTCCGTGAGATCCGGGCCCGACCCCTTCTCACCAACCCTCAGCTCCCCAACCGAGCACATGGAGGCCGCGGCAGTGACTGTGCTCCCGGTCGCGGCGGCGGCGGCTGTCCCTGCGACCGGTAGGGTGCGGGTGGCGAGGTGCGCTCGTCCACAGAAGCGGCGGTCCGTGGTGACAAAGCTGGAGGCGGGCTCGGCAAGCCGGTGCCCACCCTGCCCTCCTCGTCACGTGCCGCGGTGGCCGTCCTGCCCTCGTCGTCGCCTGCCGCGGTGGCTGCCGCTGCCTCCCCGCTCCGCTCCTTCCTACCACCGGCGCGCCGCCTCACGGCGATGTCAGCGTGTACGTCAACGGCGCAATCGAGCGGAGAGTGTCCTTCCTCGGTGTCCCTGCCCTACCCGGCCGCCTCCAAAGACGTGGAGCTCAGGCGCGCCATGACCGCCTCCGCGCGCTCCGTGGCCATCGCCTTTGCGGACATCGTGTTCGAGGACGAGTGGCTCGCCATCATCGACAAGCCCGCTGGCGTCTACTGCAACGCCCTCCTCACCTCCTTCCCTTGCCCTGCCGTCTCAGGTAAGAAAAGATTGAACTTAAAAAGTATCTACTTTTAGGTGACAATGGCACTGCTACAGTTTGCAAAAATCAGCTCATTGCTTGTGATTTCATACGGTGGTCATCTAGTGTCAGTGATATCGATGATTTGGATGATGAAATTGATGGATTTTAGGTAGTTTGTGATCTGTGTGCAATACAACGTATTGTCTAATGTTATTTTACTGTCAATACTTGGTTTGGTTTAGGACATACAGGCTATGTGATGAATGCAAAGGAATGAGTGCACACTGTAGCAAGGTGAATTATTGTATCTTCTAAGTACATTACCTGGTATGGAAAGATGAGACTTGTAGCCAATATCATGAGGGCGCAAGGCTACAGTGTGGGCTGTTATTCTAGGTAGTCTTAGCTCGTCATCATCTCTGTCAATCATGTGCAGTTGTTGGATAGAATTTTTGTGGTGGCAGTATGATAAGGGGCATGGATATGAATTATTTCATCATTGTTTGCTCGAAAAATTACATAGAAAACATGGTTCTCGCCTTTAGGCTCTCAACAGATATCGATTTTTAACAAAGGGTATCAAATTGGAATTGTAAAATGTATGGATAAGAGAAACAAATATGAATCTATGCTATTATGTACAATGGATTAAAATGACTTCCTATCAATGAAATTTGAGAAGACAAACAGATAATTGGAAGGCAGTATGTTCCTACAGTGCTATTTTTACATGAGTGAAGCTCCACTGTTGATAATTTGTTGCTTACTCATACCTCGTTGCTTACTCTAGATTTGACAAAAAATAGTTTGTCCATGTGACCTTGTTTCTCTAGGACTTTATAAATAGTGGTGACAAGCAAATGACTTCCTGTCAGTGAATTTTGAGATATTGCTGAAAAATTTTAATCTTGCTTATATCAGTGCTTAAGTGTGCTGATTATAAATGTCACTCGGGCTGTGAAGCTGTACTACAACGTTTAGGAGATCGAGTATGCCAACTGTTTGATGAACCATTGCGACATGGACAGATTGTATTGTAGTGAAAGTTCTTTCTGCAGAACGCGCAAGTCTCCAGAACGAAAAATAACACTACATAGAGGAATCTAGTGGCATGCTTGTCTACGAAGAAAAAAAAACTAATCACATGAAGCATATCATCTCAAAAGTGTAGGAACTATTGAATTCACCGGTTTATCCTAATCAATGTACAACCTAATATCTCTAAAGACAAAAGATTGGCCGACACATGCACTAACCAATGACAAAATTATCTGGCAACTGAAACATACATCTCAAGTTTGAAAATAATGTGGAGGTCGTGCATACTTAGTTCCTCATTTTCCTGCCCTTCATGGATCATGCTAACATGCACAACCTATAAAAGATCTTACTAGAATGGAGTTATTATACTCCAGTTCCATCAGAGAAAAATGGCAGCCCAGCCCCAAAGCTATTGTATCACACTGTATGACATCACAACTATGATCACAACCCACACAAGTCAGACCGAAGATAAAATGCTATTGTATCACACTGTATATAAATAATATTGTATAATACAACAATTCTTCTGTGCAGTGAATGTTCACTTGTTAATTAGTAACCTGTTTTCATGATTATGAAATAAATAAAAGGAAAAACTCTGGATGCTATTCTACATTTCAGTGTGGCCCTTTTTATTAGTTCTTGGATTTGTTAGCTAGTTGCAACTGGTTAATTCATCAAGAACATTCTAACAAGTTAGACTAAAAAAACAATTTCAAATTGAGTAAATATGGTTTCGTAAATCCACTATTGACAAATTTTTAACTGAATTGATATGACAATGCTACCTACAATTTCCATTTTGTCAACTAGCCAACATACTCCCTCCGTCCCACAAATAAGTGAACGTTTTTTACTTCTACACTCTATGTTTGACCATTTGTCTTATTTAAATTTTTTTTATAAATAATAAAATAAATAAATCATTATGAAAATATCTCTAATGATTGAATAAGTCGTAACAAAACAAATAATATTTATTAAAAAAAATTAAATAAGACGAACGGTCAAACAAGAAGTGTAGAAGTCAAAAACGTACACTTATTTGTGGGACGGAGGGAGTAGATGACAGGTAGACATTGAGAGCGAATGACAATTGGATCAGATTTTGTTAGGGGGGTTGAAATTTACTCTACAACAAAACCTGGGGTCCCTGGAATTTACTCTATAATAATTGATGAATAACTATAGGGGAATAGATGACCATGAATGAACACAAAACCATTGCTACAGCCATCGTATCAACAAAATGGAGGGGAAGAAGGTTGGTTCTCACCAGGCTTGCCGCCGGCGTGGCTGGAGAGCGGACGACACTGGGGCTGGGGGCGCGTCGGACTGATTGGAGACGGCGGCTCGGGGACTGGGGATCCGCCGGCATGGATGGGGTAGGCGGCGCAGAGACTGGGGTGCGGAGGTGGACAGCTGGGGCCTAGCCGCCTAGGGACTCCAGGCCAGGATGGGGCGGCGCCGGCGCCGATTCCCGTGACGACGGTTGCTGCGATGAAAGACGGAGAGGGCAGGGCCGCCGACGAGACGACGTTCGAGGGGCAGCGGCGGCAGCGAGACGACGTGCGAGTGCGGCGGCGGCGGCGAGACTGCGGGGAGCCAGGTCCGTGCGATGGACTTTGGCGTGATGGGGGTCGGGGGGAGGGGCGGGCAGGCGGGGGAGGGCGTGGTGATTGAGAAGACCATGCGAAATGACTAAATTACCCTTCCACGAATTAAATTAGAGAAAATGATTATTTTGCAGAACTGATGGGAACCGATAGGAACCGATTCCAACCATCGTAAAGAGTCCCTCATGATCGAAAACTCCTTGCACGATCAGATACCACATGCCACAATTCGACAAAGTCTATAACACTCCCACAACTCTCTATATTTCTCATCTCCTCTTAATTTCCGCATGCGCATACACACTTTTTCTTTCAATTTATATCTTATCAATCAAATTTTGTTTCCAATTCAAATCCGCAATCTTCAGATTTTATTACATGTTAGTTTTCAGCTTTTGCATTTTGAGCAATCAGCATAAATAGTAATGACTTGGTATAACTGTATTACTGGTAGATTAACAAAAAAAAACTGTTTTTAGAAACGACTTTTTTTTTACATACTCCAGCCTTGTTTTCAATTTCGCACTGGGCCAACCAGGACGGCCCTGACCTTGACCATGCTCTAGCATTTTTTTTTATTAAAGTACCATGCTGTAGTATTTGCGGCCACGGCAGGCGTCGTCCCACGGGCGGACGTGCGCCGAGACAGAAGACCACGCCTTCCGGGTCGGCCAGAGACCAAGCCAACGCGGCGACGTGCACCTGAAAAATACAAAAAGGTTTCCAAGCACGAACATGGCCAGGCGGCAGGTGCCCGGGGCGAAGCCCGAAGGGAAGGCTGAGCACGCAGAGCGCCATGCATGATGCGTCGTCCAGCCTGCTACCCTGACCTCTCTGCCCGTACGTGCCGCTGCCACTAGAAACACTGAAAGAAGATCAGAGACCACCAAATAATAAAAAAAACCCTTCGTCACCAGCCACGGCGACCGCGCTACGTGCACTGCGGCGATGGCATGCTACCCGACATGAATGGGGTAGGACGTAATTTTCCAGGTCAACGAGTAGTAAAAGCCGGGCCTGGGCACCTCTCGTGAGACAGAGAGAGAGAGACGCCGGCATGGTGCATGGCCAATGATTCTAGCGTGGATGCGTGTTAAAGTAGCGTCCAAGCGAGCCTGTCCCAAGGCAAAGCTACGACCGTACGAACGCTCACATGCGAGCGGAGCGGCATGCACAGTGTCCTCACGAGTGGAGGCTCAGGGCTCATCACGAGTTCCGAGCGGTAGCATGTGTCTGTACGAACTTGAATCATCATTTGATGATGCGTGTCCAAAGATCTCCAGCACAGTACAGGTCGTTAGGCCTGACGTGTCCATGGGGGCCGAACAGAGTGTTGGTAATTTGGAAAGCTATAGGTGGAGCCCTACATTTTTTTTGTAGCTGGGGGCAAAGCCCGCGTCCCAGCTCGGCCCAGGCCATTAAGTCCCCTGCATACGAATCACGTCACAGGCAAATGTTTGACATATGGGCCCAATCTGTCATTCGGCATCACGCCTGAACAGATATTTAATCAGTTAATAGCAGGTTTGGGTCTTTGTTTAGGTTGTTGGTTGTCACGTCTCAGGTTTGCCCTCTTTTGATTTCTACCGGAACTATGGCGCGTTGAAAAATGTTTCGCGTCCCTCCGGTGCTTATTTCCAGCATTTTCTCGCAAATGGTTTGGCGCATGATTTTTCAAACGCAATTTGTTGCAACTCAGGAGAGTCCAATACGCGGTACGGCTGTGGTCAGGATCCAAAAAGAGCCTTGGCCCATGAGACCAGAAAAACTCTGCTAATCTGAGTAATATGTCAGTGCACTTGTGCAGGTACAACTCTGGGGGTGTTTAGTTGCAAAAAAAAATAGAATTTTGATACTGTAGCACTTTCGTTTGTATTTGACAATTAGTGTCCAATCATGAACTAATTAGCCTCAAAAGATTCGTCTCGTGATTTACAACCAAACTATGTAATTAGTTATTTCTTTTACCTACATTAAGTGCTCCATGCATCGTCTGAAGAGTGTAAAAATTTAGAATTTGGAAGGGAAGTAAACACCCCCTCAGTTGATGTGGGCTCAAGCAAGCAAAAATATCAGTTGGAGCGACACTTTTATTGGACGGAGTGAGTAATTGACTAATTTTTAGTCCCTAGCAATCTAAATAGACAGACTAATTATTACTCCACTAATTTTTGATCCCTAAGATTTTGATCTGACCTGTGCCGCGAACTTGCTCATACTCTAAATTAGCGTCTTGGTATGTTAAAATTCTACAAAAACTCGACATATAGCCTAGTATAAATTGGAAGCTATATGAAATATTGTTTGTTCAACTATATTGATTTGACACCATGAATTTATTTTTGTTCTCCAAATATTGTATTTTGTAATGGGGACGGGTTCTCCGCGGGGTTAAATTCCCTGCGTGGGAACAGGGATGGGAGGAAAAGCTCCTGTGAACGTTCACGGGAAAGGGGAGAGCTATCTCTCGACAGGGAATTCCCCCTTGATATCCTTGATCGAGGACCTTGAATTCGTGTTTACGTATTGATCTCTTGGACAAGGTCTATGTACTATTTGCCTGTCCACTTGTTCATCGATTTATTCATAGGTTTAAGATTGTTTTTGGCACGATAAGAACAACTCTAAATTAGAGTTGGTGTTACTGTCGCTACGGTTCTTATCCCCTACGGAATACCTTCCGCCAATCGCTGGAGTAGTAGTAACAAAAGGCAATACACGAACCAAATGATCCTAGGCCCTGGTTAGTTCACAAAATTTTTTACAAAAAATCACTGTGGCTGACTGTAGCATTTTTGTTGTTATTTGGTAATTAGTGTCCAATCATGGACTAAGTAGACTTAAAAGATTCGTCTCGTGATTTACAGCTAAATTGTGTAATTAGTTTTATTTTTTATCTACATTTAATGCTTCGTGTATGTATCCAAAGATTGATGTGACAGGGAATATAAAAATTTTTAGGAAAATTTTTAGGAACTAAACATGCCCCTAATCTTTGTCTCAAAGCCAGCTTTCACGCGGGACTCGCCTTTCACTGCGCCCTTGTTTAGATTGAAGAAAATTTCAACCCGATGAATTATACCACTTTCGTCTTATTTGGCAAATATTGTCCAATCATGGACCAACTAGGCTCAAAAGATTCATCTCGTGATTTCCAACTAAACTGTGTAATTAGTTATTTTTTTTACCTACATTTAATACTCCATGCAAGCGGTTAAAAATTGATGTGATGGAGAGAGAGTGAAAAAACTTGGAACTTTGAGGCAAACTAAACAAGACGTGCATTTGATTCATCTCTGAACCCAAGCCGACGGCACGTCGCGTCAAATGATCAAAGATGGATTTTTTTTTTGACAGCCATGATCAGAGATGGTTGAGCGAGTCCTGTCAAATGATGGACATGGGCTAGGCGCTCAGCGGGGCCACTCACGTGACCAAAGCCGGTGCCGCCATCAATCGCATCGTACGCCAGCGCAGTGAAAAGGAGCAGAGCACCCGGAGCAGGGAGGCGCTGGGTAGTTGGGGGACGACGGCGGCAGTTACGCTGCCGCCGATGCGCCGACAGGCTCTCTCAAGTCCCAATCGACGGCCGGTACGACGGCTGCCGGGCTGTCCAGGCTCCAGAGTCCAGGACGACAACTTCTGCTTCTGCTCCTGTTGCATTTGACCGTAATACGGCCGTTGCTTTGACAACGAAGAGTGTGCGCTCCTCGTCCTCTGGATGCTGGATGCCATAGCTGCGGCTGCTCACGGGCTGGCGTGTCGTGATCACGTGCACATGGTAATGGTATGGTTGCACTACACACACATTATGGACTACGGTGTACAACCCCTGTATCCTGATGCTTCTTTGTGTATCCTGTACTGTACTGCTACACTAACTTCGTAAGATGTATGTGGTCTTGTAGGAATGCGATTAGGACACGGCGAATCAATTGTGGGCTCAACAACGTTAGCCCTGAAGTTTTTTTTAAAAAAAAAGTAGAACGTTAGCCCTGAAGTGAGAACTCCATTTCACCTACGAGTACTCTTCAAAATCTTCTAAAAAAACTACTCTTCAATTGGCATATCGAATGGGGCTTTCAGTAGTACTTGCCGAAAGGCGCTGGCGCTCTCTGAATGGTTGGTCCTGGGCCTGCTATTACTGGGCCTCCTGGCGAATCAATGGAAGCCCAGTCTGATTCTTTCATTGCAAAACCAGCCCAACTGAGGTCGGAAAGCAAAACAAACAAGGGCAAACAAAAAGCTCTGAACAAAATGAACCTCATCAAAAGAAGGGAACAAAGGAAGGCGCAAAGCGTCACAAAGACTACGCTTTATTCACTTCCTAAATTGCACATTAGCCGTGACACACTTTTTTTTTAATCGACCTATCGTAGCACGTTTTTCACTGACAAGACAATCCACAAGGATTCACAATTCTGTCCCAAATCCAGGATAACATCTGTCCCAGAGATATCACTGATCATATCACCGCACAAGCCGAAAAGAAGCAACACCTATCCTAGATACGCTGCTCCATCTATACAGCCCAGCTGTGCGAGTCACTCGACGCCCTCAGCGGATTTCTGCACCAGCACGACGCCCAGGGTGATGGCAGAGGCGTAGAGCGCGTTGGGCATCTTGCGCACCACCTTGCCCACGCCGGGGACGCCCTCCGTCGCCCGCTTGGTCGCCATCGCCAGCGCCGGCGCCGCCACCAGCGTGATCAGCAGCTTCACGCTGATCGTGCACAGCGAGTCCGCGGTCAGCTTCCGGATGAACTCCGCGAACTCCTCGCGGTCCAGGAGCCCGTCCAGGTTCACGTCATACTCCTGCGCGTTGCAGAAACCAAGCCAGTGATAACCACACTCAACTCAAGAACTACCTGTAGCAGCTGAAGTAACGGGGATCTCGAGAAGGGAAAAATAATTACTTCCAGCCTTCCAAAGCAAATCAACGACTCTGTAATTAATTAAACACATAAACCAAGAACACTTTGCTTCCAGTTCAAGGAACAGGTGGAAGAACACGATATTCGATTGGCCATACTGAAAACAACAAAATTTAAACGGAGGGGAAGAAAGGGGAAGCCTGTGATTACATCCATCATGGCCTTGAGCTTCTCCTTGGACGGGGGATCGTGGTGCGGCCCCGGTAAGTACTTGTTGATGTCACTGCCACCGGCAAGAAGAACAATAACCAATCAGAAATAGATAAAAACTGCAGAGTATTCCAACACAGCAAAGGACAGGGTTCGCTCCGCTGTTGTACTTGTAGACGCATAGGACGGCGATGTAGACCTCCTCCAATCTGAGGGCCTCCTTCTCGCGCTTCTGGGCGTCCTCCGTGAGGCGGTCGAACACCTTGTCGGTGATCTTCCTCACCTGGTGCTCCTTCCACCGCCGCCCTGCACCGATTCGATTCGTCGTTCATCTCCACCGACTAGACCGCTCACGAGACTGGACCGAGAACAAGATGCGAATCGACCGATGGATGGGGTTAAGGGGCGGGTACCTTGGAGTTTATCTTGGAGATTGCCCCAGGCTTGCCCCATGGCCGACGGCGGAGAGCTGGATGGGGCTCTGGAAAAGGGCAAGGGAAATAAAGGTAAGTTGTGATTCTGGTTTAACGGATCCCTAATCTAATCATGTGGACTGTGTCCATCTTCCCGTGACCGTGAGAGTTTGGAGGTCTCTTACAAGCGTGTGCTATGGGTACCCGATTTATTGTACACAGAGATGCACCCAACGTACATTGTAATCGCATACAGTCACACGAAATTCTTTTCCATTTGGGGTGAAGACAGAAAAAGGAAGCGATAATGCTCCACCGTGAACGTCCATCCCGTGTCTAGACATCGGACGCTATGAAGCCACACTATGAAGCCACACGATGTCCACGTATTGTATACTCCCGTCAGGTACTCAGGTGAATAAAAAATCTCTCACTCCGCAAGCTGTCAGCCGCTAACCACACATACGTTCTTCTTCTGCTAGATCCAGTCCACTCCCACTCTCTCCAAGTCCAGCAGTGGAAGCATCGCCTGACGATCATGTCCTTGTCCCACTCAGTCGAGGTTCGGACCTCTGGCGACTCGCCGTAGCCCACCGCCGCTCTCCTCTCCTCCTCGGTGGCCGCACCCCAGCCCTCATTCGGCCCCGCCTCCTGCTTATCACGTCCCTCACCGTCGTGACCGCCATAGCCTTCGTCCAGCTCCGCACGTCCCTCACCGTCGTGACCGCAGCGTCCGCTGCCACGTTGCCGCTCTCAAGCTCCCCAAGCCCGTGGTGTTGCTCATATCTTTGGATGGCTTCCGCTTTGTGTACTAGTACAAGGTTCCTCTCCCGCACATTCGTCGCCTCATCATCGACGTCGGCAGCGGTGTCCTCCTCATCGCCTCCTCCTGCAGCTAGAGACGAGAAGGGCGTTGTGGCCGTGCTGTACTTTGCGCCCGCCTCGAGGCTCGCCTGATGTGGTGCTCATCGTCCACTAGAGTGTCACGCTTGGTGTCAGGTACCTAAATTAGGGGTACCCGAAACCCGTGATTAAAAGAGCAAATCCCCGAGAAATCCGCGCCCTAAAGACCCCCTAAAAATCGAATCAAAACTCCATCTACACGGATACGCGGATCCAAGACTGTAAATATGGAGGTAGGGCACCCTCGACTAAGTTCCGACTCGTACGAGGCCTGCTCAACGGGAAGTCTCGACTCCGGAAAACTTCCGACTCGCACGACCCAGGATCGAGTCGGTCGACCCTCCTCATCCACCTACTTACTGACAAAAGCATTCAATGCAACCACTTCCACTAACATGGCTACAGCGCGCCAGCATGGGAGCAGTATCCACGTCTAATCCCACTTTTTACTGCCATTTCAGGATGGTGAAAGGTATTGATGGCTAGAGGGGGTGAATAGCCTATTAAAACTTTCTACAAAATGTGCTAGACAATTTAATTAGCAATAACAAATAGCGAGAAACGAGTTTTGCCTAGCCTATGGAGTGTTGCAAGCCACCTATCCAAAAGACAATTCTAATATATTTCACTCAACCGCATAAGTCAAACCATAAGAGCAAAACTAGAAGGCTACTCTACTCAAGCTACTAAGCACTAGAGAAAACAACTAAGTATTTGAAATGTAATACAAGAGTAGGGTAAGAAATATTTCACCGAGGGGCGATGAATTGAGCCAATCAATCAAAAGTTCCAAGTGATGATAATCAAGATAACCAATCCACCGAGATAAATTAATCACAATCAAAGAAGTGAAGACACGATGATTTATCCCGAGGTTCACGTGCTTGCCGACACGCTAGTCCCTGTTATGTCCCCCTACACCACGTGGTTCGGTGACTCATCGGTATCACACACCGAGCCTCTTAAAAGGCACCACAAGAACCTACCAAATGGTGAGAAGTTCTGACACGAGCAATCCACTAGAGTTGGAATTCGACGCTCCACCGGGGAACCACAACAACCCCTCACAACAAGCTCACCGGAGCCGGCCACGAACAATCACCAACACGTGCCGGACCTCCACCGCTGCTCTAAGTCATCTAGGTGGCGGCAACCACCAAGAGAAACAAGAATCCTGCAGCAAATGAACACCCAAGTGCCAACTAGATGCAAACTCACAAGCAAATGCACTTAAGATCACTCAATCTCGCTTTGATTAGGCAAACAAGCAAGGGAGATGAGTGGAAGGGCGTGTGCTCAGCTCAAACGAGTGCTAGAATGATCAACAAGCCAAGAGAGACTTCAAAGAGTCGGCCAACATGTATTTATAGACGTACCCTTCGAATAGAGCCGTTAGGCACTTGATTCTGCTGCAGTCGTGCTGACCAGACGCGCTGGTCGCATAGACCAGACGCGCTGGTCGCACGCTACCCACACGCGAAGCTCGACCGGACGCGCTGGTCCCGTAACTGACCGGACGCGCTGGTCAAGCCGAGCAGCGCTCCAGCGAGTCAGCGACCGGACGCGCTGCTAGACGAACCGGACACCACAGAGACAGCGTCCGGTCATTTCCAGTAAGCCTCCATGTGTGACTGGACGCGTCCGGTTGACCCGATCAGAAGACCGAGACACGCGCAAACAATGAGCACTGACCGGATGTGTCCAGTCAAATAGAGATCGCGTTCGGTCACCTCTATGACCTCTGTTCGCCTCCGTTTCTTTGTGTCCGACGCAGTGGAAAATAGGTGTTTCATTTCCCGAAAAGCGCTGAATCCCGCCTCGCAAGCTCGGCGGGAGAGAAAGAGGAACCTAAACCCCTCTCTATCGCTCAAACTCCACCGCCTTCGTAAATGTGCTAACATCACCAAGTGTACAACATTATGTGCATGTGTGTTAGCATTTTCACAAACATTTTTGAGGCGTTAAGTTAGCTCTTCACTAGATCTAAATGCATATGCAAATGAATTTTCATCTAGTGACACTTAAGTGATCAATAGCCCCATAAATTCCCCTCTTTATAATACGGTTATCGATCCTAAGCCATCCACACCCTCTATGATGTCTTGGATGTAAAATAAAAATCCCTACATGATACCTTTGCCTTGAGCATCACTTGTTGCACCTTGTTCCAACTCCACATCATGGTAAGCACTTCATCATCCCATTACTTGATCACCATGCTTCACCATGTCTCGTGCCCATCATCATTGCTACACACATTCTTATGCATATGATTAACACTTAGGCATTGTCACTAATTACCAACACCAAACATAGGACTTTTAGATAGGCGGTGAAAAGAGTTGCCACTATTCACGCCACGACAAGCACTGTTCCACCGTCAATACTCCCTCAACTCACAAGAAGACAACCACCGCGCCTGGGTTCCCTGGGCCCCGGCCTTATCCGTTCCTCATCGCCCCCCTCAGTTACGTCCCGACCCGGCCTCGACTGCCGCCGGTCAACAAAGGAATGACGCCTGCACGTCGGCTACAGGGGATCGCACGCTTGATACAGGGCCCAGGATCATTCACCGTCCCGTCATCAACATCGCCACGACACCCCGGGGATGGCCGGCCATCACCAGAGCACGCCGCTACAGCAACCTCTACAACGCCCATCGAACCTTTACCTCTAAGACACCGTCTTAGGGTTTTAGGAGCCCCTGAGCCTTCACTCGACCCTATAAAAGGAAGGGCAGAGGGTTCTCTAGGGGAGAGAAGAAAAAAGAGAGACACTTTTCTCCACTTCCGAGATCAACATCTCAAGCAACACTCCATTTTACTCTTTTCTTGAGACCTGGGACCGGTTCCCTCTCTCACAGCTTGTAACCCCTATGCAAGCACTTAGGTGCAAGAAAATACAAAACTCTCCCCCCTGCTAGACGTAGGGCCTTCTTTGCCCGAACCTGGATAAACTCTCGTGTATTCTCTTTGCATCACCATCCGGATTAGGGAGCACGCAGCACAAATTCACTAGTTGGTCTAGGACCCTCCCGGGTCCGAACACCGACACTTGACATGTTGCAAGCGTATGTTCTAAGTGTTTCAGATGTTTTAGAGGTATGTTGCAAGAGTGTTATTTGGATGCTGCAAAAGTGGATCGAGATGTTGTATATTTTACAATGGCTATACACATATGTTACAAGCGTCTGTTCCAAATGTTTCATCTATTTTTTCAGACGTAAGTTGCAAGTGTTTTATCTGGATATTACATATGTTTCACACATATGTTGCAAGTGTTTCATCTGGATATTGCATATGTTTCACACATATGTTACAAGTGTTTTCATCTGGATGTTGCATATGTTGCAGTGGCTATACACGTGTTTATCTGGTGTTTTAGACGTATGTTTGCAAGTGTTTTAATTGTTTGAGACGTCTGTTGTAATTGTTTTATCTAGATGTTATAAAAATAAATCTGGTGTTGCACATGTTGCAGTGAGACCCATCTGCCGCAACCGTCTGCTGCAGGTGCTAGCCCGCCTGCATGTGCCTGGGTGTGGAGGGGACGCGAGCGGCATGCGTGGAAATAGTGTGGACGCAAATTGAGACATAGCCCTCGTGGCTGCGTGCAGGAGCGGAAAACAGAGCGGTGCGGACACCCACGTGAAAGCAAGTGCAGGCGTGTAGTCAAGGCGTAGCAGCATGCCTACGCGGGGGTGCGGGTAGGCGCAACAGGCGCGGATGCGCTAGCTCCCCGACACTAGCATTTCCCGAAAGAGAGAAATTACTGGAGTGGGTCTTGTCTCAACCAAGTGTGATATTCTTTATCTTTCTTTTCGTGCGGTGGAGCAATCCCTTTTAGTTGTATCCGAAATCTAATCCTATATATATACACTAGTGGATGTGGATTTTATCTTGCTTTTTAGTTTTCTTTCTATCTTCCTAGTACATATTTGAGTGCCGGTCTCAACTATTCATCACAAATTGGATTTTTACGAGTATATTATCTTAGAGCTCTCATTCTTTCTTCTGATAGTTATGCCATACGAGTAACACCTGGCACCTTGAGTTGTTCTCTTCCTTCTGTCTCCACTTCCGATCAGTGGAGTTTCCTTGGCCTGGTGGCGTGGTCTGTCCTTAAGGGTGTGTTTAGATAAAAAAAAAAATTCACCAAAAACTACAGTAACGAATCTTGCGGTATACATGGAGCATTAAATGTAGACGAAAATAAAACTAATTGCACAGTTTGGTTGGAAATCGTAAGACGAACGTTTTGAGCCTAATTAGTTCGTGATTTGACACTAAAGTGCTACAATAACAAATGTGCTAATGACGGATTAATTAGGCTTAATAAATTCGTCTCGTGGTTTTCAAACAAGCTATGTAATTAGTTTTTTTATTAATATCTGAAAACCTCTTCTGACATCGCACGAAACATTCGATATGATATTTTCTCAAAAACTTTTCGTCCAACTAAACCCAAACTAAATTTAGTTTGGCAAGTGTTCGCCCAAAGCTAACGTTTCTCTATGTGCGGGACGACAGGTGATGGTTCGTCCATGCTTCAAGCCACTTGCGGTGATTAGCCATGTCCGTCTGACCGATGTGATTTTCGTTCCCCAGTTTCCATGTGGCTGACGGGTATTCTTACTTTTATCTTATTGTATCTACCGTTCCTCCTATAGCTTTAGTATTTTCTTTCTTTTCTCTATTTCTCTTACCTTGCGCTCGAAGCGATTTATCCGTCGTCATGATCAGGGACTGACGTCATTTCAAGTTTCTCCTTTTTTCACTTTTATTTTGTATTTCTTTTCTCTATCAAATTTTATTTTTCACTTCCTTTTTTCTCCTTTCATTCTTATTGCCTTTTTTCTTTTCCTTGTTTTGTATTATATGTTGAAAAATATGATCGAAACAAATTACATGAAAAGATTGTATTGGATAAGTTGTATGTACATTTTTCAAAAGACGTTGCCCAACAATAACGTACGTGTAAAATATGTTATTTGTATAATTTATTATGTAAAGTCGTGTTTATAAAAGTAATGTTTAGAAAATTGTTATGAATAAATTTGTCCATTGATAGTTGTGAACAAAGGTCGGGCTTCAAAAGTTACGTAAAAAAATTATTATCCAGAATTAACCGAAGATTCACTAGATTCTATTTCAACGAACATTCGCTGATTAGTGCCTCTGTCCTTCCTACCGGTTATCTCCCATAGCTACCTGGCAACAGTGTGCACCAAAAACACCATTGTTTTCCTGGCCAGTGGCGGGTCCAGCGGTGAGGCTCAAGCCCCTCGTACCGCCTCCAAGACAATGTTGTCTCTCCTTGAGCTTCTCCTAATTTTTGTAGGCATGAAAGAGAGAAAGGAGATGCTCTACAGGTTGAAGATAACTTTAGCACCTTTTTCATTAAATCCTAGATCCGCCACTATTTTTGGTCCAACATAGGCGAGCTCCGTATCATATCGGTTATCCAGGGTTGGTACATGTAATAGCACTTTGATCGATTGGTTGTTTTCATTTAGCTAGGCTATGGAGAGAGAAATTTTTTTGCTTACCCCACTCACACTCTCACCCTAATTAATATCGTCGTTCTCTTGCCAAATGCTGCTTGCACGCACTTGCCTTGGCCTACAAGAAATCAACACCTTGTCTTTTTAGCCGTACTTTTTCAGCGAAGGAACAATGTTTTTCTCTCGCAACAAATAAATGAACAGTACTTTTCAGCTTGCGAAGCGAACAGTTGCCTGTTGGCATGGTTGGGTTTGTACCCAACCAATCACGCTTGCTACAACTGTCTAGTGAGGCTTCCTCCTGCCTTCTCTTTGAAACCAAACTTGTGGAGGAGAGGAAGGCCAATCTTTGCTAGAACTGGAGACGAGAGTTTGAGTGAAGAAAACAAAATTCACCTGTGGATACTAGCTAGAAGCCAAAACCCAGGTGTCATATAACAAAATCGTTTTTCTTTGATTCATAACTGTGCTTTGCCCATCCTAGCTTTGGTGGATTTTGTGGTACCGTTTGGTCGGCAGAACTCTGTCTAGCGCTACTTTTTTTTTTCAGAGGAAAAAGAAGAAGCTCCAGAGCCAACTATCCTCGGCGCAGGATGGTATTGCTTAAAATGCCACCACGATAGCTCCAATGCTTCACGCTATGTAGTGGGCAGATGTGCACCAGCGCTTCAAATCATATTCACGCTATCGGTGTCGCTTAGATGGTAGAGCCAAATGTGGCTTTTGGACTTGGTTTGTTATTTCCTGGTGGATTGACGCCTGCTGGCCATGGAGCCTTCGGCATACGGCCTGTATTCGCTGGATTTGGGGGGAGAATTTGGACCTGCTGGCTATGTGGCCTTCGGCCCTCCCCGGTGTTGTTTGTAGACCATGGACTTCACATGGTTCCTTTAGTTGTTTGAACCTTTATGGCAGCTAAGGATTGCAACATATTATGCTGGAATGTGAGGGGTCTAAATGATGGGGCAAACGTGCATAGGTACGGAATCAGATAATTGCCACCGGGTTTGGTCTATATTGAAGCAGTGGTTCGGTTTGACAATCATCGACACAATAAATACAAAGGGTTCACTGTATAGCTATTGGCGCAATAGTCGGGCAAAGATTGACAAAGCTCAGAAGAAGAGGTTTGATGGACTAATGATCTACTTTTGGTGGAATATTTGGAAGGAGAGAAATAGAAGAACTTTTCAAAATGCAAGCCTACAAGCAAGAGAGGTGGCTGTCTTATGCAAAGAAGAGTTTGATCAATTCCAGTGGGCAGCAAGAACAAATAGGGAAGGCAATTAGATTAGTGGGCTGCTTCTCTCTTCCTTTATTTCCTCAGAGTTTAGGCGTCTTTCCTCCTTTTGTTGTTTTTTGTGTTTTTTTAGAGTAGGGGCTGAGTGCTTCTTCTTGGTTGAGTTGTTTGTAATTCTTGCCTTATATTTTTATTTTTTCTCGTCTAATAAAAATCCGGCAAAAGCTTTTTGCCGCCTTTCGAAAAAAAAAGAACACTTTGCACTGGAACAAACGCCATTACAATCATTTTTGTGACATTCAGACGCCAATCGCCTGGTAATGATTTAGTTAATACATCGTTCTCTGTCAGACTTTGATCCTATCAACACACAGCAGCAAAGCAAAGCAATACGCTGATCTCCGTGAGAGCCAGTGAAGGCGAAACCTCCAGCTAGCGCCTTGAGGCGATTCCGGTGATGGATTCACTCCCTCTGCTTGCCCAGCCGGACGTCCTGCAGGAGCATGAGCCCGACGGAGAAGACGGTGGCGAGCAGCGGCGTGGGCACCTGGTCCACGGCGTCGCTTATCCTCGGCACCTTTCTGGCGGCGTTCTTGGCCGTCACGGCGAGCAGCGGCGCGCCCAGGATGGCGACGGCGGCCTTGTTCGCGAGCACCAGCCGCAGGTCCTTGTGCACCCACTCGAGGATCAGCTCCTGGAACTCCGTGTACAGTATCGCTTTCTTGTCGTGGTACAACTGCAGTTGCGGTCAGAGGAACAAGCGATGGTTAGTTCATTAGTTGTGTTTTTTTTGGCGGAGAGCAAGCGATGGATTAGTTAGTTTTTGATGGGCTGATCTCTTTCACTACCCGGACGGCCTAGTAAGGCCCAAAAAGGAACTCAAGGATGAAACATGCATGGCCACGTTACCTCCCTCAATTTTCACGAAAGTCCATTTTTTCTCCCTGAACTCTAAAACCAGACAAAACACCTCATTCAACTTTTGAAACCATTTATCTTACCTACCTGACCCTGTTATAAGCAGTTTTGAAAGCAGTTTTATCCTTTTTTATTTATTTCGGCTGAATCTTTGAAAAGTCATAGTAAATCACAAAAATATTATAAAATGGAAAGTCCAATTTTGTTGAACTCCACATAAGTAGATGTACGCAGTGAACATATAGTATGTTATGTTTTAGTACAAAGTTTTTGCTGTGGTTTTAAATCTATGCTTTTCTATAATTAATTAGAATAATTTATAGCTGCAGTTTCTATAGTCCAATTGTGATGAAATTTTTATGGTGGGTTAATTATTGTATGATTGAACTATAGTAAAAATTTCATATTCATTGGATTATGTATAGCTTAGTTATAGATTTATTTATATTTAATAAGCATAATCCTAAATAAAATCTATAATTAAGTTATACATGATCCAATGAGTATAAATTTTTTACTACAGTTTAAGCATACAATAATTAGCCCACCATAAAAATTTCACCATAATTGAACCATAGAAACTGCAGCTACGAATTATTCTATTTAATTACAGAAAGTATAGATCTAAAGCTACAGCAAAAACTTTGTACTAAAGCATACTATATTATATGTTCACTGTGTAGATCTACTTATGTGGAGTCTAACAAAATTAAATTTTTCATTTTATGATTTTTCTGTGATTTACTATGATTTTCAAAGATTCAGCCAAAATAAATAAAAAAGAAAAAGACAAAATCGCCTTCAAAACCGCTTATAACCGGGCTAGAGAGGTAAGATGAACAATTTTAAAAGTTAAAGGAGGTGTTTTGCCTAGTTTTAGAGTTCACGGAGCAAAAACGGACCTTCGTGAAAGTTGAGGAGGTAACGTGGACTTTTTCTACGTGCATTCTCTCATGTTTCTCTCTCTCCCAACCCGATGGCCCAGTAAGGCCCAGCGGTTGATGGCCCAATTTCCGCTCCACCAGGTAGCGAACAGGCACATCGGCATCAGCCAGGCAGCCCACTCGCGCAATCGCGCTCAAGCGTCGTTTCTTTTCTCTTCCTGTGTCTCATTTTCCCCAACTCCAAATCCTGGCGCGGTGGGCGGCGAACTCGTGACTCTAGCGTGGTAGCGCTAGCGCCCCAGCGGCTGGCGAGGGTGCGTCGGCGTGGCGCTCGCGCCCTTGTGGACGGCAGGCCGGTGAGGATGTGACCCGGTGTGCGCATTGGCACCATGGGCATGGGATGCACAGCACAACCGCACATGGCATGAAGCTTTTTGGACTGACCGATTGAGGCTTCTGAAGTCAATTTGTAACTTAAAATTTGGTCTACTGGTTTCCCATAATCTCATTCAATATATTGTGGATTGCAATTTATTAATCACTTGTAAACTAGGAAGAGGGGAGTCTGACTGTCTAAGTCAGTGCCTCTGTAATTCCCCTCAAACATGAAGAGAAAAAGGGTGGTAGTGCTACAGATTAGAGGGTTTTCTATGCATATATAAAATCACGGTGAATTATGTGTTATATATTTCCTATTTATTAACCAGTTACGTTTAAGTGGTATTATACTATACATGTCAAATACTAGTTGTAGGTTGCCCTTTTTTTTCTTATATTTTGAATACCCAAGTTCCAAATGCTGGGCACGCCACTACGAGCAGCCGCCCTCTCGCCCCCCCGCCAGGCCGCGCGCCTCCCCTGCGCCGCCCGCTCTCGAGCCGCCGCACTCTCTCTCCTCCGCCAGCCCGCGCGCCTCCCCTGCGCTGCCCGCTCTCGAGGACCGTGTGCGCCGCTCCCTCACCGACGCCCACACCGACGGCGCAGACAACTGCCGGTTCTTCCTTCCCCAGAAAATAAAAACCGTTCTTTCCCTCGCAATCTCGGTCCCCCCTGCTACCTCGCCGCCCGCCGGGGAGAGGCTTTCCGGCTAGCGAAAGGTACGTCGCATAGGCATAGCGAAACTTGGAACCATACCTTCATTTTCTCGTTGATGGTGTTCAGGCAGGGAGGGTCCTTGTGAGGGCCAACTAACTGCTTGTTGATTGAACTGGCGAAAGCCGTGGTCGGAAACGGGGAAGCGCAGTCAGCACAGACAGATTAGCGATCGAACACTGAAGCGATTACTAATAAGCAACGGCATTCTCACTTGTAAACCATGAGGGTGGCGACGTGGAGGGAGTTGATGTCCAGGAGCCCCGTGTTCTTGTCCGCCAGGTCCTCGAAGACTTTCTTGCAAATTCTTTCGACATCAGTCTTGCCTGCAAGCGAACACAGCGTCAAGATGGATGAACTCGATGCGACGGTAATCGCTTCATTTCTCATTAGCAGAGCAGAGAACAGAGACGAAGAAGAGCACGAGGTCGCAGAAATGGCCGCGATGGCGAGAGATGCGTGTGCAAGGCAGGGAAACGACGTGGTTACCGCGTGCTCTGTCCCACGCGCGACCGAAGAAGCTGGACTTGGACGAGGACGACGACATCGTTAGCTCTCTCGATCTGGATCGATGGCGGCCGGGAGGATCGGAGGCAACCACACGACGAGTGGGAGAAGAGAGGGAGCGTCTACGGTGGTAGCAATATCGATGTGGCGGAATAGCTTTTCTGGTGTCTGACGAAGAAGTCGCTTCGCTTGCAGGGAAGGGCAGAATCAGAAAGCTGTTGCTGTGGACTGGGCGACTGGCTAATGGCGTCTCTGTCCTGTGCATGCAGCTTGTGTTTATCTCCCTTCCTGCCGGCGCTAGCGCTACTGCTTTTTTCCTTTCTCCTTCAGCTGTTCAGCCCCAAGAAAAAATCCTGGATTCCTTCCTTTCCTTTTGTCGGACAAACACCTGCTTCAGGATCAAACTTGGGACCTAGTCCTCACCGCTGGAAGGGGGGAGCATCAAGCAAGCTTCAACAGCTTTCTTCAAATTTTTTTTTATAAAAAACATCTTTCTTTCTCTCTGATCGTAGTGGGTTCGGGCCCACACATATTTCCATCTTGACTAATTGGGCTTCTGGGTCTATCACCCTATTCACAGACTAACTGATGATTTGTTGCGAAAGAAGAACACTACTGAGTAACTGTCGAGTGAACAGGGTGCAGGTAAGCAAGGCCCAGGGTATACGGTCCCTTCCCCGTTTTCTCAAAAAAAAAAATTCCCTTCCCCTTCGTCACTTCGTCGTGCAAACTTACAAAATGGAGGAGGAACCGCACGCCATTGTTCTGCATTCTTACCGTAGCAACCTTTTCAAAGTTCCGTACCACACGGAATCTGATTTCTATTTCTGTTTCTCTTGGTTTCGTGTTTCCACAACAAGGAAGATGGATAAAACACCGAAGTCGGTATCGTCGTCTTGCAACAACGACGGTAAGTTTCCGCTCGAGTCTTGTTGTTTACTGTCTTTGATGTCTCTACTTTTTTTTTCCTTTTAGGGAATGGGAGACGATGGGCTTAATCTACAATTTCTTACTGTAATTTTCAGATGGAGTGCCAGAAGCAACAGGGATGGAGAAAGTGTTGTCTGATTTGAATGCGCTCAAGAAGCTATACGGGCTGCTTCAAAGGGTGAGAACAAGTAAAAAACAAATCTCATTCTTTAATTAGAAAACTCTGTCCAGATATATCAGGAGAACAAAAGATCTAACGGCAAGGATTAGGCAAAAATTGACTCAAAAGGAAGCGCTGCGATTTTGATGTTTTTTTCCCCGCGAACGCGCTCGGAGCGTGTATTTGATTAAGAGGGAAGCTGCGATTCTGATGTCGTAGTTCCTTTTTTCTGTGTGTGGTGGTAGAGAAATATGTTTGCAATTTTGAAGCATGTATGATGGCACGTTTAATATTTGTGCAGTTAGATGAGACGTCCAGGGCCCTTCTGAAGAAGTTGCTTGATGATGCTACCCGCCAGGCTCTCCTGAAGCAGGCAAAGGTAATTTGTTAGCGACTTACCGTGCCATTACTTGTAAACCGCGTCACCTTCTCAGCAGTTTTTTATGGAGTACCTTATCCTTACCTAACGTACAACATTTTGCAGGCTCTTAGTACTGCTTCTGATTCGGTGATTCCGTTTTCTCTTGGTTTGACGTCTCCAAAGAAAATGGATCAAACAGCGTCATCGAGTTCATCATTTCTTAACAACAGTTAGTTGCTGAACCAATCTTTGTTCTTCGCTGTCTTTCCATCCATCCCGGCATTTCTCCTTGTGGCGGAAGGGGGAGAAAGATACATGTCTGTGTGACAATTAGTTTAGTTATCCATTTCTTATTCTAACTCTAATTTTGAAATGGGATTGCCAGAAGAAGCGGAGATGGAGCAAATTTTGTCTGATCTGCAGGCGCTTACGAGGCTATACATGCTGCTTCACAAGGGTCCGGCAGATGAAAATGTAAGAATTTTTTCATGGCTTCGCTGTTGTGTCTTGTCACTTGTGAGAAGTGAGAAAAGTCAAAGATAGATTTTTAGTAGAAACTAAATTTAGGCATGGTAAACCCTAAACCGAAGCAATAGTTCTACTTTTGATATATCTAACTGCAAGAATGGAGCAAAGTTGAAGCAAAGTGAACCAATTTCAATGTTTATTTTGTGAGATCAAAGTCTAAAGTTTTTCTGTGGTGGAGAAATATGTTTGCAAATTTAATGTAAACAATCGCAAGTTTAATTTGTTTTGGTGTTACTTTTGTGCAGTTAGATGAGGCATCCAGGGATCTTCTGATGAAGATACTGGAAGATGCTACCCAGGAGGCTGTCCGGAGGCAGGCAAAGGTAACCTGTTTGTTTTGTGTGCCATTATTAATTACAGACGGCCACACCGAGCCCTATTTTCTGGTCAAATGCCAATGCTAATCAAATCTAAAAATTTGCCTTTCTGCAGATGCTATCAGGTTCTCTAGTGTCCCCTGCGCTAGAGAGAAAGCTCTCCACGCGATCAGACTGCCGGACACGGCATGCCGATCCGCGCCTGAGGCCGGTGGCATCACCCAGACCCAGCCTCCTGGACAGTGAGCGACCGCGCCGGCTAAACCTGCAACATTCTACAGTGTCAAGCAGATCTGGCCTCCACGTCGACGGCCATCGCCATGCAGCGGAAGAGTACCCCCTTGCTCGCCTCGCCTCCAAGCACTCGTCGAGAACCGCATTGCCGGCACGGCACCGTCCAAGCCAAGAGCAGCGGCACTCCAGCCTCAGCCTCCACCGTTTCCCCGCAGCTGGAACGTCGAGACATGGCACGGTGACTGGAGGTACTCGGCTTGCCGATAGCCGGGACAGCATCCGTCGCAGCTCCGGCCGTGGTGACCAGTGGCCGCTGGAACGCAGCAGTAGCAGCAGCAGGAGGAGCAGCTGGCGTTCCGTTTCACGGGAGCTGTCTCTGGGGCCGTCGTCAAGGCTGCATGGCCGCGCCACTCCGCGGCACGTCGTAGCCGAGAGCTCCTCCTCGGTGCATCTCTTCGAGAGGATGGACTCTGGGTTGTCCCTGAGCATGACGTCGCATCATGGTGTGGAGCACGCCGAACGCGGCGTGGCTACGCCGGAACGCTCTTCCTCGAGCAACACGATGGCAACCATACAGAGCCGCATCAGACCAAGCAACAATCTTCTCAAGGAGGGCTCCCTACACCGATCTGCAGCAGAAGGAAGGAGGACTTCGCGTGGGAGGCAACAAGGCAGCTGCGTTTCCAGCGCGGACATGTACAGCAGCAGAAGCTCATCGGGCGCCGCCAGCCTATCCGCCTCCACGAGCCCGATGGCGTCGCCGGCGCCGCGTCCTTTTGCTAATCCCTACTACTACTCGCCGCCGGTGATGACACGGGGCATTGCGCCGCCGGTGTACGCACCTGAGGTGTCGCGCTCAATGAGGAGGCGACGTCGGCAGGAAATCCTGGAGAAGCGGGTGGCGCGGCTGCGGATGCTCAAGGACAAAATCGCAACGGTGTTCCATCACCGCCACGACCATCATCACCACCACCACCTCGGGGGCGGCCAGGAGGCGGGCCCCTCGTCCAGGAGCGTCGTCCGCGGCGCAGGCCACTTCAACTCGCCGTGGCAGTACTTTACGGGCATGTTCCACCGCGCGAAAGGGAAAGATAAGAACGCTAGGAGCCGGGTGGTGGTAGGCCTGTCAGAGAAGAGGCGCGGTGGTGGCGGGAACATGCACGCGCTATTCGAAGCGGTGCGGCGACACTTGAAGGGCAAGAGGAGGGCGCCGGCAGGCATGAAACTGAGGAGGAAGGCCAGCCGGGTGCGGGGCAAGAAGATGCATTGGTGGCAGCGGGGCATGGCAGGGGTGACGGCGGGCAGTAGACCACGACGCCGTTTGGGACATGGAAAGGCAGGGTGGCTGTTGTAGGTCTTATTACTTTGCCGCTCCACATTCACTTCCGGTTGTTTCATGAACTCACAACATGTTTCAGTCTTCATGTTAATATAGGGCACCGACACCTAAAGTTGACAAGTAGCGTGTGGGTGTTTCACTGTTATTATGTATATGTAGCTCTGATGTGAGAAAAGGTTACCCCGTTTCTTGGCTAACTGTTTATATTGGTTCTGATTTCGGCCCGTTGTAATTTGGTTCGATTTTCTAGATGGTTTCTATTGGATCTGAGTACGACGAATTGCTCGTCTCATAAGTCATAACCATGATCAGTTTCTGATGTACTCTTGCCGTTCAGTTCTCACTATATATTTGCCATTTGCGGAGAGACACAAAAAAAAAAAGGAAAAAAATTGGGTGTGGACCGTCCACACCGTGCGTCGTGCGGACGTCCAACCAGGTGACGACGCATGGACGGGTCTAATTCCAGCGAGTCCGCTTCCGTGCGCTGGCTCACGAGCCGATCGCTCTGCCTCCCAACAACAGTTGGCTTCCGTGCGTTGGCTCACCCTGCTGCCCAACACCAGCCCCGATCGAACCACTTGCAAGTCGGCTCCCACGACGGCTTCGTAGATAGGATAACACGTAAACTCATTGGCATGACAATTACTTTACAGAAATATATGAGACCCATTGGTAGTTACTAGTTGGTAAATTTAGGACCTTAGTTCTAATAAAACATCACACTGTCAACTGTACTCACAAAAGAAGTCTGATATATCAGTATACATGATAAAAGGTTACTGCAAAGTGGCATCTTAATGAAGACACCAGAATTACATGTTTTCATCGAAATATAACTTTCTAGCTGACGAGGACATTGCGGCATCCTGACGAACTCCGAGTAGAAGGTCTGTATAGCCTCCTTGTATATATGGTGCAGATATGACAGAAGGTTGCTGAAGCATAGAATTTGCAATGTCTTGCATTGTGGCGGAAGCATACCCATGAGCACTAGTACCACCACTGCCACCAGCATCAAGGTCCTGTGTCATAGACATGAAATTGTTCTTAACAATTTCCTGTATAATAAGTAAATAAAAAAAGGAAAAAGGAATAACGAGTCAAATTGGTGACTTACGATTGGTTGGTTCGGATCAACACTTTCATCTCTATGTTCTGTAAAATTATTTGTATCTCCTATAAGAAGTGAATAAATTAAGAAAATAAAATTGTATACAAGTAACGTTGGAAACAAAATCAGCTAGAAAATCTTGTATACAAGTAGTACCTTTCTTCTTAGCACTTTTCTTCTTTTTTCCTGTGTTTTTTTTCTAGTATGTCTGTCACCCGTTTTTTCTTTGGGCCTTTTATTACCTTAGGAATTTTAAACGATATATTGCCTTTCAAAGGGTCTGTTGCACACTGAATCGAAACTAGAGGAACCTCATCCGATTTCTCTTTCATCTTGCTGAGAGAAACATCAGCTTCCAAATCCAACTTTTGCATGTCTTTCTCCAAATTATGAAGAAGTTCTTTTGATACTGAACACTTCAGCGCTATGGAAGTCGCCATTCGCGAGATACGTGCAGCAAATGTTTTGTTACTTTCCGTCCCACTTTCTTGTTTCTCTACATAGAACCCTCTTTTTGCGTATTTTGTCCATCTTTCCATTATGTATTGTGGCGGCAAAATGAAAACATCATTTGCATTTAGGACTTTGAAGCCGTGCTTGTGGTCTTCCTCAAACTCCAAATACATTCTCTTTGTATACGATTCTGCTGCGGTCTTCAATATAGGTAAATTTGGGATGCAAGGAACAGGGCTCTTTCGACGTGAATTAAAATCTGCATCTAACTCATTTTCACGAAGACTAGCGGCAACCTTGTCACATTCTGCAAGTAGTTCTGAAATTCCAAGTCTCCTACGAAATCTCTTCTTAAATACATTATTCATACCTTCGCTCCTTTGAGTTGAGTTCATGTCAGCTGTAAAAGCATTGCGATAGACAACAGCCCACTTTTCCCTCAACTCATACAAATTTTTCATCCATTGGTTATCCTTAAGGTCATACTCAGATAATAATTCATTCCATTTCTGGATAAAAATAGCTTCCGATCTGTCTTCATAGACACATCTCTTAAAAGCTGGTAGAAACTTGTCAGGATGCTTATGAATTACATGCCCCAAATGTTTGGCAGCATTAACATATATGTGAAACAAACAAAGACGATGGCTTGTGTTTGGAAATACATAAGCAACTGCTCCTGCCATAGCTGCATCTTGGTCAGTGAAAATTGTGCTTGGATGCTTCCCCGACATTGCTGTTAGGAAGGTTTTAAAGAGCCAAACAAATGATTCAATAGTCTCATTAAATATCAGTGCAGCCCCAAAAATTATTGTTTGCTTCTGATGGTTGGTTCCTAGGATTGGAGCAAAAGGCATTTCAAACTTATTTGTCTGAAAGGTGGTGTCAAATGTCACAGCATCACCAAAGCATGCATAATCCATGATGGATTGACCATCTGCCCAAAAGAAATTAGCTATCCGACCATCTTCCTCATCTATTTCAAGCGCATAAAAAAATGTTGGATCCTCTATTTGCTTATTCTTCAAGTATTCGAGCAATGTTTGTGCATCATTGGATTCTAAGTATTTCTTCCGCTCGCGACCAATTGCATTATTGCAATCCATCCTTGATAATGGCACTTTATCTGCTCCTCCGTAAAACTCCTTCATGAACTCATACACCTGGGCTGGCTTCATCCCAGCTTCCCTTATTTGACCAATTAGCACCCTGTCTGCTTCTGTAATACGCCGTTGGGACCTCAGCTTGTGCAACTTATTTGGACTAGCAAGATAATGATTGTGATCAAGTACAACCTTCTGCACTGTCCAAATTCCCTCTTTGCTAACACTGAACTGAACACGAGCATTACAACCCGTCCTTGTAATATCTTTTTCTGATGACTTATTTTTTCGATATCCTTCGTTACTGCAAACTATATATTTTTGATATAAAGATTTATCTTCTCGGAGCTTTGAATGGCTCTTTCTAATACTGAATCCAGTTTTACCAGCATAGTTGTTGTACATCTCGTAAGCACTGTCCTCATAATCGAAAGTCATACCAACTTGAGGAGTGATCAAAGTTTGACTAACTTTATCAACCACCTATTGTAATTGAGATGAAAATTAAACATATCTAATGATAAATTCACGACTGTACGTTATTTCATAGCTAACGAATGAACTAGCATCCCTTACCTCATCTTCTTGTTGTCCAACCATTGCCTCAATTTCTTGTCGTCCTTCGGGGTCAGGTAACTCCAAAACAGATGAAGTCATGGGTAACGTGGATGGCGATTCAATTACAGCGGATGGCGATATGGGCATGGCAATTGGATTGACGTTCCCCTGCCGAAAGCACGTGTTCACACGTTCTAGTGAATAGACCATTTAAAATATCACTACCACAAACGCAGACAACGATCTATACTTACGTGCACTGCATCACCAGCGGTGTCTGAGGAATTCTCTATGGCCGCCTGAGCATCACCGTCCGGAGCAGCACCACCGAAGGCAGGATCATCGTCCTCCATGGCGGCAGTCGATGGCCTGCACGTTGTTGTCGCGTAACTGCGGCGGCGGCGCACGTGGGAGCTAGGGTTTACGTGTTATCCTATCTACGAAGCCGTCGTGGGAGCCGACTTGTAAGCGGTTCGATCGGGGCTGGTGTTGGGCAGCAGGGTGAGCCAACGCACGGAAGCCAGCTGTTGTTGGGAGGCAGAGCGATCGGCTCGTGAGCCAGCGCACGGAAGCGGACTCGCTGGAATTAGACCCGTCCACGCGTCGTCACCTGGTTGGACGTCCGCACGACGCACGGTGTGGACGGTCCACACCCAATTTTTTTCCCAAAAAACGGGATGCTTTTTGATGCATTCATTATATTTCTATCTTTATTGCAATTTCCAATGGGAATGGCAGAGGAAATAGGGTTGGAGCAAGTTTTGTGTGATCCACATCCACCGGTGCTGAATAGGTCCAATTGCCTACTAGTACTTCACAAGGTCCAATTGATACATCGACTGCTATTTCTTGTTCATGAAAAGGCAATCGTATGTTTAGTTCTCTGGAACAAGGAAAAAATTCAGAAAATAAAAACAAAAAAACAAGGTCACAACTTGATCGAACGCATCTCTATAGAGAAGATATGGTTCAGTTCAGGCAGAGTCACGCGGATGATCCGTTCCAATGTCCGACTAGGGCAGTGCTAAGATCCAAAATTCAAAATTCTAAAAATGTCACGTCGAATGGTTGCGCCACTTATATAGAGGATTAAATATAGATGAAATAAAAAACTAATTGTACAGTTTGCTTGTAAATTGCAAGACGAATCTAATGAGACACTAAAATGCTACAGAACACACATGCTCTAATGATAGATTAATTAGGCTTAATAAATTCGTCTTACAGTTTACAAACGAGTTCTATAATTAGTTTTTTTATATCCGAAAACCCTTCCTAAACATCCGACGTGACAAAAAAAAAAAAACTTTACAAACACCGCCTAGATCATCTGATCAACCAGAGCAGGCAAATTCCTACACCTATACGTGACCTTAACGAACCCGGACTGGATTTCCTTGCCTGGCTTTTCTTCTCCCGTTCACCCCGGCTTGCGCGCGCCCTCTCTTTCTAGTGCCGACGACCCGACGCCTGTACGACCGCCGCCGCATCCCTGCGCCAGGTGCCCAGGTTTTCGTCGGGCCCTTCGCCAGCGACGAGCACCAACCAGGTATGCCCACCCCTCCCTTCTCTCCCCTTCCCGCTGCGCGAAACCGTGCACCCAAACTATGGCTATTCGATTCGTGTTACTTCTTGCCGCCGCGTCGCACGCTCTCAGGCGACACGGGCGGCTCCCGATCCGGCGCCGCCACCTCCAGCTCCTCACCCCTCTCCCGTCTTGCCGTCTCCCGAGCACGCCGCAGGAGGTCCCTGCGGCTGCAATGACGGCGGCGACAGGGCAAATCCCCTCCCCACTTTCTCCGTCCCTCTCGTTTTGTCAGATCGGGTTCCTGTGCGGGCGGCAAGGCAACGGCGGGTCGGCGGCCGCCCGCAACGGCCTGCGCGCGCGGCAGACACACGCACGACTCGGAGCCGGAGGGGTGGCGTGTCCGCGTGTGGGCGCGCTTTGGGTGGTGCCGCGGTGTTCGGTTCGGCGTGCAGTGGTGACGGAGCTTCGTCCGGCGCGGTGGAGGCGATCTGCGTGTGGGCGGCAGGAGCTCGCGACGACCCAGATGGCCAGATCACACCGGGGGAGGGCCAATCTTGTGGGCCGGCGTTCGGATCCGGCCGGTTCGGCCCCTGCAAAGGTAGCGGCATGGCGAGGCCGGCGGCGACAGGGCGGCAGTGAGGGGTGTCAGGAGCTAAGAAGGAGGCGCGCGCGTTGGCATAGCACTGCAGCATTGATTGCTTGAGGAGACTGCTGAGGAGAGCGGCAAGTTGGTGGCTACGGAGGCATGGCGGCCTGCATGGTTGGCCGTTGTGGCGCCTGTTGTTGCGCGCCCGTGGTGCTACTAAGCACGCTGGTGTTGCATTGGTGGCGTTTGCGCGTGGATGCACGGCGGCGTGAGGGCCGTGTGGTGGCTCGGCAGCACAGAGGCTGCAGTGGGTGGCTGTGGCAATGCTTGGTGTTTTCAGCATCAGGGATGTGGCAGCAGAAGCTGCATTGGTGGTGGAAGGAGCTTTGAAGTGTGGGTGGCAACGAGGGAGTTGTTGGGTGCACCTTGCACAGTGCGGTAGCTTGGTTGCCATGACAAGGGTGTGGGCATTAGATTGGCGGAGAGCAGCAATGAGGAGGGCATAGGCGTAGTGGATGGGGTGCAAAAGCTCTGTGTGGCAGTTGATGGGTGACGACACGGTGAGGCCAGGTTCCAGTGGTGGGAGACCGGCGTGGGACGGGGTGGCCAGCAGGAGCATTGCCACATCAGCTTGTGTGGTGTGGTGGTGGGCGATCACGCATTGTGGTGACCACTCAAGCCCAAGGAGGGCCTATGAGGGCAGTCGGAGGCAGCAAGCTTGACGCAGCTGATATCTATGTCATGGTGCCTTGGTTGTGTGCATTGTTGTTGCAGTTTTCGGATCTCGAAAGACGCGATCAGCTTTGTAGTGGCTAGATGCAGCACTTGGGTATCACCTTGGTGGCTTGCAGTGGACTGCGGCTGCTAACTCTGCCTGAAAGGGGTAGTCTGGTGTAGGACAGCGTCGACTGACGGTGCAAGCGGTGACGATGGCACGGGGATTACACAGTGTGCAGCGGTCTGCGATGGCTAGCCCTGCATGACAGTGGCTGGCTCGGTGTGGGATGTTGTCAGTAACAATGGCGAAAGTAATGATGATGGTATGTTGATTTGATGGCTTCATCTTTCAATGATGATGGTGGGGCATTGTGGCGACTGCGCGTGGCAGTAGTGTGGAGCTTCTGTAGTGGTCATGGTTCAGTCTGCAGTGCCTGGTATAGTGGTGTAGAGCAGTGGTGCCATAGTGTTGTGTGGCACGTGTTGAGGTCTTGGTCTAACCAGCTGTTGTTGGTTTTGTTGCTTATGGTTGTTTAGTTTTGCTTCGTTGCTTTCTAGTAGCTGTTGTTGCTTGACTCTTTGGGGTTTAGTTGCTATGTTGTACTGCCTAGCCTAGGCTTCTCCTCCTTTTTAATATATTCGGTAGTTCTCCTGCTTGTTTCGTTTCAAAAAACAAAAACCTGGCTATTTGGGTCTGATCTACTTACACATACATACATGTATTGTGCCTACTAACTTCAATCTTTTTTTTTCCTAAAAAATTATTTTGTGCACATGTGTACGCCCATGTCCTTTGCTAGCTCCACCCTGATCTCAGGTCGGTTTCACCTAATGTTCTGTTGATTCTGGATTTATTCCTTGACGCAGCAGCTGAAAGATGGATGCGAACAGGCGCCAGAGTGGAATTCAGCAGTTGTTGGCTGCAGAGCAAGAGGCTCAGCAGATTGTAAATGCAGCTAGGGCTGGTAATACTATCTTACTTTCGGCACAAATATTACAAATCAAGCATAATGCTCGAGAGCAAGTACCTTGTGCATAAGAGTATCCCTGTATTTTGATCTACCAATTAATCTTTATGTGGATATTCACATTTTAGGTAGAAACATGTTCTATTCTGAGCTACAGTGAGATCAGCATCTAGTTTGTTGAATTGGCTTTGGTGTACTGCCTTTTTTTGCTTTAGTATACAGGCTTGCTCTTGTTACGCCATGCCATATCACTGGAAAGTCACATGTTAACTGTACAAATTTGCATAATCCAAGTCAGAAAAATACACTTGTCCTTCACTGATTAGATAACCATGGTCCAATGCAAAGCTCTTGCTCTAGAAATGTCTGTTCAACTTCTGCAGATAATATCCGTGATTATAATTGATTTTGATGGGCTGCAGTGTAACATTTTCTGTGTTCAACAGCTAAGTCAGCAAGGCTTAGGCAAGCCAAGGAGGAGGCTGAGAGGGAAGTAGCTGAATACCGTGCCCAGGTGGAGGCTGAATTCCAGAGAAAGGTTGCAGAGGTATGTCACTAGCCCAACATGCTCGAATGTTCACAAGATCACAGAGCCTGAGTTTTATATATTTGTTGTTTCCAGAGCAGCGGTGACTCTGGTGCAAATGTTAAACGTCTTGAGGAAGAGACAGCAACAAAAATTGAACAACTCAATCAACAGGCTGCAAGCATATCCCCAATGCTTCTGAGGCATGTCACCACTGTGAAGAACTGAACGTTGTGCACAAACTTGCAAGTTGCAATATTGTACGTACTAGTAAATATGCCCGTACGTTGCAACGGGATAAAAGAATTATCTAATGTTACTGGAAAAAATACAATCTTAATATTTTTTCTCAGTCTTTAGGCAAAAAAACAAATTACTCATAATGATATTAGAACTTTTGTTTTCTACTGTATATATATATGTCGACCTCCATATATTAGGGAGAGATGGACAAAAAAGAATAAAGAAAAAATTAAGTATAAATTTAATATTAGATATATATTAGAGAAAAAAATAGGTGGGGAAAAAACATAACCTCTTTATTATTAGGTATATAGATAGACTCGCCGCCGACGTCTAGCGTCACGTCCGCCCAATCCCTGCTGGCGAGGAGGTCGCTGAATTGCCGGCGCAGGTTCGGCGGCGGCGGCGGCGCCTGCCGACAGGACTGTCACGTCGCCCCTTAATTATGCAGAACTCGTCGTCTTTCACGTAGGACGAATTCCTTCCGCTTCATGAACCGTGCGTGGCAACATGACTGGCCTATTCTCGAGAAGGTCCATACACCACATGATACGGTGAGAGATGGCGCCGGACCTCCGGCCACGTCGAGCAGGCTGAACGTAGTCCGTACCATGACGGCCTCTCTCTCGGTCCCGGCACAGCGATCTTCAAGATGTAGGGCGAAAGAGATGCAGTCGGCGGTGTCCTCGGTGACACCATCGGGAAAGTAGGCGATGCACCAGGTGTGCCCTCCGACGACGAACGGGCATGATTTTAGGATCCTGGCGACGCTGTAAGGTCTTAGATGGCTAGGGGGTGAATAACCTATAAAAAAATTTACAAGAATCACTAAGCAAACTTGTTAGAATAACAAACGGCGTAAAGCGAGTTTTGCTTAGCCTACGGTTGTGATGCAAGCCTCCTATCCACAAGTCTAGTAGACTATGATCTCTAGTTCACATAAAGGCTATGTTACTAAACTTACACTAGTGAGCAAGCTAACAACTACTAGCAAAGGCTACCACTAGAGCTACACAAGATAATCTAGTAAATGTAAATGCAAGAGAGAGGATTTTGAATCTTATACCGACGGTGGAGTGAAGATGTTGCCAATCACCAAGATGATATACAATCAATCAATATTGACAACAACACAATATGAAGACCATCCACCGGGAGACAAGTGACATAATATTTTTATTCACCCGGTGTTCACTTGTGCACCGACAAGCTACGTCATCGGTTGTGTCGACCAACACTTAGATGGTTCCTCGGTGTGACCCTCAAGTCACTTGCCCCTCAAGGCACGCCCCGCAAGGCACCACAAGACACCACTCTCAAGTGAGGTAACTCAATGACACACGCAATCCACTAGAGTTGCTTTTGGCGCTCCGACGAGGAAAGCACAAGAACCTTTTACAATCAACCGGAGGTGGCCAAGAACAATCTCCTTCTCTTGCCAACACCTCCAACAATCTCCAAGCCGGCTAGGAGCGGTACTCTCCAAGAGTAACAAGAAATCCACCAACTAAATCACCCACAAGTGCCACTAGATGCCCTCAAGCTATGCAATACACTTTGGGATCACTCAATCTCACTTTTGATTTGTAATCAAGCAAGAGAGATGAGTGGGAGGGAGAAGCTCTAGCTCAAAGGATGCACAATAATGTTAGAAATCACAAGAGACCTTCTCAAGGGCCGGCCAACAAGTATTTATAAGCATCCCAAACGAATAGAGCCGTTATACCCCTTCACTGGGTCCTTTTCGGGATGACCGGACGCGCCAGTCGAAAATGACCGGACGCGCTCAACCGCGTTCGATCCTCCAACGGTCACTGAACCCCAATGGTCAAACCAATGACCGGACGCGCCCTAGACAACGACCGGACGCGCCTGTCAAACGACCGGACGCGCCCGTCAAACGATCGGATGCGCCGATCGCACAGTACCGCGCGCCCGCGAAGCATCGACCGGACGCGCTCCAGGCAACGATCGGACGCGACAGTGCCAGCGTCCGGTTTGAGTCCAGTAAGCTCCCTCAACGATCGGACGTGTCCGATCGCGTGTGACCGGACACGCCCCGCGTCCGATCGACCTTGCGAACCACAGTTCCTTCTGGGCGCCTGACCGGACGCGCCGGTCCCGCGAGTGACCGGACGCGCCGGTTGCAAACCCTAACACCCGCGCGTCTGACTACCGCGATGAACTGACCGGACGCGTCCGGTCATACCATGACCACGTCCGGTGCAGCGTCCGGTCACCTCTGTGACCTCCGTTCGCCTCCGTTTCTTTTCCGACTTCCAGCGTAGTGGAAAATAGGCATTTCAACTACTCAAAAACGCCTGAATCCCACGCTCGCAAGCTCAGCGGGAGGGAGAGAGGAACCCAAACCATCTCTACCGTCCAAACTTCATCGCCTTCGTAAATGTGCCAACACCAACAAGTGATCACCACCTTGTGCACGCGTGTTAGCATTTTCATAATCATTTTTGAAGGTTTTCCAGTTAGCTCACTAGGCCCTACATGCAATGCACTTCATGAATTCACCTAGTGGCACCCGTGCATCGAATAACCGATAAGACTTCCCCTCTTAATAGTTCGGCTATCGATCCTAAACCACTCACACCCTCTATGGTGTCTTGAGTGCAAAACAAAATGGTCCTATGGTTATACCTTTGCCTTGAGCCCATTTTGTTTTTCCAAAAGATATGATCCACTTCATATCATCACATGACCGTCTCGATCCATCGACCTTGACTTCACTTGCTCTTCACCGTTGCATTGGTCCGTCGGCGCCAAGTCTTGCTCAAGCTTCACCATCGCATGGTCCTTCGCTTCGAAGCCTCGACTTGCCCTTCACCTTCACAACCGGTCCATCAAGCCAAGCATCATCTTGGTCTTCATCATCTTGGTCACATGAGTCAATGTCATGTCTCATATTCAATGACCACCTTTATCTAAATCATCCACTTAGATATAAAGGTTAGTCCTAGGTTTCATCAATTAGCCAAAACCAAACTAGGGACTTTCAATCTTCCCCTTTTTGGTAATTGATGACAACCCTCACAAAGATGATTTTGATAATAAAAGTTTTGAACTTGTCATACTTGCCCAATCATTTTGCTCATAAGTAAAGTTTGGACAATTATCATAAGCTCGGTTTTGATAGCATTAGCTCTCCCTACATATGTGCATAGAGTTTGGATTGAAAGCTTTGCACACATACATGGATAGAAGTGTCGAGAGAGTAATTCTACCAAAATGATGCTAAGGTGTAAGAAATGGACCTTTGAAGCGTGATACCAATCGGAGTTGCCTTTTACACCATCCTTAGCATCATGAGGTAACTAGACATCCATCACAACTCAAGAACCCCGTGAGATCAATATTATAGTAAAGGTTCTTGGACCACTTGTAAAGTTTTAAGTAAGTCTAGATACCACATGTAAACTATTTCTATGCATGCTAGTGGATCATTTCATCATTCAAGTTCTATACTAGCATTGCACCACACAAGCATGTATATTGAATTTAAAAACATGTGCAATGAGCAAGTCATATGAGAATGCACAAACAAGTGCAACAACTTTGTTTATGAGCTTGCTCCCCCTACTTGTGTGCATCAAAATTTTATTTACCCCTTTATCATGTTGAATCATCTTTTTCTCTCCCCCTTTGTCAACAACTTACCCAAAAATGGGATCAAATTGTGGAGAGAAAAACAATGTTTGATGGAGTAGGTTACAATTTATCAAAATTGGTTCAACCTAGAATACTTGCCAAAGATATTTAATTCGATTTGAACCAAAGACAAGCTTCTTCACTCCTCATAATAAGGGTTATCTTGCCTATGTTGAATTAAACACTTATAGCAAATCTTCTAGATTCAACACTAGGTTTACAAGCTCACAAACATGTCATATGCCACCACTAGATTAAAATAAGCATAGACGCAATAGTGGTAACATATATATCCATCAAATTCATTTGATTTATCATGAATGCTCATGCGTACCACTTATTTTGTCTACATGCTCTAGAAAGTCCTTAGCATGGGATGAATGACATGTCAATCAACTTTACCTTGCAATATCGAAGGAGAGGCATGTCAATAAGTGGGTGAGGTGCATTCAACTCATGTTTGAGAAATCAAGAATGTTCAACTCATTCCTTAGCTTCCAAAACCTCTTTTCATCAAGTGGCTTAGTGAGAATATCGGCAAGTTGATCATTGGTGCCAACACTTTCAATGGCAATATCTCCCTTTTGTTGATGATCTCTAATGAAATGATGTCTTATATCAATATGCTTTGTTCTTCCATGTTGAACCGGGTTTTATGTCATCTTTATTGCACTTTCATTATCACATAGCAATGGCACATTCTTGAAGTTGAGGCCATAATCCTTCAAATTTGATTTCATCCATAGCAATTGTGCACAACAACTCCCCGCACTCACATATTCGGCTTCAGCGGTAGAGATTGCCACACTATTTTATTTCTTTGAGGACCATGACACAAGTGATCTTCCAAGTAATTGACATGTGCCACTTGTGCTCTTTCTATTGATCTTGCAACCCCCATAGTCGGAGTCCGAATATCTAATCAATTCAAACTTTGACCTCTTAGGATACCATAGTCCAACATCTCTTGTTTGTTTCAAGTATCTCAATATTCTCTTTGCGACCGTGAGATGACTCTCTCTAGGTGAGGCTTGATATCTAGCACACATATATACACTAAACATGACATCCGGCCTTGATGCGGTGACATAGAGTAGACTTCCAATCAAAGACCGATATTCCTTTTGATTCACCATTTTGCCATCAAGATCACTATCCAAATTGCCATTTGTACCCGTTGGAGTTGAAATTGGCTTTGCATCTTGTATTCCAAACTTCTTCAACTGTCCCTTATGTATTTTCCTTGACTCACAAATGTCCCATTCTTCAATTGCTTGACTTGGAGACCAAGGAAGTAGCTAAGTTCACCAATCATAGACATTTCAAACTCTTTGGTTATCATAGCACCAAATTCTTCACAATAAGCTTGATCAGTTGATCCAAAGATGATGTCATCAACATATATTTGCACTATGAATAGATCATTCCTAATCTTCTTGGTGAATAAAGTTGTATCAACCTTGCCCATCTTGAACCCCTTAGAGAGAAAGAAATCTCTTAGCCTCTTATACCATGCTCTAGGTGCTTGCTTTAAGCCATATAAAGCCTTCTTCAACTTGTATATATGGTTGGGTTTCTTGTCATCATCAAATCTGGGAGGTTGCTCAACAAAGACTAACTCATTGATGATTCCATTGAGAAATGCACTTTTGACATCCATTTGATATAGTTTGATGTTGTGTGCACAAGCATAAGCCAATAGAATCCTTATTGCCTCCAATCTTGCCACGGAAGCATATGTCTCATCATAGTCAAGACCTTCTACTTGAGTGTAACCTTGAGCAACTAGTCTTGCTTTGTTTCTCACCACAATGCCATCTTGATCTTGCTTGTTTTTGAACATCCACTTGGTTCCAATCACATTGTAGTCATTTGGCCTTTCTACCAATTCCCAAACATCATTTCTTGTGAAATTGTTAAGTTCTTCTTGCATAGCCATGATCCAATCGGCATCTCTCAAAGCTTCTTCTACTTTCTTTGGTTCTATGGTTGACACAAATGATGCATGCTCACAAAACATAGTCAATCTTGATCTTGTTTGCATACCACTTCTAATATCAACAATAACACTATCAATGGGGTGATCTCTTGCAACATGTTGTGGTTAGAGTATTGCACTTGATTGCTTGAGCTTGGTTGATCACTTGATGTATCTTGATGAGATGAACTAGCACCATGATCTTGCACTTGAGAGTCACTAGCTAGCTTGAGTGAAGAATTGAGCACTTGATCTTTATCATCATCTTGAATATCAATTACTTGCTTTGCTCTAATATCCCTAATGTCCATGTTCTTCATTGCTTCCACCAATAGAATTTCACCAACATCATTTAGATTCTCTTCTTCATCTTGTGACCCATTTGTTTCATCAAATTGCACATCATGGACTTCTTCTAGAATGCCACTTGAATTGTTCCAAACTTTATAAGCTTTGCTTATAGTTGAATAACCAAGTAGGAACCCCTCATCACATCTCTTGTCAAACTTTCCTAATCTAGTGCCCTTCTTCAAGATATAATATTTGCAACCAAACACCCTAAAGTAAGAAATATTGGGCTTTCTTCTATGAAGTAGCTCATATAGGGTCTTCTCTAGCAATGGATGACAATATAGTCTATTGATGTAGTAGCAAGCAGTATTGATTGCTTCATCCCAAAATGATTGACTCACATTGTACTCATGAAGCATTGATCTACCCATATCAAGCAATGTTCTATTCTTTCTCTCAACTAGGTCATTTGATTATGGAGTGTACTTGGCCGAGAATTGATGTCCAATGCCATAGTGACCACAAAGTTCTTTAATTCTTGTATTCTTGAACTCACTTCCATTGTCACTTCTCACTTTCTTGATTCTAATCTCAAACTCATTGTGAACTCTAGTGAGAAAGGTCTTGAAGGTGTCAAACACTTCACTTTTGTCACTAAGAAAGAATACCTATGTGAATCTTATGAAGTCATCCACTATGATAAATCCATACTTATTACCACCTATGCTTGAGTATGTTGTTGGGCCAAATAGATCCATGTGCATCAAATCAAATGCTTTGCATGTGCTCATTGTACTCTTCTTTGGATGTGAGCTTCCAACTTGCTTCCCGACTTGACATGCACTATAAAGCTTATTCTTCTCAAATTCAACATCTTTCAAATCATTGACAATATTGTGAGTTGTAAGCTTCTTCAATTGTTTCATGCCAACATGACCAAGCCTTCTATGTCAAAGCCAACCCATGCTTGATTTGGAGATTAAGCAAGTTGTCAAAGAAGTTTCTCTAGCATTGAAGTCAACTAGATAGAGATTCTCATATCTAAAGCCCTTGAATGCCACATTTGAACCATCCATACTAATGACTTCCACATCATCAACCCCAAAGATACATTTGAAACCAATATCACATATTTGTGCCACGGATAGAAGATTGAAATCCAAGCTTTCAACTAGCAACACATTGGAGATACTCAAGTCATTTGATATTGCAATCTTGCCCAAGCCAATAACCTTGTCTTTCTTGTTATTGCCAAATGTGACAGAATCAACACCACTATCATTGTCATTGATTGAGTCAAACATTCTTGATGTACCGGTCATATGTTGAGTGCACCCACTATCAATAATCCAATGCCTTTCTCCGGCTTTGTAATTGACCTACAAGCAAATCAATGAAGCTTAGGTATCCATTTTTGCTTGGGTCCTTGTAGGTTAGTAACTAAGCTCTTTGGTACCCAAATAGCCTTCTTCTTTAGGCCAACAATGGGTGTACCAATAAACTTAGCTTTCACACCCTTCACATCTTTGGTAAGCACATAGCAAGAATCAAAAGGTATAGCATTAACAAATTTCTTGCTTTGGTTCTTTTTATTGCAATTATGCTCTAGGTGCCCAACTTGCTTGCATCTATTGCAAAACCGACCATTGCCCTTCACAAAGCTAGGCTTTGGAGTTGCAAAGGCCGACTTGCCTTTTTTAGGGGTGTAGCCCAATCCCTCTTTGTTAAGAGAGAACTTTTGGCTACCCAAACACTTAAGCAAGCGGGCCTCACCACCATAGGCCTTGCCTAAGGCGTGAGTGAGCTCATCCACCTTTTTCTTGAGAGTCTCATTCTCAACCATTAGTGAGGCATCACAAGTGAAACCATCACTAGTAGAGGAGGTAGAGTCGGTGGTGGTGGATGAAGAGCTACAAAAAGGGTTAGCATTTGATATGATGATAGGTTCATAAAAGGATTCATAAATTATATCATATGTAACACCTATATCACCTGATACAACAACCTCCTTCTTTGCTTGTTGCTCAAGTAGCAATGAGTGAGCTTTTTCAAGCTTAGAATGAGCCTTACCAAGATCCTCATGGTCTTCCACTAGACTCTCATGAGTGGTCTTAAGCTCACTAAGAACTTTCTCAAGTATTGCTACTTTCATTGAAAGCTTCTTACACTCCTTGTTCTTGGCAATAGCTATGTCTCTAGTTTGTTGCATCAAGTCATATAGTTGTTCTTTAGTTGGTTCATCATCATTATTTTCATTATCATTATTATTATCATTATCATTATCATTATCACTATCATGAACATATTCCATTTCACTTTCATCATCACTCTCATCATTGAAGGGTCGAGATGGCGGACTAGAGGGGGGGTGAATAGTCCTTTCTAAAAATAATCGCGTCGGCAAACCGAAACAAATGCGGAATTAAAACTATCGGTCTAGCCAAGACTACACCCCTCTATCTAAGTTCACAAGCACCTCACAAAGATCCTAATTATGTAACTAAGGTGCTTTCCTTAGCAAGAGCTCTCCTAAATAATTCTAGAGCAAGGTCACACAAACCTATGCACTAGTACTTTAGCAAAGCCAGGGAGCTCCTACACAAATCTAGTAAGCAAAAAGCACAAAGCCACCTATGCTCACTAGCAAAGCTCAATAGCAAGGCAACTAATGCCAAACTAGAGAGCTCAAATTACTTAGCTACACAAACTAAGCAATATGACTAACAAGGTTACACAAATAAAATTAGCCACGCAACGGGAGCTACTTCTATGCTACACAAGCAAGAAGGTAACTAGCTAACTACACAAGCAAACTAGTTACAAGAGCAACTACACAAGCACAAGTATATGAATGTAAATACAAGCTTGTGAATCGAAAGCAAACCACCGAGAAGATGTACACAATGTTGACACGGTGGTTTTTCACCGAGGTTCACTTGGTTGCCACCAAGCTAGTCCCCGTTGTGGCGATACACCCACTTGATGGATCACGAGCTAATTGACTATCAAGAGTCAAACCCTCAGCGGGTGCTGCACATATACTCTCAAGATGGGGATCCTCCAAGCCACGAGCTTTACTAGAGTTGCTCTTCGCGATCCCCGCGGGGTGAGCACAATCCCCCTCACAAATCCTCCTCCGGAGCCACGCACAATCTCCACGCGTGCTTCAACGGAGTCGCAAGCCACCAAGCCGTCTAGGAGGTGGCAACCTCCAAGAGTAACAAGTACCACCGGCTTACAACACGATCACCTAGTGCCACTCAATGCAATCCTCTCGATGCAACGCACTAGAATCGCTCTCTCACTCGATCCAATGAACACTATCAAGCATGAGTGAGTTAGAGGGCTTCCAAGCACTACCACATAAGCCACCAAGGCCAAAGTGTGCTCAGCTCACCGGCCACGGCCGGCCAAGGCATCTATTTATAACCCCATGGTCAAATAGAGCCGTTACCCCTTCACTGGGTCATTTTCGGGATGACCGGACGCGCCGGTCGTAACTGACCGGACGCGCTCAATCGCGTCCGGTCGCCCTACGACGTCCACGTGTCCCTCAAATTTCAAATGCGACCGTTAGATCCTCCAACGGTCACTGCGCGCCAACGGTCAAACGCTATGACCAGACGCGCTGCTCAACCGACCGGACGCGCCGGTCGCACAACACCGCGCGCGCGAAGCAACGACCGGACGCGCTCCTCGCAACGACCGGGCGCGCCGATCCGCACAGCACCCGCGCCCGTGAAACAACGACCGGACACGCTCCTCGCAACGACCGGACGCGACAGTGCCAGCGTCCGGTTAGAGTCCAGTAAGCACCTTCAACGATCGGACGCGTCCGATCATGTGTGACCGGACGCGCCGCGCGTCCGATCATCCTCTGCGAACCTCAGTTCCTTCTGGGCGCAAGACCGGACGCGCTGGTCCACGAGTGACCGGACGCGCCGGTTACAAACCCTAACACCCGCGCCTGCGCTGTACTGACCGGACGCGTCCGGTCATACCATGACCGCGTCCGGTGCAGCGTCCGGTCACCTCTGTGACCTCCGTTCGCCTCCGTTTCTTTTTTGACTTCCGGCGTAGTGGAAAATAGGCATTTCAACTCTCCAAAAAGCGCCGAATCCCGCCCTCGCAAAGCTCGGCGGGAGGGAGAGAGGAACCCAAACCCTCTCTACCGCTCAAACTTCATCGCCTTCGTAAATGTGCCAATACCAACAAGTGATCACCACCTTGTGCACGTGTGTTAGCATTTTCATAATCATTTTACCGAAGGAGTTAACCACTCAACTTGCCACGCCACTCGATCCTAGCAACGATGCATAGTTAGATCACATGAGTGGCACTAGATGACCGATATGCAAACAAGTTTGCCCATCTTGATAGTACGGCCATCTATCCTAAACCCGGTCATAAACTTCTCTACACACCTATGACCGGTAAAATGGAAATGCCCTAGGTTATACCTTTGCCTTGTGCATTCCACTCCATCTCCTTCGACGTTGATGCAACACATGCACCAACTATATCACAAATGATATGATCCACTTCATATCATCATGTGACCTTGGTCCATCGATCTTGACCTCACTTGCTCTTCACCGTTGCGTCGGTCCATCGGCGCCAAGTCTTGCTCAAGCTTCACCGTCACGCGGTCCATCGCTCCAAAGCCTCCGACTTGCCCTTCACACTTGCAACCGGTCCATCAAGCCAAGCCTCATCTTGATCTTCGCCACCTTGGTCACATGACTCCATGTTATGTCTCATATGCAATGAGCTCCTTCATGACACAATCATCTATGGACTAATTTCCTGTGTATCTCACATAAACACAATTAGTCCACCTAAGGTTGTCACTCAATTACCAAAACCAAACAAGGACCTCTCAATCTCCCCCTTTTTGGTAATTGATGACAACTCTACAAAGATATGGAAATAAAGTTCTTTTGGACTTTATGCCACTTATCCAACATTTAAGCTCTATATTAGGATTTGGATAAGCACCATAAAATCCGACTTGGTAGTGATAACTCTCCCTACATATGTGCTCAAATGGTTTGGTTTCAAGCTTGCACATATGCATAAATATGAAATTTGTGGGAGGGTTAGCACTACTAAGTGATGCTAAGGTGTATAGAATAAACCTTTGTAGTTCGATACCATTTGATAGCTCGATATCATTTGAAAATCACAAGTTTGCCATCATCCTTAGCATCATGAGTAGCTAGACATCAAAAATACTAGAAACCCCGTGAGATCAACATTATAAGCAAGGTTCTAGTTTTTGCATGATAATCATAAGTCTAGCTAACATCCTATGCATGCTAGTTATCAAATCATCATTCAAGTTCTATAACTAGCATACACCACACAAGCATGCATATTGAATTTAAGAACTTATGCAATGCAAGCAAGCACATGAATATGCACAAGTCAAATGCAACCAATCAATGTTCATGAGCTTGCTCCCCCTACTTGTGTGCTTCTCTTGTCCAAGAATTTTGATCCTTCTCTTTTCTTCATTGTTGCTCCCTCTCTTGGTGCATTGACATATCTTTGTTCCAACTTCTCCCCCTTTGTCATCAATTTCCATAAAGGGTGTATTTCTCATTGATACAAAGGCTTGCATTGGGGTAGATGGTTGAGACTTGAATATTGCGTTGTTGATGGACATCACTGCACATGTTGGAATGACATTACTTGTATGTTGCTCTTAAGATACCACTTAGGATCTTTGACCTTGATACCATTAGGTGAGGCTCCTCCCCCTATGTCATAGCATGGGTCATTCACTTGATAATCTTGAGCTCTTGTGTGTGAGGGAACTTTCTTCATTTGATGATCACTTAAAGTTGAGGATCACTTGTGGAACCACGGTCTTGTATAAATGATATCATGTGTAGAAATACCACGAATAAATGTGTGATACCAATTTGAAGAATCCTCTATCATGGAACCACTTGTAGGATTTATCAATATGATCTTTTCTTGAACATTTGCTATCTTTATGAGTACCACTTGTAGGATATCACTTGTAGATCATGATCTAGACACCACTTGTAAATACCAATTGAAGAAATATTTTGAGTCTAGATACCATTTGAAACACCCTAGATATCCATTTGCATTGTTGTCTGTGCTTGTACCCATATCATTGTCATGAGCTTCTAGTATGACTTGAACTAAGTTGATTTGCCTAAGATTCTAAGTCCGGTTTGATCCAATGACAAGCTTCTTCACTTCTCATATTAAGGGTTATCTTGCCAATGTTGTACTTGTCACTTGTTAGCAATCCAAACTAGATCAAATACTTGGGTTCACTAGCTCATGAACAAATTCATACACATACCACTAGATCATTTAAACAATTCAAGCAATAGTGGTAGGCTATGAATTTAAATATTTCATTTGTTATGCATGATCCTAGTAAGCATGTACTATATGCACTAATCGCATACTAGTAAGGGATGAAATGATCATGCACATTACAATGATACCTTTGTTATATTGGAGTAGAGGATAGTCACATAGATTCTAATTCATTACTCCAATAGCAATGTGAAGTCCAATTTATAAGCTTGGTGAAGACCAATCATCATAGATAAATCCATTCTTCACCCATATGAAATGAGAATCACTAATAATCAAGTGCATTATCTCTTGTTGTGGTTGGCTTGCTTTTTCTTTTTGATCAATACTTGCGTGAGAGAAGTACTTATGATACCAATTTTATAACCATGACTAGCTCTCTTTTGGGTGTTGCTTGCTTTTCTTGATAAACCCTATTGATTGCTTCAATTAAGCATCTCAAATATCCCTTGAATTCATCACTTCCATGTTAGCCTTCCAAGCCGGTGCTCGGTTTACCCACCCATGGGCGGCAAGCCCCCTCAGCAGGGAGAAGTGACCTCTCTTCAAAGAACCATCCTTGACACTTACTTGAATTGCCTTTGATTGATTGATCTATGGACTTAACTTTGATGAGTAGCCTTGAATTGTTCTTTAAGTCCTTTTCTTTATACCAAATGATCTCCAATCATTACTAGAACTTGAACCTCATCTTCATCTTGAGTTTGATCTTCATTTTCAAATTTGAGTACCAAATTTGTACACTAAGTACATTCCACAGTCAATGCCCTTGCACTCATTTCTTGTCATGCTTCTAGATCAATTCAAAACTAAACTTATGTGCCTCAAACACTTATAAATATGTTTCCAACTTGAGGACCTTTCAATTAAAGTGACTCTAGATCAATCCAATAATTGTCACTTTTCTGGCAGATTCTATACCCTTCAAAGAATAATTCATATCTCCCAATGTACAGATCCAAATGCCATAAAATTTGGTGGAGATGTGACTCACTAAGTCACCTAGCAGCTGTAAAAATTTGAGATTCATTTGACATCTAGATTGCTACCAGATTTCAAATCTTCCACCACTGCTACATGCTGAAAACTGGTGCACTATAGCTGACAAGATGTACTCCAAAGCCGAAGCATCTCTTATCCAATTCTCATGAAATTTGTACAGCATCTTATAACATAAGTCTATAGCATGCATACCAAAATTCATGTCAATCCAAGTAGATTTGATCATCCAAACTCAGACTTGATCACTGCTAGCTCAGATTTTCAACTTTGGACAGATTTCAATACATTGAGCAATACTTCATCAAATTGAATCAAACTTGAAACTAACTTGTTTGAACACTTTCATAAGACATATATCCATTCAATCCACTTACTAAATGTCATCTCATGAATTTATCCAACACAAATCAATTCAAACTTGATTACTTAAGCATTTAATCCATTCAAACATCTCATAGCAAGCAACATTGCATATATATATCCAATTCAATCAACTCATATACACCCAAGTGAAATGATCATCAAGAGATATACCTTGGTTAGCTCATGATCATCCAATAGCAAGCTTTCAACTTGAATATTTGCAAGCCATCAAATACATCCAATAAATCACCACAATCTTTAACATTGCACTTGTATGTTGTAGCACTTGGACTTCACTTATTTTAACTTAGCATTGGGATTGGATATGCATTGAGCTTCATAACTTGACTCAATATATATGATGAGCAAAATGAAACCAATTGAATCAAGCCTCCAATGCCGATGGTACCTACAAACAATCATCCACTCTTTGATGGTACCCAAACAAGTTTGGGTCCTCTCAAGTTAGGTGCAACATACTTAGGCATTGCCTTAGTATGAATATCGGGATGTTTTGCAATAGCAACAATAGAGGTACCATTTACATCCTTTCTAAGCACATTAGTATCATCAATTGAAATATGCTTAGAAGTGTTACCTAGGGGACATGAATGAGCAATGTGTCCCCTTTTCCGGCATGAATAGCATCGTCTCTTTGATTGAGCCTTTTCTTCATTGCTCATGTGATGCTTTTCATTGCCTTGCCTCTCATGAGTTGCTTGAGCCTTCTTCTCAAGCTTGGTAGGACACCCCGAGGCAAAGTGTCCCATATCTTCACACTTGAAGCACTTGATGTGAGCCAAATCTCTCTTCTTATCTTGAATCTTGCTCATCATCTTGGCATCTTGGATTTGCATTGGATGCCTTCCTCTTCCACCCCTTCTTGTTTTCTTTTTCTTCTTCTCATGTTCAACGTGTGGCTTTGGTTGAGGCTCTTCTTGTTGCTTCACTAGTTTCTTGCTTGGGCACATTGAGGTGTAGTGACCCCATGTATGGCACTTGAAACACTTGCGTTTGAGCCTTTCTTCTCCTTTCTTCAACTTGAGCTTCTCTAAGTTGGGGCATGTTTGGTGAAGATGACCCACTTCATGGCATTGGTAGCACATGAAATGAGAGAGCTTCTCTCGAGCTAGCTTCTTCATCTTCCTTTCTCTTTTCTTTTCCCCTTTGGTCATATTCTTCTTGCTCTTGTTGAAACCAAGGCCACTCTTGTCACCAAAGTTTCTTTGAGTTTTTAACATATGCTCAAAGGTGACTTTTGAGTTGTAGCACCTCTCTAACTTGTTGCTCAATTTCTTCACTTCACTTTTGAGCTCATTGTTTTCCTTCAAAATGTTAGTCTCACAAGACATAGAAGTAGAACAAGCATATATATGCGAAGAACAAGACATATCTAATAAGTCATCACAAGAGGTGGATACATGCTTCTTGCCTACATCACAAGGGTTAGTAACATTTTGCAATTGATCATTTGATCCATGTGATGAGCTCTCATTAATTTTAATTTTCTTTAATAACATCTTAAAGAGAGAAGCATATTCTTGTACCAAATTATCATGAGCAACACTAAGTTCCTCATGAGCCAATTTTAGCTCCTCATGTGAACAAGTAGTAACATAAAGTAGATGCTTTTGTTGTTCACATGTGGTTTTTAGAAATGAGTTTTCATTTTCCAATTTCAAGGTTTTAGCTTTCTCATTTTCTAAAGACATGTTCATGCTAGCAAGTCTATTAACAAGCTCATCATATGAATCAACATGATCAATCACATTATCATTTGATACCTTTGTGTCACCTAGTGACATGAAGCAATGTGATGTAGTGGATGGGCTTGTAGTAGCATCATCAAGGCCCGAGCATGAACCAACGTTGTCACCATCAAGTGTGCTTGGGGTAGAAACATCACTTGCAACACTTGATGCATCATCACCATTCTTGTCAAGTGAACTTGTGGTAGATCGATCATCATCATCACTTGACCATTGTAACAGAACCGCCCAATTATACGAGATTAAGTAAGAAAATCATCCAACGGATGGGCAATTTACCAAACTTAAGCCCGTATAACCCGGTAGTCCGTGAAATCTCGACGGATTTCAAACCATTTCACATCACAGCCAAGATCGTAATAAGTTCAGCGATTACCTTCATAAGTTACACAGCAGTTTGCGGCACAAAATACATCGGAGTTTAAACATAGTTATTACAAACCAGTTTCAAATAAAGTAGCGGAAGCATTAGTTTAAAGCACACACACACACATCTTTTTCCAAAATACAGTGCCAGCTCGCGATCATCTCCCACAAAAGCATCAGGCGAGGAGTAGTGAGTGACCATTGCCCATGGTCCTAGGCTTCGCCCATCGCAGGGTAGAGACAGTTGATACAATAACCATAGTACATCTGTCCATCTGCAACAAGTGGGAACAAAGCCCTAAGTACGAGAAGGTACTCAGCTAGACTTACCCGACAGAACCAAAACAAAAGACTCCAAGGATCATGATAGGCTTTTTGGTGGGGTAGCTGACTCATTTGCAAGAAAAGCATTTTTAGCTTAGCAAATCATTTACAAAAGCATGTCATCTTTTAATTCTTTATTCTCCTGTCAACTATGTTTGCACTTAAGCTAAAGTAACCATGTAATTGAGCAAGCAAGGATTACCATTGATAATTAACAATAGTTACCATGTCATTTCCTCATAACTATCCAAGTGTTTCATCAGTATTACTACGATGAAGTAACTCAAGTCAAGTGTTCACTATCCAGTGAACGATGGCGATTCGAATCGATTATTAACCAGCTGGTAATTTATTCCTCACACAAACCTCACTCACCCGCTAAAGTGAGGTATTGGTCCCCGAGTCAACCATTCAGGTAAAGTCGCGAGCTTGCCAGGAACCACATGTACCCGGGGGCCGCCCGACTGCTCTTTGGCCTTATCATCGCGCCCCCGTTTCCTGCCACTACTGCTCCGGTACAGTGCGTTGCGGGCAATCTACTCGGCCCGAATAATCTCCCGGCTTCGCGGTCGAAAGGTACTTTATCCGGCCAGCTAAATGTGAGGCATGCGTTCAACATGACTCGAGGCCCGACATCGGACGGTCCTTAATCGACACAGACGGAAGACACTACAGTCCAGAACCCTGCAAGCTTCCGCCCGGTCTCACATTCATTTCGACACTTAGTTATTCTCACATGACATTCTTTCACAAAAAACCAGGTAATCCCCTATAGCTCGCGGATGACAGGCAATCACCCGACTTCTACCGGTCTAAGCAAGCTAAGCAAGTATTGACCGTGGATACCAGGGTGACAAGGATCGGGTAAAACAAGGTGGAACAAGGTATAATGCAGCAACGTTTGCAAACAACTCCTAAACTTAATGCATCAGATTAAGTAAAATTAATAAATAATTATTTGCAAACCGGGGAGAAATGCTCCGGGGCTTGCCTCGCTCGAAGGAGCTGGGACGATGGTCGGGGCACTCCGGAAGCTCTTCACCGGACTCCTCTTCTACTTCTGCTGGCTCCGGCTCCTCGGGCTGCTCCTCTGCGTCCTCGGGAACAACTGCCGGAACCACTTCCTGCGATCCTGTATGATGCAGAAGTATGAGTGCAACATGCATAGGTGAAATGCAGAAGTGACATGAGATGATGAAGATGCGGAATGCATACGGTGTAATGAATGTATTATGTCATCGGATTATGTGGAACTTATGACTCTTCTACAAGGTAGTCAACATCATCCAAGAACATGTACTCGGAAACTACCACCACTATTTTCCACCATGCAAGAGTACTTGAACACCCAAGGTGCTTCAAAGATACACCAAAGTATAGTTTACTAACTATTTTTTTTTGCATTAAAGAATAAATAGAAACCCTAATTAGTCCTAAGGTTGAACAGCAACACATATTTTAGTAGCTCAGAAAAATCTCATAAAATTACAGTGGGTTACTAATATCAAGAATAGATTGACATAAAATTTTTACTGCATTTGGATAATTAGAACTTACTATACAAAAATAACAAAATATGGCCTCAAATAGATATTTAAAATATTTTACATTATGAAAAGTATCAAACAACAGATTTAGGAATTTTCCTACTATCTATTACCTAAACAAACACTATAGAAAAATTATCACTTGCATGTTTTATTCAAATTTATTTAAATAACAAAAATAACAAATATTGGTAATAGAAAGCATTTGAACTGCAACTACAAATTTTTATACAGAACACCCAAGATATAAAATTTCCCTAGAAAGTACATGACACAAAAAGATTAATAAACTTGGAATCATATTTTTCTGATTTTTCTAGGATTTATTAAGCAATTAACAAGAAAACAGCCATTTCAATAGTTAATTAAAAACTCTACAGAAAAGTATCTCAAATTTGACATGCAATAATTTTAGATCATAGATCTGGTTCCATTTCATCTAAAGAAATTTATTTCATAATTTTTTTTGAGCTAAAATGACCAAGAAATCATTTTCCAAGTGCTTTTTCATCAAGAATAATAAAAAGAAAATGGAAATGGATTTCTTTTTAAGGCGCTGGGCCGGCCCGAGGGAAAAGATCGGCCCACGGCGGTCGCGGCCCATCTCGCTCGCGCGGGGGAGAAGACCGAGCCGGCCTGCTCGGGGCTCGGCCCGCAGGCGCGGTCCAGCCCACCGAGAGAGGGGGGGGGGGGGAAACCCGAGCGCGTCGCCGGCGTTCCCGACGCCGACGTCGCGGCGGCGGTCACGGCCAATCGGCCGGTTCCGGCCAAGTCCCGACCACCGAGCGAGCGCACAACAATCGCCAGGAACTCGCGAACTTGAGAAGAAGGATTGGGAAGACGGAGAGGGAGCGAGCGAGGCGATGAACGGAGCTCAAGGCCGGCGGCACCGACGCGGTGGCGCGGCGAGGAAAGCTCGATTGAGCCTTACCGATCCAAACGAGGGGACGTCGAGGCTCGTTCGGAGAAGAGGGGGACGGGGCGGAGCTTTGGGCACAGGCAATCGAAAGAAGGCGGTCTACCGATGCCGGAACGAGGCGGAGATGGGGGCGGTGCGCGGTGGCGAGCGGTGCTCCGCGGTGGAGGGCGCCGGAGGGGTGGCTGGCGAGTGAGGGAGGGGAAGTGAGGGAGCGAGGAGGCTCGGGCAGTCGTTTTGAGTGCGCTCGCGCTGGCGGGAGATCAGGGCGAGGACGACGCGCGGCGAGCGGCGGCAGCGCATGGCCGACACGCGGCGAGCGCGCTCTGTCGCGGCGGCCAGCGAGGTGCGCGGCGCGCGGGAGGAGGAGGGAGGCCGGGTGGTCGCGGGCCGGGCCGCCTGCGTCGCGCGGGCGCGCGCGCGCGCGGAGCTGCGCGGGCCGATTCGGCCAGCGGGCCGAATCCGGGGCGGCGGCCTGCTAAGGCGAAATTCGGTTTTTTTTTGATTTTCCAAATTCAAATTTAAATGCAATTCAGACTTCAAACTACATTTTGAACAAGAAGAAGACATTTTCTGGAATTGACCCAAAAATAAAAGTTGCTCAGAAATAAATTCTCTACAACTTTGATTAAGGGGCCAACTGAAAATTCTTAATAGATTTTGAATGGCAGAATAAAAGCTAAAATAGGAGATATTTTTGAATATTTTTAATAAATATTTTTGAACAAGTTTTTGACAAAATTTGAGTCATCTAGTTGCTCCAAAGATTGAACTAGGGTTCCAAGTGATGAAAAATTATAGTTGCAAGATTTTTGGTGTAATGTGATTATCATATTAATATATATTTTATCACCTAAATCATTTTCAAGCTTTTATTTGATTTAAATTGTAACATTATCACACATGATTATGATGTCATGAAATGCCATGCAATATGATTGCCATGCAAAAATGCATTGCGCAACACCGGAGTGTTACAGCCCTCCCCCCTTATAAAAATCTCGTCCCGAGATTTGGGTTACGAACCATTTATTATAAAAATCTTCATAGGCGTTCTTTAAGTATTCACCCGTTTCCCAAGATGCATCCCCTTCATCGTGATGACTCCATTGTATCTTATACGTTCTCACCACACTGTTTCGAGTAGCCCTTTCCTTGGTATCCAATACTCGAACTGGTTGCTCACGATACACCAAATCTGACTTTAGTTTTATGCCTCGAGGTTCAATCCTTTCCTCTGGAACGCGCAAACACTTCTTGAGATGTGATACATGAAAAACTGGGAATATAGCACCCATTGACTCTGGTAAATCCAATTTGTAAGCCACAGGACCCTTCCGTTCCAGGATTTTATAAGGTCCCACAAATCTGGCGGCCAGCTTTCTGCGTACACCAAACCTTTTCTTTTTCATTGGCGTAACTTTTAGATAGACATAGTCACCAACTTCGAACACAAGCGGTCTCCTTCTCTTATCTGCATAACTTTTCTGACGTGACTGGGCTGCTCTCATATTCTGCTGGATGATATGAACTTTCCTTTCGGCTTCTTCTACGAAGTCAATACCATAATACCTTCTTTCTCCGGGCTCAATCCAGTTTAACGGTGTTCTACACTTTCGGCCATACAGAGCCTCAAAAGGTGCCATCTTGATACTCTCTTGATAGCTGTTATTGTACGAGAACTCTGCTAATGGTAACCATGACTCCCATGAACCTCTGGAAGACAACACACAGGCTCTTAACATATCTTCTAGAACAGCATTAACTCTCTCAGTTTGACCATCTGTTTGAGGATGATAGGCAGTGCTACGAATCAGACTAGTCCCCAAACCTTTGTGCAAGTGCTCCCAAAAGTGAGCAGTGAACTGCGACCCTCTGTCAGACACTATAGTCTTTGGTATGCCATGCAACCTCACAATCTCCGCAATATACTTCTCAGCATATTGAGGTGGTCTATATTCCGTTTTGACAGGCAGAAAGTGGGCTGTCTTAGTAAGACGATCCACAATTACCCAAATGGAATCGTGACCTTTTTGAGTAGTGGGTAGACCCGTGATAAAATCCATACTTATGTCATCCCACTTCCAACTCGGTACTGACAAAGGTTGTAGCATTCCGGCAGGCTTCATGTGAATTGCTTTTACTCTACAACATGTGTCACATCTGGCTACATACGCTGCAATTTCCTTCTTCATTTTGGTCCACCAATAACGAGGTCTTAGTTCTTGATACATTTTACTGCTGCCAGGATGAATAGACAACTTAGAGAGATGAGCTTCATCCAAAATTTTATTCTTAAGCTCTCTATCCTTTGGAACAACAAGACGGTTGTCGAACCACAACACATCCTGCTCATCCACCCTGAAGTGTTTCGAGGGTTCTTCTTGAATCTTCTTTTTGATGTGGAATATCCCCTTGTCTGTTTTCTGACCTTCTATAATCTTACTCTCCAAGGAACAACTGACCTGAATACTTTGTAGCACGGCAGGGTGCATTAGATCGAAACCATCTTCAAGTAAGGGTTGCACATTCATACAATGTGACTTTCTGCTTAAAGCATCAGCTACCACATTGGCTTTCCCAGGGTGATACTGTACATTCAAGTTGTAGTCTTTGATCAGTTCTAACCATCTCCGCTGTCTCATGTTCAATTCTGGTTGGGTGAAAATGTACTTGAGACTCTTATGATCGGTGAAAATGTTGCACACGTTACCCAGTAGATAGTGTCTCCAAATCTTTAAGGCATGCACAACAGCGGCAAGCTCAAGATCATGTGTCGGATAATTGATTTCATGTTTTCTCAACTGTCGGGAGGCATAAGCAATTACTCTTCCTTCTTGCATTAGCACACACCCTAATCCTGTTTTTGATGCGTCGCAGAACACATCAAAAGGTTTCTCGATGTCGGGTTGTGCAAGAACTGGAGCAGTGGTCAACAGTTTCCGCAAGGTATGGAAAGCTGTCTCACACTCCTCTGTCCACGCAAACTTGTGATCTTTCTGTAACAGACTTGTCATAGGCTTGGCAATCTTCGAGAAGTCTGGGATAAAACGGCGATAGTAACCCGCTAACCCTAGGAAACTTCTGACTTCTGACACTGTGGTTGGAGTCTTCCAATCCATAACCTCTTGCACTTTACTCGGATCTACAGAAACTCCATTCTCAGATAGGATATGACCGAGGAAAGGAACTTTCTTCAACCAAAATTCACATTTGCTGAACTTAGCATATAACTTATGATCTCTCAACCTGGTCAAGACAATTCTCAGATGCTCTTCATGACCTTTCTCGTTTTCAGAGTATACTAGAATGTCATCAATGAAGACAACTACAAACTTGTCCAACTCTGGCATGAAAACTGTATTCATCAGATACATAAAATATGCAGGAGCATTTGTTAGTCCAAATGACATAACAAGATACTCGTACAACCCGTATCTGGTAGAAAAGGCGGTTTTCGGAACATCTTGAGGTCTAATCTTTATCTGATGATACCCAGACCTTAAGTCTATCTTGGAGAACACTCTGGCTTTAGCTAACTGATCAAACAGAACATCAATATGAGGCAGTGGATATTTATTCTTGATAGTTACAGCGTTAAGAGGTCGATAATCCACACACATCCTGAGAGTACCCTCTTTCTTTTTCTTTACAAACAAGGCAGGACATCCCCATTCAGACTTACTTGGACGAATAAACCCCTTTTTTAACAACTCTTCCAACTGTTTCTTCAACTCAGCTAACTCATCCGGAGGCATCCGATAAGGTCTCCTCGAAATTGGAGCTGTCCCGGGGATCAACTCGATTCCAAACTCAACATCTCTGTCTGGAGGAAGGCCAGGCAACTCGTCTGGAAACACATCCGGGAACTCACATACTACTGGGATCTGGTGGATAGGAACAACTTCCATGGCACAGGTCACACTCACAAGATCTGTTCTTTTAGGCAATGGTACCTGAAAAGTACCCTCTGCCTGGGGATCTTTAAGGGTAAGCATCCTACTGCTTGTATCTATGACTGCTTCCCAGTCTTTCATCCAGTTCATTCCTATTATTACATCCAAAACTAGTCCAGGCATAACTACCAGGTTCACTCGGAACTTCCGACTACCTAACTCAAGGGTTGCCCCTCTAACCATCTTATTGGTTAACACATCAGCTCCTGCTGAACTTATGCGATAACCATAACTCAATTCTGTGCATAGTTGTTCATGCTTCCGTGCAAATGCTTGACTCATAAAAGAATGCGAAGATCCAGAATCAAAAAGAACAACTGCAGGGTGATGGTTCACAAGAAACTTACCAGCAGTTACGGGCTCTCCCTCAGGAACTTCATCAATGGCGGTGTGGTGCACACGAGCATTGTAAGTCTGTTGCTTCTTTTTAGGCGGATAAGGGCAGAACTTTGAAAAGTGGCCTGGCTGACCACAGTTGTAGCAGGGCCCTTTCACTGTACCAGCAGACCCTATAGCTCCCTTGGAGTTGCTCTGTTCTGCAGCTGCGCTGGTCTTTGTTGGCGGCACTGCGATCTTGTACGGTTTCTGTGGCCCCTTGTAGTTCTGGGTTTTATGCTGCGGCGGCCTGAACCTCGCACCAGGTGCGGACGGACGATAAGATGAACGGTTGGCAGGGACAACTCTGGACTGGGATGGTCCTGACTCGAACACTCTCTTGCGGTTCTTGGATGCGGTGTAAGCATTATTGTTCTTCTCTTGCTTCAAACAGTCACTGATAAAGTCGTTGAATCTGTTGCGGGTATTGGTACCCACATGCTTCATCATCTTCGGACTCAACCCTCTCTTGAAACTAGCAATCTTCTTTGCATCTGTGTCAACCATGTCTGGGGCATAGCGGCACAAGTTATTAAAGGCATGCAGATACTGTGTCACCGTCTTGGTACCCTGATTCAAGGCTAAAAACTCTCCAAGCTTCATCTCAACCAACCCTGGGGGAATATAAACTCCCTTAAAAGCTTCAGTGAAATCCCTCCAAGAGATCTGGGCATTAGGAGGAAAAGTACTGCGGTGATGCTTCCACCACATTCCTGCTGGTCCTTGTAACTGATGTGCAGCATACTCTACTTTCAGAACTTCTGTCATCCTTAACACACGGAACTTATCTTCCATAGTGTTAATCCATTCTTCGGCATCAAGTGGCTCTGCTGCTTCTTTGAAAATAGGTGGCCTCGTATCCATGAAATCCTTGAAACTGCTGTACTGGTTCACTCCATGGCCACCACCTTGATTATTTCCTCTTTGAACATTTTCCGCGATGGTACGCAGAAAGTCTTCCATATTCCTCTGTGATTGTTCAGTACTGCGTTGACTTCCAAGAAACTGTGTGAAGAACATTTCTGCGGTAAGCGGCGGAGGAGGGGGCAAATGTGGTTCTGGACGTGGTTCCTGGTGGTTGACATTGTTGGCACCACTTCCACCAGCTCCTGCACCGTTGCCACCAGTCTCAGCGGCTTCGTACGTAGCACGACGAGTGTTGGTCATCTGCATATTTCAGCAACAAGCACAATTGAGTGAAGTTGTAAAATTGTGTCCGAAGGAACAATCATGCCATACTGAATTCATTGGAGAGAACAAGTCATACAAGAAAACAGAGGCGCAATAATTTCATTCCAATTGAACAACAGCACCAATTAAGTTACTTCAAAAGCAACATCGCGTTCCATACAACCATGTTGCCAGCATACATACACTGGACTTTTATACGTTCGGGTATCGCATACACAACCAAACTCCAAAGATCATCAGTCTCAAGGTCGAACAGGATACATCATGATACATGGAACCCAAAAGAAGGCCATCGCGTCACGCCTAGCTACTAACGCATGACACTATCCTACTCCTCGGGGCCATCGTCGATGTCGGAGGCGTCGCCATTGCTACCCTCAGCTGCAGCGTCGTCGTCGATGTCCATCTGAGCGGCGTTCGGAGGAGCATACGGGCCCATCCCGTTGTAGAGGGCATGGAACTCTTCATGCAAGTTGGCATTGTACCCTTCTAGCTCCTCGACCCTCTGCCTCAGAAGGTCTCTCTCGTTCCAGGCTTCATTCCTTTCTTGTACTAGCTGCTCCAACAAGCGATCTGCATTCCTGTTGGCCTGAGTCAGCCTCTGTACTTGCTGCATGGAACTCTCGCCTCTCTCGAGAGCTCGGTCCCGCTGCAAGCTCATATCAGCCAACTGCTCCTGCAAGCTAGTTATGGCACGCGCTTGCTTTTTCTTCTGCTTCCTTGCTTCCAGCCGATCATCACCACGTAGGCCAGTCAAGGTCCAATAGGTATTCTCCAGACCTTGGTATGCCCTGATGGCTGCATACATGGCACTCATGGTGTGATTGTCGCTAGCCAGTCCTTCACTGGGGCCTCTAACCAGGGCACTTCCTTGCGGCTGTACCCAAATGGCGTCGCGAGGATCATCTCTCGGGAAAGTACCGGCCAAAGCTGCTGCTAACTCATTGGGAAATCTGCTCATGATGTCTCGGATGACGCGAAAAGCTGCGCCCTCTGCACCCTCGACTGGAGTGCGTCCTTCGAACTCCAAATGCCAACCATCCCATTCTGGCGCATCACCAAGAGCAGGGACGGTGATCTCTACCACAGCAAGTCCATTTTCAGCTAGCTGGCTCTCGCTCCAAGAGTAAACTGGCTCTTGTCCCTCCGGGTACCCCACATCATGGAGCACTCTCCAAAGCAAGGTGGGCATGCCAAACTCGCTTAGAAAAGTGTCCGTGTTGCGGTGCTCCCGCGGGGCTAGCTGACGACGGGGTGCTCTTCCTCCAGTGGACTTGCGGGCAGTCTGCTTCGTGCGGGCCATCTGTAGCACAAGTTTTAAATTACCCGGTGAGAACATATTTTAGTTGAGGTCACTTTTATCGAAATGGAATAATCCTTTTATAAGGGGAGGAATGCATGCCATGAATGGAATGCACAAACAATATGATGCATGCACGAGTCTTACGTTCTCACAAACTTAGGGAAAAAAAAAAGCATCTAACGGTGAATTCGGTGGCATACAACGATCTCTCATATACGTAACTAATTCGGTCTACACGATACGCTGTTATGTACCTGCAGAAAACTCATTTCAGCCCATTCCCCATGAATGCATGAAAGCAGTAAACCTACCTACACGCTTTACACGAATCCCCAGATGCGTGTACAACGGTAGTGACTACCCAAACACATCGTCCTATTGACGGCATCGCCTCAACGGACGGAACACCCACACATGCGACACTTTTATAAAAACATGTGTAAAACATGTAATTATCCAAGTATCATATAAGCACTTTCCCTAGATCGGCGGTGTATCCGATCATGCTCTCACAACTCACACTTACCGAAGCGTAGAGGTAACTGATCCATACATTACCACTCAATTAAGTGGCACTCATACAATAGCACGCCGTATGAGCAACGAAAAAGAAATATGGTGCAGAACCCCAAGTTAGTACTTAAATAGCCACCTAGAGTCCTTAACTGGGCATACAGGATATGACCACTGGCACACTTTTTAGTTTTAAAATCACACTTTTTAAGCAGGGTTTTGGTTTAAATACACTTATGAACAGTAATTACGCTAAACCATGCTCCGATGCCAGCTGTAACAGAACCGCCCAATTATACGAGATTAAGTAAGAAAATCATCCAACGGATGGGCAATTTACCAAACTTAAGCCCGTATAACCCGGTAGTCCGTGAAATCTCGACGGATTTCAAACCATTTCACATCACAGCCAAGATCGTAATAAGTTCAGCGATTACCTTCATAAGTTACACAGCAGTTTGCGGCACAAAATACATCGGAGTTTAAACATAGTTATTACAAACCAGTTTCAAATAAAGTAGCGGAAGCATTAGTTCAAAGCACACACACACACATCTTTTTCCAAAATACAGTGCCAGCTCGCGATCATCTCCCACAAAAGCATCAGGCGAGGAGTAGTGAGTGACCATTGCCCATGGTCCTAGGCTTCGCCCATCGCAGGGTAGAGACAGTTGATACAATAACCATAGTACATCTGTCCATCTGCAACAAGTGGGAACAAAGCCCTGAGTACGAGAAGGTACTCAGCTAGACTTACCCGACAGAACCAAAACAAAAGACTCCAAGGATCATGATAGGCTTTTTGGTGGGGTAGCTGACTCATTTGCAAGAAAAGCATTTTTAGCTTAGCAAATCATTTACAAAAGCATGTCATCTTTTAATTCTTTATTCTCCTGTCAACTATGTTTGCACTTAAGCTAAAGTAACCATGTAATTGAGCAAGCAAGGATTACCATTGATAATTAACAATAGTTACCATGTCATTTCCTCATAACTATCCAAGTGTTTCATCAGTATTACTACGATGAAGTAACTCAAGTCAAGTGTTCACTATCCAGTGAACGATGGCGATTCGAATCGATTATTAACCAGCTGGTAATTTATTCCTCACACAAACCTCACTCACCCGCTAAAGTGAGGTATTGGTCCCCGAGTCAACCATTCAGGTAAAGTCGCGAGCTTGCCAGGAACCACATGTACCCGGGGGCCGCCCGACTGCTCTTTGGCCTTATCATCGCGCCCCCGTTTCCTGCCACTACTGCTCCGGTACAGTGCGTTGCGGGCAATCTACTCGACCCGAATAATCTCCCGGCTTCGCGGTCGAAAGGTACTTTATCCGGCCAGCTAAATGTGAGGCATGCGTTCAACATGACCCGAGGCCCGACATCGGACGGTCCTTAATCGACACAGACGGAAGACACTACAGTCCAGAACCCTGCAAGCTTCCGCCCGGTCTCACATTCATTTCGACACTTAGTTATTCTCACATGACATTCTTTCACAAAAAACCAGGTAATCCCCTATAGCTCGCGGATGACAGGCAATCACCCGACTTCTACCGGTCTAAGCAAGCTAAGCAAGTATTGACCGTGGATACCAGGGTGACAAGGATCGGGTAAAACAAGGTGGAACAAGGTATAATGCAGCAACGTTTGCAAACAACTCCTAAACTTAATGCATCAGATTAAGTAAAATTAATAAATAATTATTTGCAAACCGGGGAGAAATGCTCCGGGGCTTGCCTCGCTCGAAGGAGCTGGGACGATGGTCGGGGCACTCCGGAAGCTCTTCACCGGACTCCTCTTCTACTTCTGCTGGCTCCGGCTCCTCGGGCTGCTCCTCTGCGTCCTCGGGAACAACTGCCGGAACCACTTCCTGCGATCCTGTATGATGCAGAAGTATGAGTGCAACATGCATAGGTGAAATGCAGAAGTGACATGAGATGATGAAGATGCGGAATGCATACGGTGTAATGAATGTATTATGTCATCGGATTATGTGGAACTTATGACTCTTCTACAAGGTAGTCAACATCATCCAAGAACATGTACTCGGAAACTACCACCACTATTTTCCACCATGCAAGAGTACTTGAACACCCAAGGTGCTTCAAAGATACACCAAAGTATAGTTTACTAACTATTTTTTTTTGCATTAAAGAATAAATAGAAACCCTAATTAGTCCTAAGGTTGAACAGCAACACATATTTTAGTAGCTCAGAAAAATCTCATAAAATTACAGTGGGTTACTAATATCAAGAATAGATTGACATAAAATTTTTACTGCATTTGGATAATTAGAACTTACTATACAAAAATAACAAAATATGGCCTCAAATAGATATTTAAAATATTTTACATTATGAAAAGTATCAAACAACAGATTTAGGAATTTTCCTACTATCTATTACCTAAACAAACACTATAGAAAAATTATCACTTGCATGTTTTATTCAAATTTATTTAAATAACAAAAATAACAAATATTGGTAATAGAAAGCATTTGAACTGCAACTACAAATTTTTATACAGAACACCCAAGATATAAAATTTCCCTAGAAAGTACATGACACAAAAAGATTAATAAACTTGGAATCATATTTTTCTGATTTTTCTAGGATTTATTAAGCAATTAACAAGAAAACAGCCATTTCAATAGTTAATTAAAAACTCTACAGAAAAGTATCTCAAATTTGACATGCAATAATTTTAGATCATAGATCTGGTTCCATTTCATCTAAAGAAATTTATTTCATAATTTTTTTTGAGCTAAAATGACCAAGAAATCATTTTCCAAGTGCTTTTTCATCAAGAATAATAAAAAGAAAATGGAAATGGATTTCTTTTTAAGGCGCTGGGCCGGCCCGAGGGAAAAGATCGGCCCACGGCGGTCGCGGCCCATCTCGCTCGCGCGGGGGAGAAGACCGAGCCGGCCTGCTCGGGGCTCGGCCCGCAGGCGCGGTCCAGCCCACCGAGAGAGGGGGGGGGGAAACCCGAGCGCGTCGCCGGCGTTCCCGACGCCGACGTCGCGGCGGCGGTCACGGCCAATCGGCCGGTTCCGGCCAAGTCCCGACCACCGAGCGAGCGCACAACAATCGCCAGGAACTCGCGAACTTGAGAAGAAGGATTGGGAAGACGGAGAGGGAGCGAGCGAGGCGATGAACGGAGCTCAAGGCCGGCGGCACCGACGCGGTGGCGCGGCGAGGAAAGCTCGATTGAGCCTTACCGATCCAAACGAGGGGACGTCGAGGCTCGTTCGGAGAAGAGGGGGACGGGGCGGAGCTTTGGGCACAGGCAATCGAAAGAAGGCGGTCTACCGATGCCGGAACGAGGCGGAGATGGGGGCGGTGCGCGGTGGCGAGCGGTGCTCCGCGGTGGAGGGCGCCGGAGGGGTGGCTGGCGAGTGAGGGAGGGGAAGTGAGGGAGCGAGGAGGCTCGGGCAGTCGTTTTGAGTGCGCTCGCGCTGGCGGGAGATCAGGGCGAGGACGACGCGCGGCGAGCGGCGGCAGCGCATGGCCGACACGCGGCGAGCGCGCTCTGTCACGGCGGCCAGCGAGGTGCGCGGCACGCGGGAGGAGGAGGGAGGCCGGGTGGTCGCGGGCCGGGCCGCCTGCGTCGCGCGGGCGCGCGCGCGCGCGCGGAGCTGCGCGGGCCGATTCGGCCAGCGGGCCGAATCCGGGGCGGCGGCCTGCTAAGGCGAAATTCGGTTTTTTTTTGATTTTCCAAATTCAAATTTAAATGCAATTCAGACTTCAAACTACATTTTGAACAAGAAGAAGACATTTTCTGGAATTGACCCAAAAATAAAAGTTGCTCAGAAATAAATTCTCTACAACTTTGATTAAGGGGCCAACTGAAAATTCTTAATAGATTTTGAATGGCAGAATAAAAGCTAAAATAGGAGATATTTTTGAATATTTTTAATAAATATTTTTGAACAAGTTTTTGACAAAATTTGAGTCATCTAGTTGCTCCAAAGATTGAACTAGGGTTCCAAGTGATGAAAAATTATAGTTGCAAGATTTTTGGTGTAATGTGATTATCATATTAATATATATTTTATCACCTAAATCATTTTCAAGCTTTTATTTGATTTAAATTGTAACATTATCACACATGATTATGATGTCATGAAATGCCATGCAATATGATTGCCATGCAAAAATGCATTGCGCAACACCGGAGTGTTACAACCATGAGGTGGAGCAATCCTCCACAACCATCGTGTTGTGGTCATGCTCAACATCATCATGTGCAACCTCCTTGGGCTTGTCATCATCGTCATCATCGGTGATAGCTCCATACTTTTCATTGAGATAGGCCCATATCTCATGAGCGGATTTGAGGTCCATGATCTTACCAAAGATGCTATCATCCAAAGATCTATACATGATGTTAGTAGCTTGGATGTCAAGATCTAGGCATTTCTCTTGTGCTTGAGTTAGATTATCTTCATCCAACACATGAGAAAAGCCTACATCTACCATCCACCACATTTGAGGGTAAATAAACTTAAAATTGCATATCATCCAATTTTTCCACCGTGCAAAGTGTGTGCCATCAAACATGTGAGGACAATCAACATCTAGTCCATATTCCGCCATCCTCTCGGGTCGGTGAAGACCACAAATGAGAGACCGGGCTCCGATACCAAATGAAGGGTCGAGATGGCGGACTAGAGGGGGGGTGAATAGTCCTTTCTAAAAATAATCGCGTCAGCAAACTGAAACAAATGCGGAATTAAAACTATCGGTCTAGCCAAGACTACACCCCTCTATCTAAGTTCACAAGCACCTCACAAAGATCCTAATTATGTAACTAAGGTGCTTTCCTTAGCAAGAGCTCTCCTAAATAATTCTAGAGCAAGGTCACACAAACCTATGCACTAGTACTTTAGCAAAGCCAGGGAGCTCCTACACAAATCTAGTAAGCAAAAAGCACGAAGCCACCTATGCTCACTAGCAAAGCTCAATAGCAAGGCAACTAATGCCAAACTAGAGAGCTCAAATTACTTAGCTACACAAACTAAGCAATATAACTAACAAGGTTACACAAACCAAATTAGCCACGCAATGGGAGCTACTTCTATGCTACACAAGCAAGAAGGTAACTAGCTAACTACACAAGCAAACTAGTTACAAGAGCAACTACACAAGCACAAGTATATGAATGTAAATACAAGCTTGTGAATCGAAAGCAAACCACCGAGAAGATGTACACAATGTTGACACGGTGGTTTTTCACCGAGGTTCACTTGGTTGCCACCAAGCTAGTCCCCGTTGTGGCGATACACCCACTTGATGGATCACGAGCTAATTGACTATCAAGAGTCAAACCCTCAGCGGGTGCCGCACATCCACTCTCAAGATGGAGATCCTCCAAGCCACGAGCTTTACTAGAGTTGCTCTTCGCGATCCCCGTGGGGTGAGCACAATCCCCCTCACAAATCCTCCTCCGGAGCCACGCACAATCTCCACGCGCGCTTCAACGGAGTCGCAAGCCACCAAGCCGTCTAGGAGGTGGCAACCTCCAAGAGTAACAAGCACCACTGGCTTGCAACACGATCACCTAGTGCCACTCAATGCAATCCTCTCGATGCAACGCACTAGAATCGCTCTCTCACTCGATCCAATGAACACTATCAAGCATGAGTGAGTTAGAGGGCTTCCAAGCACTACCACATAAGCCACCAAGGCCAAAGTGTGCTCAGCTCACCGGCCACGGCCGGCCAAGGCATCTATTTATAACCCCACGGTCAAATAGAGCCGTTACCCCTTCACTGGGTCATTTTCGGGATGACCGGACGCATCGGTCGTAACTGACCGGACGCGCTCAACCGCGTCCGGTCGCCCTGCGACGTCCATGTGTCCCTCAAATTTCAAATATGACCGTTAGATCCTCCAACGGTCACTGCGCGCCAACGGTCAAACGCTATGACCGGACGCGCTGCTCAACCAACCGGACGTGCCGGTCGCACAGCACTGCGCGCGCGAAGCAACGACCGGACGCGCTCCTCGCAACGACCGGACGCGCCGATCCGCACAGCACCCGCACCCGCGAAACAACGACCGGACGCGCTCCTCGCAACGACCGGACGCGACAGTGCCAGCGTTCGGTTAGAGTCCAGTAAGCACCTTCAACGATCGGACGCGTCCGATCATGTGTGACCGGACGCGCCGCGCGTCCGATCATCCTCTGCGAACCTCAGTTCCTTCTGGGCGCAAGACCGGACGCGCTGGTCCCGCGAGTGACCGGACGCGCCGGTTACAAACCCTAACACCCGCGCCTACGCTGTACTGACCGGACGCGTCCGGTCATACCATGACCGCGTCCGGTGCAGCGTCTGGTCACCTCTGTGACCTCCGTTCGCCTCCGTTTCTTTTCCGACTTCCGGCGTAGTGGAAAATAGGCATTTCAACTCTCCAAAAAGCGCCGAATCCCGCCCTCGCAAAGCTCGGCGGGAGGGAGAGAGGAACCCAAACCCTCTCTACCGCTCAAACTTCATCGCCTTCGTAAATGTGCCAACACCAACAAGTGATCACCACCTTGTGCACGTGTGTTAGCATTTTCATAATCATTTTACCGAAGGAGTTAACCACTCAACTTGCCACGCCACTCGATCCTAGCAACGATGCATAGTTAGATCACACGAGTGGCACTAGATGACCGATATGCAAACAAGTTTGCCCCTCTTGATAGTACGGCCATCTATCCTAAACCCGGTCATAAACTTCTCTACACACCTATGACCGGTGAAATGGAAATACCCTAGGTTATACCTTTGCCTTGCGCATTCCACTCCATCTCCTTCGACGTTGATGCAACACATGCACCAACCATATCACAAATGATATGATCCACTTCATATCATCATGTGACCTTGGTCCATCGATCTTGACCTCACTTGCTCTTCACCGTTGTGTCGGTCCATCGGCGCCAAGTCTTGCTCAAGCTTCACCGTCACGCGGTCCATCGCTCCAAAGCCTCCGACTTGCCCTTCACACTTGCAACCGGTCCATCAAGCCAAGCCTCATCTTGATCTTCGCCACCTTGGTCACATGACTCCATGTTATGTCTCATATGCAATGAGCTCCTTCATGACACAATCATCTATGGACTAATTTCCTGTGTATCTCACATAAACACAATTAGTCCACCTAAGGTTGTCACTCAATTACCAAAACCAAACAAGGACCTCTCAATCATATAATACCTTAGCTTCTTTGGCCATGAAGCATGAAGAGGATGAATCAAATAGTAATGGCTTCTTATTGATAGCAATAGAAGCAAAAGCCTTGTTAGATTCTTCTTCTTCTTCGTCATCACTTTTCCAATTGGCCACATAGACTCCATTCTTGCCCTTCTTGAAAGTCATCTTGGCTTCTCTCTTTTTCTTCTCAAACTTGCTCCTCTTGTTGTTCTTCTTCTTGTCATAGGGATATTCAGCTTGAAGATGTTCGGTGCTATCATAATTGAAGCACTTCCTTTGTTGCTCATTGCTCTTAAAATAGTCATTTCTCTTTTTGAAACCTATTCTTTTGATAAACATCTTGCCAATATTCTTAACAACTAGAACAAGTGTCTCATCATCAATTTCCAATTCTTCATCTTCTTCATTGTCATCTTCTTCTTGAATTGAAGCTTTGCCCTTAGAGGAGGTGGCCTTGAATGCCACGGTCTTCTTCTTCTTTTCTTTCTCCTTCTCCTTCTCATCAACATCTTGATCATACTTGTCAAAGGTCAATACCTCTCCAAGCAAATCATTGGGCTTCATTGTATCAAGCCTATCTCTTTGTAGCATCACGATCAACATTTTGAATCTTTTTGGTAAGCTCAACAAGAACTTGTGGCAAAAATCTTGGTCTTGTGTCTTATGCCCTAAGCTCTTGAGATCATTCACAATGACTTGTAATCTATGAAACATCTCTAAGATTGTTTCTTCTTCTTTCATCTTGAAGTTCTCAAACTCACTCTTAAGCCCATATAGCTTGGCACTCTTCACAACCTTAGTGCCCTCATATGTTTCACTCAACCTTGTCCATACTTCACTAGCAAATTCCAAATCCTTGATGCCCTCAAATACTTTTGTGTCAATACCATTATAAAGTGTATAAAGAGCCATTCTATTATATGTTCTATTTGCTCTATCTTCATCGGTGAGATGATCGGGATCAATGATAGCAAAATCATTCTCGGTGACTTGCAATACTCTCTCATGAATAGAACCAAGGTACATTGTCATTTTTCTCTTCCAATGAGCAAAATAACTAACACCATCAAAGAACGGTGACTTGCCCCCAACATGATTGAACACAATTTGAGCCATTTTTCACACCGAAGGATGTTAAGCCTTGATTAAAACGGTGACCACGGCTCCAATACCACTTGTAAGGTCCTAGATGGCTAGAGAGGAGGTGAATAGCTTATAAAAAAATTCTACAAGAACCACTAAGCAAACTTGTTAGAATAACAAACGGCGTAAAGCGAGTTTTGCTTAGCCTACGGTTGTGATGCAAGCCTCCTATCCACAAGTCTAGTAGACTATGATCTCTAGTTCACACAAAGGCTATGTTACTAAACATACACTAGTGAGCAAGCTAACAACAACTAGCAAAGGCTACCACTAGAGCTACATAAGATAATCTAGTAAATGTAAATGCAAGAGAGAGGATTTTGAATCTTATACCGATGGTGGAGTGAAGATGTTGCCAATCACCAAGATGATATACAATCAATCAATATTGGCAACAACGCAATATGAAGACTATTCACCGGGAGATAAGTGACACAATATTTTTGTTCACCCGGTATTCACTTGTGCACCGACAAGCTACATCATCGGTTGTGTCGACCAACACTTAGATGGTTCCTCGGTGTGACCCTCAAGTCACTTGCCCCTCAAGGCACGCCCCGCAAGACACCACAAGACACCACTCTCAAGTGAGGTAACTCAATGACACACGCAATCCACTAGAGTTGCTTTTGGCGCTCCGCCGAGGAAAGCACAAGAACCTCTTACAATCAACCGGAGGTGGCCAAGAATAATCTCCTTCTCTTGCCAACGCCTCCAACAATCTCCAAGCTGGCTAGGAGCGGTACTCTCCAAGAGTAACAAGAAATCCACCGACTAAACCACCCACAAGTGCCACTAGATGCCCTCAAGCTATGCAATGCACTTTGGGATCACTCAATCTCACTTTTGATTTGCAATCAAGCAAGAGAGATGAGTGGGAGGGAGAAGCTCTAGCTCAAAGGATGCACAATAATGTTAGAAATCACGAAAGACCTCCTCAAGGGCCGGCCAACAAGTATTTATAAGCATCCCAAACGAATAGAGCCGTTATACCCCTTCACTGGGTCCTTTTCGGGATGACCGGACGCGCCAGTCGAAACTGACCGGACGCGCTCAACCGCGTCCGATCCTCCAACGGTCACTGAACCCCAACGGTCAAACCAATGACCGAATGTGCCCTAGTCAACGACCGGACGCGCCCGTCAAACGACCGGACGCGCCCGTCAAACGACCGGATGCGCCAATCGCACAGTACCGCGCGCCCGCGAAGCATCGACCGGACGCGCTCCAGGCAACGACCGGACGCGATAGTGCTAGCGTTCGGTTTGAGTCCAGTAAGCTCCCTCAACGATTGAACGCGTCTGATCGTGTGTGACCGGACGCGCCCCGCGTCCGATCGACCTTGCGAACCGCAGTTCCTTCTAGGCGCCTGATCGGACGCGCCGGTCCCGCGAGTGACCGGACGCGCCGGTTGCAAACCCTAACACCCGCGCGCCTGACTGCCGCGATGAACTGACTGGACGCGTCCGGTCATACCATGACCGTGTCCGGTGCAGCGTCCGGTCACCTCTATGACCTCCGTTTGCCTCCATTTCTTTTTCGACTTCCGGCGTAGTAGAAAATAGGCATTTCAACTATTCAAAAACGCCTGAATCTCGCGCTCGCAAGCTCGGCGGGAGGGAGAGAGGAACTCAAACCCTCTCTACCGCCCAAACTTCATCGCCTTCGTAAATGTGCCAACACCAAGTGATCACCACCTTGTGCACGTGTGTTAGCATTTTCATAATCATTTTTGAAGGTTTTCCAGTTAGCTCACTAGGCCCTACATGCAATGCACTTCATGAATTCACCTAGTGGCACCCGTGCATCGAATAACCGATAAGACTTCTCCTCTTAATAGTTCGGCTATCGATCCTAAACCACTCACACCCTCTATGGTGTCTTGAGTGTAAAACAAAATGGTCCTATGGTTATACCTTTGCCTTGAGCCCATTTTGTTTTTTTAAAAGATATGATCCACTTCATATCATCACATGACCGTCTCGATCCATCGACCTTGACTTCACTTGCTCTTCACCGTTGCATCGGTCCGTCGGCGCCAAGTCTTGCTCAAGCTTCACCATCGCATGGTCCTTCGCTTCGAAGCCTCGACTTGCCCTTCACCTTCACAACCGGTCCATCGAGTCAAGCATCATCTTGGTCTTTATCATCTTGGTCACATGAGTCAATGTCATGTCTCATATTCAATGACCACCTTTATCTAAATCATCCACTTAGATACAAAGATTAGTCCTAGGTTTCATCAATTAGCCAAAACCAAATTAGGGACTTTCAGACGCCGAGACCACTGATTTGGCAGTAGCTCTCGACCTTGAGCACGTGCCACCCGGTGGCAGTCTCGGTGAACTTGGTTGATGACGCGTTGTCGTCCTCCTCGTCGTCGTTGCGGAGCTTGGTACGACTACGAGACCTCGACATTGCGGCTGGAGCTTGGTACGATGTTGTCCTGGCCACTTACGTGTGCAGTACATATATACTACTGTATGGGATGCACAAATTGAAAGCCACGAAGGGCCCGACAACGTTTTTATATACGGATGTGCGGGTCATGTTCGTATTCCTCTACCGAATAGGACGCATCTCCTCATATTCTGGGCATGCATACACGGCCGTGTTTTTCCGGGACAATTTACCCAAGGGCCGAATCAAAATTAAGGGGAGAGAAACCAAAATTAGGGGGTGAGAAATTTTATCTTTTTATTATTAGGTATTATATTTGGATTTGGACTCCTACAGGTTACTCGGATACCATATCAAATAGGATCAAAGGGGGCCGGACCAAACCAAAATCAGGGGTGAGAAATTTTACCTCTTTATTATTATGTATATATTATCTATATATTTATTAGTATAAGAAAGTGGTAATAAATGAAAATTTCACTTTTAGCTGCAATTTTATATTCTTAATCCTAGAATAAGGTGTGGCATGGGAGCAGCAAACCTGTCCTGTACAATCAATACTCGTTCATCAGTTGGTACATGTAAATGTTTTTTTTTCTTGTTTTCTTTTTGATGAAATGTTATTTTTGTCAGTCTTTCTGAACAGAGTGATTTTTTATTTCCAATCTCGGAAGACCTCTTGACTCTAGTTTATACCACCAAATAAATACACTATGTAATTATAACATTGGGTCTATCTAATTCAAACTTGGTGCTACAGATGCCTTTTTCTATAATTTCAGTCAAACGTAAAAAGTATTGACTTAGGGCAACATTTATAAATTAATCTATTTTCGGCATTGTTTCCTTAAACGGTTGTTTAGCTGTTTACATACGTTTAAAAAATGCAACATGGTGGTACACGTTTTCGTTTAATTAACCGTTTATTCTATTAAACGATTGTTTTGCTTGTTTAAGTAGCAGTTTAGCCCAATTAATGGCTAAATGGCGAGTGTTCGATCGTTTACCGTTTTGGCAGTGCTAGTGTCCGGACGTTCACACAGCCTGCCCGTTCGTTGATTTTTCCCGCCCCGCACGCACACCTCGGCCCGTTGTAGCGCCTGCGCGTCCGGATGACTCGTCTCGCATACGTAGCACGCCCTGTGCGCCTCGATTTGAGGCCATTCACCATGCCCCCATCGCGCCTCGACGGCCCTGAGCGCGCCGCGTCACATGACACCGACATGTCGCGCTCCCCGTCCACTGGCCCCTAGCTCGCCCTATTCCTCGGTGTCCATGCCATGTCGCCATCACTCCCCGCACCTCTTGACTATCCAAACAACATGAAACACGTGTGACATAAAATACGAAGGCACACATACGTATGAAACAGATGAAACATACACTTGCAATATATGTGAAACATATGCAACATTTAGATAAAACACTTGCAACTTGCAACATGAAAACACTTACCGCAACATAAGACCGAAACAACTAAAATATTTAGAACATATTGTTGCAACATATGTGAAAACATATACAACATCCAGATCAGATCGCTTGCAACATACGTCTCGAACAGATGAAACATTTTGAACAAACATCTGAAACACTTACAACATATGCAACATGTGCAACATCTGCGATATACTTTTGCAAAATCCATATGAAACAATTGCAACATACCTCTGAAATGTTTGAAACATTTGAAACATACGCTTGCAACATGTGCTTTCATCGCAACATCTCCTTGCTGAGGTCGCACGTCGCAGCGGCAACGACCTTCTGGTGGGGAATAGCGGCGACGGCAGCAGCGGGGGCGCGGCGAACAGCAAGCTGGACCGAGCACGGCGAGGGATGGAGTGCGGCGCGGCAACGGAGGGGGCGCAACGTGGATGGAGTGCGACGCTAGATGGGGGAGCCGCACGGCGTGGGATGGGGTGCGCGGCGGGGAAGACGACAACAGCGAGCGAACAACGCAGCAGCGAGCGATGGCGAGCACGAGAGTGGGAGATACTTTTAAAACAGATGGGGAGACACGTAGAAAGCAGGTCCATGGGTTCGGTAGCACCCGAAAAACGGCAATCGTACGGACGGATACACGCTCCTGAGCATTACCGTTACGGTTTAGAAGAACACTGATCTTTGAACGGATGGAGTCGACATGGTCTGTGCTCATGGTAACCATGGTCCCAGAACAGAAAAAAAAAATGGTGCCATATTATGCATTTTGTCCTTACTCCTTAGCAGAAACGAGCAGGCCGGACGTTTTGATTAGGCTGTTTATCTGGGCCTCCAGTCTGAGGGTGCGCAGGCTAACGGGCGGCCCATTTGGGTGCCAACACGCTCAAACGCAGCAAATATCTCCTGTCGTCCTCCTCTCAAAAAAAAAAAAAAAAAACTCCTGTCGTCCGGCTCCCCTCATCGAAACCCCATCCAATTCCAAGCCCCTCTTGTCGCCATTTCACCACCGCTTCCGCCTCTCCCGTCGCGGCCAGCCAACCCGCCTCTCCCCTCGCCACCCATGGCCACCGCAGCGCGCGCCCTCGTCGCCGCACGCCCGGCGCGGCCGCTCCTCCCGTCACGGCGCCTCCCATCCCCCTCTTCCATCCGCCCCCCGCGGCAGCGTGGCGGCGTTGGGTCCGTCCGCTGCATGGCGCGGCGGCCGGATTCCTCATATTCCCCGCTGCGATCGGGTCAGGGCGGTGACCGTGCGCCGACGGAGATGGCGCCTCTGTTCCCTGGCTGCGACTACGAGCACTGGCTCATTGTCATGGACAAGCCCGGCGGCGAGGGCGCCACCAAGCAGCAAATGATCGATTGCTACATCCAGACCCTTGCCCAGGTGGTAGGGAGGTAATTGTTACTGCTGATTCAATCAAGTATGTCCATAGGTTTGGATGTATCGCGGGGATGAGATATAATTTAGGATAATTCGCTGAATGTTGTTGCAGCGAGGAGGAGGCGAAGAAGAAGATATACAACGTATCCTGCGAGCGCTATTTTGGATTCGGATGTGAAATTGATGAAGAGACATCCAACAAACTCGAAGGTGACTTGTTTGGTTCCTTGTTCAAGAGTGAATACATGCAATGTGATGTCATCTTTTGTTTCAATTAATGTATTTTGCGTTGCGCTATAATGTTGATAGTTGCTCAGTGTGATAACATGGAAAATTAAGATTCATGTTTGTGCGGAAGCCTTAGTTATGTTCAACTATTAGTCTATTACAATGTTGCGGTCTATTTGTGATTGTGTCTGTGACACATTACTTGTTTGAGCTTAGGTACTATGTTATTATGTTCATCGAGCAATTTTATCATGAAAAGTGATGTGTTGACATCTACTACTAGAAACATGCTATGCTTATTCTTTCTTCAGTGACCATTTGCAGATATCATGCTATGCGTGTGCTTGTTTCTATAAGCATTAACAGATATAAATCTTCTGAACTTTCAGTACACTACATGTATCACTGGTTGCACTAACTGTGGTTTGTGTTTTGGATAAAACAGGCCTTCCAGGGGTTCTATTTGTGCTTCCTGACTCTTATGTTGATGCCGAGAACAAGGATTATGGTGGTAAGTTTATTACTTAAGTGTCCTGTAGGTTTATGTTGAGTGTGGTTCATTTCGTTTTTTGAGGACTATTTCGTGCTAGCTGTTAATAGATCCTTGAACTTTCACTGCCATGGAAGAAAACCTCACTTTCAGCTGTATGGTTCACAGTTGCCTATTATTGTTTCCCAGTAATCTGTTGTCTTGCTAGTTTGTCATAGTTCTACTTCCTGGATTCCTTCTATAGTAGTTTTTTAATCTAGCAATCATATTATTGCTGCACTGCACATTCCTCTGACATAAGTGAAGAAATGTTGTTCGAAAGAGATGTAAAGCAGTGTGAAGTTGAGTTTGGTTCATTTCGTTTTTTGAAGACTATTTCATGCTAGCTATTAATAGATCCTTGAATTGTCACTGCCCTGGAAGAAAAGCTCGCTTTGTGCTGTATGGTTTCCAGTTGCCTAGTATTGTTTCCCAACAATCTTTGTCTTTAGTTTGCCTTAGTTCTACTTACTGGATTCCTTCTATAGTAGTTTTATATCTGTCAATCATACTATTGCGGCGTTGCACGTTCCTCTGAAATAAGTGAAAAAATGTTTGAAAGATATGTAAAGCAGTGTGAAACTGCTAATAACATTAGTTTTTTTTTGTCATTCAATGCTAAACGGTTAGTTAAAAATTTCACATTTGCTGTAATTATTTTTGTTTAGCTTGCCGTAAGGCATGAAGTTTCACTTTTATTGGATGCTTCACATTTCATTTGTTATATTCGTTGACTACAATTCATTGCTTTTCTGTCGAATGCCTTGTCTCTTCCCAATTTATCAAGTGTGTTGACTGGTGTCATTTACATTTCAATCCTTTCCGAGTTCAGTCTGTCATTAAATTTCTTTCATTCGTAATCATCTTAATATGAGCATATCTTAGGTTTTCATGAAGTTATCTTTCTTTTCAGCTGAGTTATTTGTGAACGGTGAAATTGTTCAGCGATCGCCAGAAAGGCAGAGAAGGGTGGAGCCAGTGCCTCAGAGAGCTCAAGATCGACCCCGGTACAGTGATCGTTCCCGCTATGTGAAGCGGAGGGAGAACCAATCTTACCAGCGATGATGTTGCCGTTTCTGGAGATGGAAAATGCTATGGTTTCCACAAGTGCCTAAATGTGATGCTGGAGATGTAGCAGCAACACCCACTACCCACATGAGAATGGCATCCGTTGTGTTCTCTTGTACCTCTGGTTGATATGAACGATGTATCCTTTTAACTTCGCATGATATCGTCTTCAGTAAAAAATTAATCAATTATTGATGGTTATCAGATGATATTATACTGCATGATCATCTCGGAAGGGGTCTGTCCGTTGGACCGTCACAAACTGCTCCAGTGCTCCAACCTGTTATTTGGCCATGTTCGCTTGAACTACTCAGCAATATTTTTCTTTTACAATAAATCAGCGAATAGTAGATTGTTGCAGGTGACATGATGCCACATTGCCATGACAGTCGTATGCATGCCGTCACCATCACATTCTGGTAGAGATAACGGTATGCAGGCAATGTAGCCCGCGATATGCAACGTGTGGCGCAGGCAGGTGACCCACGATTCGCTGCCTTATCCTCGCGTGCTACTGCCGCACCAGCCTGCGAGCCTCCCTTGAGAGCGCTCAACCAGCCAAGCGAGCGTCAGAGGTGAGCAGAGAAATGGCGGGAGCGAGCTTCCTCTCGACGGCCCCGCTCGTCGTCCGCGGCGTCGCAGCCTGCTCTTCCATTTCAACTCCGACGCGGAGGCACCCGCACGTACGTACGCCCCCTGAACTTATTACTGGTTTGCCTGTGGAGATTCCATTTCATCCCCGACGGAATCGCGTGATACTTGGTTTGCCTGCGCAGATTCGGGTGTGCTGCCGGGCTGACGGTGAAGGCTCGGAGGCCGCTGCCCATGAAGAGCGTCTACAATTCCGTCGGAGACATTTCATTGGCACCTGCGTCGGGACAGCCATTGGTTTGGTACGTGCTAGTGCTACCATTTTGACAAAAAAAATCAATGCCCTTTGTGCATTGGTGCCACAGAAGTAAACAAATGTAGCATTATGGGAGAGCATCAAGCAAATGCTAGATTCGCAACTAATCATTAAAAAATATTATTTTTTAAAAAAATTCTCAAGCTGTTGCCCCAGCAAACTTTTAATCGCAGTGCATCTAGTTAGTGTGGTTATACCGTTTTCAGAGGAAAGACGCCTTTTGTTTCAGTTCAGAGGTGATAAGCTGAACTTCGTTTATTTATGTCTTGGGTTAGGAAATGATCGACGGCTCTACGAGGTTCTCTGGGGTGGCTACTGCAGCTGATCTCATTGAGCGTAGACAACGGTCTGAGTTCCAATGTAGGTCCCCTCATATTGTTATTTCCATTGTTCCCCCTTGAATGCTATGTTTCATTCTCACCATCGAAATTGAAGTCTTTTGACTGTTTTTTGCAGCAAAAATCAAAGACGCCCTATACATAGCCATAAAGGTGAGACACCTTAGTTCGTTGTACTCGGTGTTTTTTTTTCTTTCACCTATCTATCACTTCTGTTGCCTGAAACAGTGAACCTAATAATCTTTTGAAGGCTAAGCCAGAGCTCGTTCCATCATTGTTGACCATGGCACTGAATGATGCCATCACATATGACAAGGTCTGGGTCTCTGAATGGCTTTATATCATTAGCATTTGGGTCCCTCTGTTGGTTTTTAGAGTTGGTTTATTCTTCTACAGGCCACAAAAACTGGAGGTGCAAATGGATCTATCAGGCTAGGTAGCATTTTCTTTTTCCTTTTCTCTTCTTCAGTTCTTCAGTTTTTTTTTGTTTTGAGAGAAGAAAATGCTAAGCTGAAGATGATCTAACAAGTAACAAGTTTCTCGACCTTGATAATCCGTTACGTTGCTCCACCATTTGATACTTATTTTTCAAATAAAGCCCAGAAACAAGCAGACCTGAAAACAGTGGGCTCTCTGCTGCATTGGATTTGCTGACTGAAGCCAAAAAGGAGATAGATTCCTTTTCCAAGGGAGGTCCCATTTCATTTGCAGATCTGATCCAGTTTGCAGGTTCGACAATTTCCAGTGCACTTTTACTACCATTATGAAACTTGTTGATCTCTACTGACAAGCTCTTCCGTACATCGGCTAGTTTTAAATTAAGAATTTTGTTTTTTCTTGAAATAGCACAATCAGCACTGAAGAGATCGTTTCTTGACGCGGCCATTGCCAAATGTGGTGGAAATGAAGAGAAGGGAAGAACCCTATACTCTGCATATGGTTCAAATGGGCAGGTATGTACTGTGCCATATTGCTCCTTATGCCACATCATGCTGCATATGTTCAGTATATACTCTGTACAAGCTGCTCCTTATTTAGCGTGTTAAATTATTTTTCTCTCTACGTTTGTTTTGACTATTTGCCACCACAGTGGGGTCTGTTCGATAGAACATTCGGGAGAGCAGATGCACAGGATGCAGATCCAGAGGGAAGAGTGCCTGAGTGGAGCAAAGCTTCTGTGCAGGAGATGAAGGATAGGTTCGTCGCTGTTGGGTTGGGTCCTCGCCAGGTCACTACCACATCCTTATTAGATAGCTGAAATAATCTGTCTTAACTTATCTCATTATTGCCATGAGAGATAGCAAAAACCATGAACCAGTCTCACGTTTAACAGAAGATGGCTCCTTTTGCAGCTTGCTGTTATGTCAGCATTCCTTGGACCTGACCAGGCTGCTACCGAGGAACGACTGATAGCTGATCCGGATTGCCGTCCATGGGTGGAGAAGTACCAGCGGAGCCGCGAGACTGTCTCCCGGACTGACTATGAAGTAAGATTCATTGATCCGTATGTGCTGGCAGTGCTCGGTATATCTTCCAGTATTTATTCTAACTTGTGCTTATTTGTTCTGTATGACAGGTTGACCTGATAACCACACTCACAAAGCTGAGCTCCCTTGGCCAGAACATAAACTATGAAGCCTACACATACCCTAAGCAAAAGATTGACCTGGGCAAGTTGAAACTGTAAGAGATGATTGCCGGGCACCTGCATCGGCCATATCGAGGAATCAGAAGCTCATAATATGGTAGGCTCTGGCTGCTAAAGAGTGGTTTGATTCGGCACTGACGTTCATGTATTGGCTACTCATCAGCTGTCAGACATTCTTCCCACGGCAGTTAGGATGGTCCCTGTACATGGTTAAATTGGTTCTCCGATTTTGTTTTGTGTGAGCCAAACGCTTGTGAGAAGTGCTGTGTTGTGTAAACCCCTTTACGTACGTGAGATGATTGAAGAATCAATAGAAACAAAGTGCAAGTGATATGACTGAACTCATGTTTCTGATCAGAAGCAGGACAGCAGGCATCAAGCGCCCTTCCGCCTGTGGCCTGCCGCTCCTGGCTCGGCATTTTCACGTCGGCCCGGCGCCCCGGCTGACACCGTGTAAAATGATCCGCACAACCTCCTGATCAGTTGTTGCCATAATGCCCATAAAAAACAATCGCATTGACTGGCCTCAGACTCAGGTCAGAGCGTTGCCATCGAGCGGCGGGGCAGCCTGAGCCCTGAGGTCCTCACGGCCATTTCTGCCTCCACCACTCGCACCACTGCCGCAAATGAGAACAACATGATCGTCAAATATACGGAACAATTAGTTGCACCACGAAGTAAAAAACCCTTGGCTAAGTACAGTACAGTGGCTCTAAAATCTTCTTTTGAAGTCTAGTACAGCTGACATCTTTTGCAACACGTTCCCAAACAAACCAAGTCTTGGTCTCTGCACCCTAGACATCAGCCACTGGTAATCCTCCAGCGCCGTACCTGACAGGGGTTCCAAAAACTCGCATCTCTCCAGGATCTCGGGCGGAGGCACACCCCGAAGAAGGTTCGTATCCAGCTTCGGCTTCCTCTTGTTCTTATCTTGAGGGACCTCTGGCACAGGGTTCTCGAGGTACAGTGGATATGCTCCGGGGATGACGTCTTGGCGGAAGGGTAGGCTCCTAGCACTCTGCAGGCAGAAGTCGAACCACTGGTGGATGAGTGGAGATGGGCCTCTGGTTCGGCTACCGATTTGGTCAGTCTGAAATCTTGTCGCGCATGGTATTGCCTACAACGTATAAAATCATAACAATCAATAAGATAGTTTGAAACAGCAATGCATTATACATGAGAAAACCATAACATACCCATAGATCAGCCCATAGGCTGCTGCCTGACTTGGGAACAATCACCACGACATTAGACATTCGCTTTGCAGCAGGGATCACATCGCTGCTCCAACCCACTGCAACCCATACATCTCCAACACTAAATGCTTTCAGATAGTTCATGCTGTCGAATAGTTGGACCTACCAAAGACAGCCAATATCAAATCCAGCGCAACAAATCATAGCAGAATTTTGGATGGCCCATATATAGATCATATATACTCAGAAAGAGGCAAAAAAGGATGTGCCGTATCTGGTGCAAACCTGCTTCTGTAGTTGTGTAAAGCTATTTAGGACTGCTTCTCTACCACCATTAACATCTATTTCCATATCAACTGTGTTGTATGATGACCCCAGATGCTTCAGAACAGCACCAATCACCTCTCTAGGAGAATCGACCATTGAAATCCTCCCTGCAAGCTCGGGCCTCCACAAATCCTCCCAATCCTACAAGTAAAAATCAATATGCTTAACACCTACCAGGTTTACCACAGCAAAGATAGTCAGCATCAATAAGTACAAGCAAAAAGTATGTCTCAGCAGTCAGTACTATGCTTCACATTTTCATTTTGCCTAGGAAAAAGGAAGCGTATAAACATGCTGTCGTAAGTTTAGGCTAATATTGCATATTTTCTCAAGAAAATTGTTCACCTGTATTGGCTTCAGATTATGTCTTTTGAACTTGTTTTTCTTGTAAGCAATGACCATGGTGCCCCATCTGTATGGAACTCCCCATATTGTACCATTAGGATCTGCTTCTCCATTCTGGTTCCTGCGCAAATGAACCTGATAGACTATAATGAAAATGCAAAGCACATAGAGGAACATTTTCACAGCCAATTTATAAATGCTATGCTACAAAAAGTGACTGGTGACTGACAAAACCCAAGACTAAGAAAATGTGCATGATTGAAGCAACTAATGAGCGATAGACTACTTTATTACTCCCCCCATCTCCATTATAAGTTCCTTTTGCATTCCCTTTCAAAATAAAAGCAATTCAACAACCTCTAGACACTTTGGTATTTTTTGTTTCTTTTATGTCATTCCCCTAGCAAAACAAACACAATCAGATCAAGAAATGAGCCATCTTTTCCAATCTCTCCCTATGCCTATGTCTTTGTGTTGTCCTACTCCTAGCTACCTCCCAATGTTTGCACACTAAAAACTCAACAGCTAACACCATTTAGCATGCCTACTGCACATAAGAGCTGAAGAGCATAAGGCTAAGTGTCAGTCAATGGTCGAGGATTCTAATTCTTGAGAACAATTCTAAAATGACTTATATAACTTATAAGCAGAATTGATGGATCATTACTCATATAAAATTAACAATATGCCAGCATCCAGTAGAGAATAGAAACCTGCACAGGTCATAGTTTTCTCATGATGGACTGCATTTCTTACAAGTTTATATAATCTAATCGCCTACCCCAACTTGCTTGGGACTAAAAGGCTTTGTTGTTGTTGTTGTTATATAATCTAATCAAATTCAACAAGTAAATTATTTACCAAGGCAATGCAAGATCACAAACTTGTGCCTAAGTATAAATAAGTGATAAGCATTGTCAAGGAAAAGTAAAGGTTTCACTACTCACCTTCCATCTGTCACTCAGGCAACGAAACCAATCCTGTTCTTCAGCATTCTTGACAGGCTCTAGAAATCCCTTACGGATGGCATAGCCAAGCCAGGAGTCACCAAGGGAAATCACATCAGCTGCCATTGCCGACTTCGGCTGAACTTGACCCTTGTCCATACATTGTGACATCTCAGAGAAGATCCCATCAAGATTAGCACGGAGCTCGGGACTGAATTTGAGCCGCTTCCCCTGAGCTTCAACAAAATCCTACAAACACAAAAAGAACATCACACTAAATTTCACACCATCCACCTTTCATTTTTCTTTTAATTCAAATAATTCCAGGGATCAGCGTCCCTGCCCATACACCATTCATGCTTCCATGCTCACATAAATTTATGCAATCATGCTATGTCATGGTTTAACTACTAATAATAATCTGACCAATGGGGATGCTTTATGGTGGATGAGGACAACCAGACCTTAATCCAAGATGGAGGGAAGGAGCCGCGGAGCGCGACGACTCGGAGGGGCACCGAGAGCGCGTAGGTCTTGGTCTTCCACTTCTGCAGCGCAGCCTCCCACTCCTTGTCCTCCTCCTCCTGCGTCGCCTCAACCACCGCAGCGGCCCCCGGTGGGGGAGGGAGCGCGAGGACTCGGGCACGGTTGGGGAAGAGAAAAAGGAGCGAGCACACGGTCAGCTGGAGCATCAGCGCCGCCACCGCGTTCGGCACCCGCTCCCAGCCGCTACGGCCAGGTGCGTCGCCCTGGCTGCCCGATGGACGCCTCGAAAGCACTGCAGCGAGCTGCTTCGGCTTGCGACGGTGTACGCGGAGTCGGAGGCGGGAGGTGGGCAGGTAGTGGGTAGGGTGGTTGGGGATGAGGCCGGCGAGGCGAGGGTGGTGGGGCTGGGCGAGGAGGAGATGGAGCGGCTGGCCCTCCATTGCCGCTGCGGTGCTGCCCGGTTCCCTCTCGGAGTCCGTCGCCGTCCGGGCAGTGCCCTTCTGCGGCCGATGGGCTTATCCAGTTGTTCACTTGTTCCCGCACAAGGACGGTTGCCACCTGAAAGCATTTTTGCTCAAACATGTGAATATATGTGATTAATCTCAAGATCTATCCGACTGTACATAAACAGATAAACTTATCTTTGAGCAAATATATTACATGATTTTTTTTCTTTAAGGCCACATGAACCTTTTTTTTAAAAAAAATGACACGAACTTATTTTTGAAGCAGATTTATCTTTGAGCAAATATATTACATGAACTTTTTTTTTGAGGCCACATGAACTTATTTTTGAACAAGCAGATTGCATGAACTTCTGTCCATTGCTGACAGAGAGCCCAATTATCTCTCAAGCATATTAGCATTGATCTGTAGACTACGTGGTAGTATGATACTTACAACCACAGTCAAACATAAAATTAGCTTTACTCCAAATAACTGGAAAAGGAGCCCTAGGAACCTAATACAAATGCTGCAAGAAAATTTTTTCTTTGAACAGTCATATGTCAACATCGCTACAAAGAATTGATAAAACAAGGTGAGAAAACAATGTCCACTACTGCAGCTAATACCCTGACGAAATGAAGAGCAAGCTTATCCTGCTAGCTATAGATCTTCCTGTAGGAGTTTGTTCAACAGAGTGGTCAGGAGCGCATCCCTTTTCTCAGCTCGTGCTTCTTCTCTCATCCTTCTTTGCTCCTCCCGTTCCATCCACGAGTGTTCCAGCAACAACCTCTCCTGCTCCAGCTTCTGCATTGTCTGCCGCCATTGTTGTTCGAAAACAACCCGCTCCTGGGCACGTCTCTCCATCATCTCCCGCCACCGGACATCAATGTGCTGTTGCTGCACCAGGAAATCCTGCAGCAGTTCATGGATGCTTGAAATTCCTGCTCTTGACTTCTCAGACATTCTTTGATATTGCTGTTTCTTGTCATCAGCTTTCCTCTTTCTGCTGTGCATCGGCTTCTCATCATCACTTTCTTCACCACCATCATCCTCGTCATCAGACTCCCCAGATGACCGGTCACCACCAGGTCGCTTCAGTTTTCTTTTGACAGAAGTTCCAGATTCAGACTCAAGGAGTTGCCGCTGCATATTTCTAGCACGCTCTGTGAAGACGGCATGCAGCTCTTCAAAGAAGGGACAGTGCCTACCATTTTCTGGATCAGAAGTTTCTTTCCCCTGATGAAATGAAAGGATGCATAAAATTATGAGCTCATGCCTATAATAAACTAAAGAATGAAGGTACTAACGAATCATTGAAATCACAAAGCAAACAAGAAGGTGGACAGACCACAAGACAAAGATGGACCAACTATGTGTACAAACAATAAACAATCAGCCAGTCCCTGTAAGTAGGAACTGGGTTTTCTTAAGCATAAAAGAAAAACTTCTAATACAAAGCTTGAAATTGGACCCACCGCCCAACCGAACCAACAGCAGAGTCAATCTGAACCTAACATGGAACTTCCAATTTTTCATCCCCTCCTGATGAAAAAAATATAATTGTCTATTTCCTGACATCCTCGTTGAGACAAAATACAAAGTCTTTGATAACTATGCCAGCAGAAGACAAATAACACATGACTACTGTGGTCTGCAGGAACATCACCAATAATGCACAGGTTTTGCGCATTTTCCTCTCAATAAACCTAATCAGCGCATTCATGCTCTCACGCACCTAACAGGTAGTATCATAATTTTAACACCCCTCCTTTTTGCCAGCTATAATTTTTCCTTTAATTGTTTGGATCGTTAAAATGTCACAATCTGAGCCAGTTCAAGTGCAATTTCTCAGACAAATTAACAAATGTGAAGAAAGCCTTCTTTAGTGTTCACAATAACTCCATGCTCTCAAAAAGTGAAAACTTAAACTTTAACTGAACCACCAATTCTGGATGATACCCTTGAGATTCCACATTGACTTTTCATGCATCATAGACTCATAGTCAACAAAGATAATGATATATGGATTCCCCTTTATATCAGTACTAGTAATAATTCACTGTCCTAAAATATCTGTTTAGTTATCCTAGCTTCTTAAAAACATTTGTGCCATGTTTTTATTTCAGAAGAAAACGAAGTGGAACACACCTTTTTCATGCCAAAAATATATAAAATATAGTAACAAAATCAAGCCTTGCATCTATGCGAATTTTGTGAAGAAAACTTGAAAACAGAAACGACAATTGGACTAAGAAAGTTTTAGAAATCCCCTGTGCTGTAAATTAATTAGTACAAGATAAAAAATATATTATCTATAGATCTTAGTATTACTAGGTATCCATCTACTTCAAAATGTGTAATTGAAAACATCACGTTCCATCATGTGTAGCACAAATGTACAATGCAAGGATAAAGTCTGCAAAATCAGTTGTCTATAGCTACCATGAACATATAGAGGAAAGACACTCAACCTCGAATTGGAAGAAATGAACAATTTCTAATCAGCAACAACGGAAGGCAGCAGAGTTTCACGATTGAATAATCCCTTCTTTTTGTAACAAAAGGCAGGGGCTTGTACATTCATTCAAATTAGAAGGAATATGCGAACAACATTGCCTCGAACCTCATTTCATTCAACACAAAGATTCTTCAATATCCTTTACTTATGGAAATGGTTGCACAAATAATGCAGCAAATGTGAACATGGGGGGTTGTGGACATACTCCTAACAATCCAAAATGGAGATATCTAGATAGAGGAGCAATTTGGGGACGCTAAGCTAAGATGAAGTCACAGGCCAGCAATGCATATCATTTTGCCATCAACGCTAGTACGGTACAGCAGAGCATCGATGGCTGGTGGTCCAGAACAGACCAGTCAATCTAGAGTTACGGAGAATAGGCTAGAAAGTTATCTGGAGAAACCGGGAATAAGGATTGTGTTACCTTGTAGCGGTTGACTAGGTTCTTCCACTTGCACTTGCACTGCTCGGCGGTTCGTCGGTAGCCCCGCTCCCGGAGCCGCGCGGCGACGGCCTCCCACATCGTCTTGGCGCTGCGGCGCGCCGCGACGGTCTCCCGCTCCATCTCCCCGCGCGCCACGATCAGCTCCCGCGTCTCCTGCGCGCCCCACTGCGGCACCCTCTCGTCCCTTCCTCCCGCTCCCGCGCCGCCCGCCTCCATCATCTCGCCGCCCCTCCTGCCCTCGTCTCCTCAGCGCGACTTGCCCAACGGCAGCAATCCCTAACGACAGGCTGTAAACCGCGGCGAGGCAGAGGCAGCGGCAGCGGCAGCGGCAGGGGACTGCAGGCTACCCCGCTTTCTTGCCTCGATTTGCTTGCTCGCCTCGCTTTTCTTCTTACTTCTCGCCGCTGCCTGCCTCTGTCTGCCATTACTTTTCTGTCCATTCACACTGCTCGGTCTCAGAGAACGGGGCCTGCCGCGTTCGCTTTGTTTAGCCTAAATTCTTCTCAAATTTTACTATGCAAAAAGAAGATTCTCTATCACATTAAAATGCCGGTAAATGCATGAAGTACTAAATGTAGATGAAATCAAAAACTAATTGCACAGTTTTATTGTACTTTACGAGACGAACATTTTGAATCTAATTAATCAATTTTTAGACATTTTTTTGCACTAAAAAACAAAAGTTACTAAAAACAAAGCCACAGTGCCCGAATCGGTGCCCCGAATTTGGGAAGTGAACACGGCCTAGCTGTCTCCCTGCACCTGCATCCATTTCGATTTCTTTTCTACTTCTTTATTTTCAAGGGAAAAAAGGGAAAATTGGCGTTGTTCATTAATACAAGTGGGCTTTTAGCTGGACTGAACTGGTCCGTACCGGGCGCCCTGCCGCTCACCCACTTGCTTCACCAAGAGCAGAAGACGAGATAATAATATTCCCTTCCCTGTCAAAACAAACAATCCAGTGCGCTAATGCGCTCCCAAGAAACAACAATTCTGGGCCCAGATCACCAGCAGCTGTTGGAAGATCATCCATGGACAATAGGTACAAATTTGCACGACAGCAAGAGCTGAAATTTTATCGGTTTCAAAAAAGAAAGAGCTGAAATCTTATTCAAGACAATATGGGATGGACAATACAAATTGGTTCTTACATCAGACTAGGGCAGCTTCCTACTGTACCCACCCTGCTGGATGAAGCTGGTCATCACGCGGTGGCTTCTGTAGAGAGGCACATGGCGCTTTCTACAGGCTGGGGAAGTTGGAGCTTCCACTCCAAGGTCATGGCAATGTTTATAGCCTTCAGCTGACCAGCAAGTTTCACGTTTTCACCTCAAAATGCCAAGACTGAAGCACCGTTCTTCAGACCAAATGAGAGCAACTGAAACACCGTTCTTGACAGTCACATGAGTTATTGCAGGAGAGCTTTCTACCCGGGAACAGTTAGCTGCTTCAAGTGCAAGAGAAACAAAGTTGCCGACGGCTCATCACTTCCCAAAAAATAGCTCCTTCAAAGAAGTCAAGGGCGAGCTGTTGCCATAGGCAATGGTATCTCTCCATAGAGTAAATCCTAGCAAGTAACAAAAAAAGTGACATGTAAAGGCAGAAAGACAATCTAGCACACTTGCAGCGCAACAAAAATTTTCAGTTCTGTATTAGTTCTGAAACGTTGTGCTCTTCACAAAAATGCTGCAACTCTGAAATGCTTGTGCTCTTCACAAAATTGCCAAAATGAAATGTTACTGCTAAAGACATTTATATTCGGAAAGAAACAAACTAGATATTGCAAAGAGAGAAGACCTAGCCATAGAAGCAGACCAGCTGATGTTGCAAAGTAAAATTCTCGGCTGATGCTATTAAAGCTGGAACAAAAAAAAAGGGGGGGTTAATTGTCTTGTATGAGTCATACAGGATAAATACAAAAGTAAGGGATAGCACAGCTATGAGAAATACATTACCAGTACATGCATGTCAGGTTACCCCAACCCTGTAGGACGCATGCCCAAGCAGAACCAGTGAACCTAGATTCATGAAAATAACTATGATTAAGGGACGACAGGAATAATACAGCAGATAAAAATGACATTGGTTTGACTATATTATTGAGTATGAATAAATACATCTTTTTATTATGCAACAAAAATAAATTCAAACTTCCATGAAAGTAAGGTATTCAATCAGCCTCAGTTTATGAAATAATGGGCATCTTATTCTGTTTGTCATCAGGGACGAAGCCAGAAAAAAATTTAGGGGGGGCTAAACAAAAGTGCTACAGTGACTTAACTCTACTTTAATCCCTCGTAATAGAAAAAGTATAATAGCTTGAAGTAGTCTTATATTTAAAACATCAATTAACAATGAAATTCACAAAATACATCTAAAAAATAAATGTCTTAGCCCACCCTACCTTATACATCTGCGTCTAAAATTGGAAGAAGAGCACTAGAAGTTCCACTAGCTTAGCAGCAGTAGGGGGGGCTGGAGCCCCCCCAGCCCCCCCGCTGGCTTCGTCCATGTTTGTCATGCCCTTTCATGATTAGTTAATGAACATGATTTAAAAGGAGGTTTCCTGTAAAGCTTCATGCACGGAAATGCCTAGAGAAGTGATATTTTCCTATAATCCCATCCCATCTACAATAGGCATTTCCAGTAGGAGTTAGATACTTCCCATCATGATTTCTCGAACAGTTGGTCTTCAATCACAAAAAGGAATCAGGCAAGATGGAATAAAAAAATCCAATACCACATCAAATCGCGGATGAATACAGCACGAGGAAGCATAAGTCCATTTCCAAGCATTGCAAGCAACATGCTGAAAGCTGACAACCCTTTGATGTTGCTTGGGTTAAGGTAATTTGTCCACTGCAGAACCCAACAAACAAATTGCATTTTAGTGCATCAGCATTAGGTGATCATCAGTTTCCACTGATACAAGTGTGAAAGCTTGAATACCATTTGTGCCACTGGCATCCACATGAAGAGAAGTGTGGCTGTCCAACCAGACAATGACCCAACAAATTTGACCCCTGCATCGGAAAGCTTGCCCATCCTTGCCTGAAACCAAAAGGGAAAAAGTAATCAAGAGCTAACATAAGCTAGTGGGCATTAAATGAATGAACCATGCGATGTGAATACAACCTACTTTTAGTGCTCGATTGATAAGTTGGTAAGTATGCCCTAAAATGGAAATATATCAGCACAAATGGAAAAGATAAAGTAGACTTTCCATGTTTCATGTTCTCATATCAATAATTTCTTGCATGTCTTACTGAACCAGTTCTCTTACAAGCAACCAAAGCTACTTATAGTGTGCAGACTGAAAGTACATCCTATGTATAATCAAATGAGGGTTCATAAAGAAAAACACTATGTATAATTAAATCCAACTAAACATGAACTTAAACCTCCCAAGCACTTAAAATAAGAATAACATCCTATTACGGAACTGGACTTCATTATTGCTCACACAATTACTTAGAACAATGTCCCTCCTAATACGTAGGCTGCTTTAAAACCTGACATCAAGCATGGTCAACTAATTTGGTACAATGCAAATGATAAAAGGTTGCCTCAGTCACCTCTGAGTCATATAGACAATACATTTTTTAGCTTTCCAGTTTTACTTGAGGCATTCAGGTGATACCAGAGTTAATAAACAGAAATTGCTTAATGCAAGATAATATAATGCGCAGTACCATCGCAACAGCTGCAACAGCCAAAGAACCACAGATTATGCCAGGCAGTACGCTATTGGGGATGAAGGGAACAAATGTTGACCACATGACCTGCATTTCAAATGACCGAACAGAGATATCCAGAAGATAGAGAATCAAATGACATCAGCTGATCAGCACTGTACAAAACAGCAGAAGGAGCTGAATTTGTAAGATGGCAAAGCAAAAACAGTCATTTTCACCTGAGGGAGCACGGCAAGGCCGCCTACTGTGATGAAATCCTCCCACAGCAGCCAGAGGGTTCCAGGGAGCCAGCCAACGTAATTGAGGAAGTTCAGGATGAGCCCTGCGGCCACGACGACTGAAGTGGCCACGAACTGCGGCACCGGCATGGATTCCGCCATGGCCAGCTGCACGAGGACCGCATAGGTGGAGATGACGCCAAGAGTCTGCACGATGACCGCCTCCGTCTCCGTCTTCTTGGCGAAATAGGAGAGGAGCGAGAGGTTGCCCAGCAGCCCAGTGAGCATTCCCTGAAGCGTGCGATCAAATCCGTCAAAACGAGCGTCACAGCAGACACAGAGGAGGTGGAATCTGAGACGCGAATTGGGGGCCGTACGAGCCACGGCACGGCGAAGAGCGCGGTCTTGTTGCCGGCGAGGAGGTTGCGGGCGTTGAGGACGATCTGCGGGAGCTGGAGCAGGAGGAAGGGGATGTTGGCCGCGCCGGCGAACTTGGCTGTCACGGAGTCCCACTCCTGGTACTTCTTCGGGTCCTGCGCGGCAACCCAAGCCAAGCCAAGCAGTCCGAGGCAAGGCAATCGATCAATCAATCAATCACGCGACATCCCACCGCCAATGCCGGGAGAGAAGAGAGGCCGAAGGTACCTTGAGGACCGGCTTGGAGGCGGTGGTCGCGGCGGCTGGGGGTGGGCCATGCCGGCGCCGCTGGTGGAGGAGGAGCGCGTGCTGGTGGTACGACGCGGGCGCCTTGGACGCGAGGGGTTTTAGGAGGAGGAGGAGGGCGCGGGGCGCGGCCGCGTTGGGGGAGACTCCGGCGAGAGCGCGGCGGGAGAGGGCCGGGGACGCCGGGCGGAGCGGGAGGCGGAGGCTGGGCACCGACGGCGACGACATGGCCGGTGGCTGAGGGATGATGTGGGTGGTGGATCGGTGGGGGCGGCGAGACGCTTCACGAATGAGTTAGCGAGCGAGTGAAGTAGTGGTGGGATGTGAGGACGGGAAAGGCGCGGCGGACACGCGCGCGCTCGGGATCCGATGGACCCGGGACACACGCCCCGCCCGCGGTGGGGGGGTGCTGTCGCCGTGCCGTTACGTGCCCGTCTGTCCGTTCCAAGTGGAGGTGGTGGGCTCCCCTTTCTCTCGCCTCGGTTTGTGGAACCGGTCGTGGGCCGAGCCGGATTTCTCGATATCGTGTTGAGAGGCCTGCCTTGCGCTTTTGTTTAGGTTGGTCGACCGTGGCCCATTACTTGTGAGTCTGCGACGTTTCTCTCGGCCTCGGGCCAGTAGTGTGTTGGCGTGGCGGGTCCATGGGCCCGCCACAGCACATGGAGACGGACAAAGGTCGCCGCGGCACCGCGTGGAATCAGGGACTCAGGAGAAGGGACGTCTACTGCTCGTCACCGACATGTGCACTTGGATCACAGCGCCTCTGGCCCTCTGCTAAAGCACGTCCCAGCCTTCATCTTCATGTCGTCGTGTGCCTGCCTGTGATTTGTGATTACATACACCTTTTCAGTTTTCATTCACCTCTTTTGTTTTCCCCCGGGCATTGCGTGCGAATTGGACCATGTTGTCTGAGCCGCTCAAAGTGTTTCATATGGTACTTGGCAGTTGGCACTTGGAACTGCTCAAACGCATCACAGACTCCCAGTCTTCCTCTTGATGGCCACTGTACTGTACATGCCGTCACTTGCGATTGCCATTTGTGCTGGCGCCTTCTTGCCTCCTTGTTTTACCCGGCATTGCATTTGAATTGGACTGTGTTGCCTCAAGCCCTCTACCGCCGCTCAAAGTGTCTTGTCACGTCAGAGTCAGACCGGAGATGACCACGGGTATTGTGGTGGGCAGTGGGCACAAGCACAAACCTCAGCCCTCAGGTAAGCAGAGCTAAGCATGCTTGGTCGGTGAAGAGGACAAAGTGTTTGGATGCTACCTCGCCACGCGACACAAGGGAGCAGCTGGCTCTTCACGTGTGCACACACCTCACCTTTTCCCTCTAAATCGGCTTCACTCATCCCCTCTACACTCTCCGGATGCCAACCATTACTGTCGCAGAATCTCATCTGACGAGTATGTACGAGGAGATGCTATACGTACTGCAGTGGTTCACCGCTCGCTCACTGCCAGCCACAGTTCTGCATTGCTCGAGTGCATGATCGGATCCTCCAGTGATCTGATTCTGATGCTCAAAGAATCCTTTCCCTTTGCAGGTAGGTGGATCGATAGCTGGGAGGCATTAAAGCGGACGATGACGCGTTGCTGCAATCTTGCAGATTGCTACTACTGCAGCAGGGCAGCAGCGCTTCTTTAAGAGCCATCCATCCACATACTATACCTTGCTTGATGCCAAGCCACCGGCATTGGAGTGTCCTCCGCTCCCCTTCCTCGGTTCGGTTCCTTCCTCCCTCGTCCAGTCATCTGCTGCTATTTATGCCACTCCCAGCCGCGGTGGGAACGGCCAGTGTCAGCGTCTCACCCTGAGGCCGCGCAGAGCCACTGCTTGCGCTCTCTCGCACCAGCTCTTCCACCTCCACCCTGCACTGGCCGCTCCTTCCCTTCCGCGTCTTGGAGCGTGAGATCTTGCCTCGCGGAATGGCGGTGTCCCGGGCATGGCTGGCCCGTGCGACGGCGGCGGCGGTGCTGGGTTTCGTACTGGTGGTGGCGTCAGCTGAGGCGGCATCGGGGGACGTGGAGATGGTGTTCCTCAAGGCCAGTGACGGAGCCAGAAAAAAAATTTAGGTGGGGCGAATTCTAACGACAAACTGAATCAAAAATCAGATGGACAAAATCACACTGCATTCACCTATTACGATCACACAAATCTGACAAAAAAAAACCTACAATCACACAGATTAATGAAATATGGCAAAAAAAAAAGGATAAGTAGCACAAGATGTCATTCTCTCCTCTATCCATCACCGCTCTGCCGCTACGGTTTGCTGCCTCGCTACCCGGCGCCCGCGGTCGGCTGCTCTTGCTCGCAACTCCTGGCCCTGGCCGGCTGCCGGAGGGCCGCTCCTGCCTCTTGCTCGCGTAGTCGTGTGGACGGCTATCCGGCCGCGGCCGCGGCCACTGCGATCTGCGACACCGCTGCTGCTCCTGCCCGCTGCCGCTATGTACCCGCTGTTGCTCCTTGCGCTGGGCCGCTCGAGGCTTCAGCGGGCCTTGGTAGTTGCCACAATGCCGGGCGCCAGCAAGGGAGCTGGGAAGCTGCCGATGGAGATTGGAGATTTTAGTGGGCATCAGTCGGACAAACGGTTGGGCCTTCACGTGGGCTCTTGACCTGCTGCTGGGCTAGTGGGTTGAACCAATAAACAATTGAACATGCCAGCCGCTCTCTCATTGAGTCGTCGCAGTCTCACCGAGGGTCGCCGACGCTCGGCAGCCTGAGACGGGAGGCCAGAGATAAGGAAGAAGTGGGGGTCCCGGGGTCTGGTGCGAGCGTGCAGGTAGCTGGGGCGGCCGCCCCACCCCGCCGCTAGGGTGCCTCCGTCAGTGCTCAAGGCCGCGGTGGCCAAAGGTGCAGGTGCGTGCTCTGCGCAATGCGCTGCAGCTTCATCTCCATCGGCTAGCATGGGCAAATCAATGTCACTCATCCTTGGTTCTTGTGAGCCGTAGTTGGTTTTTCCTTTTCCTTTTTCTTTTTACCTCTCTACCTGATTCGCGTTACAGTGTGCTTGGACGGCAGCCCACCGGTTTACCACTTCTCTCCCGGCTCTGGTTCTGGCGCCGATAACTGGGTGGTTCACATGGAGGTATGTATTTGAATTTGACTAAGCTAACGATATTCAAGATTGCATACTGCTGGCAGTCCAACGTTTTCTCTCGAGAAAAATAAATCAACTCAATTTCGTTTCTGTCTTTGGAAGGGAGGAGGGTGGTGCAGGAATCCTGATGAGTGTGCAGTCCGGAAAGGCAACTTCAGGGGCTCCTCCAAATTTATGAGGCCACTCTCGTTTTCAGGGATATTAGGCGGCAGCCAAAAATCCAATCCTGGTATGTCATTTGCCTTTTTTTTTTTCCCTTGCACCGTTCCCCACACTAAGCATCTCCAATAATTTGGTAAAAATAACTTGCCAAATCTTGTGATTTAACAAGTTGCTAAATGTTATGGCAAGTGAAAAAAAGATGCATCTCCAATAGTTTGGTATTCCAACTTGGTAAAATTGAAAAATTAGGCCCATATACTCGTTGACGGGCCTCCTACTCATGCCGCGACGACGCTGTACTCGGTCCCTCGCGTAGTTGAAGGAGTTTCCGCCGCCGGTCGATCCCTAGCGTACGTGAAGGAGTAGCCGCCGCCGGTCCCTAGCATCTCGTGAATTATATACTCAAGTGTAATAGGTCATTTGTTTTTATTCAAGTACCATGAACCATCGCTGATTTGTAATCGGTGATTTGTGTAAGTTTCATCCATACATGTAATTGTACCTGAATAGCTCAAGTACAGATGCATACAATGGTTATGCTGAATATAAAACTAAGGTTTATGTTGAATAAATAAAGCTTCCGATGAACTAAAAAAGCAAAGTAAAGGTACTAGAACCATGGTTTTGCAAGACATAGAAGACATAAACTAAATTGATTTTCCAAGACGCTTAGCGACAATCTCCTTTTGCATCATCTGAAGCCATTCAAGCTGCAGCGTGTCGAGGCCAGCCTTGTTCGCCATCATAATTTTTTTTCCTGTGTTCAGCAAATCTGCTTCAGCTCTTTTTAGTTCCGCATCAGCCCTCTTCTTCTCTAGCTCTAGTGCTTGCTTGTCTACTTCAAGTGAAGCCATGAACCTCTCTTGTTTAGCCTTCTCTTTTTCCTTGTCGGACTCCTCCTTCTTTGCCCACATCTTGTCCAAAGCTTGCACGCAAGCCTCACCACCTCCACGCCTATGATTTTCTTTTACCTTCTTGATCCCATCTGACCTTTTCCTTGGTTCCGTTTCTACAGCTTCAGCATCAGCAGCTACAACTTGCTCATTACTATTGGCTCCTTCATCCCTTGGCCTGGAATTCTTTGCGGCCTTCTTATTCTTCTTGCTTGCTGCTAGTTTCTCCAGCTCGGCAAGTTCTACCATCTTTGCTTTCCACTTGTCCTCCCCCTTCAGTATGTTCTAACAATGATCAAGACCAAAAGATTTCTTGTCCTTGTCTAAACTTGTGTAGAGATTTTTTGCTTCGTTAATCTGTACAAAGATGTTGTCAATGTTAATACATTTATAAATAAAAAATTTCAATTACAACAATGAACACATATGTCATACCTTATCTTCGATAGTTGTCCCACTTTGATTCCTACGTTTAATGGCCTCATAGCATGAACAAAACTTGTTCACTTGCAACTGAATAGTCAGCCACCTATGCATGATCGAATTCTTTGTACGAACAGCTCCTGATTTATTGTGTTCCTCATAGAAAACATGAACTCTTCCCAAAATGTGGTACGTGTTTGATTAGCCCTATTAATGGGATCTTTGCTGACATTCAACCAAGCCGAGCAAATTACTTCGTAGTACTGCCAACAAAATTTTTTTTGACCTCCTAGTTCCCTTTGTACTGCGGATCGCAGACCACACAAGAGGATCGCGGAGAACAGATGCAGTACAGATCGAATTGTGCACCGTACCTGGACCCTTGTTGCCTCCTGCCGACGCGACGAAGAGAAACGGCGCTGCCGCGTGACTCGCGCGAAGACGAAGACCGACGGCGGTGGCGTCGCGGTGATGAAAAACGAGGAAACCGCGACGACTACTTGATATATACTGCGGGGTTTTCATCGCGCGCGCAAGGGAGAAACGCGGGAAGATGGACGCGCGCGCGGGAGGGGAGGGGATCACACGGGACAGGCGAGGGCGACGGAAAATTTCGCGAATGGCAAGTCTTCTCCAACTGCGCAAACATGGGAGTGCGAGGCTGGGGGATAGCAAGTTGCCAGGGATAGCAAGTTCGTTTGAGGAACTGTTGGAAGGTGGTTTTTGTGGTTTTGCCAAATAAATTAGAATAGCAAGTTGATTTACCAAACTACTGGAGATGCTCTAAGGCTGTGTTTAGTTCCCCATGTAATGCAAAATGTAAAATATCAACTACTTTGGAATAATGAAATGCAAAATGTCAAAATTTTCATGGATGTGTTTAGTTCCATCTAAAATGCTAAATTTTTCATGAGGTGGATGAGAGCTTTTTGGCTTTTTTTTTGTCTCTTGAGGCCAAAATCCAAAATGGAGAATAGATACATTTTTGTCAAAAATTTTGTATGGTGTTTAGTTTCATTTTGCAAAATGATAAACCAAAACCTAAATTTTTTTGGGTGAAATGGGAAACTAAACACACACTTATAGATCATCGAGGAAAAAAGTGTGGTGACTTACGTTAAAAAAAGTGCAGTGACATTCACATTTGAAAAAGGGTAAATGTAGAGGGTGTTCTCTAAATTTGTCTTTTTCTGCTACAAGTGTCTATTAGCAAGAATGCCATCTCTGATGGTCCTTAAAACTCAAGACAAGTACCAGTGTAAATTTGACTAAGTGTGGCATTTGCTTACATGCGCATAGCACTCCTGAAAGCTGATGTTGTGATATGTTGTAGCAGTACATACATAATGTAGCAATTGCTTCTGTTGCCTGCAGATTTCTACAACTGGAATAGAGTAAAGATCAGATACTGTGATGGTTCATCATTTACTGGTGACGTTGAGACTGTGGACACTGTATGTTTTGAACTTATATTGTACGATCAGTTCTTCAGAAACAAAAAAATTAGATTAATACCGTGTTTTCAATTTAGGCGAAAAATCTCCATTACAGAGGGTTCAGAGTTTGGCATGCCATCATCGATGATCTACTTACTGTGAGGGGAATGAACAAGGCAAAAAACGTATGTTCAGTGCACATAACTAGCCTTCTGTTGCAATTATTCAAAAGAAAAGAAAAATATGGTTATGGATGCTTGGTTTTTAATTCAGTTTCCACAACAGTGGGGGTTAAATTTTATATCCATGAAATGTAGAAAATTGGCATCATAATGTTTAGTCATCAAACAAATCGAAAAGTTTGTTCCAACTACTAGGAACATAAACTGAACCTACACAAACTACTGTCACATTTAATTTTCATCCTGTTAGATGTCCTTCACTTCCTGAATAATGCTTGTGATCCTAGAAATATGACCTATTGCATCACACGTATTACAGGCTCTTCTGTCTGGATGTTCAGCCGGAGGTCTAGCAGCAATACTACATTGTGACAGATTCCGTGATCTGTTTCCAGCGACAACAAAGGTCAAGTGTTTTTCTGATGCTGGATATTTTTTCGATGGGTAAGTTCTGCACTCTCAAATTGTTGGCAAACTTTCAGTATACATCCTGCTAGGTACCATGTTTTGTTTTCTCTTGGTTGTTTTATACTACCTTATTTCCATCTACAGAGTCAGTCTAACATATCAATATACAAACAAAGCTTTTTCAGTAGAACTGAGAACCATATTTTGTCATTGCAGGAAGGACATCTCTGGGAACTATTACGCCAGGTCAATCTATAAGAACGTTGTGAATCTACATGTACGTTTCTTTCTGATGATGCAATGGTTGTGATTAAAATAATCTAATGTTTAAACTTGCAACTACCAATGTTCTTAATTCAGAATGTCCAAAGAGAATTAATAGAAGGCAAAAAAATTTCATCATCGGTTCTTTAATAAAGGTTTGAAGACTAATAATTTTCCAATATCTTTCAGGGATCAGCCAAAAATTTACCAGCTTCATGTACCTCAAAGCAATCACCTGAGCTGGTCAGTTTTGTTCACTTACCTCATATGGTATGAAGCATGGCATTCAAACTAACTTTCAAAACAAACGCCGCAGTGTATGTTCCCACAGTATGTAGTCCCGACAATGCGCACACCGTTGTTCATACTTAATGCAGCCTATGATTCGTGGCAGGTAATTTTCATATCTTCCACATTGCAAACTGTTTAAGATAAATTGTGTCAACTAATCTTAGCATAATGAAAAAAATAACAAGTTTGTGCCTGCATTGCCTACAGGTCAAGAACGTCCTAGCACCTAGTCCAGCTGATCCGAAGAAGACTTGGGCCCAATGCAAACTTGATATCAAGAGTTGCTCCCCCAGCCAACTCACAACCTTGCAAAGTTAGTACTTTCGCAATTTGCATTCTCTATTTTAGCTGAGCAGGGCATAGCTCTCCTAAACAAGCCCTCAGTAACATTGCCTATCTGATTCGTTTGATTCTTTTGGCACAGATTTCAGGACAGACTTTCTGGCAGCGCTTCCTACAACTCCATCTGTAGGCATGTTCATCGACTCATGCAATGCTCACTGCCAATCAGGATCCCAAGATACATGGCTAGCCGATGGTTCTCCCACGGTTAATAAGACGGTAAGTTTAATCCTGCATGGCTGCATCAGTTATGAGAGAATCGAGATACTGAATGGTTTATCTTGTTCTTCAAATTTCTAGTAGTCGTGGACAGATTCAGAAATCAGAAAAAAAAATTGAAACTTGTTCTGCTGTTCAGAATTGAAGAGTGATGTGTTTCTCTTTCTGCAGCAAATTGGCAAGGCAGTGGGGGACTGGTACTACGATAGGGAGGTCTCTCGGCAGATTGATTGCCCGTATCCCTGCAACCCAACTTGCAAGAACCGTGAGGATGACTGAGCAGCTGTATAAGTAGTTCAGTCAAATATGTTGTGTTATTAAAGTGAAAACAATGAGGGATCACACCTCGCCCGTAGTTGTAGATGATGAATTATAAACACATATGAGCGTGAGCTCAAAGTTGATCAATCATCCTCTATTGAGGAATGAGGAAAATAATGAGAAACAGGTGTGCATCAAAGCGAGCTTTTCTCGGGTCGCTGCTCAGCCTGCTCTGCGCCTCTGCCGGCCAAGCGGCCGGCGGCGCAGCAGCAGCTGCGGAAGAAGTATCTCCACCTGGTGGTGAACGACCGGGACAGGGGTTACAGCATCTACAGGGCGGGCGAGGACGGCTTCAGCGACGCCAACGCCAACGCCGACGCCGACCCGGACGTGCCACGGCCTGTCGCGTCCCTGCTTGTCCGCATCGTGGCACAGCATGCTTATTCGCGGTCCTTCGCCGCCCACGGCACCAAGATCTTGGCGATGTACCCCGCAGAATCCAGTCCCGGCATTCCCGCGTTCGACACCGAGGCACTGGCGATGACGGTATGCCCGTCCCCGATGAGCCGTGGGGACTGTGGCACTAAACATCCGTACGCCTCCGCTGGCGGCAGGCTCTGGGCGTTCGTCTACCCTTTCCTAGAGGTGCTCGGGCCAGAGCCACCAGCCACAGAGGAGTCGTGGTCGTGGGCCAGCGTCAGGTCGATGCCGCCATTTGACTCCTCGTGTCGGTAGCTATTCGGTGCACTCGGACGGGCGTACCATCTTTGTGTCTGTCAGATGTTACAAGCTCAACCTTGGTTTGATCCTGCCCAATCATGGTGACCTTAGCAGTTCACCTTTGACGTGGAGAGCCTTGAGTGGACCCACGTCGGCGACTGGATCTTGCCGTTCAGAGGCCAAGCGTACTATGGCCACGAGCTGGACGCCTGGGTTGGGCTATGTATCCACAAGGAAGGCGCCGTGCATGTGTGCTCCTCCGACGTCCCACCCGCAACTGGGTGCGCGACCATGTTAGTCTGGAAGCTTAGCGTGGAAGTGTACTTTGACAAGAGCTCGGAGAGGCATCTGGGTGCCACGTTGGTGTACATGCCTACATGGACAATAGCAGGTTCTACTTAATAGAGTCCGGATGGCCAAGGATGACGACTTCTACCCGCGCCTCCGCGTGGTGAAGATGACCTCCTTCCGGCTCAAGTACGGCAAGGAGGGTGAGCTGCGGGTTGCCGGACGTTGCACCTATCACCTATGCATCCATGGACTACCAAATCCCTCATGAACATGTTGATCGGTCCCTAGATCCTGTAGCCGTCTGGCTGTAGCGAGACCTTGTCTTGATGGATTTGGAAATTCTTCCAAAGTGCTAAGTACTCGTTGCTAGGTTCTGGGTTGTGAAGTAGGGGAAATTTAAATTTTTGTCATCCGCGCTAGGAGAGGAACGGAAGGGTGTTTGGCAGACCTGCTTCAAACGTGCTCGCCGTCACAAGCATGTATCGTCGATTGCATGCAAATCTCTGTGTGTCCGTGCGGATTGCGGAGGCTGCTTTTGGCGAAGAAGAGCGACAGGAGTGTCCGCACCACGGGGTGCGTGGCGTGCGTGCCCCTGGTGTCCGGCGACGGAAGTGGCCAGTGGCTTCCTCCGGCTTGTTCCAGAAGGTTCCAGCCTTCCAGGCCGGCGCATTGGCCACGGCAGCGGCCATGGATGTGCATGCATGGGCTGTTATTCTTTAGGATCTCATGGAGTAGATCAGTGGGGTAGAACTTTTGTATTTCGGGTATAAACAACAAGAACCTAGTATGAGGTCTACCGGATCCGAGAGGTAGAGAGAGAGCATTAGGGTGTGTGCAAACCATCCGAAGGAAGAGCAGTGGCGATGGAGCTGGAGCTGGTGCCGGCCATCTCGGTGCAGTGGATCGGCGATGTGGAGATGTGGTGACGGAGTGGAGGCGGAGGTGAGTGGCGGCGCGGTCGGTGACGTTTCCCGTCACTGGCTGCGCCCTTCTCTTAGATCGGGATTAGGGTTTGTTGATGGGGAGTACGGCTCAGGCGAACCTCGTAGGTAGAGCCGCCGGCCCCCACCTGTTTTTATAGCGCAGTGTGACGGGGGCCCACCAACCATTTAGGGTTGGGCGCCCCCGATTAGGGCGCGTGACCAAGGGCCCAAGTGACCGTTGGGCCACTCGGTGGAGAGATCATTCCAACATTCTCTCCCTTGATCTCACCTTTCACTTTAACCTTTAACTTTAACACTTTTTCATTTTACTCGTTCCATCACAGATAAATGCATAGAGCATGTTTCATCGTCACGGTCAATCGCCGATAGATTTGACAGCTACAATGCACGTCTCTGATCCGAAACAGTTACTTTAACTTTTGAGCTCTTTATTATAGTCCAGGAGTTATAGGCTTTCCCTTAAACCCATACCGGCTACATGTTCTCTGAACACGTTGGGTGGTAAGCCTTTTGTAAGCGGATCCGCGAGCATCTTTTCAGTGCTTATATGCTCAAGATTTATAATTTGATCCCGGACTTTATCCTTCACGACATAATACTTTATGTCAATGTGTTTGGCAGCACCACTTGACCTATTGTTGTGAGCGTACTGTACTGCTGGATTATTATCGCAGTATAACTTTAGTGGCTTATGTATGCTGTCGACCATCTTCAAACCGGGTATGAACTTCTTTAGCCAGTTCACCTGCCACGTTGCCTCATAACACGCTACAAACTCGGCATACATTGTGGACGATGTAGTGACGGTTTGTTTTGAACTTTTTCACGAAATTGCTCCTCCTGCGAGAGTGAACACATATCCTGACGTGGATTTTCTATCATCTCCCGCATAATCAGAATCCAAATACCCCACTATCTGGAGAGAATCTGATTTTCTGTACGTCAACATGAGGCCTTTCGTACCTTGCAAATATCGCAAGACTTTCTTTACCAGTTTCCAGTGTTCAATTCCTAGATTACTTTGAAATCTGCCGAGCAACCCGGTAACAAAAGCTAAGTCAGGGCGCATGCACACTTGAGCATATTGTAGGCTTCCGACAGTAGAAGCATATGGAACCACTTTTATTTGATTGGGCTCGTATTGGTTCCTTGGGCATTGAAAATCCCCATATCTGTCGCCCTTGACCATGGGTGCAGGTGAGGCACTACATTTATGCATACTGAATTTCTTTAAAACTTTTTCTATGTATGCCTTTTGTGATAGTCCTAATACCCCTTTACTTCTATCTTGGTGAATCTCTATGCCCAAAACAAAAGACGCTTCACCAAGATCTTTCATATCAAATTTTGAAGAAAAAAACTTATTTGTCTCCAGTAGTAGATGGACATCACTACTAGCAAGTAAGATATCATCTACGTACAGGATTAGGAAGATATACCTTCAATTCTTAAACTTTGCATAAACATAATTATCCTCAACATTTTCTTTAAACCCAAAATTCTTTATTGTTCTGTCAAATTTCAAATACCACTGTCTTGAAGCTTGTTTTAACCCATAAATCGATTTCTTTAAGCGGCATCTCATTCGTTCTTTTCCTTCCACGACAAAACCTTTCGGTTGAGCCATGTAAACATTTTCCTCCAGATCCCCATTCAGGAATGCTGTTTTTACATCCATCTGATGTAACTCTAAATCGTAGTGTGCCACTAATGCCATTATAATTCTGAAGGAATCTTTACATGAGACTGGAGAAAACGTCTTATTGTAATCAATCCCTTCTCTTTGTGTGAAACCTTTTGCCACAAGTCACGCTTTAAACCTTTCAATATTCCCTTGGGAGTCACGTTTTGTCTTATAGACCCATTTACAGCCTACTGTCTTGGCTCCTTTAGGAATATGTTCTAAGTCCCAAACTTTGTTGGTACTCATTGACTTTATTTCATCTTTCATGGCCTCAAGCCACTTGGATGAATTATCGCTTCTCATGGCTTCTTCAAATGAAGTGGGATCACCCTCCATTTGAAATTCTTCAGTGTTATACACCTCATAATCATCAGGTATAGCTGATCTTCTAACTCTTTGGGACCTTCTCGGGGCCTCCACATTTGGCACATCTTCAGTTTGGGGCTGTTGTTGCTCCCCCTCATCTGTGGCATCAGTTTGTATAGGTTCCTGAAGAACAGGTTCCTCATCATTATTTACTGTCACCACAGGAGAACTAACAATAGGTGTTGGCACTACAGTATCTGGCACTGTTGGTGCAACAAGAACAGGTAGTTCAAAGAATGGTTCATGAATCATCAGAGTGGGCACACATACTCGCTTCTCCTCAAAAACAATTTTTCGAGCCACCATGCTCCCCCTCATCATTTCATCCTCTAAGATAACAGCGTGTCTCGTTTCTACAAATTTTGTGTATCTGTCTGAACAGTAGAAACGAAATCCTTTTGACTTTTCAGGGTAGCCAATAAAATGACAGCTAATTGTTTTGGGATCTAGCTTCCCAATATTTGGGTTAAACACTTTTACCTCAGCAGGACTCCCCCACACACGTAAGTGTTTTAGTGAGGGTTCTCTTCCTGTCCACAACTCATATGGTGTTTTGGGCATCGCCTTACTTGGTACTCTATTTAGAATATGAATGGCGGTTTTTAACGCCTCCATCCATAGACTCAATGGCAAGTCAGAGTAACTCATCATACTACGCACCATTGAAGGGTCGAGATGGCGGACTAGAGGGGGGGTGAATAGTCCTTTCTAAAATTAATCGCGTTGGCAAACCGAAACAAATGCGGAATTAAAACTATCGGTCTAGCCAAGACTACACCCCTCTATCTAAGTTCACAAGCACCTCACAAAAGATCCTAATTATGTAACTAAGGTGCTTTCCTTAGCAAGAGCTCTCCTAAACAATTCTAGAGCAAGGTCACACAAACCTATGCACTAGTACTTTAGCAAAGCCGGAGAACTCCTACACAATTCTAGTAAGCAAAAGCACGAAGCCACCTATGCTCACTAGCAATACTCAATAGCAAGGCAACTAATGCCAAACTAGAGAGCGCAAATTACTTAGCTACACAAACTAAGCAATATGACTAACAAGGTTACACAAACCAAATTAGCCACGCAACGGGACTAGCTTGGTGGCAATCAAGTGAACCTCGATGAAAAACCGTCGTGTCAACATTGTGTACATCTTCTCGGTGGTTTGCTTTCGATTCACAAGCTTGTATTTACATTCATATACTTGTGCTTGTGTAGTTGCTCTTGTAACTAGTTTGTTTGTGTAGTTAGCTAGTTACCTTCTTGCTTGTGTAGCATAGAAGTAGCTCCCGTTGCGTGGCTAATTTGATTTTTGTAACCTTGTTAGTCATATTGCTTAGTTTGTGTAGCTAAGTAATTTGCGCTCTCTAGTTTGGCATTAGTTGCCTTGCTATTGAGTATTGCTAGTGAGCATAGGTGGCTTCGTGCTTTTGCTTACTAGAATTGTGTAGGAGTTCTCCGGCTTTGCTAAAGTACTAGTGCATAGGTTTGTGTGACCTTGCTCTAGAATTGTTTAGGAGAGCTCTTGCTAAGGAAAGCACCTTAGTTACATAATTAGGATCTTTGTGAGGTGCTTGTGAACTTAGATAGAGGGGTGTAGTCTTGGCTAGACCGATAGTTTTAATTCCGCATTTGTTTCGGTTTGCCAACGTGATTAATTTTAGAAAGGACTATTCACCCCCCTCTAGTCCGCCATCTCGACCCTTCAATTGGTATCGGAGCCTGGTCTCTCATTTGTGGTCTTCACCGACCCGAGAGGATGGCGGAATATGGACTAGATGTTGATTGTCCTCACATGTTTGATGGCACACACTTTGCACGGTGGAAAAATTGGATGATATGCAATTTTAAGTTTATTTGCCCTCAAATGTGGTGGATGGTAGATGTAGGCTTTTCTCATGTGTTGGATGAAGATAATCTAACTCAAGCACAAGAGAAATGCCTAGATCTTGACATCCAAGCTACTAACATCATGTATAGATCTTTGGATGATAACATCTTTGGTAAGATCATGGACCTCTGAAAGGTCTTGATGGCTAGAGGGGGGGTGAATAGCCTATTAAAAATTTCTACAACGACAAGCTAAACAAGTTTATCAATATAACAAATAGCGAGATGCGAGTTTTGCTTAGCCTATGGGTGTTTGCAAGCCACCTATCCAATTCACAATTCTAGTATTTGCACTCAACCGCACAAGTCAAACCGAGAAGTTAAGTACAACTACAACTAGCAAGCTACACAAGAGAACTACTCTAGCTAAGCTAACTAGCTAACAAAGATAACTAAGAAATTAATACAAGAGAGATAGGAGGGTATCACCGAGGGGCGAAGTATTGAGCCAACCAATATGATCAATAATGAATACCAAGATAACCAAACACCGGGATCAATCAATCATAATATGAAAGTGATGACACGAAGATTTATCCCGAGGTTCACGTGCTTGCCGGCACGCTAGTCCCCGTTGTGTCCCTCTTCACCACGTGGTTCGGTGGCTAATCGGTCTCACACCGAGCCTCTCAAAAGGCACCACAAGAACCTACCAAATGGCAAAAGGTTGCAATGACACGAGCAATATACTAACGTTGCCTTTGGCGCTTCACCGAGGTAGGCACAAATCCCTCACAATCACCGGAGGTGGCCAAGAACAATCACCAACTCTTGCCAACGCCTCCAAGCTGCTCCAAGCCGTCTAGGTGGCGGCAACCACCAAGAGAAACAAGAATCCCGCAGCAAATCAACCACCAAGTGCCAACTAGATGCTATCTCACAATGCAAATGCACTTGGATCACTCAATCTCACTTCGAATATGCAAAGAAGCAAGAGAGATGAGTGGGAGGGGAGTTGCTTAGCTCAAAGTGCTCACAAGTATGTCAAAAATTCGAGAGAGAGAGCCTTGAGCCGGCCAACGAGTATTTATAGACGTACCCCTTCGAATATAGCCGTTAGAAATTTGAACAGACGCAATTCGCGCTGACCGGACGCGCTGGTCGCGTGGACCGGACGCGCCGGTCGCGCAACGGTTCTTTTTCGAAACACTGACCGGACGCGCCGGTCGCAACGACCGGACGCGCTGGTCACGACCGGACGCGCCGGTCCCGTGACTGACCGGACGCGTCGGTCAGCACTGAGTCGCGCAAAACGAACCAGCGACCGGACGCGCTGAAGAACTGACCGGACGCCACAGTACCCGCGTCCGGTCGGAGTCCAGTAAGCTCCCTGGACGACCGGACGCGTCCGGTCGCCTGTGACCGGACGCGCCTCGCGTCCGATCAAACAACTGAAAAACACGCAGATACTGGACACTGACCGGACGCGTCCGGTCACACCGTGACCGCGTCCGGTGCAGCGTCCGGTCACCATTGTGACATCCGTTCGCTTCCGTTTCTTTTTCTGACTTCCGGCGTAGTGGAAAATAGGCATTTCATATCCCCGAAATCGCCTGAATCCCGCGCTCGCACGCTCGGCGGGAGGGAGAGAAGACCCCAAACCCTCTCTACCGCTCAAACTCCAACGCCGTCGTAAATGTGCTAACATCACCAAGTGATCATCACCATGTGCATGTGTGTTAGCATTTTCACAATTATTTTTCGAGGCGTTATTAGTTCTATCCAAATGCATATGACATGAAATGCACACCTAAATGCACACCCATGTCACATTGTCCAAGTATATTACCATGTGTAAGAATTATGGACATGTGATCATGAATTCAAATTGATAGCAATGGCTCCCCCTACATGTATGCTATATGTTTGGATTTTGGAAGCATACATGTTAGATAGGAAAGATTAGGAGCATTGTCTACCAATAGGTGCTAAGTGTTTTAGATTATAGACCTTTGAAGCGTGATACCATCGGAGTAGCGATAAACACCATCTTAGCACCTTGTGTAGTTAGATTCCACTTGGAAAAGCACAAACATAACTAGAAACCTCGTGAGATCAACATTATAAGCAAGGCTCTAGTACCACTTTGAAAAACATGAAGCAACGAAAATCTAACTACTTCCTATTCATGCTAGTACCACAATGCATCATTCAAATTATACTAGCAAGTCACCACACAAGCAATGTATCGGAGAAAACGAAATGCATAACTATGCATCATACATATGAAGTGCACATAGAAATGCAACATTCATGTTTAAAGAGCTTGCTCCCCCTACTTGTGTGCTCAAAATTTTAGTTGATCCCCTTCTTTTATCAATTCTCCCCTTTTAGAATCTATCTTGTGAACAACATTTTCTCCCCCTTTGGCACCAATTGACCACAAGGGGCAAACTTTAGATAGATTATCATGTTGAAAAATGGGGTGAGGATCAAGTTTATGATTCAACCTAGATTGCTTGCATAAATAAAATACTTCGGTTTGATCCAAGGGCAAGCTTCTTCACACCTCACTAGAAGGGTTATCATGCACCATGTTGAAGCAAATATTTAGACAAGTTTTCTAGATTAAATACTTAGGATCACAAGCTACTTAAACAAGTTATATGCTACCACTAGATCATACAAGTCATGGAAACAATAGTGGCACCATATAAACTTCAAATTTATTTAATTTTCATGAATGATCCTAGAACATAAGAAATCATGACTAGATGCACTAAACAAGTCCTTAGCATAGAATGTATGACATGTCAACCAATTGTACCTTGGGGCTCGAAGGAGAGGCATGTCATATATGGGGTGCATCAACTCATGTTGGAGAAGTCAAGTATGTTCAACTCATTCTTTAGCTTGTGAAATCTCTTCTCATCAAGTGGCTTGGTGAATAGATCGGCTAATTGATCTTCGGTGCCCACACTCTCAATGGCAATGTCACCCTTTTGTTGATGATCTCTAATAAAATGATGACGAACATCAATATGCTTTGTTCTTTGATGTTGAATCGGATTGTTAGTTAGCTTCACGACACTTTCATTGTCACATAGCAATGGCACATTCTTGAAATTGATTCCAAAATCCTTCAATGTTGCCTTCATCCACAAGATTTGTGCACAACAACTACCCGCGGCGATGTATTCGGCTTCGGCGGTAGATAGTGCAATACTATTTTGCTTCTTGGATGACCATGAGACAAGTGATCTTCCCAACAATTGACAAGTCCCGGAAGTGCTCTTTCTTTCCACTTTGTCACCGGCATAGTCGGAGTCCGAATATCCAACTAGCTCAAAGCTCGCACCTTTGGGATACCACAATCCAACATCTTGTGTATGTTTTAAGTACCTCAATATTCTCTTTGTTACCTTCAAATGACTTTCTCTTGGTGAGGCTTGAAATCTTGCACACATACATACACTAAACATCACATCGGGCCTTGATGCCGTCACATAGAGTAGGCTACCAATCATTGATCTATATAGCTTTTGATCCACCATGTTGCCACTCTTGTCACTATCCAAGCTTCCACTAGTGCCCATTGGAGTTGTAATACTCTTTGCATCTTCCATGCCAAACTTCTTGAGCATATCTTTGATGTACTTAGTTTGGCTCACAAATGTACCTTCTTTCATTTGTTTGATTTGAAGTCCAAGAAAGTAACTAAGTTCACCAATCATTGACATTTCAAATTCCTTGGCCATCATTTTACCAAACTCATCACAATAATCTTGATTGGTTGAACCGAATATGATATCATCAACATATATTTGCAATACAAATAAGTCTTTCACAATCTTCTTGGTGAATAGTGTTGTATCAACTTTGCCCATGACAAATCCTTTGGATAGCAAGAAGTCCCTCAATCTTTCATACCATGCTCTAGGTGCTTGCTTTAATCCATACAAAGCCTTCCTTAACTTGTATACATGATTGGGTTTCTTGTCATCTTCAAAACCGGGAGGTTGCTCCACATACACCTCCTCTTGAATGTACCCATTGAGAAATGCACTCTTTACATCCATTTGATATAGCTTGATATTGTGAGCACAAGCATAGGCAAGTAAGATCCTAATTGCTTCCAATCTTGCAACTGGGGCATAAGTTTCACCAAAGTCAAGACCCTCTATTTGTGTGTAACCTTGAGCCACTAGTCTTGCTTTGTTCCTTACTACTATCCCATCTTGATCTTGCTTGTTGCGAAAGACCCATCTTGTTCCAATGACGTTGTGATCCTTAGGCCTTTCAACTAGTTCCCATACTTCATTTCTCTTGAAGTTGTTGAGCTCTTCATGCATTGCATTTACCCAATCCGGATCTCTCAATGCTTTATCAATGTCCTTAGGTTCTTTCATTGACACAAAAGAAGAGTGACCACAAAATGATGCCAATCTTGATCTAGTTTGAACTCCTCTTTGTATGTCACCAATGATGGAATCCAATGGATGGTCTCTTGCAATGTTAGTTGGTTGAAGCACTTGGACTTGATTGCTTGGATGTTGATGTTGATCATGAGTTGGAGATGATGAACTAGCCACTTGTTGATCTTGTTGCACTTGAGATGATGTACTAGCTTGATTTTGCAATAGAGAACCACTAGCTTGAGTGATTGGACTTTGGAGCACTTGATCTTTGTTGTCATCTACATTAATAACTTGCTTTGGTCTAATATCACCAATATCCATTTCTTTCATAGCATTACTCAATTGAGTTCCTCTCACATCATCCAAGTTATCTTCTTCATCTTGAGAGCCATTTGTTTCATCAAACTCAACATCATGCACTTCTTCAAGTAAACCACTAGCCAAATTCCAAACTCTATAAGCTTTGCTAGTAGTTGAGTAACCAAGTAGAAATCCTTCATCACATTTCTTCTCAAACTTGCTTAATCTAGTGCCCTTCTTCAAGATGTAGCATTTGCAACCAAATACCCGAAAGTATGCAATGTTGGGCTTTCTTCCATTTAAGATCTCATATGGTGTCTTCTCTAGAAACTTGTGGCAATAGAGGCGGTTGCTATAGAAGCAAGCCGTGTTGATTGCTTCGGCCCAAAATGAATGACTCACATTATACTCATTCAACATTGATCTTGCCATATCAATTAAGGTTCTATTCTTCCTTTCAACTAGGCCATTTGATTGAGGTGTATACTTGGCCGAGAATTGATGCTTGATTCCAAGCTCCTCACATAGCTCATCAACTCTTGTGTTTCTAAACTCACTTCCATTGTCACTTCTTACTTTCTTGATTGTGGTCTCAAACTCATTTTGCACTCTCTTGATGAACTTCTTGAATATGTCAAATACATCACTCTTGTCCACAAGAAAGAATACCCATGTGTATCTAGTGAAATCATCCACAATCACAAAACCATACTTGTTGCCACCAATGCTTGTGTATGTAGTTGGCCCAAATAGATCCATGTGCAACAACTCAAATGCCTTGGAAGTACTCATAATGCTCTTCAATGGATGAGTGTTGCCTACTTGCTTTCCGGCTTGACATGCACTACATAGCTTATCCTTCTCAAATGTGACATCCTTCAAGCCTCTAACTAAGTCATGCTTCACTAACTTGTTCAATTGCTTCATGCCAACATGACCAAGTCTTCTATGCCATAACCAACCCATACTTGATTTGGTGAGCAAACATGTTGAAAGTTGAGTGTCACTAGCATTAAAATCAACCAAGTATAGATTCTCATATCTAAAACCTTTGAAGATCAAGTTAGAGCCATCAACACTAACTATCTCCACATCATCAACACCAAATATGCACTTGAAACCAAGATCACACAATTGAGCAACCGAGAGAAGATTGAAGTTCAACTTTTCGACTAAGAGCACATTGAAAATGCTATGATCATTTGAGATTGCAATCCTTCCAAGAGCCTTTACATCACCCTTGCTATTGTCACCAAATGTGATGCTATCAATGCCACTATCATTTGATTTGAGAGAGTTGAACATTCTTGAATCACCGGTCATATGTTGAGAGCACCCACTATCAAGCACCCAATGCCTTCCTCCGGCCTTGTAATTAACCTACAAAACAAATTAATGTTTCTTAGGTACCCATACTTGTTTGGGTCCTTGGAGATTAGTCACTAAGCTCTTTGGTACCCAAATGGCCTTCTTCTTTGGGCCCACAATTGGTGTACCAACAAACCTAGCATGTACACCTTTCTCACCCTTGGTAAGCACATAACAAGAATCAAAAGGAATGTAAGTTACATTAGCATTTTTTTTGTTCTTGTTCATTTTATTGCAATTAATCTCTAGATGCCCAACTTGCTTGCATCTATTGCAATAACGACCATTGCCCTTCACAAAGCGAGACTTTGGAGTAGCAAAGGCCGCCTTGCCCTTCTTAGGAGTATAGCCCAATCCCTCTTTGTTAAGGGAGAACCTTTGGCTACCCAAGCATTTTAGCAAGCGGGCATCCCCACCATAGGCGTTGCCTAATGCGCGGGTGAGATCATCCACCTCTCTCTTGAGAGTCTCAACCACAAGTGATGAATCACTAGTAGTAGAGGTAGAGTTGGTTGTGGTGGATGATGATGAGCTACATGAAGCATTAGTAGGACTAACAAATAAAGAATCATCAATAATATCACATGTTAGTCCAATATCACAAGTGACAATCACTTGCTCCTCCTTAGCTTCCTTCATGAACTTCTCCAACTTAAGGTCCTTTTCCTTGATGAGCTCAAGTAGAGTGGAGTGGGCTTCCTTAAGCCTAGTGTGAGCAATTTCAAGATCCTCGTGGTCTTCCTTTAGACACTCACGAGAAGCCTCTAGCTCATCAAAGGATTTCCTAAGAGCTTTGAGCTCTTGTTCAATTCCTTTGCACTCCTTACTCTTTTTGAGAGCAACAAGCTCCTTCATCAAGGCATCATTTTCATTGCTCTTGGCAATGAGCTCTTGTTCCAAGATTTTGTATTTCTTGGTTGTCCTCTTGTAGCCCTTGCTCATTTGATCTATTATGCCTAATAGATCATCCTTGGAGTAGTCCTCATCCTCCTCATCATCACTCCTACAATCATTACTAGCATAAGAATCATCATCACTATCATCATATTTTACCTTTGTAGGCTTGGCCATAAGGCATGTTGATGAAGTGTCGAAGATGGATGGCTTGTTGGAGAGGGCGATGTTTGCAATGGCTCGCCGAGTGATCCTCTCATCATCACTAGAGCTTTCATCATCATCACTATCGGAGTTGTCACTATCCCAAGTGACTACATAACCACCACCCTTCTTCTTCTTGTTGAAAGTGAAGCTCTTCTTTGCTTTCTTCTCATTCTCTTTCTTATCCTTCTTGTTCTTCTTGAGCTTCAAGTCCCCATTATGAAATCTCTTATCTTCATAGGGGCAATCCGCCACTATGTGATCGGGGCTATTGCAATTGTAGCAAAGGGTCTTTGCCTTTATAGTGTCTCTCCTCTTCCTTGCCCCATATCCTTTCTTCTTCATGAACCTTCCCATCTTGTGCACAAGGAGGGCCATGGTCTCATCATCGAATGGATCATCATCATCACTTTCTACCTTGCTCTTGCCCTTAGAGGATGAAGCCTTGAATGCAATGGGCTTCTCTTGCTTGACCTTGGTCTCCTTCTTCTCTTCTACCTCATCTTCATCATCATTGTATTGGGCATCGGTCATTATATCTCCAAGCACATTGGTTGGTTTGACCTTGTCCAATCCCTCTCTAAAGATCATTCTTCTCAAGGTGGCAAACTTCTTGGGTAAGCACATCAAGAACTTGTGTGAGAAGTCCTTGTCCTCAACCTTCTCCCCAAGCCCCTTGAGATCATTGACAATGACTTGGAGCCTATAGAACATCTCCGGGATGGATTCATCATCCTTCATCTTGAATGTGGAGAACTTGTCCTTGAGCATATATAGTTTGGCACTTTTTACCGTTGAAGTGCCTTCATATGTTTCTTCAAGCCTTATCCAAAGTTCATTTGCCTTTTCAAGATCTTTGATTTGCTCAAATACTTTATCATCAATGGCACGATAGATTGTGTCAAGTGCCGCCGTATTGCATTGTTTGTTGATGCGGTCATTAGGAGTGAGGTTTTCCTCATCAAGAATGACGTATCCTTCTTTGGTCACATCCCAAACCTTCTCATGTATATTGCCTAGATATTGCTTCATCTTTCTTTTCCAATGATCAAAGGAAGAGACGCCATCAAAGAATGGAGGCTTGCCATTAACATGATTAAACATAACTTGAGCCATCTTACACCGAGGTTGTTAAGCCTTACAAACGGTGACCACGGCTCCGATACCACTTGAAAGGTCTTGATGGCTAGAGGGGGGGTGAATAGCCTATTAAAAATTTCTACAACGACAAGCTAAACAAGTTTATCAATATAACAAATAGCGAGATGCGAGTTTTGCTTAGCCTATGGGTGTTTGCAAGCCACCTATCCAATTCACAATTCTAGTATTTGCACTCAACCGCACAAGTCAAACCGAGAAGTTAAGTACAACTACAACTAGCAAGCTACACAAGAGAACTACTCTAGCTAAGCTAACTAGCTAACAAAGATAACTAAGAAATTAATACAAGAGAGATAGGAGGGTATCACCGAGGGGCGAAGTATTGAGCCAACCAATATGATCAATAATGAATACCAAGATAACCAAACATCGGGATCAATCAATCATAATATGAAAGTGATGACACGAAGATTTATCCCGAGGTTCACGTGCTTGCCGGCACGCTAGTCCCCGTTGTGTCCCTCTTCACCACGTGGTTCGGTGGCTAATCGGTCTCACACCGAGCCTCTCAAAAGGCACCACAAGAACCTACCAAATGGCAAAAGGTTGCAATGACACGAGCAATATACTAACGTTGCCTTTGGCGCTTCACCGAGGTAGGCACAAACCCCTCACAATCACCGGAGGTGGCCAAGAACAATCACCAACTCTTGCCAACGCCTCCAAGCTGCTCCAAGCCGTCTAGGTGGCGGCAACCACCAAGAGAAACAAGAATCCCGCAGCAAATCAACCACCAAGTGCCAACTAGATGCTATCTCACAATGCAAATGCACTTGGATCACTCAATCTCACTTCGAATATGCAAAGAAGCAAAAGAGATGAGTGGGAGGGGAGTTGCTTAGCTTAAAGTGCTCACAAGTATGTCAAAAATTCGAGAGAGAGAGCCTTGAGCCGGCCAACGAGTATTTATAGACGTACCCCTTCGAATATAGCCGTTAGAAATTTGAACAGACGCAATTCGCGCTGACCGGACGCGCTGGTCACGTGGACCGGACGCGCCGGTCGCGCAACGGTTCTTTTTCGAAACACTGACCGGACGTGCCGGTCGCAACGACCGGACGCGCTGGTCACGACCGGACGCGCCGGTCCCGTGACTGACCGGACGCGTCGGTCAGCACTGAGTCGCGCAAAACGAACCAGCGACCGGACGCGCTGAAGAACTGACCGGACGCCACAGTACCCACGTCCGGTCGGAGTCCAGTAAGCTCCCTGGACGACCGGACGCGTCCGGTCGCCTGTGATCGGACGCGCCTCGCGTCCGATCAAACAACTGAAAAACGCGCAGATACTGGACACTGACCGGACGCGTCCGGTCACACCGTGACCGCGTCCGGTGTAGCGTCCGGTCACCATTGTGACCTCCGTTCGCTTCCGTTTCTTTTTCTGACTTCCGGCGTAGTGGAAAATAGGCATTTCATATCCCCGAAATCGCCTGAATCCCGCGCTCGCACGCTCGGCGGGAGGGAGAGAAGACCCCAAACCCTCTCTACCGCTCAAACTCCAACGCCGTCGTAAATGTGCTAACATCACCAAGTGATCATCACCATGTGCATGTGTGTTAGCATTTTCACAATTATTTTTCGAGGCGTTATTAGTTCTATCCAAATGCATATGACATGAAATGCACACCTAGAGGCACTTAGGAGTTCAATAGCCGCGTCATTCCCCTCTTTATAGTACGGCTATCTATCCTATAATGTAACCACACCCACTAGGTGTCTTGGTTACTAAAACACAACCCTTAAGCATATACCTTTGCCTTGATCACATAGGGTTGCCACCAACCTTGGAATGTACTAATCCTCATATGCTACATACAACTTAGGCATAGGATTAGTACTTAGGTATTGTCACTAATTACCAACACCAAACATAGGACTTTCAACCTCAAATACGCTCATGAGATATGGGCCTATCTCAATGAAAAGTATGGAGCTATCACCGATGATGACGATGATGATAAGCCCAAGGAGGTTGCACATGATGATGTTGAGCATGACCACAACACGATGGTTGTGGAGGATTGCTCCACCTCATGGTCAAGTGATGATGATGATCGATCTACCACAAGTTCACTTGACAAGAATGGTGATGATGCATCAAGTGTTGCAAGTGATGTTTCTACCCCAAGCACACTTGATGGTGACAACGTTGGTTCATGCTCGGGCCTTGATGATGCTACTACAAGCCCATCCACTATATCACATTGCTTCATGTCACTAGGTGACACAAAGGTATCAAATGATAATGTGATTGATCATGTTGATTCATATGATGAGCTTGTTAGTAGACTTGCTAGCATGAACATGTCTTTAGAAAATGAGAAAGCTAAAACCTTGAAATTGGAAAATGAAAACTCATTTCTAAAAACCACATGTGAACAACAAAAGCATCTACTTTATGTTACTACTTGTTCACATGAGGAGCTAAAATTGGCTCATGAGGAACTTAGTGTTGCTCATGATAATTTGGTACAAGAACATGCTTCTCTCTTTAAGATGTTATTAAAGAAAATTAAAATTAATGAGAGCTCATCACATGGATCAAATGATCAATTGCAAAATGTTACTAACCCTTGTGATGTAGGCAAGAAGCATGTATCCACCTCTTGTAATGACTTATTAGATATGCCATGTTCTTCACATATATATGCTTGTTCTACTTCTATGTCTTGTGAGACTAACCTTTTGAAGGAGAACAATGAGCTCAAAAATGAAGTGAAGAATTTGAGCAATAAGTTAGATAGGTGCTATAACTCAAAAGTCACCTTTGAACACATGTTGAACAACAAAAGAAGCTACGGTGACATGAGTGGCATTGGCTTCAACAAGAGCAATATCAAAGGCAAAAGATGGGGGAAGAGAAGATATGAAAGAGAGATGAAGAAGCAAGAACAAGAGAAGCTCTCTCATTTTATGTGCTTTAAATGCCATGAAATAGGACATCTTGCAATTGGTTGCCCTAATGAAGAAAAGCTCAAGTTGAAGAAAGAAGAAGAGAGGCTCAAGCATGTCAAGTGCTTCAAGTGTCGCACTTGGGGTCATCTCACCTCAACGTGCCCAACCAAGAAACTAGTGAAGCAACAAAAAGAGTCTCAACCAAAGCCACAAGTTGAGCAAGAAACCACACCCCAATCTCAAGTCTAGATCAACCACAAGGATGATGATGGTGACTTGATGAAGAAGAAGAAGAAAACAAAAAGGGGTGGAAGAGGAAGGCATCCAATGCAAATCTAAGATGCCAAGATGATGAGCAAGATTCAAGATAAGAAGAGAGATTTGGCTCACATCAAGTGCTTCAATTGTGAAGATATGGGACACTTTGACTCGGGGTGTCTTACCAAGCTTGAGAAGAAAGCTCAAGCAACTCATGAGAGGCAAGGCAATGAAAAGCATCACATGAGCAATGAAGAAAAGGCTCAATCAAAGAGAAGATGCTATTCATGCCGGGAAAGGGGACACATGGCACATTCATGTCCCCTAGGTAACACTTCTAAGCATATTTCAATTGATGATACTAATGTGCTTAGAAAGGATGTAAATGGTACCTCTATTGTTGCTATTGCAAAACATCCCGCTATTCATACTAAGGCAATGCCTAAGTATGTTGCACCTAACTTGAGAGGACCCAAACTTGTCTGAGTACCATCAAAGAGTGGATGATTGTTTGTAGGTACCATCGGCATTGGAGGCTTGATTCAATTGGTTTCATTTTGTTCATCATATATTGAGTCAAGTTATGAAGCTCAATGCATATCCAATCCCAATGCTAAGTCAAAATAAGTGAAGTCCAAGTGCAATGTTAAAGATTGTGGTGATTTATTGGATGTATTTGATGGCTTGCAAATATTCAAGTTGAAAGCTTGCTATTGGATGATCATGAGCTAACCAAGGTATATCTCTTGATGATCATTTCACTTGGGTGTATATGAGTTGATTGAATTGGATATATATGCAATGTTGCTTGCTATGAGATGTTTGAATGGATTAAATGCTTAAGTAATCAAGTTTGAATTGATTTGTGTTGGATAAATTCATGAGATGACATTTAGTAAGTGGATTGAATGGATATATGTCTTATGAAAGTGTTCAAACAAGTTAGTTTCAAGTTTGATTCAATTTGATGAAGTATTGCTCAATGTATTGAAATCTGTCCAAAGTTGAAAATCTGAGCTAGCAGTGATCAAGTCTGAGTTTGGATGATCAAATCTACTTGGATTGGCATGAATTTTGGTATGCATGCTCTAGACTTATGTTATAAGATGCTGTACAAATTTCATGAGAATTGGATAAGAGATGCTTCGGCTTTGTAGTACATCTTGTCAGCTATAGTGCAGCAGTTTTCAGCATATAGCAGTGGTGGAAGATTTGAAATCTGGTAGCAATCTAGATGTCAAATGAATCTCAAATTTTTACAGCTGCTAGATGACTTAGTGAGTCACATCTCCACCAAATTTTATGGCATTTGGATCTGTACATTGGGAGATATGAATTATTCTTTGAAGGGTATAGAATCTGCCAGAAAAGTGACAATTATTGGATTGATCTAGAGTCACTTTAAGTGAAAGGTCCTCAAGTTGGAAACATATTTATAAGTGTTTGAGGCACATAAGTTTAGTTTTGAATTGATCTAGAAGCATGACAAGAAATAAGTGCAAGGGCATTGATTGTGGAATATACTTAGTGTACAAATTTGGTACTCAAATTTGAAAATGAAGATCAAACTCAAGATGAAGATGAGGTTCAAGTTCTAGTAATGATTGAAGATCATTTGGTAGAAAGAAAAGGACTTAAAGAATAATTCAAGGTTACTCATCAAAGTTAAGTCCATAGATCAATCAATCAAAGGCAATTCAAGTAAGTGTCAAGGATGGTTCTTTGGAGAGAGGTCACTTCTCCCTGCTGAGGGGGCTTGCCGCCCATGGGTGGGTAAACCGAGCACCGGCTTGGAAGGCTAAGATGGAAGTGATGAATTCAAGGGATATTTGATATGCTTAATTGAAGCAATCAATAGGGTTGATCAAGAAAAGCAAGCAACACCTAAAAAAGAGCTAGTCATGGTTATAAAATTGGTATCATAAGTACTTCTCTCATGCAAGCATTGATCAAAGAGAAAAAGCAAGCCAACCACAACAAGAGATAATGCACTTAATTATTAGTGGTTCTCATTTCATATGGGTGAAGAATGGATTTCTCTATAATGATTGGTCTTCACCAAGCTTATAAATTGGACTTCACATTGCTATTGGAGTAATGAATTGGAATCTACGTGACTATCCTCTACTCCAACATAACAAAGGTATCATTGCAATGTGCATGATCATTTCATCCCTTACTAGTATGTGATTAGTGCATATAGTACATGCTTACTAGGATCATGCATAACAAATGAAATGTTTAAATTCATAGCCTACCACTATTGCTTGAATTATTTAAATGATCTAGTGGTATGTGTATGAATTTGTTCATGAGCTAGTGAACCCAAGTACTTGATCTAGTTTGGATTGCTAACAAGTGACAAGTACAACATTGGCAAGATAACCCTTAGTATGAGGAGTGAAAAAGCTTGTCATTGGATCAAACCAGACTTAGAATCTTAGGCAAATCAACTTAGTTCAAGTCATACTAGAAGCTCATGACAATGATATGGGTACAAGCACAAGACAACAATGCAAATGGATATCTAGGGTGTTTCAAATGGTATCTAGACTCAAAATATTTCTCCAATTGGTATTTACAAGTGGTGTCTAGATCATGATCTACAAGTGATATCCTACAAGTGGTACTCATAAAGATAGCAAATGTTCAAGAAAAGATCATATTGACAAATCCTACAAGTGGTTCCATGATAGAGGATTCTTCAAATTGGTATCACACCCTTATTCGTGGTATTTCTACACATGATATCATTTATACAAGACGGTGGTTCCACAAGTGATCCTCAACTTTAAGTGATCATCAAATAAAGAAAGTTCCCTCACACACAAAAGCTCAAGATTATCAAGTGAATGACCCATGCTATGACATAGGGGGAGGGGCCCCACCTAATGGTATCAAGGTCAAAGATCCTAAGTGGTATCTCATGAGCAACATACAAGTAATGTTATTCCAACATATGCGGTGATGTCCATCAACAATGCAATATTCAAGTCTCAACCATCTACTCCAATGCAAGCCTTTGCATCAATGAGAAGTACACCCTTTATGGAAATTGATGACAAAGGGGGAGAAGTTGGAACAAAGATATGTCAATACACCAAGAGAGAGAGGTTTGGGAATGAGTTTGGACATGGTGATGGACAAAGAGGGAGCAACATTGAAGAAATGAGAAGGATCAAAATTCTTGGATAAAAGAAGCACACAAGTAGGGGGAGCAAGCTCATGAACATTGTTTGGTTGCATTTGATATGTTCATATTCATGTGCTTGCTTGCATTGCATAAGTTTTATATTTAATATGCATGCTTGTGTGTTGTATGCTAGTTATAGAACTTGAATGATGATATGATAACTAGCATGCATAGGATGATAGCTAGACTTGTGTTTATCATGAAAAACTAGAACCTTGCTTATAATGTTGATCTCACGGGGTTTCTAGTATTTTTGATGTCTAGCTACTCATGATGCTAAGGATGATGGCAAACTTGTGATTTTCAAATGATATCGAGCTATCAAATGGTATCGAACTACAAAGGTTTATTCTATACACCTTAGCATCACTTAGTAGTGCTAACCCTCCCACAAATTTCATATTTATGCATATGTGCAAGCTTGAAACCAAACCATTTGAGCACATATGTAGGGAGAGTTATCACTACCAAGTTGGATTTTATGATGCTTATCCAAATTCTAACTTAGAGCTTAAATGTTGGATAAGTGGCATAAAGTCCAAAAGAATTTAATTTCCATATCTTTGTAGAGTTGTCATCAATTACCAAAAAGGGGGAGATTGAAAGGTCCTTGTTTGGTTTTGGTAATTGAGTGACAACCTTAGGTGGACTAATTGTGTTTATGTGAGATACACAGAGAATTAGTCCACAGATGATTGTGTCATGAAGGAGCTTATTGCATATGGGACATGACATGGAGTCATGTGACCAAGGTGGCGAAGATCAAGATGAGGCTTGGCTTGATGGACCGGTTGCAAGTGTGAAGGGCAAGTCGGAGGCTTTGGAGCGATGGACCGCGAGGCGGTGAAGCTTGAGCAAGACTTGGCGCCGATGGACCGACGCAACGGTGAAGAGCAAGTGAGGTCAAGATCGATGAACCAATACGGTCACGTGATGATATGAAGTGGATCATATCATTTGTGATATGGTTGGTGCATGTGTTGCATCAACGTCAGAGGAGATGGAGTGGAATGCGCAAGGCAAAGGTATAACCTAGGGCATTTCCATTTCACCGGTCATAGGTGTGTAGAGAAGTTTATGACCGGGTTTAGGATAGATGGCCGTACTATCAATAGGGGCAAACTTGTTTGTATATCGGTCATCTAGTGCCACTTGAGCGATCTAACTATGCATACGTGTTAGGATCGAGTGGCGAGGCAAGTTGAGTGCCTAATTCCTTCAAAGAAAATGTTTGTGAAAATGCTAACACACGTGCACAAGGTGGTGTTCTCTTGTTGGTGTTAGCACATTTGCGAAGGCGGTGGAGTTTAAGCGGTAGAGAGGGGTTTGGGTTCCTCTCTCCCTCCCGCCGAGCTTGCGAGGCGGGATTTGGCGCTTTTTGGAGAAGTGAAACGCCTATTTTCTACTATGCCGAAAGTTGGAAAAGAAACGGAGGCGAACAGCGGTCACTGTGATGACCGGACGCTGCACCGGACGCGGTCTCGGTATGACCGGACGCGTCCGGTCAGTTCACCGCGGCGCGACACTAGGGTTTGTGACCGGACGCTGGTCTGGCCTGACCAGCGTGTCCGGTCAGTTCAACTGGGCGTAAAAGAAAAGCGCGCGACCGGCGCGTCCGGTCCTTCATGGGACCGGAGCGTCCGGTCAAGCGTCCAGAGAGGCCGAGCGCAGCGTAGCGCCGATCGGACACGGGGCGCGTCCTGTCACGTGCGATCGGACGCGTCCGGTCGCAGCTGGAGCTTACTGGAATGTGACCGGACGCTGGCACTGTCGCGTCCGGTCACGTACGATCGGACGCGTCCGGTCTCAACGGGAGCGTACTGGAACACGACCGGACGCGGGCACTGTCGCGTCCGGTCACTCGGTTGAGCGCGTCTAGTCAGGGCAACGACTAGTTCTGACGCGCACTGTTCACGGTTGTCGTGTAGTGACCGGACGCGTCCGGTCAACGCGTGTTGTGCCCGGTGAAGGGGTACAACGGCTATTTTCGTGGAGGGGCTTATAAATAGTCCATTGGGCGGTCATGACCGGAAGCTGAGCACACTTTGGCCTTGGTGGCTTATGTGGTAGTGCTTGGAAGCCCTCTAACTCACTCATGCTTGATAGTGTTCATCAGATCGAGTGAGAGAGCGATTCTAGTGCGTTGCATCAAGAGGATTGCATCGAGTGGCACTAGGTGATCGTGTTGTAAGCCGGTGGTGCTTGTTACTCTTGGAGGTTGCCACCTCCTAGACGGCTTGGTGGCTTGCGACTCCGTTGAAGCACGCGTGGAGATTGTGCGTGGCTCCGGAGGAGGATTTGTGAGGGGGATTGTGCTCACCCCGCGGGGATCGCGAAGAGCAACTCTAGTAAAGCTCGTGGCTTGGAGGATCCCCATCTTGAGAGTGGATGTGCGGCACCCGCTGAGGGTTTGACTCTTGATAGTCAATTAGCTCGTGATCCATCAAGTGGGTGTATCGCCACAACGGGGACTAGCTTGGTGGCAATCAAGTGAACCTCGGTGAAAAACCGCCGTGTCAACATTGTGTACATCTTCTCGGTGGTTTGTTTTCGATTCACAAGCTTGTATTTACATTCATATACTTGTGCTTGTGTAGTTGCTCTTGTAACTAGTTTGCTTGTGTAGTTAGCTAGTTACCTTCTTGCTTGTGTAGCATAGAAGTAGCTCCCGTTGCGTGGCTAATTTGGTTTGTGTAACCTTGTTAGTCATATTGCTTAGTTTGTGTAGCTAAGTAATTTGCGCTCTCTAGTTTGGCATTAGTTGCCTTGCTATTGAGTATTGCTAGTGAGCATAGGTGGCTTCGTGCTTTTGCTTACTAGAATTGTGTAGGAGTTCTCCGGCTTTGCTAAAGTACTAGTGCATAGGTTTGTGTGACCTTGCTCTAGAATTGTTTAGGAGAGCTCTTGCTAAGGAAAGCACCTTAGTTACATAATTAAGATCTTTGTGAGGTGCTTGTGAACTTAGATAGAGGGGTGTAGTCTTGGCTAGACCGATAGTTTTAATTCCGCATTTGTTTTGGTTTGCCAACGCGATTAATTTTAGAAAGGACTATTCACCCCCCCCTCTAGTCCGCCATCTCGACCCTTCAACCATATCCATCAAGGTACGGTTACGCCTCTCAGCTACTCCGTTCTGCTGAGGTTCACCCGGTGTAGAATACTGGGCTACTATACCATTTTTCTGTAGAAACCTTGCAAAGGGTCCAGGAACTTGGCCATATAGGGTATGCTGACCGTAGTACTCCCCACCACGATCAGACCGGACCACTTTAATCTTTAAATTATGCTAATTTTCAACTTCAGCCTTAAATATTTTAAATTTATCCAACGCTTCATTTATTTCTTTAATTGGATAAATGTAACCATAACGGGAGTAATCATCTGTGAATGTTATGAACGAGTCAAAACCATCCACACTTTTCACAGGAAAAAGACCACAGATGCCCGTGTGAATTATCTGTAGAATTCATGTGCTTCGTTTAGCATCCTTTTTAATTTGCTTTGTGTATTTTCCTTTAATACATTCTCTACACTGTTCAAGGTCTGAAAACTCTAATGGAGGAAGAATATCATTTTTAACTAGTCTCTCTATTCTCCCCCTCGAAATATGGCCTAAACGACAGTGCCATAATTTCGACGACGCATCTTGAGTTCTCTTTCGTTTTCTATTTGCATTCACAAACGAGGATACGTTTTCATTCGCATCACATACGGAATTCACTTTTTCACAAAGTGATAACAAATAAAGATCTTGCTTTTGAAAAGCAAGGCCAACACATTCATTATTACACAATATCTCACATTTGCCATCTCCAAAATGGCAATCAAATTCATCGTTGTCCAAACATGACACACTAATCAAGTTTCTCTGTAATGAAGGAACAAATAAAATATCTCTAAGCAAAAGAATAAAACCATCAGCAAGCTCTAAAGGAACATCGCCAACAGCTTCAACATCTGCTTGGACTCCATTCACGACTTTAACGTGTCTTTCGCTTCTTTACGTAGTCCTCGTCGAACGGAATCTCTGTAATGAATTAGCAACATGAACAGTTGCACCTGAGTCAATCCACCAAGTAGATTTTGAATATTGTACATACAGGGATTCATTTATGAACGTAATAATGTTCTTACCTTTCTTTGCCATGATCATCTTTAAGAATTCAGGACAATCTTTCTTGTAATGTCCCTCCTTCTTGCAGTAGAGGCACTGATCTTTATTCACTGCAAACCTGTTTTGCTGAGGCTGATGCTGCATGGGACCCTTGCCCTTTGGCTTTGAGGGAGAGTTGGCATTGGCATTGAAATTCTTTCTTTTGTTATCTTTAACAAAATTGAGAGTACTACCATTGGCGGCCTTTATTCTCTTCCTCTTGCACACACATTGTCATACAACGTTCTAGATCCCATTTCTCGGGCTGAATGTTGTAGTTGACAACAAATATGTCAAACTCATTTGGTAAAGAAGCAAAAATCAAATGGACAAGAAACTCTTCCGTAAGAGCCAGATCCATTGGTTTTAGCTTGTTGTTCAAATGATTTATTTTTTATATGTGCTCTCTTATGCCATTGCCATGTCCACCTCCAGTGTATCTTTCTGTTACCAGCTGCTTTATCAGCTGAGTAGCATATGTCTTTGAAGAGCCATAGAACTGACTCTTTATCCTTTCCAAGTACTCTGTGACAGTGTCACACTCTTGGATTGAGCCCATTATGGTAGGCTCAATTGTGTTCTTTATGACAGCAACACATTTTTTATTGGCATTGACCCACTTTTGCTTTTGTAGGTCATATGCCATCTGTATAGGAGCATGGTCCCTTTTTTTCTTTTGTCATTCAGCATCAGAGTCACTGGCTTCCCTCACCGGTGCCACTGGTTCAGTAGGGCATGGTGTGGTGACCACCCAGTCCACCTCGGCCAAGACAAAAGCGAGGTCAATTTTCTTTTTCCATTCGGTGTAATTGTCACCTTTAAGGGGTGGAATATCTTTGATAAACCCCATCAAAGAGTAACCTCCTATAAACACAAATCATATAGAGTGAGAACATAAGTACCAAAAATAATTGCATGCTTTAATTTCAATATTGGTCAAAATTAAAACATATAAAATTATCCTTTTTACACTAATTCTAGATCACCGTTGGGCAGAAATAGAATTAATGCATGACAAAACCACATAATAACATCATAATACTGCTATTAATCAACGTTGGTCAGAATAATAACAATATTTTGATTATCTAAAAATTTATCTATTTTTCAGAATTAAATTCTCCCGTTGGTTCGAATTTAATAATAAAATTTACAACATCAAGTACGCAGCGGAAACAATTTTAATATTTTCATAATTATTTTTCCAGAAACATTTAAGTATTGTACTGTTCTTCGAACAAAAATGTCGTTGGACAAAATTTGTATGGAGATCTAACATCAAAATTCAATTTATATTCATAAAAAATGATTAGACTGTTTCTGGAAAAATAAAGAAAAAACAGAAAACCACCGTTTCACTATTTTAATGGCCATTTCGGCCCAGCCGCAGGCGCTGCTGAGTTGTTCGTCGGCCCAATCGCGCGCGCATGCGGCGGCTTCACCGCGGGCCTTGGCCCAGCGCGCTCCGTGGCCTAGCGCTGCAATCACCGAGCATCCCGCGCCCAGGCCGCAACCTGGGCCTGGGCCGGGAAGTGGCCCGACGCTCCCGCCCGCCTAGGCTCAATTCAACCCTGTTGTCCACCGTTCAATCTCATCCGTCCAGATCAATCGAACGGTTGTCCTTCATTTTCGGTGGAACAAAACAGCAGCCACATCCATTCCCCAAAACCCTAAGTTCATTTTTACTTCATTCTTCAGCAACCGCGCGGCTCCCCTTGCATCCTCGGCATCCGGCCATGCCTGGACGTCCGCGTGGCTCCCCCTGCCTTCTACTGTCTTTTCTCTTTCTCTTTCCTCCCCTACTCCTCTCTCTATACACGGCACAGAGAAAGCAGCAGTGCCGGCCCATGGCCGGCCGGAGAAGGAAGAGATGAAGGTGACACCGCCGCGGGCCCTTTCGTCGGCGCGCGCGTTCCCTAGAGGGTGAGCGCGTGGCCGTCGAGCGGCCCCATGCCGGTGTCCAGAGCGCGCGCGCGTGAGTGCCGCGGCTCTCTTTGCCGCTCGGCGGTCCTAGACCAGCCGACGGTGATGGGAACATGGTCCAGGTAGGCACCATCACCCCCAAAATTCTTTCTTTTAACCTTTTAAGGGTTCGATTTGAGTTAGGGTTATGGTAAACTTTCAGATCTAAACGGATCTCGTTCAAACTATTAACCCCGATCTAGATCTACTATATGTGTAGGCCTCTGATACCATTGTTATTCTTTAGGATCTCATGGAGTAGATCAGTGGGGTAGAACTTTTGTATTTCGGGTATAAACAACAAGAACCTAGTATGAGGTCTACCGGATCCGAGAGGTAGAGAGAGAGAGAGGATTAGGGTGTGTGCAAACCATCCGAAGGAAGAGCAGTGGCGATGGAGCTGGAGCTAGTGCTGGCCATCTCGGTGCAGTGGATCGATGATGTGGAGATGTGGTGACGGAGTGGAGGCGGAGGTGAGTGGCGGCACGGTCGGTGGCGTTTCCCGTCACTGGCTGCGCCCTTCTCTTAGATCGGGATTAGGGTTTGTTGGTGGGGAGTACGGCTCAGGCGAACCTCGTAGGTAGAGCCATCGGCCCCCACCTGTTTTTATAGCGCAGTGTGACAGGGGCCCACCAACCATTTAGGGTTGGGCGCCCCCGATCAGGGCGCGTGACCAAGGGCCCAAGTGGCCGTTGGGCCACTCGGTGGAGAGATCATTCCAACATGGGCCAGGTCCCGGTCTCGAGCCGTGGAGCTCAAAATGAACGCAAGAGCGGGCTCTACGACACTGCGGCGCGATAGCAAACTTGTTGGACTGGTTCCGCAGCCACGAAGCGACGGTGGCCGGCCACGAGTCCACGAACGAGGCGAGACAGCGGGCGCCGGGCGACGGGGGTCCTCTTCAGCATCGAACAGGCGCGAGGAAGAGAGAGAGAGCACGCGTGGATGCCAAACAAGATTGCCGCTTTGGTCCATGTACCGACATAGCTTTTGGATGGACCACTAGTCTACTAGTTTGCCTGGATTGCATTCTATGTAAAAGAGTTATGGCCTTCAGAATAAAGGAGCCTCGGACTGCCAGGGAACCAAATGTCTTAATTGCATTCTGTGTGAAAGAGTCATGGCCTTCGAAACAAAGGAGCATCGGACTGCCAGCGAACCGAATGTCTCAATTGCATTCTGTGTGAAAGAGTCACCTTCGAAATAAAGGAGCGTCGGACTGCTAGCGAACCGAATGTTACCCTCGATGAACTTGCACCTCAAGATCGGTCATGCGCATGATGTATCCACGCTCCATCTTATGTAGAGATCATTGAAAGTGTCTTCTTCATGTTTACATCATCATGAACTTCATTCCAAAACACATTGAAGGTAACGATATTATGTAGCAACAAAATCCTTATTAATATCGTTATGGAAGCATAGGAACAAGCTTACATTATTTTAACATCATTCCTAAACACATCAAAGCTACCGACATTATGTAGCAACAAATTCTTATTTCATTATGCAAGCATAGGCACGACCACTACTGCATAAATGATTTTGCGAGGCACTGCCCAAACATTAACCGAGGCCTTTACAAAATTCAACTGCCTCGGTTAATGCCTAGCGCCTAACAGATACGGTCGTTTTATTTACAGAGACACTAAAAAATGATCACCTCGCAAAATTAATTTACGGAGGCTGTCGTTTTATTTAGCGAGGCGGTTGAAAAATGGCCATCTTCGTAAATGGATTTACCGAAGCGGTTGTGTTAAGACAACCACCTCCAAAAAATAGTCTATTTTTAGAGGCGATCGTCTTAAAACAACCGCCTCCGTGAATCCATTTTCAAAAGCGAGCACACTATAAGGCCCGCCTCTGAAAAAGGTCGAGGCCTAACAGGCCTAGGCGAGGCTTGATAGCTGTGTTCAGCACAAATAGATGAACCTAGTGTCAGGTACCTAAATTAGGGGTACCCAAAACCAACGATTAAAAGGAGAATGCCCCCGAGGAATCCGCGCCCTAAAACCCCCCTAAAAGATCAAGTTAAGGCTCCACCAACACGGATACGCCAATCCAAGCCACATGCGTATGGGGACGGGGCACCCTCGACCGCGTTTCGACTCGTACGAAGCTCGCTCGACGGGAAGCGTCGACCTCAGAAATTCTCCGACTCGCACGACCTGGGGTCGACCCGGTCGACCCCCCCTCACCCACCTACTCACCGACAAAGCATTCAATGCAACCACTTCCACTAACGTGGCCACAGCGCCACCAGCGTGGGAGCAGCGTCCGCATGTAATCTTACTTTTTACTGCCGATCCCGGGATGGGCGATGAAAAACAGCCACTATTCCCACCATGACTAGCACTGTCCGACCATCATGTCCCGAGGTTTCTGGGGCTTGGCCTTATCTGTTTCTCGTCGACTCCTCTCAGCTACGTATCGACCCGGCCTCGACCGCCATCAGTCGAACAAAGGGACTACGACCCGAACATCGACAGGGAATCGCACGTCCTCTATAGCCCCCAGGACGTCCCGCCGTCCCATCATCACCACGACGCCCCGGGGATGGCCTGCATGCATCGGGGCACGTCACCACAGTAACACTTACAGTGCCCGCTCCGCCTTATCCTCTAGGGCACCCCCTAGGGTTTGTTGTAAACCTTACCCTCCCCTTGAGTCTATAAAAGGGGAGGGCAAGGAGCTCTCCAAGGGGGATGACAGAGGAAAAAACAAGATAGACATCTTCCTCATTCCCGAGATCAACATCTCAAGCAACACTCCATTTATACTCTTTCTTTGAGACTTGGGACCAGTTCTCTCTCTCTCTCATGGCTTGTAACCCCTACGCAAGCACTTAGGTGCAAGGAAATACAATTCTCTCCCTCCCCACTGGACATAGGACCTTCTTTTGTCCGAACCAGGATAAACCCCCGTGTATTCTCTTTGCATCACCATCCGGATTAGGGAGCACGTGGTACAAATTTACTCATCGGTCTAGGGCCCTCCCGGTATCGAACACCGACACCTAGGGGTTTTCATTCACTCGTCTCTCTCTCTCACCGGCTCCCTCTCCATCTCCCCTGGACCAAGTGGCGCCCTTCCTCTCTCTCCCTCCCACCACGACACCTCTCCCTCCAACCATGACGACACCCCTCCTCCCTCAAAACACGGCGGCACCCCTCCTCCCTCTCTCTCTCTCTCCCACCATGGCACGCTCGTCCCTCCCTCCCACTATGGTAGGGAGTGCAGGCCGTCTCGCCCAACGACGCGTGTGTGGGGACAGATCTAGCCCCCTCCTCCTCCTTGACAGCAGATCTGGCATCCTCCTCCTCCCGACGACAGACCGACACCCTCCTCCACCCCGGCGGAGGATCTAGACCCCACTCCTCCCCGGTGGTGGATCCGACACCCACTTCCTCCCCGATGGTAGATCCAGCCCCATCCTCCTCCCTGACGGCGCTCCTGGTGCCCAGATCTGGGCAGTAGCGCTGGGGCGGCTGCTAGAGCTAGGGCGACGGCTGGAGCTGGGGCGAACGAATTGACGATGGTGGCGCGAGTCCCAGATCCAGGCTGGTGAAAGTCTCTAGTTTGGTTTTGGCTAATTGATGAAACCTAAGTACTAATCACATGTGCTTGAGTGTTAATAGAAAAAGGTGATTGATACACTCCTAAGTGATGGCAAGATGCATGTTGATCATGATGACTTGGTGCCATACTTGGAGAAGAAGAGGAGATGGAGTGTAACCCTATGGAGCTCGAGGAAAAGGTATAGATAGGATTTACTTTTAGTGATCAAGACATCATAGAGGGTGTGATCACACTTAGGATCGATAGCCGTACTATAAAGAGGGGAGTTTTCGGGGCTATTTATCTCTTAAGTGCCACTAGATGAAGATTCATTTGCATATGCATTTAGATCTAATGGAGAGCTAACCTAGCTCCTTTAAAATGATTATAAAAATGCTAACACACATGCACATGGTAATGTACACTTGGTGATGTTAGCACACTTGCGAAGACGGTGGACTTTGAGCGTTAGAGATGGGTTTGGGATTCGACGTTTTTTTGTGAAAGTGAAACGCCTATTTTCCATTGCGCTGGAGGCGAAAGGAAGTTACTGGGGTGACCGGACGCTGGACCGAATGCTTGTAAGGTCCTAGATGGCTAGAGGGGGGTGAATAGCCTATAAAAAATCCTACACAAGCCACTAAGCAAACTTGTTAGAATAACAAACGGCGTAAAGCGAGTTTTGCTTAGCCTACGGTTATGATGCAAGCCTCTTATTCACAAGTCTAGTAGATTATGATCTCTAGTTCACACAAGGGCTAAGTCACTAAACTTACACTAGTGAGCAAGCTAATAACTACTAGCAAAGGCTACCACTAGAGCTACATAAGATAACTAGTAAAGTAAATGCGAGAGAGAGGATTATGAATCTTATACCGACGGTGGAGTAAAGATGTTGCCAATCACCAAGATGATATACAATCAATCAATATTGACAACAACACAATATGAAGACCAAACACCGGGAGACAAGAGACACAATATTTTTGTTCACCCGGTGTTCACTTGTGCACCGATAAGCTACGCCATTGGTTGTGTCGACCAACACTTAGATGGTTCCTTGGTGTGACCCTCAAGTCACTTGCCCCTCAAGGCACGCCCCGCAAGGCACCGCAAGACACCACTCTCAAGTGAGGTAACTCAATGACACGCGCAATCCACTAGAGTTTCTTTTGGCGCTCCGTCGAGAAAAGCACAAGAACCTCTTACAATCAACCGGAGGTGGCCAAGAACAATCTTCTTCTCTTGCCAACGCCTCCAACAATCTCCAAGCCAGATAGGAGCGGTACTCTCCAAGAGTAACAAGAAATCCACCGGCTCTACCACCCACAAGTGCCACTAGATGCCCTCAAGCTATGCGATGCACTTTGGGATCACTCAATCTCAGTTTTGATTTGCAATCAAGCAAGAGAGATGAGTGGGAGGGAGAAGCTCTAGCTCAAAGGATGCATAAGAGTGTTAGAAATCACGAGAGACCTCCCCAAGGGCCGGCCAACAAGTATTTATAAGCATCCCAAACGAATAGAGCCGTTGTACCCCTTTACTGCGCGCTTTTCAGGACGACCGGATGTGCCGGTCGAAACTGACTGGACGCGCCACACCGCATCCGATCGCCCTGCACCGTCCATGTGTTCTCCCGAATTCAAACGCGACCACTTGATCCTCCAATGGTCACTGTGTGCCAACGGTCAAACGCAATGACCAGACGCGCCGCTCAACCGACCGGACGCACCGATCGCCCAGCACCGCGCGCCCGCGAAGCAATGACCGGACGCGGTCTAGACAACGACCAGACGTGACAGTGCCAGCGTCCGATTAGAGTCCAGTAAGCTCCCTCAATGACCGGATGCGTTCGATCGCGTGTGACCGGACGTGCCGCGCGTCCGATCAACTTTATGCCACGCGCTACAATTCTGGATGCCCGACCGGACGCGCCGGTCCCGCGAGTGACCGGACGCGCCGGTGCGAAACCCTAACACCCGTGACCCTGACTGCTGCGTTGAACTGACCGGACGCGTTCGGTAAAACCGTGACCGCGTCCGGTTCAGTGTACGGTCACCACTGTGACCTCCGTTCGCCTCTGTTTCTTTTCTGACTTCTGGCGTAGTGGAAAATAGGTATTTCAAGTCCTCAAAAACGCCTGAATCCCGCGCTTGCAAGCTCGGCGGGAGGAAGAGAGGGACCTAAACTCTGTCTACCACTCAAACTCTGTCACCTTCGCAAATGTGCCAACACCAACAAGTGATCACCACCTTGTGCACGTGTGTTAGCATTTTCATAATCATTTTCGAAGGTTTTCCAGTTAGGTCACTAGGCCCTACATGCAATGCACTTCATGAATTCATCTAGTGGCACCCGTGCGTCGAATAACCGATAAGACTTCCCCTCTTAATAGTTCGGCTATCGATCCTAAACCACTCACACCCTCTATGGTGTCTTGAGTGCAAAATAAAATGGCCCTATGATTATACCTTTGCCTTGAGCCCATTTTGTTTTTCCAAAAGATATGATCCATTTCATATCATCACATGACCGTCTCGATCCATCGACCTTGACTTCACTTGCTCTTCACCGTTGCATCAGTCCGTCGACGCCAAGTCTTGCTCAAGCTTCACCATCGCATGGTTCTTCACTTCGAAGCCTTGACTTGCCCTTCACCTTCACAACCGGTCCATCGAGCCAAGCATCATCTTGGTCTTCATCATCTTGGTCACATGAGTCAATGTTATGTCTCATATTTAATGACCACCTTTATCTAAATCATCCACTTAGATACAAAGGTTAGTCCTAGGTTTCATCAATTAGCCAAAATCAAACTAGGGACTTTCAACGCTGAACAGGACGCTGGATCAGACGTGGCTAGCACGTCTAGTTAGTGACAACAGCAGTCAAGCACGGGATGCTAGGGCTTTGCACTGGCGCGTCTGGTCGGTCACGGGACCGGCGTGTCCGGTCAAACCCCAGAGAAGCTGCAAAGCACGTGAGGTCGATCGGACGCGGTGGCGCGTCAGGTCACGATCGATCGGACACGTCAGGTCACGAGTGGGTGCTTACTGGAATCGACTGGATGCTGGCACTGTAGTGTTCAGTCAGTACAAACGGTGTGTCCGGTCGGCCTCTCAGCAGCGCGATCTTCTGGTGACTGGACGCTAGGGCGCGTCCGATCAAACCAAGCGGCGCATCCGGTCACTTCTGAGCAGTGTGAGACTTTGTTTAAGTGACCGTTACGATCGAACGAACGAGATTTAAAACTTGACACGTGGCGATCATCGGGCGGTGGTGCGAGACGCGACCGGACGCTGTGTCTGCGTCCGGTCAGCACGGCATCAGCAGCAACTTGTCCCTAACGGCTCTATTCTTTGGGGCTGCTTATAAATATGTGTTTGGCCAATTTAGGGAGGACACTCTTGGACATTTTGACTCTCTAACATCCTCTTGAGCTGAGCACATCCCCTCCCACTCATCTCCCTTACTTGATTGCCTAATCAAAGTGAGATTGAGTGATCTCAAGTGCATTTGCATGTGAGTTTGCATCTAGTTAACACTTGGGTGTTCTTTTGTTGCGGGATTCTTGTTTCTCTTGGTGGTTGTCGTCACCTAGATGGCTTGGAGCAGCGGAGGAGGTCCAACACGAGTTGGAGGTTCTTCGTGGCCGGCTCCGGTGACTTGTGAGGGGCTTTGCACCTTCCCCGACGAAGAGCCATAAGGTAGCTCTAATATATTGCGCGTGTCATTGAGTTACCTCACTAGCGGTAGGTTCTTGTGGCGCTCTTGGAGAACTTGGGTGTGGATTCCCAATTAGCCGTCGAACCATATAGTGTTGGTCGACACAACGGAGACTAGCGTGCCAGCAAGCATGTGAACATCGGGAGAAAATCTTGGTGTCTCTCTTGATATTGTGATTGATTGTCTCTCGGTGATTGGCTTCACATTGGTATTATTCGTTGGTTCACTTGCCTCTACACGTCAGTATAAAATCATCTTCCCATCGTTTACTTACCGTGACTTTACCTTGTGTTTTAGTCTTTTAGTTGTGCTTGTTCTTGTTGCTAGCACTCTAGGTAGTAGTAGTTGTAGCAACCTAGCTTGTGGGTGACATAGAGACATTAGATAACTAGATTTGCAACTAGGTGGCTTACTTAACACTTAGAGCTAGAGCAAATCACATTTATCATCATTTGTGTTACTAATCTTTGCTCTAGTGATTTATAGAGTTTTAATCTAGGCTATTCACTCCCCTCTAGCCAATTTGGACCTTTTAGCCGGTGCGGCCCATATCCAGGCCCATGTGTGTTTTTTCTTTTTTTTGTTTATTTTAATCGATTTATGGAGGCGAGTAAAGCAACCGCCTCCGTTAATCCAGCATTTATCGTGACCTTTCGACGAAGGTGGTTGCAATGCCCACCTCCGTAAATCGAAAACCACGCCTCGATTAAGTTTTATGTAGTAGTGGACCTCAGATTATTTTTAGCTTTATTATGGGCATGTGTATATCCGTAGGTGCCATGTCCTCATGAGCAACCATGTAAGAATTTTGCCAATGTCCACTTAGCTTCTGCAAGCCCTACTTGACATCTAGTACAGTCAAACCAACACTCGCCATGAAGGTTGTAAACAAGTAATAAACCCCCAAGGTGGTCTTGGTGGTTTGCTAGTGCCATCCAATGTCAAGAGAGTAGATAGCACAATGTGCCATCCAATGTCAAGAGAGCAGCACAATGTACAAACATATTGTTCTACCGACGACCAGTGATAACCGCCGTGGAGATGCATGGACTTGTTGACCATGAAGACATAAGACTATTCCCAAAACACAACATCCCTAATAATGAAAACCTCCCTTCCCACCTCTCCTATAAAAGGGGAGAGGAGGAAGGTGGAGGGGACTCTCTTGTGTCTTACTCATTTGGCTCTCTCTCTTTCTTTCTCTTTCTCTCTGCTTCCACCTCTCTCATGTTCAGTCACAGACCAACAGACGTGCATTGCATTCCAAGTCTGGTCGCGTAGAAATAGCTCAAGTGTGTCCGATGTCTATGGCATTTATGAGAGATGAAATAATACATTTCTCATGACAACAGGATGTGCATAGAGTGGGCAGCTTGAATAAGCAATGTTGCTATTCCAGTAATGCTAAAAGTAAGCTTTTAATGTACTTCAGTGATACTTCTGTGCTTCCTACATGTGACTCTTGGAGGAGGCCTATGGGCAGGGGACAAATCTATTTTGTTGTGCACCCTTGTTGGCTTTGTCGGTGCAACTCTTGCTGATATACAAGTGCCATTGTTGTATCATACAGAAAAAACTAAACTTCATCATTTCAATACATCAATCTACATAATAACATATTATATATTGCCATCAGTGTAAGAGCAGTACAATATTACTTCTACATAGTGTGCATTTGATATAGTAGCTCGAGCTCTTGGATGGAATGCATCCCCTCTTGTAATTGATTTGTCACTCCTTCGTATATACTATCCATTATATATACCTCATCTTCATCATTCAATGCACTAGAGTTTTCATGCAAATGTGTAAAATTATGGCACCATATTTCCAGCAAGTCCATTTTCCCTTTTAGTACCCAATTGGAATCAACAACATGCCTCTTATATACCATTTCAGTGAACTCATTGTCATACAATCGAGTTCCCCAACTAGCATATGGCTTAATGAACTCTAATACTTTTTTTTACCTTTTATAATGATTCGACTCTATCTTCCTTACAAATTTACTTGAACCTATCATACATGATGATGAAATGATTCTCTTCTAGATCTCATCCATATGGGGGACGCATTATAGCATATGATAATCTTATTTCCTGCGGGGTCTTTAGACCTCAGTATGTCCAATAGACACTTCAAGTCAAATGATGTTGAGGAATTCATGTGGACAGTGTGACAAGATATATACGATGATACCATATATTATGAAGTAATCTAGGTTCATTCCATCTTTTGTTCTTAGACAGGCACTAGAGTTTACCTTTGCACCAAATTTAATTCTGTTGTTGATAGTATAATGAAATCTCAAGGAAAAAATTTCATTCAGACAAAGCACCAAATGATGCCTAAATAGAAATTCTATTATACCCCTTATCACAAACTTTCCAAACATGTTCATCTTCCCACAGGGGAGGTTCCGGTATAATCGTAACCCTTCTGTGTGGTGGAATGCATTTTGATGTCTGACTCGTCATCTTGTGGGAGATCAGAAGGGACTTTTCCAGGTACATTGTAGATTCAAGCTAGATGATCAATCAATTTTTCATTGGCAACTTCAAGAGGATATATAAAGATTTCATGGCATCTGGTGATTGTTAGAGCAAGATCAAACTCAATCATGCCATCAGACTTAACATGCTTCACATCATACTTGTAGTTCATTCTTTAGAAGACCTTTTGCTTCTTCACATTGGCGTGTTAGATGTGCTCTTGAAGCCTCTAACTCATCAATATACCTCTGATTTTTTTATTTTATTGTGTCGATCCTAGTTTAAAGTTGAAATCCAAGTTGTATTAACAAGTATTTATAACCCAAAAAAACCTAGTTAAGTTTGATAGCAAAGATGTATAAAAATTTGTGAAATCAACACAAACTTGTCACATACAACTTAGGTCATGTAGACTAGGACACCCACACAAAAAAGGAGAGTGAGATGTACCTGACTCTTTGCTGAATCAGAGGCAGAGACCCAAGTTGCTTGCTTCATGATCTGAGCATCAATTTTTTTTGTCAGCATCAACTACAACATATTTCGTTGTCTATTCAATTAGCATAATTTTTCATGTGCTACAATTGCAGCCAATTCAACTTGTGCCAAGTCTTCACTCTTCTTGGGACTGTGGCAGAATATGGTAGACTTACTATTATTAACGGTAATGGTTCTACCTTGCAAGTAAATGTTTCTCACTTTTAACTGGTCCACCTAGATTGGTTAGTCACTCTGTCTGTGTCTGCCAAAGGTCCTTTTTCTTTTCTAATCTCCACCCTTACAAAGAAAGCTAAGATTCGTTATTCTAATGTCTTTATTTAATGCCAAGACCCCACTTCTTCCTGCTTTGGCAGACCTTTTAGTCCACTTAATCAGGTGATACTTTCTCTTTGTTTTACCTCCTTGCTAGAAAATTTTCCTTCAGACTTTATCTAATTGTGCTATGACAATTTTGGGTAACACGTATAAAGACGATGCATGGGGGTATTATTCAGACTTGAACTAATCATAGTAGATCTACCTGCTATAGACATTGTTCGACCTTTTCACACATCTAATTTCTTAGCATTTTATCCATGAGAGGGGCCCAATCGATAATATGTAATCTGCTAGGACTTACAGGTATCCCAAGATATTTAATAGAGAAATATCCAATTTGACAATCGAACAACTTTGCAAAGGATTATTCTTAGTGTCATTGATCATCATAGCCTCGCTCTTATTAAAGTTGATTTTAGCCCAGTCATCATCTCATAAAGATATAATAGAAGTTTCATATTTCTAGTGTCATCTTTAAGGCAAACAATAGTGTATCTGCATACCGCAGAATGGCAATCCCTTTGGGTATTATATGAGAAATCAGGCCACAAATCAAACCATTATCGTGGGCTTTATGTATCATTTTAGTAAGACAATCTGCCACAAAGTTAAATAGAATGGGAGACAAGGGGTCACCTTGTCTCACCCCTTTATAGCTTTTAATATAAGGGCCAATACTATTGTTTAGCTTCACAGTGACAGTACCCCCAGAAACTAGTTGTTTAATCCTTCACACCATTGATCACAAAAGCTCCTTGCCTTAAGACAGCTAAAGAGAATATTTCAATTGACCTTATCATAGGCCTTCTCAAAATCTAATTCAATATGATGCCTATTTCATTCCTTAGCTTAGAATGTATGTAGTATATATATTAACATAGCATCAAACATTCAATTACGAGGCAGGTTCATACAAACGGTTGTACTAGCAAACACGAATAATCAGACTCATATCCATGAAATGCTATTAAATGCTATGCTCGCTTTGAAGCATATGGGCAATAAGGGGAAAAAATAGAAGGCTTAACTTCACACACATCCGCCTCTTAATCAGGCCTTGTTCATTTCTTTCGCAAACAAAGCGTGTTGGAACGAATTGGAGGGAATTAAGGGAGATTTTGACTTATAGGGGGTTAAATTCCCCTCCATCTCCTCTAACCCACTTGGTTCTGAGATGAAACCAACAAGGCCTCATCGCGACACTCAAATATTCGGCGTTGTCAGAGTCAAAATCGCCCTCGACCATGTGCACGATGTACCCTCTCTCCTAGTCGTCCAACACGAGGTAGAGATGTTGCCGCTGAGCCCACCGCCGCTGGCGCTGCCTCGACGTGCCAAATTTAGTAAAGAGGCCAGAGCAACGACATGACAATGGCCTCACACTATGTTCTCCCCTAGGCTCTCACGTTCATCTCCATGCGACTCTCTACGCGACCTCTTTGACATGTTCGATTGCTCCCTCTCCGAGCCTCTGGTTTGCATCTAAGGACTTATTCTTCTCTTTCTCCTTCTACTTCTTTTGTTTTTGCAAAGATTCTCCTCTTTCTCCTTGCCTTATAATATTGTCTCCCTATGACGCTGCGAGGCTATGACCCTGCGCAAAGAGAATCTATACCTAATAATAAAGAGGTAAAAACTTTCACCCTTCTATTTTTTTCGTCCGGCCCTTCTCTAACTACTCGGCATCACTCTTCTTAGTTTGTAATTGAAAAACAACTACTCAACATCACTCTTCTTATTTTAGAATTGAAAAAAATTATTCGTATTGCCTCTTTATTATTAGGTATAGATTTATAGACAAGCCACCTAATTAAACCGAGTCAATCTCTCCTTATTTTTTCATACAGAATAATAGCCACCTAATTAAACCGAGTCAATCTCTCCTTGATTTTCCATACGGAACAAATAATTTAGTGCAGATATTATTTATTATGGGCCTTATTAGTGTTTAATTGAAACATGGTTGAGCTAAGCCTAAGTATTCTGGTTCACGCACGCCAGGCAACGTTCGTTTTAGAGAGGTAAAATTTTTCTTAATTTTTTGGTCCGGCCCATCCATCCGTGTCCAAACTCCGTAATGACTGTCCGTCCTACTTGGTATGTATAAGGCAATCCGCTTCAACACGGTTTAGAAGAGTTTCTTGTGTCAAAACTAAGCAGTATTTTCGTCGAGTCAAACTCTATCTCATGTCCGAATCAAACTCCACCGCCTCTTGCAATCTTGGTCTCAAATAGACATACAACCTTCCTCGACTATCTCTGGCCAAACAACCATAAATAAAAGACATGACTAATACTAATAATGCATTAATGCCTAATGTATGCTGAGTGCAGATTATTGTTTCGGGCTTATCAAGATGCACATGCGGTTTATTACGCTGATCGTTTCCTTTTTTCCGAAGTTCCTTTCTTCCACGTCGTTTTTTGAACGGGCTCGCTCGCACACGAGCCTGCTCTACGCTGCTCTCTTGGAGTAATCTTGGGCCAAAATAAGCTAGCATTAGAAAGGTGAAAGTCGCCAATAATTCTACACTGACTGCTACCAAATTATAACAATAAATATAGTATTTTAAACGTTGAACTTTATCTATAATAAACATGTATTTTATTAATAAATTGTTTAGGAATAAAAAAATTATTACTATAAGATGAATCAGCCGATGACCTAACTAATCAAACCGTAAACTTAAATCTTGAACACTTTGTCATCCAATCTAATAAAAATAAATGTTTCTTTAAACTATATACACATATCAGTGCAAATCTCTAAGATGTACGTATATATAATGAGAAATTTATATATTTAGGACTTCAATCGTCGCGCTTCGCAATCTTAGCCCTAAACATCGACTTCGTTAAAATAGACTGTACTGACTTTAATTAGAGAATATAGTCATAATTTATTATAAAGATTTGATAGTTTCTCCCGTTGCAACGCACATGCATGTTTGCTAGTAACATATAAACAATGCATATTATTTATGGACCTTACTGCACCCCGTGTGCACAGGCACATAAAACTCCGCCCACACATCGAATGCCTCTTTCTTCCTCGCGCGCACCTTCTCTTCTTCCTCCCGCGTTCCCCTGCCGCCTCCTCATCCCGTGCGGCTCCGATGACGTCCACATCGCTTCCACTGTTGCCCTCGACCACGACCAACCCTAAACTCAACCCTATGCTTCAGATCTGGGGCGAGCGCCTCCGCCTCCGTCTCGACCCCCTCCCCAGGCTTCGGCGACGCGCCGCTGCCTTCGTAACCGCCCTCGACGCCGCCACGCTAACCTCAACCCTATGCTTTGGATCTAGCGTGAGCGCCGCCGCCTCAGCCGCCACCTCCCACCGCCACCCCGCCCTCCGCCGCCGTCTCGACCACTACCACCGCCGGTCCGACCATCCTTCCTAGAAACTTTCTTGTAAGCCTATAGAGCAGAGAAACCTCTTAACCCTAATGCCGCGAACTGCTTCATCTCCGGCTGTGGTGGTGACTTGTGAGTTGGTCTGCATTTTTTATCTTCTTGTACATGCATGCGAAAACATTCTGGCACACGCGTGCGGAATGAAGCATTTCTGTTTTTTTTTTTGTCTTCTTGTGTGTACACGTGGAAATGTTCCCACATGCGCGTGCGGAAAGAAGCAAACACCAGGGCCGTGTTTAGTTGCCCAAATTTGGGGGCGGCGGATTCACTGTTCATTACTGTAGCACACTGTAGCATTTTATTTTTATTTGGTAAAAATTGTCCAAACATTGACTAATTAGGTTTAAAATGTTCGTCTCGTAAAGTACAACAAAACTGTGCAATTAGTTTTTGATTTCATCTACATTTAGTACTCCATGCATGTGCCGACATTTTGATGTGATGGATAATCTTCTTTTTGCATAGTGAAATTTGGGGAAATATTTGGGATCTAAACATGCCCCAACTAATCCATTCCGCAGTCGAACATTTGGAAAAGAAATCGGAAACGACTTGCAATCAGGACTCCAGGTCGGACTTGCAATCCAGGTCCTATCCTATTCGTCAGTAGCTGACAGCACGGGCCCAGCACGAAGCGATGAGGCGATGGGAGGAAGCTGCAAGCTGCCATGCCACTGCGAGAGGGAGAGGAGTCACCGCGACGCGCCCGCGCCCCCGTCTCATGTTTCCTGCCCCCCGCTGCGCCGTCTCGCTCCCTCCGGCCCCTACTAATGCCTCCGCTGCCAGCACCTGCAGCGGCGGGGGCGGCATGAAGGCGCAGCGGCACCCGACGGCGTCGCAGGTGAGGCGGCTGTGCAAACAGGGCCGCCTGGACGGCGCGCGGCGGCTGCTCCTCGACGCGCTCCCGCGCCCGCCGCTGCCGCCGCTCTACAACGCGCTCCTCATCGCCTACGTGGCCCGCGCCCTCCCGGAACACGCGCTGCGGCTCTACGCGCTCCTCAACCACGCCGCGCGCCCCGCGCCACGCTCCGACCACTACACCTACTCCTGCGCGCTCACCGCCTGTGCCCGCACCCGCCTCCTCCGCCTCGGGAAATCCGTCCACGCGCACCTCCTCCGCCGCGCGCGCGCGCTGCCCGACACCGCGGTGCTCCGCAACTCGCTCCTCAACCTCTACGCCTCCTGCGTGCGGGACCGAGGCGGCGGTGGCGTCGACGTCGTTCGCAGGCTGTTCGACGCGATGCCCAAGCGGAACGCGGTTTCCTGGAACACACTGTTCGGTTGGTACGTCAAGACCGGACGTCCCCAGGAAGCTCTGGAGCTGTTCGCGCGTATGCTGGAGGATGGCGTCAAGCCCACGCCAGTCAGCTTCGTCAATGTCTTACCCGCGGCGGCCAAGGAAGATCCCAGCTGGTCCTTGGTGCTCTACGGCCTCCTTGTGAAGCATGGGATGGAATATGTCAATGATCTCTTTGTTGTCAGCTCGGCCATCGCGATGTTCTCTGAACTCGGGGATGTGCAGTCAGCTTGGAGGGTGTTTGAGTACACTGCCAAGAAGAACACCGAGGTTTGGAACACGATGATCACTGGGTATGTGCAGAATGGGAAATTTGCTGAAGCTATGGATCTCGTTATCCGGTTAATGGGGTCTAAAGAGGTTCCAATGGATGTCGTGACCTTCTTGTCAGCACTCACGGCTGCATCACAGTCCCAGGATGGCAGGTTGGGTCAGCAGCTGCATGGCTACTTGATCAAAGGAATGCACGCCACTTTGCCAGTGATACTTGGTAATGCACTTGTTGTAACGTACTCGAGATGTGGCAATGTCCAAACTGCCTTTGAGCTCTTTGACCGCTTACCAGAGAAGGACATTGTTTCTTGGAACACCATGGTCACTGCTTTTGTGCAGAACGATTTTGATTTGGAAGGCCTGTTGCTCGTTTATCAGATGCAAAAATCAGGGTTTGCAGCTGATTCAGTGACACTGACTGCAGTTCTCTCTGCTGCGTCCAATACAGGAGACCTTCAGATTGGTAAACAAGCCCACGGTTATCTCGTAAGGCATGGCATTGAGGATGAGGGCTTGGAGAGCTATCTGATTGACATGTATGCCAAGTCTGGTCGCATAGAAATAGCTCAGAGAGTATTTGACGACTATGGTAATGTCAAAAGAGATGAAGTCACCTGGAATGCCATGATAGCAGGGTACACACAGAGTGGGCAGCCTGAAAAGGCAATCTTGGCATTCCGGGCAATGCTTGAGGCAAGTCTTGAACCTACTTCAGTGACACTTGCCTCGGTGCTCCCTGCATGTGATCCTTTAGGAGGAGGTTTATGTGCAGGGAAGCAGATCCATCGTTTTGCTTTGCGCCATTGTTTGGACACCAATGTCTTCGTAGGTACAGCTCTTGTTGACATGTACTCCAAGTGTGGCGAGATTTCTACTGCAGAACATGTCTTTGCTGTTATTACTGAAAAGAGCACTGTCTCCTATACAACAATGATCTCTGGTCTTGGTCAGCATGGTTTTGGCGAAAGAGCATTGTCCCTTTTCTACTCAATGCAAGAGAAGGGGCTAAAACCTGATGGTGTGACCTTCTTGGCAGCAATTTCAGCATGTAATTACTCTGGGCTGGTCGATGAAGGGCTTGCTCTGTACAGGTCAATGGAAACTTTTGGGGTTGCAGTTACTCAGCACCGTTGCTGCATTGTGGACATGTTAGCTAAAGCCGGCAGAGTGGAGGAAGCTTATGAATTTGTGCAGGAGCTGGGGGAGGAGGGTAACTTCATTTCTATCTGGGGATCACTGCTCGCGTCCTGCAAAGCATAGGACAAGCAGGAATTGGTGAATTTGGTGACGGAGAGATTACTCTGCATTGAGAAGAAGTATGGCCATGCTGGTTACAACGTTTTGTTGTCACATACTTTTGCTGCTGAGGGCAACTGGAGTAGTGCTGATAGCTTGAGGAAGGAGATGAGGTTGAGAGGGTTGCGGAAGATGGCAGGTTCTAGTTGGATTAAAGTCCATGATGCAGCATTACAAAGCTCCCCTAAAAATGACCATGAATACTCATTGCTGCATGGGGTTGATTACAGTAGAGATGAAATCATCTGACATGTATCAGTACTACAGCAGTGGAAAGCTTGCTAGTCTGGTGTTTGGTCATATTCTGTGACCTGATCAGCTCAGGCTATGACAGATTAGCTTTTTGGTTAATTGCAGCATTAACACTTTGACAAAATTGGGGCACTTAGGAACATTTACATATATAAACCCACAAACTGAACTGCCGCACTACTTTTGAACAGTGAAATAGCCCTGCAGGTTGAGACCATGATGTCCTGGGCCCAGATGCAGTCATGCAGGAAGGAGATGGATTAGTTGAATGCGGCGTGTTGCAAGCCGCGGTGAACAGTGGCCAGTGAGTGTTTACAAGATACTCAAGTCATGACCAGCCAAGGCATTGTTGCTCGGTAAATGTAGCATCCTACAGTTTTTAGTCGCAGTCCAAGACACATGACATGCATGGTGATTGGTGAAGTGTACAGCAATTTGTTCATATCTGAAGATGGGCACAGAAAGCATTCATGTAATTACTCAAATGAAGATTAAAATCATCAAGCTACTTTTTTTTTGTTTGCTTTGTGCTCGACGTTTTCTCCTTTTGTGCATCTATGAAACCTGAAAGAGTCATTTTTCTTGTAAAGCTCAAGGCCAATAAATTCTTGAGGTCATTAAACTGAGTAACCAAATGATGAAACCAGGTTATCTAGAAAAGTGTCCTGGTATGAAGGCCAATTCCACAAAGTTCAACAGTAGCAAAAAACAATGGTGTCATTTTTTCATCGTATGGATAATAATTTAAACTTTGTTGTTTCGATATATCAGGAAAAACAATGACAAACTACAGGCTCATTCAAGCAATTCAATCTCGAAATGAGACGGATACAAGGTTCAAAAGTTACAGCTGACAATTCCCTACAATTCTCTATCTATTCATTTGCACACACATCTGTTGCTTGATATGAGTTTGGTCGGTGAGCTCCTGACCATTTTGATTGTGTGAGACAAAATACTGACAGTTTCTTACGAGACTTGCGAATGGTTGTAGCAGCAAGTAGTTTTGAACATGTTAGCCTTTCCAGCTTAACATCTCTTGCTATGAGAATCACAAAATTGCTTGTATTCGCAGTCACAAGGACCCATCCTCACCTGTAGTTAACCGCCGAAATGAAGGAAATGTCAAATAAGTAAAACACAAGGAGTATTGTGGCTCTTACGAGTAAAGCTATAAGACTAGCGGCAAACCAAAACTAACAATGAAAAAAATGGAAAGGATGCAGACCATTGGTGAACTGTTCAGCTAGAACAATAGATTCAATCCAGCGCACCATGAAACGAATAAAATAAAACTGACCTTTCGGAAAGTGAAAGAAACCCGCCTTGAATTCCTTTTGATGACTTGACCACCCACGGCATCGATCTAAAATAAAACAGGGCACAAACATTGGCATGTTATTTACAGGTTGGATTTGTGCATTGTGAATAATATAGAAAGAAGCAAAGCAGTGCATAGAGTTGAAGAATACATACTTTATGATGTGGTATATAGTGATGCCAGGCATAACGACCTTCTCCTGACATCAATAACATTGACCGAGGAGGTAGGAAAATGGCTTTCCTTATGCATTCTGGCTCTTGACTGCTATCTTCATCAACTCCATTGACCACACTTGGAGCACACCAACTGCCTTTAGTATATTTCCTGAACTCCATGATGCAAGGTCCAGACAAAGAAAGGCTAAAAATCATTTCCTCAAATGCTGAGTGTGTGTCTATATGTGGAGACAAACCTACACCACAAGGATATTCATTTACCTGTAAAACACATGAACAATTTAATGCATTGTTTTTTTATTTCAAAAGCTAATGTTGTTATCACTGCTAAGGGCTCAAATCTAGATTGCATAATGGACCAAGGCAAGATAAGAATTACAGGTATCACCTTCAGCAAAGGAAACAATAGAGAACAATAGGCATATACACACTTACTGTCAATTGATCAACTAATCTGGTGGTACAGTCCTTCACACCGGGAAAAGAAGCAATCTTGTCAAGGACGGTTGAAACAAACGTAGGTAATTCACCCAAGAACTGCTTTGAATCAATGTTCCTTGTCTGTGGATAGCAAAGAATCTTTTTCAACATAAAGCTAAGGTAGTCTCAAGCTAAAGATATGATGATTAAAGGAAATTGTGCAGTAGAAATTACAAGCTTTAAGTTTGTTCATGCTACAGAAACCTTTACTGTCTATATGCAGCAGAAAAGTGAAATCAAACTGCATTTTATTATTTTATCATACGGTGATACTTCAGGACTTGATGAGGTTCAACACTGGTGAAAATGGGATAGACAGTATGAAGGGTCACAAAATGAACCCAATGCATCTCACACTTTTAAGTATAACCCTTGTTGTTTCTTGGCAGCACAAATGAAGGTCATGCTCTCTTAATGAAATAAAACATCAGGCAGTAGTCCCATTCAATTATTGATGTAAGGAGAACGCAAGATACTGGAACATTGCGTCATCCTGAGATACTTACAAGATCAAACTTACTTCGTACAGAAACTCATAACCATAATGCTGAACTCGTCTCTTCGCCAGTCTTTTCCACGTCTTGCTATCCACAGCTGAAAGTAGCTCCTGAAAAGGAAGCAAAAGATATAGTACCACACTACCACTCAGCGCAGGGAAGCAGGGCTATTTAGCAAACCCTCAAACTTGGAGAACAAACGGAGATGACTCACAATTGGCTAACCTGTTCCTCAGCGGCAGTCACGAACTCCTGAACCATGTAAATCCCGGGGATTCCGAGCTCCGATGCTGCGAGAGCCACCGGTACAGAACCTCCAGACCGAGCCTTTGGCTTCACGGGCACCGAATAACCGTATGTGCAGCACGCGACCCGCAAGGAGGGTCGCAGGGGCGCCCCGTGGAGCGCGGCCATGGCAGCCTCCGCGGCGCCGGGCTCGTGGAACCGGACGATGGTGCGGGCGCCGCTGTCGTCGGCGGCCTGGGACCCCTGCGACCTCCCCGAAGGCGCCGAACGCCGAGGCGCGACGTCGGCGTCCGGTCACTCCCACCGCGGGGCCCGCCAGTTGGCCACATAGAGGACGGCGCTTGGGAGGCGGAGGAGCGGTGTCCCCGGCGAGCGGGAGCGGGGCGTGTGTATCCAGACTTCGCCGCCATCTCTAGGAACTTGCGGCGCGGAGGCGAACCACTGAAACGGAGGAAGACGCGGGACGAACTGCACTTCAGTCCGTAGCACCGTCGCCCGTCGGGGCTTCTGTGGCGCGGTCCCGGCCGCCGCCGAGAGGGGTGTGTTAGGGTTTTGATCTCTCCTCCTATTGGACCCAACGGCCCATTAGGGACCTTGATCCGCTCCTTGAACGGGGGAGCCCAACCCACCTATGGTTGGAGGGCCCCTGTCACGTGCGGTAAATAAATAGAGGTGGGAGGCCGGGGCACGGGATACGACGTTCGCCGCCGCCACTGTTCCCACCTACAAACCCTAGACCCTACTCTGTTCACAGGGACCGCACAAGTGACGGGAAGCCCTTCTCCGCCGCCACTGCGCCTCCAAGCCCGACATGGCGGACTCCAGCACCTCGGCGCCTAAAACCGACGGTGACAGTTTCCCTATCCCCTTTTTCATCTTGCATAAAGGACAAGTTTTTCCTATTGATTTAGTTAAGCCTCGACTGATCTCACTGTTAGTAGATCTAACTGTGATTAACAATGGTACCGGAGCCACCTAACAGTGGATTAGATCGAGTACAGTTTTTGATAAGAAACCCTAATCTAGGGTTAGCCGCCGAGCGACATGCCATGAGCATCGTCCCGGGCTACTTAAAAATTAGAAGAACGCGATTTACAGTTAGAAACCCTAACCCTAACCCTTGAACCCATGCGGCTTAGTCATAAGGAAATGAAAACCGGATCAAAAGAGGTTGCAAATCTTACCTTACCGGAGCTGAGACCGCCGCCGGCGGTAGGAAAACCGGCCGGCGAACCTTTCGTCGCCGCCGGCTTAGATAAGCCGCACGCGGTCGCTCCTTAGCGCCGCCCGTGATGCCGCTCGACGGTGGCGTGCTCTGCCGTGGGCGAGCACGCCCGCCGGGCGAAGGGGGTCACGGCGGCGCCATTCTCCTCCGACGACGAACGGAGCGGAGCTCCTGGCGGCTGGCTGCTGCGTTTTCGGTGAGAGAAAGGGAAAGGAGAAGTTCAGCTAGGGTTTAGAAGCCGGCTCGGTTTTATTGCAAGCGAAATCACCGGGCGACCGTCGGATCCGAACCCGACGACTCAGATCACGCCTCAGACAGGCCGGCGGGGGGGGGGGGGGCGCGGCCCATGCCTGCTTTCCCGGCCCAGGCCCACGTTGCGGCCTGGGGCGCGGGGGCAGGGCGCGCGCGCGCCGCGGCCGCGGGCCGCATCCGCGGCTGGGCCGTTCGTTTGCCGCGGCCCAAGTGCGATTTTTCTTTTTGAATTTTCGCAAATAACAGCAATGGGCCAGACTGGGCCTGAATAAAAGTCTCCACCCACCAGTTTTAGCCCATCAGCACAGTTTTTATTTTCCAGAAATAATTTTTCCATGAGTATTTTCATGATTTTGAAATTAGTTAAATTTTTATCAAATGTGGTAATTTTTTTTTTAGTGACAATATTAGAAATGTTTCTGGAATTAAGAATTAGTTTAGTTTATTCACGTTTTCCGCTGCTCAGTAAGTATATTTTGCTCCTTAATTATATTCGAACCAACGAGAGATTTAGTTATGGGGCAAATTTAAGAAATTAGAAAATTTTATAATATTGTTATTTTCTGACCAGCGTTGATTATATCAATATTATAATTGCTTAGTTCATCAGTTAATGTGCATTATTTCTAAATCTTGCCCAGCGGTGATATAGATTTAATGTACAAAGGATTGTATATATTAATACTGACCAACGTTGTATTAATACATGCAATTTCAAATTCAGTTATTCCCTTTTACTAAGTTTACTCACCATTTTTTTTTAATATGAATTTCCGGACTCACCAACTGGGTGCAGATGGTTCCGAAACTTAACGGGACCAACTATAAGACGTGGCGTGAGCAGTATGAATTAGCCCTTGTCATGACGGACAACGACTTAGCTCTCAATGAACCGTGCCCTCAGGAACCTGAGGAACCGGTCATTGCACAAAATGAGACTGATGAAGCGTTTGCTACACGCAAGCGTGAGCATGCATCAGTGAGGATGTCCTATGATCTTGCAAAGAAAAAATGGGACAACTCCAATAAGAAATGTCTGACATTGGCTAAAGCAACTATTTCTGAGCCCATCAGAGGATCACTGCCTGAGTGCACCACCATCACTGAGTATTTGGAAAAAGTCAAAACTCAGTTTCATGGAACAACTAAGACTCAAGCCAGTGTGCTTATTAGAGAGTTTATAAATAAGAAATACACTGGTGGTGGTGTTAGAGAGCACATACTGAGGATGAACACCTTGGCATCTAAGCTCGCATCAATGAAGATGGTTCTTCCAGATCCATTTGTCGTTCATGTGATCATAGCTTCTTTGCCAAAGGAGTTTGAAGCCTTTGTTGTGCACTACAACATGGCACCTGAGGACTGGAACATCGAGAAGCTCCTTGGGCAAGCCACTTAGGAGGAGGAAAGACTTAAGGAATCACGGGGAGACTCTGCTCTTTTCGTGAAGCATAACAACAATAAGAAGTTTCACCATAAGAATGCCAGACCAAAAGGGAAACCAAAGTGGGATGGCAGCTCTTCCTCCAGCGCTCAGGCACCAAACTCTCAGGGTAAAGCCCCTCAGAACCCTCAGAATCAGAATTCTCAGAACAACAACGGGGCTCAGGACCAGAACAGGCCACAAAACCCACTCCGCAAGAAGCCCTGGCTAGCACCGGATCAGTGCATGTTCTGTGAGAAAACAGGTCACATGCAAAAGGATTGCCTTGGTTTCTTGAAGTACCTCAACAGGAATGGTGAGGATTTAGTTACATTTGTAGATGAATCCTTATATATTAGTTATGCCAAATCTACTTGGTGGATTGACTCAGGTGCAACAATTCATGTTGCCAACTCTTTACAGGGATTCCATACGAGGAGAACCCTGCAAAGAGGCGAAAGAACAATTAAGGTGGCAAATGGAGTACAAGCCGACGTCGAAGCCACTGGCGATCTGACTTTGGCATTATTAGATGGTTTTGTACTTAGGCTTTCTGATGTACTCTATGTTCCTTCTTTGCATCGAAACTTAATAAGTGTTAGTAAATTAGATGATGATGGATTGGCTTGCCATTTTGGAAATGGCAGATGTAAGATACTCTCTAATGATAAGTGTGTTGGTCTTGCCTTCCGACAAGACAAACTTTATTTGTTATCAGTTTCTGAGAATATTAATGCTATATCTGTTGAGAATGAAAAAGTTCCATCGTCTACGAATGTAAATAGAAAGCGTAAGAATATTCAGATTGACTCTTCGAAACTGTGGCATTGTAGATTAGGCCACATTTCGAGGGGGAGAATTGATAGATTAGTCAAGGCTGAAATTCTTCCGCCATTAGAACTCTCAGAATTAGATCAGTGCATTGATTGCATTAAGGGTAAGTATGTTAAGAAAGTTAAGAAAGATGCCAAACGAAGTGCAGGGAATTTAGAAATAATCCACACAGACATTTGTGGACCATTTCCTGTTAAGAGTGTGGATGGTTATGATTCATTCATAACCTTCACTGATGATTATTCGCGTTTTGGTTATATTTATCCAATAAGAGAAAGATCAGAAGCATTAGATAAGTTTAAGATATTTAAGGCAGAAGTAGAAAATCAGCATAATAAGAAGATCAAAATAGTAAGATCAGACCGTGGTGGGGAATATTATGGGCGACATACCCCGTATGGCCAAGTTCCGGGACCTTTTGCAAAGTTCCTTCAGGAAAATGGCATAGTTGCCCAGTATTCCATGCCAGGGGATCCTCAGCAGAATGGAGTGGCTGAGAGAAGAAACCGTACCTTAATGGATATGGTAAGAAGTATGATTAGCTACTCCACCCTACCAGTAAGTTTGTGGATGGAGGCGTTGAAAACCGCCATTCACATTCTTAATCGTGTTCTAAGCAAGTCGGTGCCTAAAACACCGTACGAGCTATGGACTGGCAGAGTACCCTCACTTAAGTATTTAAGGGTGTGGGGCTGTCCTGCTGAGGCTAAGATATTTAACCCAAATTTAGGAAAATTAGATCCTAAGACAGTTAGTTGCCATTTCATTGGCTACCCAGATAGGTCAAAAGGTTACCGCTTTTACTGCCCTGACAGGCATACTAAGTTTGTGGAAACCAGACATGCTGAGTTCTTAGAAGATGATTTGATAAGGGGGAGCAAGGTAGCACAAGAGATTAGTTTAGAGGAGAAAAGGGTCTATGCCCCTACTCCAATGCTTCAGGAACAATTCTTTGTGCTACCCATAGCTGTTGCACCAACAGTGCTAGACACTACAGTGCCAGCACCGATTGTTAGTCCTCCGTTGCCGACATCTAATGAAAATCTGGAACCTGTCCTTCAGGATCCATTAGAACAGCACGTCGAGCATCAGGAAGAACAACAACAACCCCAAATAGCGCCAAATGATCAGAATCTTAGAAGATCAGAAAGAGTTAGAAGATCAGCTATTTCAGATGATTATGAGGTTTATGAAACCGAAGAATTTCATATGGAGGATGATCCCACTACATATGAACAAGCCATGAGAAGCGAACACTGTGAGAAGTGGTTAGAAGCCATGAGAGATGAAATAAGGTCCATGGATTTCAATAAAGTTTGGGAACTGATGGAAATTCCTAAGGGAGCTAAGAAGGTTGGTTGTAAATGGGTTTATAAAACTAAGTATGACTCCCAAGGGAATGTTGAAAGACGTAAGGCGCGACTCGTGGCAAAAGGCTTTACTCAGAGAAAAGGAATTGATTACAATGAGACTTTTTCTCCGGTCTCATGTAAAGATTCTTTTAGAATAATAATGGCGTTAGTAGCACATTTTGATTTAGAATTACATCAGATGGATGTTAAGACGGCATTCCTAAATGGGGATCTTGAGGAAGATGTCTACATGGCACAACCGAAAGGTTTTGTCATGGAAGGAAATGAGAACATGGGGTGTCGCCTAAGGAAGTCTATTTATGGACTAAAACAAGCTTCAAGACAGTGGTATTTGAAGTTTGATAATACAATAAGAAAGTTTGGGTTTAAGGCAAATGTAGAGGACAATTGTGTTTATGTAAAGTTTAAGAATTCTAAGTTTATCTTCTTGGTCCTATATGTGGATGATATTTTGCTAGCAAGCAATGATGTCACTCTACTAATGGAGACTAAGAAGTTCTTGTCCTCGCATTTTGATATGAAAGACCTCGGTGAAGCCTCTTTTGTTCTGGGGATTGAGATTCACCGTGATAGAAATAGAGGGGTATTAGGGCTGTCACAAAAGGCATACATAGAAAAGATTCTTAAGAAATATAGTATGCACAAGTGCAGTCCATCACCTGCACCCATAGTCAAGGGCGATAAGTATGGGGAACACCAGTGCCCCAAGAATCAGATCGAGCTCGAGCAAATGAGATCAGTACCTTATGCTTCAGCCGTCGGAAGCTTACAATATGCTCAAATTTGTACTCGCCCTGACATAGCATTTGTTACCGGGTTACTTGGCAGATACCAGAAAAATCCAGGTGCAGAACACTGGAAGTTAGTTAAGAAAGTCTTGCGTTACTTGCAGGGTACTAAAGGCTTCATGCTAAGTTATAATAAGACGGACTCCCTTGAGATAGTGGGGTTCTCAGATTCAGATTATGCGGGGGATGAAAGGAAATCCACGTCAGGTTACATATTCACCCTCGCAGGTGGAGCCATATCGTGGAAAAGCTCCAAACAGACTCTCGTCACGTCATCGACGATGTACGCTGAGTTTGTAGCATGTTATGAGGCCTCGGGGCAGGTGAGTTGGCTTAAGAAGTTTTTGCCCGGATTAAGAGTGGTAGATAGCATTGAGAGACCACTTAAGTTGTACTGCGATAATAATCCCGCAGTTGAATATGCTCACAATAATAGGTCAAGTGGTGCTGCCAAACACATTGACATCAAGTACTATGTTGTGAAAGAGAAAGTTCAGGATCATGTTATAAGCCTTGAGTATATTAAGACGGATAATATGTTAGCGGATCCGCTCACAAAAGGCCTACCACCCAACGTGTTTAGAAAACACCTAGCCGGCATGGGGTTAAGGGAAAGCCTATGATTCCTGAACACTTAGGGCCCTTTAGTTAGAACTTTATCTCAAATTAGAGAGATGTACTGTAGCCGTCAAGTCCAACAGAGATTGTTTCTGTGACGACGAGACGCGCTCTAAGCATTTCTTTATAATGAGACGGAGTTAAGTATTTAAATTAAGAATAAGACAAGGTTAAGATAAGTTATTAGAAGAGATCAAGGGGGAGAATGTTAGGGTTTTGATCTCTCCTCCTATTGGACCCAACGGCCCATTAGGGACCTTGATCCGCTCCTTGAACGGGGGAGCCCAACCCACCTATGGTTGGAGGGCCCCTGTCACGTGCGGTAAATAAATAGAGGTGGGAGGCCGGGGCACGGGATACGACGTTCGCCGCCGCCACTGTTCCCACCTACAAACCCTAGACCCTACTCTGTTCACAGGGACCGCACAAGTGACGGGAAGCCCTTCTCCGCCGCCACTGCGCCTCCAAGCCCGACATGGCGGACTCCAGCACCTCGGCGCCTAAAACCGACGGTGACAGTTTCCCTATCCCCTTTTTCATCTTGCATAAAGGACAAGTTTTTCCTATTGATTTAGTTAAGCCTCGACTGATCTCACTGTTAGTAGATCTAACTGTGATTAACAGGGTGAAGCGAAGCGAGCTGGCCCCTGCGTTCCTTGCCGTCTGGTCGGAGGTGAAGACTGAAGAGCGTCCTGCCCTTGGCGACGTGCGGGTGCGCTCTCGCTGCGCCCAGGCCCAACAACCCCGATTGGGCCGGCCGGGCTGCATCTCGTTCTGCCGCCCAACAACCCCTTCCGCTGCATTCCTCCGCGTGCATTCAGTCTGTCTCTCTCTCGCCACCGTATCGCTCTCCGACGACTGGTGGGCCGCCGCCGCCGCCGCCGCCCTAAGCCAGGTGCTGAGGCTTTCGTTGGCTCTTCGCCGGCGACGAGCACGCACCAGGTACTCCCACCCCTTTTCTTCCCTTCATGCTGTGCGAAGCTGAGCACCGAAACCCTAACCTAAGCTATTTAGCTATTTGACATGACGTACATGTGTACACCCATGCCCCTTTACTGGATCCGCCCCTGATCTCACGCCAATTCTCTTCGGTGTTTGTTTCCCCGCTTTATTCAAATTGTGAACTTGTAGGCTTGCTGTATATGTGCTGCAATGGCGTCTCTGGGGCGAAGTTGTGTTAGCCGCTTATTCAGATTGTGAACTTGTTGGCTTGTTGTATATGTGCTACAATGGCGTCTCTGGGGCGAAGAGCCGGGAGCTACATCTGCTCGGAGCTGTGTGGCACAGCTCTGAACCAGAGGCACTACTCCACCTCGAGGGTGGATTGGAAGCAGCTGCGGCCAATGATTCTGAAGAGGATTAAGAAGCGTTCAAAGGAATACCCAATCAAGCGGATGATCCCGGTCGCGGAGGAGGTGGTCAGGGCTAGGGAGATTGTCAATGAGGGCGTCTCCAGACTGCTGAAGGTTGTTCCTGTTCAGTCATGCAAGTAAGGAAAATAAAGAAATTATTCGTTTTGAAAAAATTCGTTTCAAAAAATAAAGAAATTAGTCTTTTCTTGTCTTAACTGAAAAACGATAATAAACCCAGTATTACATATAGTACACTTTATTGATGACTTGTTGGAAGTACTTTAAAAACTACTATAGCATCTTGAATTAGGCAAGTATCAAAAGGGTTGAAGAAATGAAGTAGGAATACTATGAATGCATAGGTTAGTGTTTTTCTTGCGTCTCGTCACCATTTTAGGTTTTTATAAATACGACCCAATTCTTGCAATGCCAAGTTAACTGTTCTCTGTGATATTTATGCCTGATTACAGTTTGTTGATTCTTGCCCTGAATATTTTTGCATTTTATGAGTCTGTTTAACACCTTCTGTATTGATTTGGACTGAAGGTTTTGTCCTGAAGCTCACATTGGAGCCACGGGTCATCAGATGAAAACATGCTATGGTTTCAAGCGTATGATCAAGGACCGACCACATGAATGGCAACCGGGCAACTTGAATGACATCCTTGTCCCTGTTCAGGCTTTCCACCAGAAAAACATGTTTGAGGATGAGATAAAGCATGACCAGCGATTCGACTTCACTCGCGTCCCAGCTGTACTTGAGCTGTGCCATCATGCTGGTGCAGACATACCTGATGAGATTCTATACAAAAGTGAACAAATATTTAATACACTCAAAAGCAACAATCAGCAATCTGCTCCGTTCTTGCCAGATGAACTCAGATATATCGGTCAGAGAACACTGGATGCATGGGAATACCTGAGACTAGGTGTCACAAAACTCCTCTTGGTGTACCCATCCAAAGTTTGTAAGCATTGCTCTGAAGTGCATATCGGGCAATCAGGGCACAAGGCCAGAATGTGTGGAGTATTCAAGTTTGAGGGCTGGAAAGGGATGCACAAGTGGAACAAGGCCGGAGTGGATGACCTAGTTCCTCAGAAGATTGTGTGGCATCGGCGGCCTCATGACCCACCGGTCCTTGTGGACGGCGGGAGGGATTATTATGGCCATGCGCCTGCTGTCATTGAGCTCTGCATGCAAGTGGGTGCAGTAGTACCCCCAAAATACCATTGCATGATGAAGACACACGGCTTAGCACCACCTGTTCGATGAGACCATATGTCATAAAGTTGACTGCCTGGTTAGATACAGGAACTGTATATATCAGACACCAAAATAATTTTGTTTGCGACTGAAATTTCTAGGGTGCAAAAGACTGTTCTGGAAGAAGCCATCAATTAACCGTAATGGCTAACTGAGGAGTTACCCTATTTTCAAGATTATTAGTGTTATCAGAATCCAGAAGGTGAGACTGAAAAGAAAAGATTTTCAGAAGGTCAGTAGCAGACACAACTATTATTTTGAAGGCCCTCAGACAGCAGGAAAAATTTTGCTTTGTAAAATATTAGAATAGCTTACTTCATTGTCCTTCATTTGTTCAGACCCGTTTCTTTAGAATGGAGAGCTTTAGGAGTAGCCTACTATCTGCTCTTCAGTGACTCAGTTCAGCTACAGTAATAGCAATGTTGCCATTGTTTTACGTGACTCCATTTTGCCAAGAGTCCTCTGATGGTAGTGTCACCTCAATGTCAGACCTAAGTTTTTTCTCCCGCACTTGGATTTTAAACCTTACGGGCAATTTTGTTATGTGCAAACCATGTAAACATATAAGAGAGATTGACAATATTCTGTATTGTATGTATACCCTGCTATCAAAAGGCACAGGCATTCTTTCTTAAAGCAGTAACTTTGTACACAGACTTTTACTTGTGTTCTTTTTTGCTGTGCTGGATACTGACTCACATTGGTTGACATCTGTTGTCCAAAGTTGAATGGTTCTAATCTATTTTCAAAATGTGTTTGTGCTCTGGACCAATCCTGGTCGAGCCCAGCATCAACAACTGCAGAGTAAAGGGAGCTCCCGAAGTGAAGCTTTTTTGTAATTTGAATCGTGTCACCAGAATAAACCACTCTAAATTGGTGCTAAGATTGAACATAAACGATTTTATAGCTGAGAGCTGAAAAGTTAAAGGTTTCTAGAACCTTGTTCGCTTGAACTTATCAGTCATGGTACGATGTTTTTCTCTCATAACAAAACAGCATCCGCCGACTTATTAGCCGTAGAAACCATTAGTCAAACAAAATAAGACCGTAGAATGAACTTTCTCATTTTTCCTATGACAACTACTTGTCTGCAACATTATATTGCAATCACATATTGGTATATTACTTTGTTTGATCTTCTGATAGTGAGATGTGCAGAAGTATTTCCTTGTTTGTACTTGAATGGATGAGAGAAAAAACAATAAACAACCTTACTGAGCGAGGTTGCTCTTATTAGAACTATTTTTTATTATTAGTTATTTAAAATTATCCTAGTAATGAAGGTGTACTATATAATTTGGCCACTACTGCAACCATGGGCACCTTTACAATCTATAGCTTAAGTTGGCAAATTTGCAGCACCCCATATGGATGATTGCTAAAAGTATTTATGCAAATGCTTAACCAGACGTGGCTTGCAGCAGCTGGCCGGCAGCGCCTTGGAACATCCATGTGGGCCGCGGCCCAAGACCGAATGCTAAGCTTAATTAGCTCTGTGCCTCTGTTAGCTGATTAGCTGAACCCAAACAAAACGCTTTAACGAACATAATACCACCTCGGAATCACAGACAACTATCAGCCAGCTTATAATGCTAATCGATGACTCTCACAGCACGACCTTACTTGAACAGGATCTGTTCTATAGGCTCGTACCGCTGCATCCTTGACTGATAAGGAGGCAAGCACTTCAGCTTGGTTGATGAGCAATGACCTGTGGGCCAGAGCGTGATTAACGGCTGGGATTTACACTGTGAAGGTCTGATCTATGGCTGTAGAGGATCGTTCCTGGCCAGGCTTTGGCTGGGGTGGCCCATAGGTTATCTGACAGGCTTTTTTTTTGGCTCAAAATCTGTGCAAAATATTCCTACCCTCATCTTACCTACAAACAGTTCTCCATTTAACAAATCGTGACTCTACAAAATGGGCAGACAGCCGACTACGAAATCCAGTAAATTGTGCTGTCTGTCACAAAAGAAAATGGGCAGACAGCCAGCTACAAAAAACCAGTAAATTGTGCTGTCTGTCACAAAAGAAAATGGAGAAGTTGACATGATTCTACAATGATTCTGACTTGTAATGTAAGATTATTACCATCCTGAACTATTGCTTTCCTACACAACTGTTGCTTCCTCGAGATCTTTCAATACACAAAACTAGAATTCCACAAGTGATGACAGAATTGTTGTTTACCCCCAAATCTTTCACATCGCAGTGCAATACGGCAGTTAATTGTTACTTTTGTAGGGAGATATACAAAATAAAAGAATAAAAATTAAAGTACGCAGCTCAATATTACAATGCATGACTAGAAAACAGTAAAATAAAACACTAATTAGAAAATAAGTGCACTACTTAGAAAAACAAAAATTAAAGAGCACGAACAAACAACCTCCTAGTTAAGAGCCAATAGACAAACCACTAGGTTATCAGCTTGAAATTATTCTAAGTATCAAATATTTATTATGGAACACATGCTATTTCAGTGCCAAGTGAGAGCTCCATGACCCACCTAGCATATCCCGTAGGTTTGCCCACTGCGAACTGTGCTCCTGCCTCCCAGTCTCTTGTGCTACAAAGATTGCTTGTTTTAGCCGTCGTCTCAGCTTTGCGTCAAGCCGTCAACTATGAGCAATGACCTGTGGGCCAGAGCGTGATTAACGGCTGGGATTTACACTGCGAAGGTCTGATCTATGGCTGTAGAGGATCGTTCCTGGCCAGGCTTTGGCTGGGGTGGCCCATAGGTTATCTGACAGGCTTTTTTTTTGGCTCAAAATCTGTGCAAAATATTCCTACCCTCATCTTACCTACAAACAGTTCTCCATTTAACAAATCGTGACTCTACAAAATGGGCAGACAGCCGACTACGAAATCCAGTAAATTGTGCTGTCTGTCACAAAAGAAAATGGGCAGACAGCCAGCTACAAAAAACCAGTAAATTGTGCTGTCTGTCACAAAAGAAAATGGAGAAGTTGACATGATTCTACAATGATTCTGACTTGTAATGTAAGATTATTACCATCCTCAACTATTGCTTTCCTACACAACTGTTGCTTCCTCGAGATCTTTCAATACACAAAACTAGAATTCCACAAGTGATGACAGAATTGTTGTTTACCCCCAAATCTTTCACATCGCAGTGCAATACGGCAGTTAATTGTTACTTTTGTAGGGAGATATACAAAATAAAAGAATAAAAATTAAAGTACGCAGCTCAATATTACAATGCATGACTAGAAAACAGTAAAATAAAACACTAATTAGAAAATAAGTGCACTACTTAGAAAAACAAAAATTAAAGAGCACGAACAAACAACCTCCTAGTTAAGAGCCAATAGACAAACCACTAGGTTATCAGCTTGAAATTATTCTAAGTATCAAATATTTATTATGGAACACATGCTATTTCAGTGCCAAGTGAGAGCTCCAATGACCCACCTAGCATATCCCGTAGGTTTGCCCACTGCGAACTGTGCTCCTGCCTCCCAGTCTCCTGTGCTACAAAGATTGCTTGTTTTAGCCGTCGTCTCAGCTTTGCGTCAAGCCGTCAACTGTATGTGTACGCCTGTACGGTTCATGTTTGCGTGGTACTCCACCCTGCTGCCGAAAATCTCTCGGTGCGCGTAAGTGCGTTCACCTCTAACCTAAAAAAAAAAAAGACAGAACGACTTACAATTTAAAATAAAGAGAGTAGTTTGCAAGATCCTATTAACTTATTTTCACACATTCTTGTGTATTAATATTTTTTCCTAATAATTCAAGTCTAACCAAAGATGAATTATTTGCATGCCTGTAAACAAGAAATGGACGCTTCTTTTCGACGTGATGATATTCAGGAGGTAGGGCCTAAGCCATATCCATCTTCTGGTATAGAGTTGTCACATGTATTCATACTGAATATGATCGTTATATGACACTTGTATTGTTACTGAAATTATTTTACCTCATATGTATTCTATAGGTTATCAACATAGTATCTACCACTCCCTTTATTCTAAATTATAAGATGTTTTTGGCTTTTCTAGATACGTATGTATTCTATAGGTTATTTAAATAGTTTCTTCTATGCACTTAGATATATTATGTCTAGCGTAAACAAGCCAAAACTCTAAAACTAGTTTCATATTTTTCTGAACTAAGATATTTTTTCAAATAAATTAGATTTCTGGATTTTTATGTCCATAAAACTTTAAGAAACTATTTAAATAACTTTTTGAAATTTGTTTTATAACTATTTTGACAAACTATATTTATCTCCTGACTAAACTATCGATGTAGTCCGATTTATCTTCTTGTGGCTGACAAGGTACCACGTCAAACTAAATCACTTCACAAACCATCCAAGAAGCAAACAAACTACTGGTTTCAATAATTGCAGGAACCAAAACATCCGGTTTTGAGTTTTCTAGTTCGAAGAGGTAAATCAAATTAAGCAATAGTCACATAGGCTCATAAGACTTCTCCATGCACTGCATAGCCCAATCGGGAAACCTTCCTATGTGTTTTGTGAAAATGGATGAACTAAAACAATCGGGAAAATTTCCTATTTCCTGTAAAAATGAATTGACTCTTCTGACATTCCTGTACAATTCCTGCATTCCAAGGGCCGCTAATGTGCGGGCCTGTTTACTCACGGATTAATCTGTAGCACACTGAGCGTACGTACAGAACGCTTCATATTACACAGGCGACAAGGGTTGATATTCAGTGCAACCTCAGTGCAGTCAGCAATCAGGGGACGACCCAAACTTCTGATTGCTAAAAAAAAGTTACAAAGGAATGCTATTGTCATCGATGATATATTGTATATCCAGTGTCCTGTTCACAAAGGACCAAGTGGAGGGATGGGGTAACGTCGAAAACAATCAACCAGAATCATCGCACTCCAATTTCACTAATACAAATAATTTACGCCTGCAATGAATCAATGACATTCCTCCGGTCCACAACTCCACACTAAAAGATGCTCCCATAATCCTTTCTTGGAAGAGATGAAGGTAGCCCACTTGTCGTAAATGAGTGCCCTCCTGTTCCTCCTGCAGATTTGGGTGTTACGGTTAATATCCTTGAAGGAAAAGATTCTTTACACCTTTGTTCAGTTGTGCAGGGATTGGGAGGGGTTCGCATGGAACATGAGTTAAGTTTTCTGCCAATTCCTCTCATTCCCTCTCAAACCGAACATTTCTTTTAAGAAAAAGGAGTGGATAGATTACCCCAGGGCACTCCATCGCCCATGCCAAAACTACTAGGCCATGCAGGCTGCCCACTGTGATGGCTTCCCATTGGCCGCATTGGACTGGAAGTTGCCTGGTTATATCGCTGATGAAGAATAGGCTGTCCATGACGGGGAAGGAGATTTTGCTGAGGATAGTTTGGAGGGTTGTAACCACCGTAGTTGATGGGAACACTAGAATGGGCACTCACTCCTTGAGAGGACACATGAAATAATTGATCTGCTCTGTAACCAAAAACAGTAGAACAAATCAGCAGTCTTACAAAGAAAGGCAAATAACCAGTTAAGTTCAAAATATTCTGACTGGTTAAGGAAAATGAGGAGTATAAATTAGTTAGGTGGCAATACCTTTGGTTTGTTGGTACAGGGTTAGATGTAGTAAAGACATGGCCTTGGAAATTTGCTGATCTGATAGATCCGCTCCCTTGGCCACCTGCATCTCCAAAGTGGAGATTGCTACTTAGATCAGCTGACAGTGAGTTGTCTTCTTGCAATAGTGACTCATCACTACAAAATGGAACATGGTATAGATTAGATTAATATTACCTTTTATACAAGTTTACAAGAATCAATTTGAGTATTCCATACCTATAATTAGGGTCCCAATTAGCAGGATCAAGTTCTGATGAAGCTGAAAAGTCAAATGATTGTGATGGAGCCTGTGAAGGCACATGACTAGACGAGGCCTCCAAGGAAATACCACTCCTTGAACCTATTTGTGGTCTCCAACCAGAATGACAAGAACTAGGTCCTGTTGCATTATGAGAGTGGCCTGTATGTCCTCGAGCATAGGCATCAGAATGACTGAAACTGACACCATCTCCAAAACGCCCTTGTCCATGCTGAGATACATAATCATTTGGCGGCATGGGCAAATTCCTCCTCATGTTGTATGGGCCCACTGCTGCAGCTTTTCCTAATGGAGAACCATGAATGCCTCCACTCGCTGGAGAACCGGAACCATGCTTCCCAGTAGAATTAGCTGGGATTTGCATCTGGTAGTTTGGTGGCGTAAACTGTGATGGACTGGCTCCAAGAGACATAGGCCCAAGACTACCAGGACTCAATCGAATTCCTCTATCATGCGGGAAACGCATCCTTAATCTAACATCTGGACTAGAGCCAATTTGCGCTAATCCAGAAGAACCTAAGGGTGAGTAATACATATTGATAGCATTAACATCACCAGTGCTTCCGTAGCTGTTACCAAAACCAGGATTACCGGTATAGCTACCATGGCTACCATAGCTTCCATAACTACTCCCATAAGAAAAAGGAACCTTTGGAGGGTAGACATTATTCACAGGTAAGTATCTGTTCACACTTCCAACCTACAGGTTTCAAGTATAGGGCATGATGGTTTAAGAAAGATTCCATATGGTTATTATTTCTAATAAAACTCAACTCAGAAACAGGAAATGAGAGGACGTCTATCACCTGCGGGGAAAGACCTGAATGTAGCCAGTGGCCCCCACCAGGATTGTGATCAATTGCTGCAGCACGAGCAACAGGCTAAAATACAAATGAAAGATGGGACACGTTAGGGAGAGAAGAATGGGATCCATGTCTGAATGAACATGAGCAAAAAAATATATTTTTAAAGGTACATCAGAGAGTGCATAGATGTGTCCATCATGCAGGCAAATATTCATGTGCACTATAGACAAAATACGACATATTCAAAATATTCTTGAATAGTGACAGTGTAGGAACATGATTAATAGGAAACATCAAATCATGTGGGAATACACCGCAATTCATCATCACAAAATAGTTTCAAGAAGCAACATCTGTAATTCCTACTATTATCAAGTTAGATATATACATTAACCCCCAAAGAGAAGCGTATTTCTTTTCGTATACAAAATAAAATATGAAAAAAAGACCATACTCACAATTCTTGCAGTCTCAGGTACAGGCTCATATGGACCGGTGAACGATTCGCCTGTTATGAATGGATGATATAGAGCCTGAAATAGGTTTCAGAAAACAATCAATTTAATTCTAGATGACATAAAAAAGTTATTCTGAATATCAACTTCTCGTCAATGTGTAGGCATGCAAAATCGATAAAAAAATTATAATACCAATAGGTCAATAGGAGAAAACATCTAGACATGCCCTAAGCCCCTAACACGAGAATGTAGATAACAGTTAGGAAATGCAATAGTGCCAATCGCAGCAGCCTTACCTGCAATGGTGACCATCGCTTATTTGGATCAAATTCAAGGAGTCCCTTCAAGAAATCAACTAATCCCAAACGATCTGTTTTTTCTGTCTCTGAATCAAAATGCAAGACCTGAGAACATAATATCAAACTTGCCAAGCTTTATTGTAAGAACTCTCACTCGCCTATTCAGGAAACCAGCTAAAAAATGTCAAATTTACAAGTAATAAATTCAATAATGCAGTTCTAAGTTCCAACGGTAGTCTATACTGTACAAATGAACATGATGAGAACATAAAAGATGATGCTTTTAACACGACGAACTACACAACTTAAGAAAATACCAACACCATGTTTAATAAATAACAAAACAAACATGAAAATGGCAAAGCAATAAAATTAGATTGACCTGACTAACAAAGAATAAGCATACTATACATATGAGTTTAGATTTTAGAAACTGAAAAGAGACATTAAACAAACCTGTCAGTTCGGAATTGTTCCAAGGATAGGTACATATGAGTTTGTCAAGCTTCAGGTGTGGGAAGTACCACTTTCCCATCTTTGGCCTCTTGGAATCTCTCTGTTATAGTGTTATTAGCACAAATAGTAAGGCAGTGCACAGTGATAGTATAAACAAAAGGATCCAGAGTCAATTTGGGTGAAATCACAAGAAACTTACCACTTCAACCTCTTCTTCACTTAAAATTCTGTATGCACTAGAAAGACCAGTAGGTGCCTCATTGCCAGGACATATACTTCCAGCATGTTTAAAAAACCTTATAGTGTTTTTAGCTCCCCTTAGCAGTTCATCTGGTGGTTGGCCCCTGCAAACATATGCCCAGGTGTGTTAAATTCTTAGCTGAGTAAAGGAGATAATAAAAATATAAGATTGACTACATGAGACTCAATAAAGCATTAGCATGCAGCCATTAACATGAGCATGATTGCATGCAAAATGAATCGTTTAGAGGTAAAAAAAAACTTGCCTGAGAATTTTCATCATCCGCTGAAGCACATCATATTCTGATGCTCCCGGAAACAATGGCAAGCCTAGAAACAGTTCAGCAACTATGCAGCAGCCGAACGACCACATGTCGATCGCAGTAGTGTATCTGTTAAATGTTAAGGTTCAAGAAAGCCACTTGAACTTCACCTAAGAAAATGCCAGAACAGCAGAATGGCAGCGCTTTATTGAAAAATATACATTAGTAAGTAAACAGTGGTTTGAATAGGAGTGCTTGGAAAGCAGCTATTGATGTGCCTGAACCGTGACTAGAGGCTCTTGGTGGGTTTCAACTCTAGCCTACCCCAACTTACTTGGGACTGACATGCTTTGTAGTTGTTGTTGTAGTAAGTAAACAGTGTTCCATAAAAAAATTGCCAACAGCTTTTATTACCTCCAATCACAAATAATTGACACATTTGACTTTGTATACATCTTCTATTCATATTCTTCATCACTAGTATCTTCTAGAATCACAACAACAACAACAACAACAACAACAACATAGCCTTTTGTCCCAAGCAAGTTGGGATAGACTAGAAATGAAACCCAAAAGAGACGAGAAACAGGGAGACACATAAAGGGACATAAAGGGCACAAGACAAAAAGAGATCACGGTTCAGGCACGTTGATTGCCAATCTCCAAGCGCTCCTGTCCATAGCTAAATCATTGGAGATATTCCACTCCTTAAGATCTCTCTTAACGGACTCGTCCCAAGTTAGTTTAGGTCGACCTCTACCGCTCTTTACATTATCGGCCCGCTTTAGAACTCCACTACGCACCGGCGCCTCAGGAGGCCTCCGTTGGACATGTCCAAACCATCTCAACCGATGTTGAATCAATTTCTCCTCAATTGGTGCCACCCCAACCCTATCCCGAATATCGTCGTTCCGGACTCTATCCCTCCTTGTGTGCCCACAACACCAACGCAACATACGCATCTCTGCTACACTCAATTGCTGGACATGTCGCCTTTTTGTAGGCCAACACTCAGCACCGTATAACATCGCCGGACGAATCGCCGTCCTATAGAACTTACCTTTCAGCTTCTGAGGCACCCTTTTGTCACAGAGAACGCCAGAAGCTTGACGCCATTTCAACCAGTCGGCTGAAATTCTATGCCTAACATCTTCATCAATATCTCCATCCTTTTGTAGCATCGACCCTAAATACCGAAAAGTATCCTTCTTGGCCACCACTTGCCCATCGAGGCTAACATCTCCCTCCTCGTGCCTAGTCGCGCTGAAATCGCACCTCATGTACTCGGTCTTAGTCCTACTAAGTCTGAACCCTTTCGACTCTAACGTGTGCCTCCAAAGTTCTAACTTCCTATTAACCCCCGCCCTACTGTCGTCAACTAGCACCACATCATCAGCAAAGAGCATACACCAAGGGATATCACCTTGTATGTCCCTTGTGACCTCATCCATCACCAAAGCAAATAAATAAGGGCTCAAAGTTGACCCCTGATGCAGTCCTATTTTAATTGAAAAGTCACTGGTGTCGCCATCACATGTTCGGACAAACGTCACCACATCCCTGTACATATCCTTGATGAGGGTAACGTACTTAGTTGGGACTTTGTGCTTTTCCAAGGCCCACCACATGATATTTCTCGGTACTTTGTCATATGCCTTCTCGAGGTCAATAAAGACCATGTGCAAGTCCTTCTTCTGCTCCCTATATCTCTCCATCAATTGTCGTAATAAGAAAATCGCCTCCATGGTCGACCTACCAGGCATGAACCCAAACTGATTTTGGGTCACATGTGTCACTCTTCTTAGGCGATGCTCGATAACCCTCTCCCAGAGCTTCATCGTATGGCTCATCAACTTAATCCCACGGTAGTTAGTACAACTTTGAACATCTCCCGTGTTCTTGAAGATAGGTACTAATATACTTCTCCATTCTTCAGGCATCTTGTTAGACCGAAAAATAAGGTTAAAAAGCTTAGTTAACCATACTATCGCTCTGGCGCCTAGGTATCTCCACATCTCAATGGGGATACCATCAGGGCCCATCGCTTTACCTCCCTTCATCCTCTTCAAAGCCTCTCCGATCTCTGCCTCCTGAATTCTCCTCACAAAGCGTCTGTTGGTATCGTCAAATGAGTTGTCCAACTCAAGGGCAGGACCCTCATTCTCCCCATTAAACAGCTTGTCGAAGTACTCTCTCCATCTGTCCTTAATCTCCTCATCCTTCACCAGAAGTCGATCTGTCACATCCTTGACGCATTTTATTTTGTTGATGTCCCTTGTCTTCCTCTCGCGGATTCTAGCCATCCTATAAATGTCCTTCTCCCCTTCCTTCGTGCCTAGCCGCTGATAAAGGTCATCGTACGCCTGACCTTTTGCTACACTCACCGCTCGCTTTGCAACCCTCTTCGCTATTTTATAGCCCTCGATGTTGGCTACACTCTTGTCATGGTGGAGACGCTTGAAACACTCCTTCTCCCTAATAGCCCTTTGCACCTCGTCATTCCACCACCATGTGTCTTTCGCTTCCCGTTTGCCTCCCCTACTCACGCCAAACACTTCCGAAGCCACCTTCCGGACACATGTTGCCATCTTTAGCCACATGTCGTCGGCATCTTCTCCTTCCCAAGGCCCCCCGTCTAGCATCCTCTCCTTAAACGTTTGCGCTGCTTCCCCTCTAAGTTTCCACCACTTCGTTCTCGCAATCTTGGCTCGTTTGTCCCGGTGGACACGTACCCGAAAGCGAAAGTCCGCCACCACAAGCTTATGTTGAGGGACAACACACTCCCCAGGTAACACCTTACAATCAAAGCAAGCACGTCTATCCTCCCTCCTTGCAAGGATAAAGTCGATCTGGCTCGAGTGTTGTCCACTACGAAAGGTTACTAGATGAGATTCCCTCTTTCTAAAGAGGGTGTTCGCTATCAACAAGTCATAGGCCAGCGCGAAGTTCAAAACATCCTCCCCCTCTTGATTCCTACTACCATACCCGAACCCCCCGTGCACCCGCTCGAAACCTACATTAGTCGCACCAACATGGCCGTTGAGGTCTCCTATAAAGAGTTTCTCGTTGATAGGCACGGTACTAATCATGCTATCAAGATCTTCCCAAAACTGCCTCTTGGTGCCCTCGCTAAGACCTACCTGAGGGGCATAGGCACTGATCACATTCAGAGCCGAATCTCCAACTATCAGTTTGACCAAGATAATCCGGTCGCCTTGCCTCCTAACATCAACAACTCCATCCTTAAGGCTCCTATCGATCAAGATGCCTACACCATTCCTACCCGATGTTGTCCCCGTGTACCAAAGTTTAAAGCCAGTATCCTCCACCTCCTTCGCCTTCTGGCCCTTCCATTTAGTCTCCTGAATGCATAGAATATTTACACGTCTTCTAATTGCTGCATCGACTAGCTCTCTTAGCTTACCCGTTAGGGACCCTACGTTATAGCTCTCTTAGCTTACCCGTGAGTATCTTCTAGAATGTGTTCTTAAAATCCTCCAAAACTATGAGATCTTGTAATCCTTTTCCAATACAAATCTACACATGACATGTCTCCAAACTAAAAGATTTAGAAATTGCCGTTGATGCTTGTAACTATTAAGGTTTGACCAAATCTTGTCCTAAATGACATGTTTTTGTGACCAGTGTAGTGAGTGAAATGAAAAACACTTCCAATAGCTATACAGGATACGGATAGCCAAGGAGAACCTCTGGAGACCTGTAATAGCGGCTCTAGCAAAATATAAGGGAAGAATCAATACCTTGTTTCAGATAACCAACATTACTTACATAAGAAATAAAAAAATTGATCTACAAAGTTCAAAAAAAAGAAAACCTGGATGTATGAGTAAACTGTTTTACCCTCCAGGCACGCTGATCCAAAATCAATAACTTTCACTGCTGCAGCTGTTGCGACACTGTAAATTCATCTTACGCCGTCAAGCTACAATGTTCTTTAAAGTAGTATCCCAAAAACTATAATGCAAAATTCCAACGATCAAAAGGGTAACTCACCTAGGAGCTAACAGGATATTTTCTGGCTTCAGATCACAATGAATTATTCCAGCTTCTCTCATCACAACCATGGCATCCAATATCTAAAAACATAAACAAACACAATTTAGTAACATAGCAGTAGATAATTGGCATTCATATGATACACTAACAGATATGTCACCTGTTTTGAGAAGGCTTGAACATATTTCAGTTTAAGACCCCTTAAGTGGTTCCTTTTGAGCAGTTCATACCTGAAATGGGAGCTTGCAGTGTGAAAAAAAAACACGGGATGAAGCTGCTAGGCAAAAACGATTTAAGAAATCAGCTTACAGGTTTTGACCCAGCATCTCAAAAGCTATACACAAATGATTCTGAAATGACAGATAATCAAGCATTCGGACAATGTTATGCTGATCATCAGGATCAAATTTCTGATTTAACTGCAAGTACATCCAGAATCATAATTGTTAGTCGCACCTATTGAGCAAAATGAAGTTAAGTTTCTAATGAACTATCATACCGTTCTTAATAGTGAAACCTCCATGATAGCTTGATGGTAAAATGCAGGCTGGTTTTTTATCACCTTCACAGCAACATAGTCGTTAGTTTCTGTGTCCCAGCACTTAACTACTTGACCAAAAGTTCCCTGCCCAAGCATTTCCTTGACAATAAACCTAAGTACAATAATAACAAGGTACAGTTCAATATCATGAAACAAGCAAATATGGCACAGCGAACACCAAGTGAAAGAAGAATAACCTTCTGTTTGACATCTTATTAACCAACTCCAAGTTGACGTACAATATGAGGTCCCAATTTGCATTGTCAAGTCCATCGTTGTGGGCTGGGGTAGAGGGACTGGTGAGGAAGCGTTTTGGATTTAGAACCTCTGAGTACTTAAACTCAGGATCACATTGTAGATATGTCTGAATGATGCCTGCTGTTAATCGTGAAACAAACTGCATTGTAAAAGGAGTCAGCGAACACCAGAGCATCAAAAGTAACAGAAGATAACATCACATGAAAGAAGCGTTTCTACATGAGAACAGAACATTACACATACACACAAGGAAGAAACCCATAACAATATGTCACAAGCAAGTGTTGTATGATAGGCTTTTAGATAATATCACATGAAATAAGGGTTTATACAAGAGAACAGAACATCTATATACACATACACACAAGGAAGAAACACATAACAATATATCACACGCAAGTGCTGAAAGATACTGGTTCGGTCTTGTTCAGATGCTCATCAAGTCTGAAAAGAGCTAGCCAAAACACTCATTAACAACACACTAGCAAGGGAATATGCTAAAACAACTAGAGGTGAGTACTACATCCTAGAACATTCTTACCAGATACACTAGTCAATGTTATTAAGCGTTAAAATTCTTTCATTGTCAATTTGAAACCCCCCTGCTACGCAGTGCAACAATTTTACTTGAAACCACAATAACACACGAGTCCATCAACGAACCAGAAATTGTTCCACTCTTATAAACCAGTTAGACCAGGAAAAGGTTGAATAGAACCTATGCACAAGCAACCAATCAAGCAACAACTTGACGCGACAGTCAAATGGTCAGTCTACGGGTTTCAGCTGATCACCAGTATACAAAAGAAAAGGGAATTCAGCTACACTAACATGCTACTTCCTCATAATTCCAACGAATTTGATTATGTGGAAGCAACAGAGCTACTTCCTCATACTTCCCATGAATTTGATGATGCGGAAGCAACAGAGAAAAGGGGTTGAGAGCAAGCCATACCGGTTTCCGCTTGACCCCATGAAGGCTGCTGACGCGGGCAGTAGCCCCATTGGCGGAGGCCGACGGGGACGCCTCCGACGAAGCGGCGGCGGCCGCAAAACGGCCGAACGCCGTGGCCTCGCTCGGCCTCCACGGCGGCGCCGCGTCCTCCCGCCTTCCGCTGGTGCCGCCACTCTCCTCCATAACCAACCAGCTACACCGCAGCTCTTCGAGCTCTTACTGAAGAGAGCCTTCGCCTCCACCTCAAATCGCGACGATCACAGCATCCACGGGAGCAGCCGAGCCCAGCTCCATCCTATGCGGCGGCGGCCATTCCAATGCCTCCCTGATCCAACTCCTCTCCGGTCAATCGGAATTGGGGCAAGGACGCGGCCAAGCCGGCGGGGGATATATCGAACTACAGGTTGGACTGGACTGGACGCCGGATTTGGGATCCCTTCCCAGGATTAGGGATTTGGGATTGGGTCTGAACTCTGGAGGAGGACCGCGGCGTGGGGGGAGAATCAAACCACAGTCGCAGTCCAATCCAATCCCCTCGTCGATTTCTTCGATTTCTTCCTTCCTCGCCTCTCTCCGACTCTATTTTCTTCTCTTCTTTCCTTGTGGGGAAGATATACTTCCAGATTTAATTAGCTGCGAATCCGATTATTATTAAATAATTAACGAGGGGATAATACGAGCCTGCGCCTAATAAATACCTAGAAATTGCCTTATTTTACTCCGGCTGCTGACCGCACCGTTTTCTCTCTCACCTGTAACCCATGTGCCGTGCCGATATGTCCCTCCCTGCGAGTGGGCCCAAACGAATCGCGACCGGCGGGCTGGAGCGGGGAGAGATCGAGCTGGTGGACAATCCAACGGTTGGCAATGTGCGAGCTGGGAAACGGCGGGATGGGTGGCCCCTCGTGTCAGGGACGCGGAGCTCACGTGACGGAGGTGCCCAAGGGCCACGTAGAGTTGCGTGGAGCCCGCGTGCCATTGACGTGTACACCTCGAGCACCTGCGCTCTTCGCTGAAGACGTCCAGGTGAGGTGCACCGGCGGCAAACGTGTCTAGGAGAAGCGCTTTTGGTGGTGTCTATCTGTTGCAGGCTGCACATGCTACGTGGGACACCGGACACACTGAAAACCACAATGTGCTCGAGCCGAGTAGCCGAAGCCGGCTATACACCATGCAGTGCATGCGACTCTGCGACAAAACTGCTGCAGTTGTGTTATTTTCTCCTTGCTTTTTGATTGCACATGTGAATAGCAAGCACTCATTTCCAGTCAGTCTGTGTGTTCCTCTAAAAAGTGTGAAAAATATAATGTAACATGTTTTGACTTTATTTGACAAATAATATCCAATCGTTGACTAATTAGGTTCAAAACGTTCGTCTCGCAAAGTACAACCAAGCTGTACAATTAGTTTTTGATTTCATCTACATTTAGTACTCCATGCATGTATCGCAAGTTTGATGTGTACCCTGGTCGTTACTCGTGCTGGCTACACTCCAGAACGTGCCCATAATGGAGCCGAAGAGAACGTTGTCTCTCAAATTATCCTCGTGCTCGTCGACTCGTCATCGTCCCCGTATATATATCTACTGTGTCACTTACATGGTATTTTTTATACCACTCACGTCGTATCGTATGACGGAAAATATGTAAACATTCCATATTTCTCCTCGTGCATATTACATGGCTCTCTTTCTCCGATGACTGATGGAACAATTCATTTTTTTTAGAGAAAGGTGTTGCTAAGCCCCCTGCCTTGTTAGAAGGCTTAAAACCGTGCAACGCGTCGAGTTCGAGCCAGGGCAGGTGGCTTCCACACCTGGGGAGCCCACCAACTGAGCCAACGCATTAGTTTGCCATTTCATTAGAATTTTTTCACAGTATTACCGCATATATAATTTGCCACGGCAAGCATCAATCTTCGGTCTAAGCTACTACTCCATATATAGTACACGTTCATTGCATGACATGTACGTGAGTAAATAACTATGTGTGAGAGGTGTCGTGTGTATGTGTGTGAGTTTTCTCGTCAACGTAATCAAAATCAACAATTTAAGATAAGTGTGTAGAGGTGCGAGTTCATAGGTCAATTATCTGAGTGAATAACCTTTTTCGATTTTAACTTCCCTGACAGACTATAGGGTATTTAGTTCCTGGCCACACTTCACACTTTACATGTGGCTGGCACAGGTAAATTGGTTGTTGTTTGGCTTCCGAATAAACTAAGGCAGCTACACGATCTCACACTTTGAGCAGTCTTTTTCTCTGCCACACTTATATGTGGCGACGTCACAATCTGCATGGCTGGCAGCGGTCAGGAACCAAACTATACCTATCTAACCGTCTTATCTAAAATTTATCTTTTAAATCATCATTTAGAAAGTCGTTGGAACAAAAATCACTATCTATACTATATCTTTCTATCCTTTAATATTTATATATATATTATTATGTGCACTTTGAAGAATGAGCCGGCTCTCTATCTTTAGTTAATAATAAATCAGGAATAGAGAACCACAATATTTAAACATCTAATTGAACAAATTCTTAGATGATCACTAACAAAATCTCTATACTATCAATACGGCAGGATATAGACTCTTGAACATGATTTTTCCATCAACTTTGTATCTCATAGTATAATATATATTGCTATCGGGTCCGGTTGAAAGCCCAAGTTTGGTTTTGGTAATTAATGACATCAAGTTGCTAATGTCATGTGTTAAGTGTTTTGAGTTAGGCATAAGCAACACATGTGATGAAGGTGTATGTGGCAAGGAGTGGTGGCCACAAGATCACAAAGGGATCACTACCGGAAAACAGATCTTTGCCGAGTGTTTTTTACTTTGCCGAGTGTAATTTTTCGGGCACTCGGCAAAGACCCTCTTTGCCGAGTGCCAAAACAAAAACACTCGGCGAAAGAAAACACTCGGCAAAGAGGTCTTTGTCGAGTGTTTTTTTTTGACACTCGGCAAAGAGGACCTTTGCCGAGTGTTTTTTTTGACACTCGGTAAAGACCCTCTTTGCTGAGTGTTTTTTTTTTACACTCAGCAAAGAGGGTCTTTGCCGAGTGTTTTTTTTTTGACACTCGGCAAAGAGGGTCTTTGCCGAGTGTTTTCTTATTACACTCGGCAAAGAAGATCTTAAAAGCATATTTTGAGGCCCTAAATGACTTCAAATTAAAAAGTGTTCAACTACAAAGTTGTATAACTTCTCAAGATCTACAACTTTTGTATTGATAATTTCTTCATTTGACAAAGTGATATTAACGTTCTTTATAAAATCTACATCTCTTGTATATAGTCTCAGGAAAACTAGAAAACAGATCTCTAAGTTTTGTAAACAATGTTAGTATCGCTTTGTTGAATGAAGAAATGACAAAAATAAAAGTTGTAGATCTTGAGAAGTTATACAACTTTATAGTTGAACACTTTTTAATCTGAATTAATTTTGCTAGTGAAAAGTACGTCTGAATTTCAAAAAAATTAAAATTTGAATTTTTCAAATGACCTCGGATGGAGAAACGGTCAAAACGAAAGTTGTAGATCTCGAAAAGTTATTAAACTATGTAGTAGAAAACTTTTTGATTTAAAATCTTCTTGTCAACGAAAAGTACGTTTGAATTTCTCAAATTTAAAATTCAAATTTTTGTAAACGATCTCAGATGGAGAAACAATCAAAATGAAAGTTGTAGATCTCGAAAAGTTATGAAACTATGTAGTAGAAAATTTTTTGATTTAAAATCATCTTGTCAACGAAAAGTACGTTTGAATTTCTTAAATTTAAAATTCAAATTTTTGTAAACGACCTCGGATGGAGAAACAATCTAAATGAAAGTTGTAGATCTCGAAAAGTTATGAAACTTTGTAGTAGACAACTTTTTGATTTGAATTCGTTTAGAGCCTCAAATAAGCAATTTACACTCGATTTAGTATAATATGTATAGAACGAGAATGAGATACAGACACAAGTGACAGTGTGGTGCAGTGGTAGAGAGGGTTACGCATGAGGGAGAGGTCACGGGTTCGAATCCCGTCGGCCGCGTTAGCCGTGCCTTGCCGAAAAAATACCGCAAAAATGCGTGTTTGAAGAGACCGGTGGGCGCTAGCCGGTGGTGCCCTCCTCCGATTTAAAAAAAAATTCCTGTTTTTTTTTTTGATTTTTTTCGATTCGCGACTTTGCCGAGTGCTCAGTCTTTGCCGAGTGTTTTTTCAGCACTCGGCAAAGAGGCCGAGTGCCCGATAAAAAACACTCGGCAAAGAGCCTTTGCCGACGTAAATTTTGCCGTGTGTTCTTTGCCGAGTGTGGCACTCGGCAAAGCCTTTGCCGAGTGTGGTACTCGGCAAAGCCTTTGCCGAGTGCAAAAAGGTCTTTGCCGAGTGCCACAGGCACTCGGCAAAGCACTGAATTCCAGTAGTGGATGGTGCATGGACATGAAATGATGATCATGGTGGAGATGCGTATAATATGATGGACATAATAATCAAGTGAAAGAGAAGGAACTAAGAGCGCAAGACAAAGGTATAACCATAGGGTTTTTCCTTTTGCCGGTATAAGATGAGTAGAGAAGTGATTGACCGGGTTTAGGATACATAGCTGACTATCAAGAGGGACAATCACGGTTAGCTCGGGAATCAAGTGCCACTAGATCATTGTCTTGAGCATATGCATTAGGATCTAGCAGAGAGCTAACATAACGCCTTGGAAAATGATTGTGAAATGCTAACACACATGCACATGGTGGTGTACACTTGGTGGTGTTAGCACAGTTTGCGAAGGCGATAGAGTTTAAGCGGTAAAGAGGGGTTTGGGTTCGGAGCTTTTTGGAGAAGTGAAATGCCTATTTTCTACTACGCCGGAAGTCGAAAAAAAAACGGAGGTGACCAGACGCTGCACCGGACGCGGACATGGTATGACCGGACGCGTCCGGTCAGTTCAACGCAGCAGTCAGGCGCGCGGGTATTAGGGTTTGCAACCGGCGCGTCCGGTCACTCGCGGGACCGGCGCGTCCGGTCAGGCATCCAGAGGGGCAGAGCGCAGCGGAGTGATGATCGGACGCGCGGCGCGTCCGGTCACGTGCGATCGGACACGTCCGGTCGTTGAGGGAGCTTACTGGACTCTAACTGGACACTGATACTGTTGCGTCCGGTCGTTGCCTGGAGCGCGTCCGGTCGTTTCTTCGTGGGCTCGCGGTGCTATGTGATCGGCGTGTTCGGTCAGTTGAGCTGCGCGTCCGGTCATTCGCTGGAGCACGTCCGGTCTGCGCAACCAGCGCGTCCGATCAGTGCTTCGCAACTTAGCCATTGCGCGACCGGCGTGTCCGGTCAGTTTGACCAGCGCGTCCGGTCAGCGCGACTTCGGCTGGTTAAGTTCCTAACGACTATATTCGAAGGGGTACATCTATAAATAGAAGTTGGTCGGGGTTTGAGGGTAACTCTTGCACATTTTGAGACCTAGAGACATCCTTTGAGCTAGAGAACAACCCCTCCACTCATCTCTTTGCATAGTTGCATATCTTGAGTGAGATTGAGTGAGATTCAAGTGCATTGCTTGAGAGTTGCATTCTAGAGGCACTTGATCTTCGAGTTGCTACAGATTTCTTGTTACTCTTCCGTGTTTCCCGACACGGTAGACGACTTGGAGCAACGGAGGTGATTGAGCTCACAATTGGAGATTGTTGGAGCCCTCACCAAGTGTTGTAAGGGGTTCTTGATCCTTCTCCGCGGGAGTTCGCAAATTGGATACTCTACTGGAGCTCGTGGCTTGGAGGATCCCCATCTTGTGTGCAGTTGTGCGGCGCCCGCCGAGGGCTCGACTCTTGATAGTCGATTAGCTCGTGAACCGACAAGTGGGTGTATCACTATAACGAGGAGTAGCTTGCCGGGAAGCAAGTGAATCTCAGGATAAATTCTTGTGTCATTCTCTTCCCGAGGACTTTTCTTGTGTGATTGATTAATTGGTACTTCTCATCTCTACACGGCGGTATAATCACTCAAAACTCTTCTCTTGTATTACTTCTTGTTTCTAGCTTGTAGTTGTTGTTGTGTTTAGTGAATAGCTTTGTTATAGACTTGTGTAGGTGGCTTCCTTAATTAGTTAGAGCTAGTGCATTTGCTTCGCCACCTTTCGTACTAACGTGTGGGTAATTCTTGTAGAAGTTTTATTTAGGCTATTCACCCCCCTCTAGCCTATTTGGACCTTACAAGTGGTATCAGAGCCGAGGCACCATTTATTTGAGGTTTAACAACCTACGGTGAAAAAGAAATGGCTCAATTAAGCTTGCACATCAACAGCACCAAGAAGGCACCTCACTTTGATGGCATAAATTATGCATATTGGAAGGTTAAGATGACCGCACACCTAAAGTCAATCAATAGAGAACTGTGGAAGGTCACCGAAACAAAATTTGAGGTTGCTAATCCGGAAGCACCTACACCGGTGGAAGAGAAGAAGCTCCAATGTAATTACATTGCCATTAGTGCTCTTCATGAGGCATTACATGACAAGACATTTGAGTAAGTGAAGAACATAGAGATTGCTCATGATGCTTGGACCAAGCTAGAAGAAACATTTGAGGGCACCGAAGGCACAAAGACCGCTAAAGCATATATCTTGCAAGAAAAATTTTCAAGCTTCAAGATGCAAGATGATGAGAGTGTACCGGAGATGTTTCATAGGTTGCAAGTCATTGTCAATAAGCTCAAGGTACTTGGTGAGGAGGTCAAGGACAATCAATTCTCTATAAAGTTCTTGAGAAGTCTACCCAAGAGATTTGATACATTGATCACCATACTAGTGAGAACTACATTGAAGGATTCAACTCCTCAACAAGTATTTTAAGAAGTGATGACCGATGATTCATATAGAGAAGATAATGAGAAAGAGGAGTTGGTCAAAAAGAAGAAGGAAAATGAGAATAAGTATGATGAGAAGAAGAAGAGTGTGGCATTCAAAGCCACCACATCCAAGGGCAAATCCAAAATTGAATCATCAAGTGATGAAGACTCAAGCTCCTGTGATAGTGATGACATTGATGAGAATATGACTCTTTTTGTCAAGCAATTTGGTAAATTCATGAAGAAGAAGGGCTATCGTGCAAGGAGGAGGAAGAACTCATCCAAGAAGAATGAGCATACCTTGAGATGTTTTAGATGCCATAGCAAGGACCATCTCATTGCAAAGTGTCCTTATGATAGTGATGATAAAGATGCTATCAAGAAGGAGAGGAAGAAGCAAAAGAAGAAGCTAGAGAAGAAGGAGAGCTCTTATAAGAAGAAGAATGATTCTCATGTTGCTACATGGGATAGTGATAATTCCTCAAGTGATGATGAGGATGACAACAAGAGCAAGAAGAAGGGACATGCTAGCATTGCCATCCAAGAGAAGGTCTCTCTCTTCGACACTCCATCGTGCTTCATGGCTAAGGCCGCTAAGGTATCATCCGATGATGAGAGTGATCATGATAATGCTAGTGATAGTGATAGTGATGAAGAAGAATTCACTAAAGATGAACTAATCACTATGCTAGAAGATTGCACTTAACATTTTAAAGAATCTAGAAAGGAGTGCAAGGGCTTGCTTAAGGAAAAGAAAAACCTTATGCAAGAACTTGATGAGCTTAGGGCATCTTATGAGAGTCTAAAGGTAGACCATAAGAAGCTTCAAAAGTCTCACACTAAGCTTGAAGAAGCCCATTCCTCTCTAGTTGAAAAATATGAAAACATGCCAACTAATATTGAGAAAGCTAAAACTTATAACATAGGCATATCATGTGATATAATTGATGAATCTTTTCACAAGCCTATTGTTGTTGCTCCCACTAACCCTTCATATAGCGCATATACATCATTCTCATCTAGTAGTGATGGTTTCACTTATGACTCCACACTTATAGTTGAGAATAAAAATCTCAAAAAGGAGGTAAAATAGCTCAATCACATATTAGCTAAGGCTTATGGTGGTGAGGACCGCTTGCTTATGTGCTTGGGTAGCCAAAGAGTTTCTCTCTACAAAGAGGGATTGGGCTATAACCCCAAGAAAGGCAATGCCGCTTTTGCTTCTCACAAGACTCGTTTTGTGAAGAAAAATGGTAGCTATTGCAAAAGTTGCAAGCAAGTTGGTCACATAGAGCAACAATGCATGAACAAGAAATCCAATGCTAATGTATCCTCAATTAAGTTTGATTCTTTCTATATGTTTACCAAGGGTACAAATGGTGTTCATGCTAAGTTCATTGGTACACCATGGATGGGCTCAAAGAAGAAAGCTATTTGGGTACCAAAGAGCTTGGTCACTAACCTTGAAGGACCCAAACAAGTTTGGGTACCTAAAAAGAATTGATCTTGTCTTATAGGTCAATTACAAAGCCGGAGGAAGGCATTGGGTGCTTGATAGTGGGTGCACTCAACATATGACCGGGGATTCTTGTATGTTCAAATAAATTGATACAAGTCAAAATGGTGGTTTTGATGCTATCATTTTCGGCAACAACAAGAAAGGCAAAGTCAAAGGGCTTGGTAAAATTACTATCTCAAATGATATGAGCATATCTAATGTATTGCTAGTTGAGAGCTTGGATTTCAATCTTTTATCGGTGGCACAACTTTGTGATCTTGGCTTCAAGTGCATATTTGGTATTGATGATGTTGAAGTCATAAGTGTTGATGAATCAAATTTGATATTCAAAGGATTTAGACATGGTTGCTTATACTTGGTTGACTTCAATGATAGTGAGACACAATTGACTTCATGCTTGCTTAGCAAATCTAGTATGGGATGGTTGTGGCATAGAAGGCTTGGTCATGTTGGAATGAAACAATTGAACAAACTTTTGAAGCATGACTTAGATGTCACCTTTGAGAAGGATAAGCCATGTAGTACTTGTTAAGCCGGCAAACAAGTTAGAAATACACATCCTAGTAAGAGTGAAATGAGCACATCAAAGGGATTTGAGCTATTGCACATGGACTTGTTTGGGCCAACAACATACACTAGCATTGGTGGCAACAAGTATGGTTTTGTGATAGTGGATGACTACACTAGATACACTTGGGTGTTCTTTCTCAATGACAAGAGTGATGTTTATGATCTATTCAAGTCTTTTGTCAAGAGAGTACAAAATGAGTTTGAGACTACCATCAAGAAGATTAGAAGTGACAATAGTAGTGAGTTCAAGAACACAAGAATTGAAGATTTATGTGATGATCTTGGTATTGGACATCAATTCTCACCAACATACACTCCTCAATCCAATGGTGTAGTTGAAAGGAAAAATATAACCTTAATTGATATGGCTAGATCAATGCTTAGTGAATACAATGTTAGTCATTCATTTTAGAGTGAAGCCATCAACACGGTTTGCTATTGTAACAACCGTCTCTATTGCCATGGGAAGCTTGGAAAGACACCATATAAGCTATTGAATGGAAGAAAACACAACATTGCATACTTTAGAGTGTTTGGTTGCAAATGATATATTCTTAAGAAAGGCACTAGTTTGAGCAAGTTTGAAAAGAAATGTGATGAAGGGTTCTTACTTGGTTATTCTACCACAAGCAAGGCATATAGAGTTTGGAATCTCACAAATAGCACCTTGGAAGAAGTTCATGATGTTGAGTTTGATGAAACCCAAGAATCTCAAAATGAAGCTCAAAACCTTGATGATGTGAGAGGAGATTAATTGTCAAATGCAATGAAGAACATGGACATTGGTGATATAAGGCCGATGCAAGTTGATGATGATGATATTCATGTGATCAACCAAAGTGTGCAAATTGATACAAATCAAGCAAGCTCTAGTAGTACTCATGATGAAGCTCAAGTTCAAGGTCAAACAAGTGGAAGCAATCAACTCCCAATACTCCAACCTACTAGTATTGCAAGAGATCATTCATTGGACCAAATTATTGGTGGAATTCAAAGTGGTGTTCAAACTAGATCAAGGCTAGCATCCTTTTGTGAGCATTACTCATTTGTGTCACTTGAAGAACCTAAAAAATTAGAAGATGCTTTGAAGGATTTCGATTGGGTAAATGTCATGCATGAAGAACTAAATAACTTTGCTAGAAATCAAGTTTGAAAACCTGTTGAGAGGCCAAAGAACTACAATGTGATTGGTACTAAGTGGGTCTTTAGAAACAAGCAATATCAAGATGGCATGGTTGTGAGGAACAAAGCAGGATTAGTAGCACAAGGATATACTCAAGTTGAGGGTCTTGACTTTGGAGAGACATATGCACCGGTTGCAAGATTGGAGGCAATTAGAATCTTATTAGCATATGCTTATGCACACAACATCAAGCTCTATCAAATGGATGTTAAGAGTGCATTTCTCAATGGCTACATCAATGAAGAAGTTTATGTTGAGCAACCTCTCGGTTTTGAAGATGATAAGAAGCCCGACCATGTTTACAAGCTAAAGAAGGCATTGTATGGTTTGAAGCAAGCACCTAGAGCATGATATGAGAGGTTGAGGGACTTTCTCCTCTCTAAAGGGTTCAAGATGGGAAAGGTTGACACCACTCTCTTCACCAAGAAGCTTGGATACGACTTGTTTGTGTTGCAAATCTATGTGGATGACATTATCTTTGGATCAACTAACCAAGACTTTTGTGAAGAGTTTAGAAATATAATGGCTAATGAGTTTGAGATGTCTATGATTGGAGAGCTTAGTTACTTCCTTGGACTTCAAATCAAGCAAATAAAGAATGACACTTTTGTAAGTCAAGGCAAGTACATCAAGGACATGATCAAGAAGTTTGGATTGCAAGATGCTAAGCAAATGAGTACACTAATGTGCACTAATGATCATTTGGGTATTGATGATAGTGGAAACATGGTAGATCAAAAGCTATACCGGTCTATGATTGGAAGTTTGCTCTATGTCACCGCTTCTAGGCCGGATGTGATGTTTAGTGTGTGCAAGTGTGCAAGATATCAAGCTTCACCTAGAGAAAGTCACTTGAAAGCAACCAAGAGGATATTGAGATATCTAAAGGGCACTCATGATGTTGGATTATGGTTTCCAAAGGGGTCTAATTTTGAGTTGATTGGATATTCGGACTCCGACTATGGTGGATGCAAGATTGATAGTGTGGCGGAACCGTCTGAATCGGCACATTATCGATAATACTCGTCTTCCATTGACACTAAGTATTCCGATAATGAACCAAGTCAAACACCTCCGTCGAGCACACCCGAAGGAGAACTCGAATAATCCACGTTTTCATCCAGGATACAATAATGAGTACAAGCTTACAATACTTAGTCAATTTCATACAATAACAGTCTTGGAAATTTATTCATTACAATACCAGAGTTCAGAGTGTAATAAATAAACAGCGGAAACTATTTAAATATCTAGCGGAAAGCGATACAAGGATCCATCTGTGCCCACCAGAAGAATCCTCCACACAGCAGCCAACTTCTTAAATTGCACCTGCAACAGGGGTAAAATAAACTCTAAGTACAAAATGTACACGCAAGACTTACCCGACTAGTGGGAATATATATATTTCCCGACTCTCAAGGGTATGAAAGGCTTTTTGGTTTGTTGTTTCATTTTGCCTGCAAAGCTTACTAAAGTGTATCCTTACTGGTAAATATTTAGCAGTCATTTTTTTGTACATTAGCTAAACATTCTAGGTAAGCACCAGTTCTACTTTTCAAGCAAGTGATAAGCAATCAGACTCATTTCTCTTTCTTTCCTTTCTTCCACCAACTTTCTTATTCTAGTTGTTACTACGATGCCATGCCATAGTCAAGCCGTACCGTCTAAGCGACGGCGATTCGCGAATCAATGTGCCCAGTTGGGTACCCCGAAAAACACACGCCTCGCTCGTACCCTAGGCACGAGCGAGACCAACCCGTTCCACTCCTGTCACAGGTTCCAGGTCCCCGTCCAAACTTGGACTCTAAGCCCCCACACTTGAGGCCCGGCCTCAAAGTGGTGCTTAGACCTCCACCTATCCCCGTCTCCAATCAGTCGGTCCGGAAAGAGCCGGAGCCCATGACAAGAGAGTAACAAGTCTTCCTAGCCCTCATCCGCTAGTATATGCTCGGGATAATAAGATTTGTGACAAGACTATTGTCCATAACAACGAACAGTTCTTAATCGACACGGACAGGGAAACGATGCAACCAAGCTAAGCCCGTGGCCGCGGGACATAACTTGTCACACCCACCAGTAACCAAACCATATCCCTGCCCGGTCTCCAATTTTCTTTCACCTTCTCATTATGTGATACAATAATAATCACCTATTGTGAGTAACGACAAGTTACCCACGCTACCGTCATCCTAAGCACCGCATCTACACGACCTGTACTAGTAGGACTCATAGGTAGGTATATACGTGCAAGTAGTTTTCATATCAACTCCTAAAACGTAATGCAACATATATATATACCCAGTGATTAGTAAAATAGGGGTTATGCACCGGGGCTTGCCTTGGGCAGGCACGGAGTCAACAAAGTCAGTTGGCGGCTCCGGAACCTCCTCCGCTGCAAGGACCTCCTCGATCACCTCCATGACCTCCTCGTACTCCTGGTCGTCGATGGTCACCACGTCTGCCTTCAACTCGTTCACTACATGCATGCAATGATGGTGCAATAAATTAATAATTAGAAAACAACAACTCTTAAAAGAGAAACTCACATGACAAGATATCAGCTAGCTCTAATGGCTAAGGTACTAAACTAATTACCATTTCTAAACATCCTTCAATACCTACCTTAATTACTCTAATACACTTGCCACTTAATTTTATTTAAGTTTTGGTGAACAATTAATTATCCTACTAGACAGTATCATGTGAAGCTACAAAAATTACAGAAATATATAACTAAGGTCACTAACAGATAAATCATGATTTTAGGACCTATTTCGGATTTATAAAGATTTTACAAAACTAAACCAATTTAATCCGTCTATGAAAACGACACGAAGCTAAAATAGCATAATTAACTAAATCACCTAAATTCAAATAAACTCTAAAAATTATGAAATTTATATGGAAGATAGAGTTTGATTTTAGATGAATTTAGAAACAAGAATCACTGTAATCGGAGATGGTATTTGGCGCTGCGAGTTTGCCGAACTTTAATCACGCGAAAAAGAATAAGCATAATTAGAGAATGTGTGCACTCGTGATGGATGACTGGTTGTGCATGGTTCTTGCGTGAGTTATTGCTCAGGTCCCACATGTCACACATACATGCATGGGAAGGGATACAACAAAGATAGAAAGGGGTTATGGGTGCTCTTCTTGCTCTATGCGTGTACGCCATGAATGAGCTGCTATGAGCTCGAGGTCATCTCGACTTGCAAGGAGAGGAGCCAGAAGAAAGTCACTAGGAGAAGGAGGAGAGCACGGAGAAGCTCATGAGATACTCACCACGTCCTGCGACGATAGTCGGGTCCGGCTCGAACCTACGGTCGTATACGGTATACGCGAAGCTAGACGAAGCTAGAGCTAGCGAGCGAGTGGACGAGCTGAGCGTGGGCGAGCTGAGTGTGGTGCTGGCTGTAGGAGGATGGTCTGTGAGGTGCTCACCGACGAAGGGCTCAGGAAGACATGGCCGGACGTCAGAGATCGACGAAGTTCGGCTGTCTTCGTGCAAAAGCTGAGTGGCTCGGCGTGGTTGGCGTCTAGTGAGGCATTGGCCGGTCGGCGTAGACTTGTAGCACGCTGCTCTCTATCCATGTGGAAATTATGCAGCTGCTGCGCGTACTTTGTTCCTTACTGGTGGAGGCTGCTGCGAAGTAACGTGTGTGGGACGTGTGCAGCCGAGATTGACATGGCTCGTGCAGCCACAGTGCTATAATGGCGAGACATCGGCAGTTGGAGCACACACGTGTGTAAGTGCATGGGTTAGGAGGCAACGCTACCACGACATAGCATTAGTGCGACGTGACAACAGAGGCAGGCATGCACGTGGGCACTCAGGCAAGCAAGTGGCTTACGGCTCATGCAAGATGAGCATGCAAAACTCAGTATGCATGTGTCGTGGTGTGCATAAGTGTGTGGTCTGGTAAGACACAGACATGACGAGAAAGCACAGTGCTCGTCACAGCTCGCACGTTCAGGTGTGTATGCTGGGAGGGTGTCAGTTTGACTTTTGAAAAATTTCTTCATCAATAAAGTACATACATACATTATCACAGAATCATGATAAAAACTAGATTACTAAATTTATTTTTATTTAGCACTTTCGTTGATCATTTTGGGTCACACAATTTGTATTAGCACACATGATCACATATAATAATAAAAAGACATGATGCTCATGGCATGATTAGCGAGTTATTAACGCAGTAACACCGAGGGTGTTACAGATAGAATGAGCACAACTGGTACTTGTCAATTGCTTGGAATGTCTCTTGTTTCATGGTCATCAAAGAAACAAAATAGTGTTGTACTATCTACCGCTGAGGCCGAATACATTAGTGCCGGTAGTTGTTGTGCACAATTGCTTTGGATGAAAGCAACCTTGAATGACTTTGGAATCAAATTCAAGAATGTGCCATTGTTTTGTGACAATGAAAGTGCTATCAAGATGACTCAAAATCCGGTTCAACATTGAAGAACGAAGCACATTGACATAAGGCATCACTTCATAAGAGACCATCAATAAAAGGGTGATATTAGCATTGAGAGCATTGGCACCGAAGATCAACTAGCCGACATCTTTACAAAGCCACTTGATGAAAAGAGATTTTACAAGTTGAAGAATGAATTGAACATACTTGACTTCTCCAACTTGAAATGAGTGCACCCCCATATTTTTATATGACATGCCTCTCCTCCAACATAGCAAGGTAAAGTTGTTTGGCATATCATTTATACTTTGCTAAGGACATGGTTAGAACATATAGACATATTTGCATAACAAATAAGCTCATTCATGAAAATCAAATGATTTTGATGTATATATGATACCACTATTGCTTCTATATTTGTTTAATCTAGTGGTAGCATATGACATGTTTGTGGGCTTGCAAACCTAGTGTTAAATCTAGTAAACGAGCTCATGATGTGTAATTCAACATGGTCAAGATAACTCTTATACTTTATGAGGTGTGAAAAAGCTTGTCCTTAGATCAAACCGAATTATATATTCTAGGCAAGTGATCTAGATTGAACCATAATTTAGACTCCCTCATATTGATTGACTTATCTCTCACTAAAATTGGCATCTTTTTGGTGATTGTTGATAAAGGGGGAGAGAAAAGTCACAAAGCTATTGCAAAAAGAGAATAAGATATAATAAGGGGAAGAGAAAAGTTACAAAGATAAAAAGTTAAGTTACAAAGGGGGAGAAAGGGATCAATTAAAATTGAGCACACAAGTAGGGGGAGCAAGCTCATAAATTATTTGTTGCATTTGTATGTGCACTAACATGATGATGTGTTGCATTACAAATTTAATTTCGATATTCATGATTGAATGGTGTTTGCTAGAAATAGAACTTGAATGATGATTTGTTGAGTGTAGCTTTACAAGCGGTATCTAGACACCTTTTGCTTATAATGTTGATCTCACAGGGTACTTTAGTGTTTGTGATCTTTACAAGTGATGTATTACAAGTGGTGTCTAACTACATCGATGCTAAGGATGGTATATAAAGGCAACTCCGATTGATATCACACTTCAAAGGTCCATTCTATATACCTTAGTATCAATTTGATAGTAATAACTCTCCCAAAATTCAAATCCATACATATGTGCACAATTGAACCAAACTCGTAGAAGCACATATGTAGGGGAGCTAATACTATTAAAATTAAAATTTATTTCATTTCATATCTTTATGATGGTTGTCATCAATTACCAAAAAGGGTCCGGTTGAAAGCCCAAGTTTGGTTTTGGTAATTAATGACACCAAGTTGCTAATGTCATGTGTTAAGTGTTTTGAGTTAGGCATAAACAACACATGTGATGAAGGTATATGTGGCAAGGAGTGGTGGCCACAAGATCACAAAGGGATGGTGTATGGACATGAAATGATGATCATGGTGGAGATGCACATAATATGATGGACATGATGATCAAGTGAAAGAGAAGGAACTAAGAGCGCAAGGCAAAGGTATAACCATAGAGTTTTCCTTTTGCCGGTCTAAGATGAGTAGAGAAGTGATTGACCGGGTTTAGGATACATAGCCGACTATCAAGAGGGGCAATCACGGTTAGTTCGGGAATCAAGTGCCACTAGATCATTGTCTTGAGCATATGCATTAGGATTTAGCAGAGAGCTAACATAACGCCTTGGAAAATGATTGTGAAATGCTAACACACATGCACATGATGGTGTACACTTGGTGGTGTTAGCACAGTTTGCGAAGGCGGTGGAGTTTAAGCGGTAAAGAGGGGTTTGAGTTCCTCTCTCCCTCCCACCGAGCTTGCGAGGCGGGATTCAGCGCTTTTTAGAGAAGTGAAATGCCTATTTTCTACTACGTCGGAAGTCAGAAAAGAAACAGAGGTGAACGGAGGTCACAGAGGTGACTGGACGCTGCACCAGACGCGGTCATGGTATGACCGAACGCGTCCGGTCAGTTCAACGCAGCAGTCAGGCGCGCGGGTGTTAGGGTTTGCAACTGGCGCGTCCGGTCACTCGTGGGACCAGCATGTCCGGTCAGGCGTCCAGAGGGGCAGAGCGTAGCAGAGTGATGATTGGACGCGCGGCACGTCCGGTCACGTGCGATCGGACGCGTCCGGTCGTTGAGTGAGCTTACTGGACTCTAACCGGATGCTGATACTGTCGCGTCCGGTCGTTGCCTGGAGCGCGTCTGGTCGTTGCTTCGCGGGCTCGCGATGCTGCGTGATCGGCGCGTCCGGTCAGTTGAGCTGCGCGTCCGGTCATTCGCTGGAGCGCGTCCGGTCAGTGCTTCGCAACTTAGCCATTGCACGACCGGCGCGTCCGGTCAGTTTGACCAGCGCGTCCGGTCAGCGTGACTTCGGCCGGTTAAGTTCCTAATGGCTATATTCGAAGGGGTACGTCTATAAATAGAAGTTAGCCGGGGTTTGAGGGTAACTCTTGCACATTTTGAGATCTAGAGACATCCTTTGAGCTAGAGAACAACCCCTCCACTTATCTCTTTGCATAGTTACACATCTTGAGTGAAATTGAGTGAGATTCAAGTGCATTGCTTGAGAGTTGCATTCTAGAGGCACTTGATCTTCGAGTTGCTGTGGATTTCTTGTTACTCTTTTGTATTTCCCGACACGGTAGACGGCTTGGAGCAGCGGAGGTGATTGAGCTCATAATTAGAGATTGTTGGAGCCCTCACCAAGTGTTGTAAGGGGTTCTTGATCCTTCCCCGCAGGAGTTCGCAAATTGGATACTCTAGTGGAGCTCGTAGCTTGGAGGATCCCCATCTTGTGTGCGGTTGTGCGGCGCCCGCCGAGGGCTCGACTCTTGATAGTCGATTAGCTCGTGAACCGACAAGTGGGTGTATCACCACAACGGGAAGTAGCTTACCGAAAAGCAAGTGAACCTCGGGATAAATTCTTGTGTCATTCTCTTCTCGAGGACTTCTCTTGTGTGATTGATTGATACTTCTCATCTCTACACGGCGGTATAATCACTCAAAGCTCTTCTCTTGTATTACTTCTTGTTTCTATCTTGTAATTGTTGTTGTGTTTAGTGAATAGCTTTGTTATAGACTTGTGTAGGTGGCTTTCTTAATTAGTTAGAGCTAGTGCATTTGCTTCGCCACCTTTCGTACTAACGTGTGGTTAAGTAATTATTGTAGAAGTTTTATTTAGACTATTCACCCCTCCAGCCTATTTGACCTTACACCGGTCCAGCCAGGTTTTTTTTTTGAATCAGGTCCAGGCGTCCAGCCATGTTTGGGCACCAGCCGGACCCACCTGGCCTCGGCCCCCCGGCCCCCTGTGCGGGTGCGGCTGAGCCCGATCCCTTCCCTCCCCTCCTTCTCCATCGCAGTGGGCCCATCTCCAGCAGCGCCGCAAACCTCTCGCCGCCACCGCCGTCTCACAGCATCACCGGCACGCGCGGCGGCGCCGCGGTAGAGCACAGACGCCGGCACAAGCTCCGCTTTTCCCGTAGCGTGGCGAAAAAGCCTAGGCATGCCTTTGGTCTAAAAGCGCCCGCATGTGGCATCCCCTCCTCGACCCACCTCGCGGTGAAGCATCTCCTCCTAGCACGGCAGCACCCCGGCGCCCTAGCGCAAGCCTCGGGCTCCAGATTCCCACCCTGGCCATGTCGGGCCGGAGACAGGCGTGGCAGTTTGCGGCCGCGCTGGTCTTCTTCCACGGCTCCGAGTACGTCCTCGCTGCCGCTTTCCATGGCCGCCAGAACGTCACCGCTACTTGTGAGTGCGCTATGACTCCATGTCTCTTGCGATTTGAGTGCGGCTTGGACTGTGTTCGTGAAATTCGACGGATTTGAACCGCTGTTGTGCAAATCATAAATCTGGAGTAAATTATAGCGCTCTACTGAGAAGTTGAAGCAAATCGCTGCGTGAGTTGAATTGTGCTCGTGAGGTTTACTAGATTTGAAAGTGGTATTGAGCTGTTCCTAGATTGCACCTCAGTCTCGTTACTAGATTCTAGCAATCTCACTGAGTAGTTGAAGCAAATTGCTGCTGAGTAAAGATGTGACTATGTCTTGGTAATTTCTTGCTTGGGGTTGAACTGCCATTTGGCCTAGCCAGAGTATTTGTAGTCTATATTTTTTAAACTGCTTTTGCTGTCTGATCTATGTCAACTTTAGCAGCTAGCACCTATCTGTTCCATTTAACAGAAACAAGCTGCCAAGTGTTGCTCCTAATGAATTTAGAAATTAAGGAACATATCACAATGGGCCAGGATTTTTTTAGTTAAAAGCTCCAAAATTGGAAAGTATGATCAAAGTTCATCAATGGAGCAAGTTTTGACAAATGACGCTTATAACTAATTAATTGCTTCATAAATCATTAGATTTTCTTCCACACTGGATGAACTGAATTTCATTACGGAGAGTAAAGAAATTACACAGGTTTCAAATCATCTGCCCAGTTTAAGACCCGAGACCATTACTTGCCCTCCAGTCCAAGCACAAAGGGCTCTGCCAGAGAAGCAGCCAAAAAAGCGACGATGACTACGCCAAACCTAGCAAACAACAGGTTTCAGACCGACATAAGAAGCTAACACTGAAAACTGACCCGACTTATTACAAGCCAGATAAGGCTGCTGTGGCACGCAGGCCAGCGAAGACTGACTTCCAAGCTGCAAAGAACTGAAGCCTTCAAGTCTTGATGACAGCCAGAGAATCATCCCCCTTCTGCTGGACTTGCTGGTGGGCTTGTGCAAAGCCACCGACTTCAGAACCACTGCCCCATGTTTCATCTTAGTCACAAGCTCTTGTTTCTGAAGCCCTGCCCAATATACCAGCATAGAACAAATCAAACACAAAATCTCTGTAGGTGCCTTTACTCTCTTCCCCTCAAAGCTAATAGAGTATGAATTGATTAGTTACTTTTAACTGGGCTTGTGCAATTAGTTACTTTTAACTGGGCTTGTGCAACTGCAGCCTGTGTTTGGCCCGCTGATGTAATATGTACTCAAACCATGGTTTCCTTCCAAAACAGGGACTAGGTTGCACCAACGTTCATGGTATTCTCATTTCAGAATACTAAGACATACACAAATAATTCCTGAGACATAGCCTAGCATGATGCTGGTTTTTGTTTTAAACTGTTAAATCTTTAAATTCTGGCTCTGATGGCAATGGTGAATATATCAAGAGTTCTCAAAGTTTTGGTGGTCTTTTGTGGACAAAAAGTCCAATCCACCAAAACTGTGGGATGCATCGATATATTCAGTTTTCAAATAACACAGCAAAAAGCCCAAAAATTTATTTAGCAACTGGACACTGATCAAACAGCACATGAAGAAGCATTTGGCATGCGTATGTTGATACTATTGATTATTAGTTGTTTTGGTCCTTAATTCTTACAGTTTAGATTAGTTGCATTATCCTATCTTTATTTTTGGCAGTGTTGTTAGTAATGAAGTTGCTTCTCATGCAGCACTTCTTATTAGCAAGCAGTATGTATTGGCAATGGGTTTTGCAATGCTGGAACACCTGACAGAAGTTCTTATTTTCCCGGAAGTAAAGGAGTACTGGTTTGTCAGTAATACTGGCCTTCTAATGGTTATTATCGGTGAAATTATCCGTAAACTTGCTGTAGTGACAGCTGGACGTTCCTTCACGCATGTTATAAGAACTTATTATGAAGATCAGCATCAGTTGATCACCCATGGACTGTATATGTAAATGATTCTTTACTTTTTACCATAGTTCCAAACTTATTTACTACTCTACATTTGCACTACAACAATTCAGAAGTTTCATTTGCTATATTCTGCTTTATTATACAGGTTTATGCGCCATCCTGGGTATTCTGGCTTTCTTATATGGGCAGTAGGAACCCAGGTTATGCTGTGTAATCCATTATCAACAGTTGCATTCACATTGGTCTTGTGGCGATTCTTTTCAAAACGGATACCGTATCCTGCCTGAAAGAATATTTTATTTGTTCCTCCTTTATGTTCTATTATTGAGCTTTCAGAAACATACCACTTTTTTGTGTTTTCATCACCCATTGAATATGAACATCTTCGTGAAAAGAGTAAAACTAGTTTTTTCTTGTGATTCCTTCACTCAGAGCAGGTATGAAGAATTTTTCTTGAGGCAGTTCTTTGGCTCTGAATATGATGAATACGCACGGAGAGTGCATTCTGGATTACCATTTATTAAATGAAAGTATCACACTTGCAAAGTATGCCCTTGAATCCTTGACTTTTAAGTTCCCATTTGATACCATGTACTTCAAATTTTAAGATTTAACTAGCTGCTCTATCATGTTTTCTTTTATTTTCAAACCCAGAGGTAGTGCTATAATAAAACCGGTGGATACATGCTTTCTCATAAAAGAAAGAGAAATCAGACAATAATAATCTCATAACTTTGTTTCTTTCTCATAGGAACATGTGTAGTTTGAATATTTTATCCCTGGCGCAGAGTTATAGCTATTTTGTGCACAATAACTTCTCACAACTACTTTTCACATTTAAAGTGCTTTCTTTACACTATATTGAAAAGTATGTATGGTTCATAATTTAACATGTCCTTGTGGCTTGACATCTCACATTTTACTTGCACATGAATTGTGAGCAAATGTGGCTCACATCATTTTGCTACATTATTTCTACTTTGTGAAAGAAAAAAAATATTTTTAGGATCCACCAGTAAGATTTCCGATAAACTATTAGCTTGAACAATGTGGCATGACCACACTTCAACAAACGTATCTTGCAGTCTGTGACTCTGTGTGCTGTGGTTACTAGTGAAACAGAACATTTCTGTTCTTTCTTTTTTAATACAGCACACATCTGGATATATGTTATTCATATTGTGTTTGATTTTGTTATAGGTATGTCGAAGTAAAGCACCAAACATTATGAAATCAAGAGATAACAAAGAAAGGAGCCATTTGATGGATTGCATACAATACAAGACAAGTTAGAAATTTTATAGTCTCTAGTCAAGCAGATGAATTATTCATCAGCTCAGTGATCTGTGCAAATTTGGGCAACTTTACATTGGCCATTACTTATTAGATGTAAAGTTCAGGCTATTTTTTTTCACCCCCATAGTGATGTTCACCAACAGCTGAACTTGTGGCAGCACGCCATTCAGAGCCGAATGGTTTAAGTTAACATGTTTACTAGCCTGAGGTTCCTTGTGACGAAGCATTTTCTTGACACATGTACACAGCTTTGTCTGGTGTCAAGCATATACTTGGAATCAGCGTGCTCATAGAAATGAGTCGGTCTGGACGGGCATTTCAAAATTTTATAGTCTGGACGGGAATGTGATCAATCTGGAAGGCGCCCTATTCTGTTAAAGTGCTCATAGAAATGAGTCGGTCTCGGTCTCCAGAAGGATTTATTCTGTTCTCTGATGAAGCGAGGCGATAGAAATTGCGTCGGTCTCCGGAAGTCAACACCAGGAGACTGGCGAGAGGCTTTGGTTTGGTCGAAAAGCACTCGTGCATATTCTTACCAGTCTGCTGGACACCAAAGTTTACAACCACAATGTGCTGAACACTCGGTTTGGACGTACTGATCCAAGTTTGTGTCAAAATAACTAACATTCCAACGTGTTTTTGTTATGATTTTGCATAGTTCCATTCCGTAGGACTACCAACTTTTTGATAATATAGAAGATAAGATGATACTAACTAATTCATAGAACTTGTGTAGACCCCTTACGAATAACATGCCCCTCGAATCCCTCCAATCAACAAAAATCTACTCCCTTCGCTTCCTAAAATGTCAAAATGTCAAATAATCTAAAATTTCATTAGGTTTATAAAAGGTAGTATCAACTTTTATACTTTATAAATAGATATAGTATAAAATATACACTATAACTGATATAACAATATTTATTTGCAGAATGAATATTTATAATAATTATATGTAATTAATTAATTAATTTAAAACCGTTTGACTCTAAATCAAGGGTCCATTCTTTTAAGAGAGAGACTTTTCTTCACTCTCCTGAGCTCGCCTATAAATAGCTCCCACACCTTTCCTCTCTTCATTCACTCCACTCCAGTCTCCAGCAGTCCAGCCTCGCAGTCTCGCCTCTACGATCACTTCAGCCTGTGGGAACATGGCTACCGCGTCGTCGTCCTCGACTCCGCCAACGCCGCATCTGCCGTCCATGGAGCGCAGGAAGGGCCCTACCGGCCTCGAGAAGCTCGTCCTTCGCGAGTCAAGCGGTTGGTCCGCGGAGGTAACGAACTCGATCGCCTCCCACCCCCTACTTTTCGGGGACGATTTGGGACGCATTCCGTTGGGGGAGGAGCGGAGGGTGCGATCTGCATATAGCGTGTCGATTTCTTTTATGATGGGGTTGAGCGTTCGGGGTTCGCCGACCAAATTCACCTGTGCGGTTAATTGAAGACGTGCCGGCGTTTGACGTTTAACATTTTAACCTTTGCCGTCCTTGCGTGAAGAAGCGACGGTGCTTTTTTTTTTTTTCTGGTTGGCTATTTTTTGTTCTTCTCACTTTTTAATTCGAGAAGGATGAATTAGTGGTGCTGTCCATCTAATTGAAGTTCGACCATTACGGAGTCTTTCCATAGTTAAATTTTGCGATCTATTCCTCCAGAGATAAAAAGTAGTTTTGGTCTTGCGTCGCTATTACATTTACACCTCAATAAGTGGACTGTGAAAAAGTGATGGTGAAAGACTTCAAATATTATGCGGACAATGCCTGCTTGTCTGGATCTAGTGGCAGAAGACCCACCGACTATGCCACTTGAAAGGGAAAGGGGCCTAGGTTATAGACTTATAGCCTTTCGTTGTCAAGATGGATGATCATCAGGATGTTTTGGAATTTGGTCTGATACACATCTGATGACCTGTAGGATAGGTGCTAGCCTCCTTGAGTACTGAGGATAGGATAGGTACCTTTTTTCTGATAAGATGGAGGATTGGAGGAACCACGGTGTGACTCTGTGTTAGTTCTAGCGTGTTTGGCTGACGAGGCCTTAGACCATAAAACTATAGGAGTATATCTAACTGATATGGATATGATTATTATTTGTTATGTTTGTATTAACGAAGTTGTGCAACTGCATACTCCAACATAACAAAAAGTCAAAGTTATTGTGGTCTGTGGTAGTTGCAGAGAAGCTAATGGTAGTACTTAATTGTGGGTTGAGTTGTACCATACAAATGATAACTAGGTAAACTTTTAGTGTTATCCAGTTGTCTAGATCAATCCTTCTTGACTCCTGACACACTAGTTAGTTAACTCTTTAGTCTAACAGGCTCTAAAACTTCTGTCAGTGGGTGTCAAATGTCATTCTTGCATGATGTCCTATAAATTTCTGCATTCTTCCTGTTTTTTTGTTCCCCATCTCTATTTTTTATCCAAGTTGGAAGCATACCAATTTGCCGAAAGGCAAATCCTTCACGCATGTAGGGCCTGGTACCTACATGATAATTGTAATCTTGTGTCCTTGTGTTAGATCAGGTTTTAGCTCCTGTAGTTGATCAATTATCTTGTCTTTTGCAAGGTCCATCTATATGGAGGTCAAGTAACTTCTTGGAAGAATGACCATGGAGATGAGTTGCTTTTTGTGAGCAGCAAGGTATATAGAAACATTCAAGATGTCATGGATGACGGCATTGGTTAACTTCTTAATCCATTAGTGCATTAGAAGCATGGGTGATAGTGTGATACATCTCTGTCATCCTTGTCCATGCCAAAACAAATTTATTCGTTAACTAGATTCGATCTGAACATATCTAATATGCTTTGTCAATACTTCATCATATTCTTAGTTCCAGAGTCCTTGTGAAATATCACTAAAATGTTGTTTCATTTTCTCATGACCTTTATTTTCTTGTTTTTTTCCCTACAAATGCAAGTTTAACTACTCAATACTCAACTAAGTATGCCACTCATGGCTCCTCATTTATTATGTGCATGTTGCCGCATCAATCATGGCACCTCTTAAACATGGTTTTGACTTGAAGTCCTTTTTCAGGCCATTTTCAAGCCTCCAAAAGCAATCCGTGGTGGAATACCCATTTGTTTTCCCCAAGTATGGCAACTTCATTTTTATTTCATTAAATCTATAAGCTCAAAATGCCTGCTCCAATCATCCGAAAGAACCACATATATGCAGTTTGGAACACATGGAAATCTTGAGAAACATGGATTTGCAAGGAACCGTTTCTGGTCTATTGATGACAATCCTCCACCTTTCCCAGTAAACACTGCTATAAAAACTTTTGCTGATCTCATGCTGAAGCCTTCTGAAGAAGATCTCAAGATTTGGCCTCACAGGTTCATGTAGAGACCATGCTGTTATCATGTTGATGCTTGACTCTGCTCCTCATCTATCTTTAAATAAAATTACAACTTGCAGCTTTGAATTTCGATTAAGAGTTGCTCTTGCACCTAGAGGAGATTTGATTCTCACTTCTCGAATCAGAAATACAAATATTGATGGAAGACCTTTCTCATTTACTTTTGCATACCATACGTACTTCTCGGTATCTGACATAAGGTATGCATACTTTTTTAATCAGTTCATTCCCGCTCTATTCTCAGATTTTGGTTCAGATATTGTAACCTGAAACTTATCCAATAGTCTGGAATTGGAATTGTGGGCCTCTCTTGCATGGCTTTCCAGTTATATGTGTTTAGTTTACTTGTTGATGATGCCTTCAATAGGCTGATACTACCTCCATTATCTTTTCTAATGCGCGGCTTAACCTGATACAGTCTCCCAAATTATATTTTGACAATTTGTTTATTTTATATTATGTTATTTAGGGTTATAAAATTATGATAATTAGCTAGTACATTTGTTAGAAGAGTCAAGGGTCTATTGGGCCTTAGCCCGTTAGGGTTAATTAGTCGCTTGCTTAGGGATTAAGTAAGACCTCTTCTCTATATAAGGAGAGGAGATGTATCAATCTAAAGAAGCAAGAGATTAGAAGGAAAAATCTTCTCTCTTGCCGGCCGTGGGCGAAGCCCCGCGACCGGCGTTCTCAGCGCCCCTCACAACCCTAGCCGCCGATCCTCCGCCTCTCTGCCTCTAGTTCGTGAACAGTACCCGCACGGTACTGTAGCGCGCGGGTACTGTAGCTCCGCCGCCGCTCCTCTCGACTCAATCCTCCCAATCCCAACCGCGTCCATAACAATCTGGTATCAGAGATGCTAGGTTTCGATGAGTCGCTGTGGGATCTGCTCGCCAAGGCGCTGGCCGACATCAACGCATGGGTGACCACCATAGAGAGCCGTCAGGCGGCGTTTGCGCGCCAGGTGTCGGCGGCGGTGCGGCTGCAGGCGGCGGCGCGTGGCCTCCTGGCGCGCCGGCGAGTGCGGCGGCTGTTCGATCTGCAGCTGATTCAGCCCCGCACCCCGTCGCAGTTCCTCCAAGTTGTGCTTCGCCGCGCAAAGGCAGACACCGCACAGCAGATCAAGCAGCGAAAGGACATCGCACCACTGCCGATGCTTATTCACCAAGTGTCGGCTGTGGTGCGGCTGCAGGCTGCTGCGCGCGGTCTCCAAGCACGGCGGCGGCTGCAGGAGATGCGCCAGAAGATGCGAGAGGCGGTCCTGGCGGCGGTGCGGTTACAGGCTGCAGCACGTGGACTCCTGGCGCGACGGCAGGCGCGGGAGATGCGTGGGTTGCAGCTGGTGCCTGTGCCCCATGCCCCTTTGCTTCGCCACCAGGCTGCGCTTCGTCACATAGAGGGCCCTGATCTCATCCGCTGCGTCATGGAGATCGGGCGTGGCATCGCCACCTCGGGTGGCGAACTCGGTGTCTACAGCGCCGGCGTTTGGGGACGCGGGTGGTTGGCCACCCATAGGCGGACCTTAATTAGCGCTGCCGTGCTCCGCCACCGACCGCCGCGAGGACGCCTCCGCTGGTCGCTATCGCGACTAATTCCTGGTGGCTATACCCGTGCACCCCTCTCGTTCCGGTGGACTCTATGGGATCCAGGTGGCTTCACACGTGCAGGTTCATCACGCGGAGGGTGTCCGCCGTATCTTCAGGAGTCAAAAATAAAGAGTCATAGTCTATTTCAGGTCAATAAAATAAGTCGAGATGTAAAAGTCTTGTTTTTAGGTGTTAGGTTTGTGTCAAGCAGAGTCGAGTTAGGTTGCAGCTCGAGGACGAGCTGCATGTCTAGGTGGGGTGTAGTGTTAGAAGAGTCAAGGGTCTATTGGGCCTTAGCCCGTTAGGGTTAATTAGTCGTTTGCTTAGGGGCCAAGTAAGACCTCTCTATATAATGAGAGGAGATGTATCAATCTAATCAAGGAAGAGATTAGAAGGAAAAACCTTCTCTCTCTTGCCGGCCGTGGGCGAAGCCCCGCGGCCGGCGTTCCCAGCGCATCTCATAACCCTAGGGTTATATTTTGACAATTTGTTTATTGTATATTATGTTATTTAGGGTTATAAAATTATGATAATTAGATAGTACATTTGATTACAAATCTAATCTTATCAAGTTTGTATTATATAGTTAAAAATTGTTAGCTAAATTATTGGTCAGAGATTTTAAATTTTGAATCTTAGTATGCGTGGTCTTATAAAAGAACATGGAGGAAGGATGTATTATGCGTTTATGCTTATGTCATTAGTATTAAACTAAGCTTGGCTAATGAAACACCATTTTTAGAAGCTGCTGGTAAGCATGATTGTTTCATACTGCAGTTTTAATGCAGGTACATGACAAACTTTTAGACCACAGGAAACGAGTCAGGCACTTTAGTTTTATGGGTAAGGAGGGAGCTGAAAGTTGGAGAGAATAGGCATTAGAAGATGTTTACATGTACTTTATCTCAATTCAAGCATGTACCTGTTCAAACAATCAGGAATTCAAAGTTGTTTTTCTTACTTACTCAAGACACAAATGTCCTCAGTGAAGTACGTGTTGAAGGGTTGGAGACTTTGGACTACCTTGACAACCTTAATGCAAAAAGGCGATTCACGGAGCAAGGAGATGCAATTGTGTTTGAAGCAGAGGTAACTAAACCAGCTCATTATCACAATGAAACTATGATTTTTTCTGATTTATCAACCTTTTATTGTGGTGAAGATTGACAAAATTTATTTAGACGTGCCATCAAAAGTTGCAATAATTGATCATGAGAAGAAAAGAACATATGTCTTAAGAAAAGATGGGCTTCTGGATACTGGTTAGTTTACCCGATCATTGATTTTGTTCTCATCAGCATTCATTTAGCTTGTTACAACATGCTTATTTCCATTACCCTCTTCCGTCTTGTAGTTTTATGGAACCCATGGGATAAGAGGTCAAAAATCATGCAAGATTTGGGGGATGAAGAATACAAACACATGCTGTGCGTGGAACCTGCAGCTGTTGAGAAACCCGTTACCTTGAAACCTGGTGAAGAGTGGAAAGGAAAGATGGAGCTCACAGCTGTTCCTTCTAGTTACTGTAGTGGACAGTTAGATCCAGAGAAGGTTCTTCAGGGTTGAGAATTCTAACTTCCATATATCTTGTATAGGTAATGCTCATCTTGCTTTGAAGCTTTTTGGCTTTTTGCAATTTGAGAGCTGATAGTGATAGAGACAAGTTCAATGCAGTTAAAACTTAAGCTTCAGCAATTTTCTCAATTTGATTTATCAATATGCTTGAAAATGTGGATTTAGAAATAGTATGCTTGCTCCAGTTGCAAAGTGAATTCAATTTGTATGTATAATTTGGTTTCAACACAATAGGCATATGTCTTCGAGCTCTGTTCATGTGATTGATAGCACAGTGACTGAAGATAGTCCTCAAGTCTGGTTAATTGCACAGTCATGTCAACAAGTACCTCTTCTGGTTATTTCAATTTGCAATGTCATCCATAGTTCTCGTTCCTAATTCATAAATTCTCCATTTCTGCAGGAACGGCTGGCGTCTCTTACATTACTTGGTGGCTGCCCTGGTGTTGAAGCTGTTTCAACTTACTAGCCTTTGTTTGTCGCCATTTTCGTCCATTTATGTGTCTTTATTATTACTAGTATATAGAAGCAGGTAGTCACTGCAACAATAAGCCGTGCTAGTAGCTTTGTAATATCCGATTGTGCCCTCAGTGGACTCAAATTAGTGAATAATAGCGTCCATTGTTCAGAATTGTTCCCCGGACACATGGATGGTGCCTTACTTTACATCTAGGGCTATTAGTGTAGAGACGACGTCGTGGACTCGTGAATTCACCTGCTACGTTATCTTGGACTCGTAATTTCACCAGCTCCTGGATGGGGATATATAAATCAACGATATTGGCACCATTTGTTTCTATTCATGTTTCCTTCTGGGCCATCATCATCTGTAGCCCCATTGTCATTCAAAACAATACTATCAGTCATGACCTAAGTGTAATTAGAATGCCAATCATCGTATCATGATAGCATGATTAATAAATGTAGGGCTAAGCCTTATTTTCTGCCTCATGTGGTCTAACTGGGCTCCTACCCTAGTTAAACCTTGTTTTAGCATTAAAAAGAAGGTTTGAGATGACGTGATGCCGTGATGGAAATGTACCCGTGTCATGAATGATGAGTGATTGTCAAGGTGACATGATCGAGTTTTGGTTGAGTTGGGTTATTGTGATTTTATGTTTCTTAGCTTATGAATGTACAGGTGTTTTTTTAAAAAAAATTATGAATGTGCAGGTGTTGGGTGGATAAAAGTGGTCGATGGCAGCAAAGAAGGTCAAGTGAGGAGTTCAAATTGATGGACCATGAGCGGTGAAAATAGAACACAAAGGCTTGGACTAAGGAACCAAGTGGCGGGAGGAGGGACTAAGTATGGCTAATACTTGACATGGCGATGAGTGAGAGCTGGGGCTAGACCGAGTCAAGGCAAGGCGTCGTGCTGGTTACACCTAGGAGGGTTCGACGGTTTTAGCCTCAAAATCGCGGGTGGAGTGATTTTCTTATAATCCTTGAACAGCTCGATAAGACTTAACTATGTTTTTATAAGAAATTGAACATGTGCCGACTATGTATGCTCTCATGTGACATGATCCTAGATGAAGGCCGCATAGTTGGTTAGCACGGATGGTGCTGCCAGGGAGAACCAGATTAAATAGATTAAGTTAGTGTGGGCCAAGGGTGGCAACTCGACTTAATTGGAGGATCCTCACACTCATTTGTGGGCCAACTGTAGTAGCCCTTGGCTTCATGAAGAGATGATTGGTTTTTTTCGGGTAAGCTTACTCATTTTTCGAAGTTTAGTGGAAGTGCGTCGGGAGCACCTATCGATTTCCAATCTACTTTTGAAACATTCAGATGCAACACTTGCAACATACGTCTGAAGACAGATGAAACACTTCAAATATGTGTTTAAAACACTTGCAAAAACACCTGAAAAACACTTGAAACCAAACACTTGCAACATATATGTGAAACATATGCAACATCTAGATAAACACACTTATAATATGTCTAAAAAACAGATGAAACATTAAAAAAAAACAGATGAAATATTAGGAACAGAAGCTTGCAACATATATGTGCAAATATTGCAACATATGCAACATCCCGATCTACTTTTGCAACATCTATATGAAACAATTGCAACATACCTATGAAACATACGCTTGCAATATACGTTTTTCACCATTCTTCCGAACAACGCAAAAGCAGAGCGGGGAACGACAGGTTCCAGCTAGTCGGCGGCTGAGGATGGTGGCACAGCCTGACAGTGGTCAGCTACGCATGCGCCTGGCTTGGGTCTGGTCAGCGACGACCCCCTCTCCTGGGCACACACGGCTGCTGGCACCTGCGCGGCGGTCGATGAGTACGGTGGAGAGGGAGGAAGGCGGCCGCCGGCGCTCAGATGCGGTGGAGATGGAGGATGAGACCATCGGTCTGGCGGGTGTGGTGGAGAACGTCGCTGTGAGGCGGTCACGGTGGACCACGCTGCGACGGTGCGGACGCTGCTTCGAGTAGAGAGCGACTTTTCAGAGCGGAGATAGTAGGTGAGCGAAAGAAACACGAAGACAAGTGCAGGAGAAAAGTTGTTGGGCCGTTCCGGAGTGTCGCGGCCCACGCCAACCTGAGCGTTCGGCCGATCGGACGCCCGGGTGTAAGCATCACCGTATCCAATTTTGCATTTTGTTCGAAATCAGACGACACTGATAGTTGAGAGAATTCAAATGGACTTTTCCCGCCCTAAATTGGGGCTCTTCTTACTGGGCCTTGGGCCAACATGAGTCCAGGCTCGCAGCAAGCCCACACAACACAAATATTCCTTTTCTGATTTAAACTGATAATAAAAATGAGTGTTTTGAGTAAAAAAAAGGGAAAAGAATTTCAGAAGGAAAAAGGAGAGGGATGGGGAGGGAATACAGGACATGAAGAATCTATACACTTCATTTCTGAAGAAACATGAAATGCATTGCTAGTTGATTTTCAGGGCAACAGATTTGCAGATAGGACACCAGTTCTTCTGCCGAAGCCAGTGCTGTATGCAGGAAAGGTGGTAGTAGTGTTTACATGCCATCTTGCCCATCTCCTCGCCGGCTAAATACTCTTCCTGAGAAATATTTCAAGTGAAAGAAAACATTTAGAGGTTGCAACTAATATCCGGCTACAGAACAATCTGGTACAAATGTACTTGCCTGGCATATGCTGCATTTTCTTTCACAATCTTCATGAAAATCTGAAGCTGTGGGCATGTAGAGGCTCCTGTTCAGGCACGTGGACAATGCACAGTCTGAAAGACCTGTGTTTACAGTACCAATTCGCTCTCCCAAAGCAAGCAATTCCTTCAAAGCAGAGTGTCACAAATTAGATAAGTACTGGAGATACAAAGCATGACAAACAAAAAATGCTTGCTGACTGAAGGGAGAGAAGAGGACGAAGCAATGAAGGAAATCAGAAAACGGCGTCGGCAGAGTAAGGGGTCAGGCATCCAGACATACTTCGTAGGACATGCCGTCGATATCCATCCTCATGCCTCTATGCCGATCATTGAATATGAAGTAGTTCTCAAGCTGCAATGCACAATGTAATTATATGATTTGCATTCTCTATATAATTTGGACTTTGGCATGACTATTGTGCAGTGATAGAATGCCTTACATCTTCAATTCCACCCACATCAAAGCGCAAGTATCCATTTGAGTCCTCCATGCTGTCGTCCAGAGATGAAAGCTCTCCCTGAAGACCGCTTCTGTATCTCGCCATGAATCCAGAAAGAAACCCATCAGAAGGCACATGGTTTCTTGTTACCTGCTCAACCAGCAGCAAGTCATCGTCACTCCTCTCTGAACTCCTCCTAGCATCTCCAGCACCATTTGTGTGCATACCGTCAGCAGCTCCTGCATTTGCACCTTCATCAGCTTTTCTTATCCTCGAAGCTGCCCGATGCGACGGCCTTGTAACCGATCGACTATTGCTCGGGGAACTAGCACTGAATCCACTCGGCGACTGTGGGCTGTTCTCCCTGTTCAACGATCGTTTCCTTGATGTGTTGACCCTCTCCTTAAGCCGAGCCAGTAAATCACGCCCAGGAGTGTCTCTTGACCTGCTGCCGGTTTCGCTGCAAGAACCTCCTGCATCCCTGCTGATGCTGCCTGAAGCACTGCTTTCATGTGGAGGCTTTCTATTGGGCTTCCTAAAAATCTGTGATCTCCCAGGGGTAGCCGGTGTTGATTCACTGGGCGCCGCCACCCTGTGCACCTCCTTGCCTTTGGCTTTGTCAGTAGAATGCTGACCACTACAGCCATGGCGCGAGCAGCAGTTCTTGGCTTTGGGGCGCGAACCGTCTTCTCTGAAGAGAAGAATTGATCCTCCCTTGGTGAAGAGGAGGCCGCCGACTGTTCGTCTTCCCATGTGCTCATCCATGTCAGATAATTACCTGAAATTAGAAATGGTTGGAAGAATTCAGGTACTCGACATTTCACGGACAGGTTAAATCATTCAGACCTGGTAAACAGGTAATGTGCTGGGTTCATGACATTAACGGCCATTACCGATTCAGGTCCTACCATGCCTGATTTCAATTTTTAATTAATACGCAATACAAACTGAAATACCGTTTCGCCTTCAAAATATAATTATACAGGCATGCATACCACGGGCCATGTGGTCATAGTATGACTAAAATGGATTCAGCAGACCCAAAGAACATGATCGTAATCATTAATTTTACTAAACGAAATTAGTCAGGTGATCCGTTTGTATAATTTTACGTATTATATTCTAATCAGTCTAGTTATATATGTGCCTACTCATAGTACAACCAAAGCATCTTTCTCTCTGGACCAAACGAAGTTGCTGTAGTAGCAACCTTTTTCCCTTCCTGTCTGGAATTATTTCCTATCCTGAAAGGCCAGTTTGGCCATGCCTGCAGTACCACGGCACAGCACAGTACTGTATCAAAACCGAAAGGTGTACTGATTTTGCTTTACGGGAATCAGATAGACTAGGAGAGGGAGAGGCGCCCCGACGGTTGACGCATACGGATTCCATGGGATAGTACCTATCTTATCGCATAAGAAAAATATTATCTACGTCTTGTATAACTGAAAAAAAGGATGGGAAAGAAAGTTGCTGGTTACAGACAGTCGAAGCAACCGGAACATGCAGTGGAAAACGATTCCGTCTTTCAGAGGAAAACATTGACCTGTATCCGGGGAAGAAAACATAGGAAGTTTCTCTTTCTTTCTTTCTTTTGCGAAAAAAAAGCAGAGGAAGTTTGATACGGAGTGTAGTACTAAATAAAAGGGAATTGGATTGCAGAGACAAAGAATTCAGAACTTTCGTGGATCATCAAACCTTCAAAGTTCCAACAAAATCAATCCAGCGATCGATCACGATGGCAACAGGATTGTGTTCCTAAACTTGCAGCGCCTATATAACTCTCACAGACAGCCGCTACAGAAGAAGTGAAGAACCCAACGAGAAAGGGCGAAAGAACCATGCGACCACCTTTCTCTGCCACCCTGAATTCCTTCTACGAGAATACAACAAACCTCTGCCACCCTGAATTTATTTCACGAGGTGAACCGCAAACTCGTAGACCAGTTCATACTGTGACACGAGCAACGAAAGAACACCAAACCAAACAACGGGTGACCCAAACACAGCATCAGGCCAACATCTGAGCATAACACGAGGAAGGAGAAGGAGAGGAGGAGGAGCGGCCATGACCAACCTTCCTTTCCAAACCTTTCCTTCTAGCCGGGCGATTCTCCTCCAATGGAACAGGCCCGGACAGCGACCGGATCAACCCGGAGAATCGAGAGGAGGAATAGGGAGGGGGCGATAAGAAGAGATCGGAAGTGATGGGAGTTGTTATATATACGCATGGCCAAGAAACCAAACCGGAGTCCCAACCGGAGGGGGTGCGGAGGCTTCAACAGGAAAGGAGCGGCGAGGGAGACGAGGCCGGCGTGGCGGGCAGGAAGGGACGGCGGCGGGGCCCGCGAGGCAGGTGGTGTGGGAGCCGTCGGATGAGGCGCCAAGCATAGGATCTGACCACGAATTTCCTGCCCGATAATGTGCCGGCCCGTACATGCGTGTAGTCGAGTGAAGTGGACCCACGGGGGGGCTGACAGGTGGGGCGTTGGGCCATCCTGTTGCCTGCGCATTTTTTGGGGGACATTTTTGTGTCCGGTTTTCGTGAAGCAGTGTCAGTGTTTTCTGGTCTTTTTGGTGCACAAATAAACGCTATGTCTTTTTCGTTATTTATTTAATCAACTCTCCGCCTCAATTATTAGATAACAAAAAAGGAACTTGAATGCATAACATGTTTTGAGGGTTTTTGTAGGAGGGAGGATAGCACATAGCAGTCTACAGCTATTGAGAATATAACAAAAGTAGCAGTAATAATTAGTGCAGGAAAAAGTGTTTTTTGGGTGCATTTTTGGGGAAAAAAGTCTAAGATAAAATATGTTGTACCAAGTAACATAAAACGTGCAACACATAATAGATATGTGTACATATGTTCAATTTTGTTGGCGTGCCGTGATGTAAAGTGAAAAATCGTTGAGTTAGTACAAAGCCCTTTTTCCTAGTGTGACCAGGGTGATTGGTTATTTTTAGGACGACCAGCATAGTCCTGTCCAGCTGTTGGAGTACCAACTTGTTGGATGCGGCTGTAAAGTGTATGATGCATAAAAATCAGTACTTTAGATTGCTAAAATTGTACACCGGTACTTTGCTTTTTGCACTCATTTTTCTCTCGTGTGTCTCCCTTGTGCTCCTGCTAAAACCTTGTGATTTGCGTTAAAATATAACAAAGGTAGCATACTGGGTCCATACAATAGCTCATGCTTTAGCATTTTGCACAAAGGAATTCCTATCATTGTAGCCGTGCTTATAATATACTCTCTCCATCCCAAATTATAAGGCATTCTAAGAATCTTGGAGAGTCAAAGAATCTCAAGTTTGATCAAATTTATATAATAAGATAATAATATTTATGACACCAATTAAATATCATTAGATTCTTCATTAATTATATATTTTTTTAGAAAGGACGGCAAAAGCTTTGCCGTAATTTTTATTAGACGAAGAAAAGAAAAAACAAGATTATTTACAAAAATGACTCACACGCCCCGAACAACAAATTGGACAACTAGAAACCACTATGAAGAAACAAAAGAGGAAAAACAGAAAACCAAAAGGGGCGTGCAGCATCTGAGAACAAAAAAGACAACTGAAACTGAAAACACAAGAAGCAATCCCCAGAACGCCCTTGTAAATCTTTCTAGGTCCAGGATTCCTAGTCCCCCTTCTCTTTTGGACGACAGGTAGTGGGCCAGTTGATCAACGAGTGACCTCCACTTACATTCTCCGGTGTTTCCCCTCTCCAAAGAAAACTACAACGGATCCGATCGATTCTCTTGAAAAGCCATTTGTGTGTTTGGAAAACCGTGAGGTGATATATTGGCAAGGAGGATAGAACCGTTTTAACTAATGTTTCCCGGCCTGAAGAAGACCGGAACTTCCCTTTCCATCCTGGCAGCCTACTTATTTGATGTTATAAATTTTTGTAATTTTCTCTATAATTTTGATCAAACTTAAGATATTTTGACTTTCCAAGATTCTTACAATGCCTTATAATTTGAAATGGAGGGAGTACAACACTAGTTTATATTATATAAATAAACATGATAGTACGGAGCTTTCGTTGGGTTGCACATACAGTGTTAGAGATTAGGGATGAAAACGGATCGGATACGAACGGATATCGTTTATATCACATTTGTTTTTATATTTATGTCCGAATTCGGATTCGAATACGGATAGTATCAACGATGCCGGATAAGATATGATTGGATGTTGACATCATAAATATGCGATTTGAGTATTCGGATACGGATACAGTATCGGATGTTGAATATCCGGACTCGGATACGGACAGATTTAAACCCCTCTAAACGAATTCGATTTCGAATACAGTCAAAAAAATATCCGTACCGCTTTCATCCCTGTTAGGGATTGACTCCAAGCTCGCAAAGGATTTACGTATCTGCTAAATAGATTCTAGGCGCACAAGGGATAGGGGGTAGAATCTTCCTGGAAAATGGCGGACAATATTTTTGTGACATCCCCCGTCGTTCTGCCAGACGGCGATCGCTGGAATTTGTTCAGAATCAGAAAGAGGACGGGGAAAAGTAGGCTTCCTTTTACGTCCTGTAGTTAGTGGCTCACGAGTCACAACTTGCTCTGACCTACGACACATAGGGTGTGTTTAGTTGACCCTAAAATTTTTGAAAACACAGTAATTCTTTCGTTTGTATTTAGCAATTAATGTCTAATTATGGACTAATTAGGTTCTAAATATTCGTCTCGTGATTTACAACCAAACTGTGTAATTAGTTTTTTTTACCTATATTTAATGCTCCATACGTCCAAAGATTTTATGTGACGGAGAATCTTGTAAAATTTTTGAAATTTTGAAGGAACTAAACACACCCATATTCTCCCTAGAAATCATTTCCATAGCATGACAATTCCATCAGTCATTACACAGAAAAACAATACCAACTTCCATCTCATACAGCGTCACGAATTGTCTTATACAAGGAGGAAAACATACTTTAGTAACTGTCTGTATACAATGTAAAAAATTATCTCATCATGTCACACAAGAGTCAATACTGACATTATAAAAAATTGTCATTGTCAGAGACGTCGCTAGACGTTCCTACACCACAATGGTGATTGGTGGCTCTTTGGGCAAGTTTAGATGGATGGCTGTACTGTACACCGTAGCAGCCGGCCAAATTTTAGCCGTTGACCATGAGTAGTTGCGTTTGGATCAAGGGCAGAAGAATTTGTCTAGCAATGCTTTCCATATCTACGCACAGTTCACTTTGTGCCATATGGCCAAATCTTATTAGGCGGCTAACCCGTCCACCAAAATTTTGGACGACCGATAATTTTACAATACACACCGGTATAATTTAAACGTGTCTTTTGTATTGTACCTAGTTTTTTTTCTAATAAACTGGGTTAGTTGTGATCTTCTACAATCGCCAAAAAAAAAGTGATCTTCTACAGTGAATTGCAAGAACTGGCGACTTTTTTTTTGAAGATTCTTTGGAACAAATAAAAGTAGTACACAGGCAAACCACGGGGAAGTTCCGTGAGGGATTAGGCGCGATGGCCGCAGAGTTGCACGCGCTGGCAGAAATAGCGCGGGAGCGCGTGGTCCCGAAAGATGGAGGCTTCAACTCCACAACGCGTTGCAGGATACTGAAATTAGGATCTAGACGCTCGGTGCTTACCTGGACAACGGGGCAGTACGCCACGATGGAGCGATAGGGAAGCCCTCAGCGCGCGAGTACGTGTCAGGACGGCATAAGAGCGATCCTCCACTTTTATCTTTTGTTTGGTGCAAGTTACTTAGAGTCTAAATGGTGTGTATGTGTCTGGTCGGCTCGGAGTCGGAGTTGGAGTTGGACGGACTGAACCGTGCCACTACCACTAGCAGTAGCAGCGCGATGATGACGGAGGCGGGCGGCACTAAGACTACCCGCACTCATGGACCTCTATATTCATTCTCTATATGTTCTAGTCAGCAAGATTCTCTACTATATACTCAATTCTCCCGCACCCATCCATCCTCTATATCATCCTCTATCCACTCTATTCACTGTGGGACCGACTTGTCACTTTATCTAAATATATCCATGTGTGATCTAGTTTTGAAGGATTTATTGAGACGAATTTAATGGTGCAATCGAAATTTAATTTGGATTTTTGGTTTGTGAGTTATAGCATTTTTCCCTTTGTTTAGCTAGCGGGGTCCGCCACTACAGAATATAGAGTAAGCACAGTACTACTCTAAATATAGAGTGAGAGAAAGGATAGAGTATCGTTTTAGAGTACCCAGTGCAGCAGTTTTTACTCTATATTCATACTCTAAAGCTTTAGAGTATCGTTTTAGAGTATTCACTGCGGGTAGTCTAAAGGCAGGCGGCGGCAGGCCAAAAGCAACCGGCAGTTGACGTACGGGGGTCGCTGGCCGCTACTCTAATTTAACGCACGGCCGCTTGCCTTTTGGCCATCCGGTTGACATGCCAGCCACAAGCACACAAATGGCACAAGAGAATCCGGGCAATATGTATCATGTATGCATATACGACGAATAACCTGTTCGAAAAAAAAACCGATGAATAACCAAGGTGTTTCGTTCAAAAAAAGAATAACCAAAGTGCTTGTGATTTGTGAACGTGCATGACACGCAGACGCTGAATTAATACAGGAATAATGTATAAGGCGTGATGAGATACTCTGACATGCGGCCTGCATAAGAGGCCGTGGGGTATGGTTCATCTTGTTTTATAAACCATATTTTTTTAAGTTAATAAATAGTATTTTTCTCATACAATAAATCAGCGAACAGAGCCGTTATGGCCCGACGGCCCCTGACAGTTTTGTATGGTAATGGTATCCACCGTTGGCTGAGGCCCTCAACAGTCCCAAGAGCAGTTAGCTCCGTCAAAACGACCTTTTGTCGTCTCCATTTGTTGAGTTCGGCAACGGATGCTGATTGATATGCATACGATACGCGCATGATCCAAAGCCGCAACGGAATACTGCCTGTCCTCTTCTCTGCAGCTGCGACGACACAGGTGGGGAAGTTTCACTTGGCCTTGACGACTTCTACACGTTGATGCAGGTCTTCGTTTCTACCAGTGTCATGTCGATCTTTCCGCTATATCGTCTTCGTTTATTAGATTGAAAATTTTGGAAATTTCGCTCGCACTCCTCCTTGCACATGTGCATCATAGCAGCCATGACTCTGAAGGCTTAGGCCTCACTTTGCTGCATCCCCTTTGCGTCGTCAGCATCATTACAGGGGGAATCAAACGACCAAGCAAGCCCGTCCCACAATCATGTCCATACAAGTATATAACTCGTCGGAGCCGCCCATTTCTTTATGCGCTCGCTCGGCGTCGTCAGACAGGGCGGCACACATCCGGAGCGCCTTGTCTTTGCTTTCCTTTGCATCCTCATGGCCGCCCGGGCTCTTCTGACCGTTCTGAACTTTATATATTCTCCTCGTGCCGTATCAACATCATGCTATCGTAGTATCGTGATTCTACTCAATCCTTGCCATGATGAATATACATAACATAGGGCCGTCCATTTTTTTTATATAATTCAGCAACCGTGGCCTACTAAGCTGCGTGCTTATCCCTCTGTAATCGCATGATGCCGCAATCAGGAGGCCAATTTATTTTGGAGTAGGTTTCATGCTTCTTGGTTTGTTTGATTTGATAATGCAGGTGCCTTTCAGTGTGTGTTTGTGTTGGTGTGATCATTCAACACGGCACGGCATGGCAGGACAGACACTAATCAGCTGATAACCCTCTCCTAGACTCCTATGTAGAGTGATGTCTCCTTGTTGGGTTCTCTGGTTAGCACAGCACTTGATCTGCTCCACAAACAAAATCATTCCTCCAAGTGCTGCGTCGATGGATGGACTGGGACTGGATAGGACGGCCTTTCAGTTGCATTGCATTGCACCCATGGGTCTTCTCACAAGTCGTTTTCTTTCAGAGAAAGCGAAGGGCATGGAAGGCGATGCTATTTGCCTATTTGGCCTTGTGTAGTGTTTGAAGTTTGAATAAAGGTGTCAGTTTTAGCAGAACCACAAGCTGGTTTTGCCTGAATTAAAATTTTAAGAGCCACGACTTCGCTTTCACCAAACCTGCAAGTTGACGCCGTGTCGAGATGTACAGAATTTACTTACCTATTAAGCTGATGGGTTTGCTACGGTACACCCCTTGCCCGTAGGAGGTAAGATCTCAAAAAAATCACAGCCCTTGATTTTTCAAGAATAAATAAAAGAATTTAATTAAATAATAATCATAAAATAGAAAGGAATCCCCAAAATCTCAGGCATATACCCATGTAGACTATCTTCTTTGTTTGGCATGGCATGCAGCAGACCATCTTCCTTTTTTGGTGCCGCAAGCAATTACCAATTTTCTAAGAAAAAAATGTGGACAAGTCATTTTCATCAAAATATGTTACGTATTGCTAAAATTAAATTGGATCTACCACCTGTCACGTAATAAAAGTTATAAATTTGTACACCTACCACGAAATTACCCTACAAAATTCCAAAATAAAAATTATAATAGGATAAATACAAAGAACTATACGTATTAGTTCTAACTACAAATCATCGAGTTATATAAAATAAATAAAATAAAATACGGCTGCACGTGTATGAAGTGTGCGCCCACCGTTATATACATGTGTGTGGCCATGTCCATAATATAAAACACTTCAGAACATTTAGAAAAGTTACATCTTGCATGCATATTAGATCAGATAGAAAGATATTTTCCTTATATATCTATTACCTCTTAGGAGGTAATATGTGGTAATTGCTATTAAGATCGACGGTCCACAATTATTTAGGTGTACAGTAGCAAAGCCCTAAGCTGATAGATTGCAGCAACCAAATGCTATTAGCCCAAACTGATACGCCTCTTATACGCTTCGTAATCGTATCCCTGTCACGGTGTCACCTTTGCGTTGTGAAATGTCAGGAAGTTGCCAGAAATACAGGTTGGATGATCATTAAGAACAATTCTGAAACGAGAATACGAGATCGTGTTCAAAACTCTCATTATTATTATTATTTTTTGACCTAGAAAACTTGCGGTGGTTGTACGGATGCTTTCAGAATACGAGATCGTGTTCAAAACTCTCATTATTATTATTATTATTATTTTTTGACCTAGAAAACTTGCGGTGGTTGTACGGATGCTTCAGCTTATCTCTCTGACAATTCTGGACAACTGCGGTCTGGTACATATTTATGTCAACTTGTCTACGGCTGTGTTTAGTTGTGTAAAAATGTGTAAAAATGTGTAAAAAAAGTACTGTAGCACGTTTTGGCTTTATTTGACAAATAGTGTCCAATCGTTGACTAATTAGGTTCAAAACGTTCGTCTCGCAAAGTACAACCAAGCTGTACAATTAGTTTTTGATTTCATCTACATTTAGTACTTCATGCATGTATCGCAAGTTTGATGTGACGGAGAATCTTTTGTTTGCACAGTACTTTTTTTTGAGGAAGTAAACACAGCCTACATGAGCGTAAGTTCTGCAGATTAGCAGTGGTCTGAAATCTGAACGCTTCAGTTTGACAGTTTTTTGTACCTTTCGTTAAAAAAACAGTTTTCTAGACCTTTCGTTCAAACAAGAAACAATTTCTGGACCTCAAATTGAGGGACGGAGAAGCACTTGTGTTAACAAGATGCTCCACTTTGAACAAGAAACCAGATGTTAGCGTCACGCTAACCTGTATCATGATGCTGAATGGCACTGTAAGTTGAGATCAAAATCCCATCATTAGCGTTAGAGGGGCTAGTGGAGTTGTAGTGGACGCATACGCTAGCTGGGTCGCCTCGCCTGATGGCAAGGGAACTCGCCACGATACAGCCAGCGCGTGCGTGTTGCTTCTTCGGGGCGGCTCACAGCCCGTTTAGATGCCAAAAATTTTACCAAAATTTTCAGATTCCCCGTCACATCGAATCTTTGAACGCATGCATGAAGCATTTAATATAGATAAAAATAAAACTAATTACACAGTTTAGACGAAATGGACGAGACAAATCTTTTAAGCCTAATTAGACTATGATTGGACAATATTTGCCAAATAACAACGAAACTGCTACAGTAGCGTTTCGCCAAAAATTTTGCCAACTAAACAGCCTCTCAGTTCTGTTAAATGTCAACGTCTGACGTGAAAGATACCCAGCAAGTTGCACCTGTCATGCTCCGTTTACATACAAACTAAGACATGACCCACACACATATAGTTTTGTTGCTAATCAATTGGGCTCCTTCGCTTGGCCGTTTCTGTATAAAAATCAACAAAGGAACCAACATTCGCATGTTACTGCTGACATCCTCTCACTTTTTTTTTTTTGAAAAAAGTCTTCAGAAATTGGTAAAGGGCTTATTAACCATACAAATGGCAACAGAACCAGACCATACAAATGGCAACAGAACCAGACATAAGACACTTGAAAAAACAAACCCCTCTTGCTCCATCTATTTCTCCAAGTATTGCGAAAAATTCAGCACAGGTGCTATGTAGTATGTACAAACACATTCATACAGCCAGCTTATGACACTACCTTGACGCTGCTGGATTTCTTCGCTCTTTCGCCGGAGAGACGGGCAGGGGGACTAATAGCTATCATCACGTACTAGAGTATTACTAACCGGTGTTCTTAACTGAACTGCTTGCTTATTAATTAACCGGCGCTACCATCCAGGACGCGCAGCTTTCCACTCTATTGCGCGGCCGCGATCATGGAGGATGACCGGTGGCTGGGCCACGGCGGCGACGGCGGCCGTTTGCGGTGATGGTGGTGGTGCTTGGCGGGGCGGTGTGTGGACGCCTCCAGCTCCGAGGTCAGGATGTCGAACATCACCTGCACGTCCCTGTAGCCACATGTCTGCACATCCTCGTGAAGCTTCAGTATGCTGCCGCCGCTGCCTGCAGGGGGGGATAAGGATCTTGTCACTGTCATGGTCATGGATCACCCAGGCCTCGTTCACTTCCCCCTCCCAACCCAAAATATTTCCTCTTACACACATCACATCAAATCTTTCGACGCATGTATGGAGCATTAAACGTAGGTAAAAAAGATAACTAATTGCATAGTTTATCTGTAAATGTCAGGACGAATCTTTTGAGCCTAGTTAGTCCATAATTGGACAAATTTTGCCAAATAACAACGAAAGATGTTACAGTAACTTTTCAGCTACTTTTCGCGAAGTGAACACACCCCCATTCACCCCACCCCAAAGGGAGAGGACAGAGGAGGATCAAAGATTCAAAGGGAATTGTGATAGAGGCGTCTGTTTTTTGTCCACTTTGCTAGTGGAGGGAAAAAGGGGTGTTAGAATGCTGGCCGCCTTTTGACCTCCCGATTTTGGGTGGAGAGGAATGAAATACAAATACTCACGATATTTGTGACACTGTTTATGCTGCTAAAATTGTGGAGTATTCATGCTGAGCGCATCGTTGTACTTGTACCCTACTTGTACTCTTGTGTTTGTTGTCTCGGTATCGTGGGCCTAGCTTGCATGCAAAAGGGGCCCATAGGCCCATGTAGTGCATGTGTGATCTATTACACCGAGGGCCCTTACATACTTGTCAATCTAATTGAAATGCATAAAAGGCCAATGCTGTGTGGGCTTCCGCTGGAACTGGAGGCCCATATTCACTAAGATGTTCTGATGTTCACAGTAGCTTCCCTTAAGAAAAAGGAAGTGAAGTGTTCGTACGGTTTTTCTAAAACGAAAATGACGTTGGAACGGTTTACGGCAAAGCGCTAGAAACCAAGAAACTACCCCAATCAAACGAAGAAACAGAAATAGAAAGATGAGGTAGTAAGCATCTGTTCCAACAGAAAGCTAGCACAAAACGGACGGGAAGAGGATCGACCGACACCATCTTTTCCCGCATGGCCGCATTCGATATTCTACCACGACAGCAACTCGTGCTGCACGGTAAGGTTCATCCTTATCTACAATCTGAACGACCCCAAGGAAACGAACTACGTGAGCAAAAGAAGGTTCATCCCTTCAACTTTTCCAGAACCAAGAACATTTTCCTTCCGGAGCACGAGTTCTCACCACCAGGTTCGTCTGCGCTCCTAGTCCCTGCCGCACCAGCACCATGGAGATGGAGACACTAGTGGCTTTTATTCCGTTTCGATCGGCACCCAGCAAGTCAAATCCTGACCGGGAACGAGCACCACACACACACACACACACGGGTTACCCGCCCTAGTGGCATGGCTTTACGCCGCACCCAGGGCAATCCAACGGACGGCGGCCGGGGACAGAACAGAAAGCAAAGCGGCCAGCCGGCTACGCTTCCACGACGGCAAAAAGGCTGTCGTCACCCGGTACCCGTCCGTCTGCTGTCGATCAGTAGTCACATTGCTGCCTCAACCTCCATCCAACCGAGACTGAAAAGAAAAGCAGCCGAAAAAGAAGCGTCTGCTCGTGACGTTGTTCCAATCGGACAGTGAAACGAACTTGTTTTCCGGAAGGGACCGGCCGGTTTGGTTTCTGCACGCTCACAATCGCAGAGGCTACTCTTGCTAGGTCATGTATACTACTCTTGCTATGAGTACTGTAGATCTACTCTTGCTGTCCAACGGCTCGGGTTGTAGACAGGTTGGTGGTTAAAACTTAAAAGTGGAGGGCCGTACACGCGGTCCGGCACGCACTATTTGTCCGGTTCTTTTGAGCTACTTTTCAATCATAAAATAATATTTTTCTCTCATAATATTATTTTAGCAGAAGTCAAATTTTAGCATAAGGGAACGGAGTGAATCACAACATTATCTCCGATTGATTCCGCTGCCCCGTTGTCCGGCGGCCGGTGCAATGTCGCCCTATGAACCTGCACAGAGGGAATCTCTCGGCGCGGCGCGGACCAGCGGCAACATGCTCGCTGCCGCTGCCGCAACTGCAGAGTGCAAGCCCAGGTTCACACCGCAACGGAGGTGGCTGAATTATTGGAGTGAAAAACTGAAAGGCGCTTCACGCTTCAAGGGACAGAGGCAACAGACAACGCTGCAACAGGACGGAACGGGAACACCCCCACTTGGCCTTGTGGTATGGCTGTCGTTGTTCGCTGACTGAGGATTCAGATTCGCGTGCCGCTGAGGCTGAGCTGAAAGGGACGTGGGCCGCAGATCTGGGATATTACTAGATGATTGGGGTTTGGCAGAGGAAGACATGCAGTGCAGCTCGCACTGATGGTCACCGGTAGCGGTACACGGTACTGGGACGGTTACTGGTTGGCGAGCCTACTGCCCCTGCCTCGTGACACTTGGCAGCGCTTATCGGGTGGTGGGTGTACCGTGTACGATTAGTGCTAGTATGAGTACTAGGTACTGCTGCCAACAGTTGCACAAGATCTCGCCGTTTGGTGATGCTAATTCTTTTCCAAGTTGCTGCAAGGTCTCTGTCGTCGGCTCGTATTGCACTTCACTGTAGCACAGTACCCACGTGTCCACGTTGACTTTCTCTGACGATATTAAGTTTGGTGTACCTCTGCAGATTGGAAATTTGAGTTGCCCATGAGGAAAAAAACACTGCCTAATACACCCTGGACTGGACATCCAAAGATCTTTTTGGGCATCACCAACTAACCAATGCCACATACATACGTACAGTACTCTAGAGAGTAGATTACTGACGCCATGAAATAACGTTTAGAACGGATGGTTCCTAGAGGCTGAAGATTGTTTGTATCGCGAAGTTTCAGAATGACCGATTCTTTTTCAGTATGACGCCAAGGAAATGGCGAGAAAATGAGAGGACCAAGTAAATCTGGCCTTTTTTTTCACCGACGGCGAATTTTCTGGAATCTTGAATGAGGCAGATGAAATAGATAGATTAAGAAGGAAGACATGTAGGATGGCTCTAGCGTCCCTGGACTACATTCAGTTCTCTGTTCTTCAACTAGGTAGCTGCTATATAGTGATGTTCAACAAAGCTCACCGACACTCTGCTACTTACTAGCTACCTCGTTGCAGCTGCAGGATTGTAGTTCAACGAAGTGTTGCGTTCAACGAAAAAAAAGTTCAACGAAGTGTATAAAGTATCCATATACTGAACTCTAGTCTTTATATCTAAAAGAAATACTGAACTCCAGTATGATCAAGAAGACAGTACTGAAGCAGCCAGCTATGTGTGTGAATGATCTGCTTGAAAAACGAGAACGAGCGCGAGATCTCAGATGGTGTCTCTCCAGGAAACGGAAGAACTCCTCCGTGAACAGAGTCAGCCGGTGGAGATCGATCGACCACAACGCGCAACGGCGCAAGAACGCAGCCTGCAAACTAACGGCGACTGACGTGGCCGGGGCTCAAAGGAAGCCAAAGCGAGTACTCCACCGGCTACAAGCCTATCTACACCGCTACACGATCACAAGTTCGTAACAGCCATTCATGGCGCGTGAAGCTGATCGAGGGCGTTAGGGGGGAACGGTGCCGCGCGTACCTGTGTTGCGCGCGCGGACGCGGGTGGAGACGGCGGCCCACGCGCGGCGCGCCGGGGAGACCACCTTCTTCTGCCACCACGCCATGACAGCGCGCACGGGCGCCGGGATCCTCGCGGCGGCCAGCCTCGACGCCCGCCGACGCGCTCCCCGTCAGTTTCCCCTGCCCGCCTCTGCTTCTGATGATCGAGCGCGCTCCCTTCTTCCGGTGACCAGGTCAGGTGTGGCTGCGAGCCTGCGACTGTTCGTTGCTGCTGCTGCTGTTTATGGAGAAAGAGAGGGAGAGAGAGAGAGAGAGAGAGAGCGCGCGCGCGCAGAGGCAGAGCTGCGTGTGTTGGTTCGTTACGGCAGTTTTATTGGCCTGGGCGCCGCCGACTGCTGCTGCTCAGAATTTCCTGCGTTTTGGATGGGCGGGCGTGCGTGCTTTGCTTTTTATCCCGTGCCTTTCGCGAGGTCGGCAGGTGCAGGTACTCTTCCTGCCTGCTAAGCTATCCCCACCAGCCAGAAGCCCAGAACGAAGCGAAGCGGCGCGTGCGTCCGTGCCTCGTGGCGGCAGGCCAGTCGGACTGGAACGCTTGTGGGCAGCAGGGCGCGCACGCGTACGTGCGAGTGCCTCTTGGTCTCTCGGCTCGGACAGGGAATTTGACCCGAGCGCGACCCGCACCGCCCAACGGCGTGGTTACGTACGTACGCCCACACGAGGGGTGGAAGGAATTGCCCGGCGACCGCGACCTAACCTTCGGCCGCATGCTGGTGTCACGGTCCACTCTCCTCTCCTTCCGTCAGGGTTAGGTATCCTGCTAAAGTTTGACACGGAGGCTGTTTCCACAGGGACATCTGACGTCGAATTCTGATGAGTATGTATGTCGGTGTTCGGACCCGAGGGGTCCTAAACCAACGAGTAAATGCTGCGTGTCTCTTTCCTGGATGGTGATGCCAGGAGAATACACGGGGGTTTATCCTGGTTCGGGCAAAAGAAGGCCCTACGTCCAGCGGGGGGAAGAAGTTTGTATTTCCTTGCACCGAAGTGCTCGTGTAGGGGTTACAAGCAGGCGAGAGAGGGTGGTTGCTTGAAGTATCGATCTCTTGTTTTTTCTTCGTTGTCTGTTGTTATGTGGTCGGGTGCTTTGTTTCTCCCCCTTTTCGTAGAACCCTGGCCTGCCCTTTTATAGGGCGAGAGGAGGCCAGGACGACGGGGAGTGATGTTTGGTCGATTCCTGTTGAGTTGACTGTAGCGACGTGTCCTGAGAATGGCCGACCATCCCTGGACACCATGGCGTCGTGGGAGACGAGACGGCGAAATGACCCGGAACGCCGTGCCATACCGTCCTTCCCTTGCCGTTGAACTGTGCCGAGCGTCGAGGTTGGGTCGAGGCCGGGTCGAGACCGGATGGATAAGGCCGAATCCCCGAGATTGCGGGGAACGGACCTTGTCTTATCCTCCCTTGAGGGTGACCGATGGTAAACAGTGCGCGGTAAGGTGGGTATAGTGACGGGTTTCACCTCCCATCATGGGATGGGTGGTAAAATAGTGAGACCTGACACGGGCATTGTTCCCACGTCGATCCTGATCGCAGCCATGCCGGTAGGTTGATAGTAGGTAACCGCATTAAATGCTATGGCTTTTGTCCTGGGGTAGGTAAAGAGAAGGAGTCGAGGCGCTCGACCCAGGCTCACGTGAGTCGGAGTTTTTCCTAGTGGGCGGACGAGCTTCGCGCGGGTGAAAGTCTCTAGTTTGGTTTTGGCTAATTGATGAAACCTAGGACTAACCTTTGTATCTAAGAGGATGCTTTAGATAAAGGTGGTCATTGAATATGAGACATGACATTGACTCATATGACCAAGATGGTGAAGACCAAGATGAGGCTTGGCTCGACGGACCGGTTGTGAGGGTGAAGGGCAAGTCGAGGCTTCAAAGCGAAGGACCATGCGATGGTGAAGCTTGAGCAAGACTTAGCGCCGATGGACCGATGCAACGGTGAAGAGCAAGTGAAGTCAAGGTCGATGGATCGAGACGGTCATGTGATGATATGAAGTGGATCATATCATTTGGAGAAACAAAATGGGCTCAAGGCAAAGGTATAACCATAGGGCCATTTTGTTTTACACTCAAGACACCATAGAGGGTGTGAGTGGTTTAGGATCGATAGCCGAACTATTAAGAGGGGAAGTCTTATCGGTTATTCGATGCACAGGTGCCACTAGGTGATTTCATGAAGTGCATTGCATGTAGGGCCTAGTGAGCTAATTGGAAAACCTTTGAAAATGATTGAGAAAAAGCTAACACACAAGCACATGGAGATGTACACTTGATGGTGTTGGCACATTTGCAAAGGTGGCGTTGGTCGCGATGTGGTTTGCGGGTAGAGAGGGGTTTGGTTCCTCTCTCCCTCCCGCCGAGCGTGTGAGCACGGGATTCAGGCGATTTCGGGGAAATGAAATGCCTATTTTCCACTACGCCGAAAGTCGGAAAAGAAACGGAGGCGAACGGGGTCACTGAGGTGACCGGACGCTGCACCAGACGCGGTCACGGTGTGACCGGACGTGTCCGGTCAGTACAGCGCGGTTTCGGGCGCGCGGGCTAGGGTTTGCAACCGGCGCGTCCGGTCACTCGCGGGACCGGCGCGTCCGGTCAGTCGCCCAGAGGGAACTACGGTTCACGAGGATGATCGAACGCGAGGCGCGTCCGGTCACACATGATCGGACGCGTCCGATCGTTGAAGGAGCTTACTGGACTCCGACCGGACGCTGGCACTGTCGTGTCCGGTCGTTGTGAGGAGCGCGTCCGGTCGTTGCGAGGAGCGCGTCCGGTCGTTGTGAGGAGCGCGTTCGGTCGTTGCGAGGAGCGCGTTCGGTCGTTGCGAGGAGCGCGTTCGGTCGTTGTGATCGGCGCGTCCGGTCGTTGCGAGCTGTGCGACCGGCGCGTCCGGTCGGTTGAGCAGCGCGTCCGGTCATAGCGTTTGACCGTTGGCGCGCAGTGACCGTTGGAGGATCTAACGGTCGCATTTGAATTTTGAGGGACACGTGGACGTCGCAGGGCGACCGGACGCGGTTGAGCGCGTCCGGTCAGTTTCGACCGGCGCGTCCGGTCGTCCCGAAAAAATGGTCAGTGGAGTGGCAACGGCTCTATTTGTTTGGGGTGCTTATAAATACTCGTTGGCCGGCCCTTGGGGAAAACACTTGGCATTTCTAACACTCTTGTGCATCCTTTGAGCTAGAGCTACTCCTCCCACTCATCTCTCTTGAGTGATTGCAAATCATAAGTGAGATTGAGTGATCCCAAAGTGCATTGCATAGCTTGAGGGCATCTAGTGGCACTTGTGGGTGGTTAGCCGGTGGATTTCTTGTTACTCTTGGAGAGTACCGCTCCTAGCCGGCTTGGAGATTGTTGGAGGCGTTGGCAAGAGAAGGTGATTGTTCTTGGCCACCTCCGGTTATTTGTAAGAGGTTCTTGTGCTTTCCTCGGCGGGACGCCAAAAGCAACTCTATTGGATTGCGCGTGTCATTGAGTTACCTCACTTGAGAGTGGAGTCTTGCGGTGCCTTGCGGGGCGTGCCTTGAGGGGCAAGTGACTTGAGGGTCACACCGAGGAACCATCTAAGTGTTGGTCGACACAACCGGTGACGTAGCTTGTCGGTGCACAAGTGAACACCGGGTGAACAAAAATATTGTGTCTCTTGTCTCCCGGTGATTGGTCTACATATTGTGTTGTTGTCAATATTAATTGATTGTATATCATCTTGGTGATTGGCAACATCTTCACTCCACCGTCGGTATAAGATTCACAATCCTATCTCTTGCACTTATCTTTACTAGACTATCTTGTGTTGCTCTAGTAGTAGCTTGGCTAGTAGTGTTGTTAGCTTGTTCTCTAGTGTAAAATTAGTGACATAGCTCTTGTGTGAACTAGAGATCATAATCTACTAGACTTGTGGATAGGAGGCTTGCATCACAACCTTTGGCTAAGCAAAACTCGCTTTACGCCGTTTGTTATTCTAACAAGTTTGCTTAGTGGTGCTTGTAGATTTTTATAGGCTATTCACCCCCCCTCTAGCCATCTAGGACCTTACAAGTGGTATCGGAGCCATGGTCACCGTTTTAATCAAGGCTTAACATCCTTCGGTGTGAAAAATGGCTCAAATTGTGTTCAATCATGTTGGGGGCAAGCCACCATTCTTTGATGGTGTTAGTTCTTTTGCTCATTGGAAGAGAAAGATGACAATGTACCTTGGTTCTATTCATGAGAGAGTATTGCAAGTCACCGAGAATGATTTTGCTATCATTGATCCCAATCATCTCACCGATAAAGATAGAGCAAATAGAACATGCAATAGAATGACTCTCAATACACTCTATAATGGTATTGACACAAAAGTGTTTGAGGGCATCAAAAATTTGGAATTGGCTAGTGAAGTATGGACAAGGTTGAGTGAGACATATGAAGGCACTAAGGTTGTGAAGAGTGCCAAGCTATATGGGCTCAAGAGTGAGTTTGAGAACTTCAAGAAAAAGGATGATGAAACAATCATTGAAATGTTTCATAGATTGCAAGTGATAGTCAATGATCTCAAGAGCTTAGGGCACAAGACTCAAGATCAAGATTTTTGTCACAAGTTCTTATTGAGCTTACCTAGAAGATTCAAGATGTTGATCATGATGTTGCAAAGAGATGGGCTTGAAGCAATGAAGCCTAATGATTTGCTTGGTGAAGTATTAACCTATGACAAATATGATCAAGATGTTGATGACAAGGAGAAGGTGGAAGATGAAAAGAAGAAGAAGACCATGGCGTTCAAGGCCATCTCCTCCAAGGGCAAAGCTACCATCATTGAAGAAGAAGACAATAGTGAAGATGAAGATTATGAAATTGATGATGAGGCATTTGCTTTTGTAGTCAAGAAAATGGGTCACATGTTCATTAAGAGAAGAGGCTTCAAAAAGAGAAATGACAACTTCAAGAGCAATGAGCAACAAAGGAGGTGCTTCAATTGTGATAGCACCGAACATCTTCAAGCCGAATGTCCCTATGATAAGAAGAAGAACAACAAGAGGGGCAAGTTTGAGAAGAAAAAGAAAGAAGCCAAGATAACATTCAAGAAAGGCAAGAATGGAGTCTATGTGGCCACTTGGGAAAGTGATGATGATGAAGAAGAAGAAGAATCATCCAACAAGGCTTTTGCTTCCAGTGCTATCAACAAGAAGCCATCACTATTTGATTCATCCTCTTCATGCTTCATGGCTAAAGAAGCTAAGGTATTATATGATGAGAGTGATGATGAAAGTGAAATGGAATATGCTCATGATAGTGATAATGATAATGAAAATGATGATGATGAACCAACTAAAGAACAACTATATGACTTGATGCAACAAACTAGAGACATAGCTATTGGCAAGAATAAGGAGTGTAAGAAGCTTTCAATGAAAGTAGCAATACTTGAGAAAGTTCTTAGTGAGCTTAAGACCACTCATGAGAGTCTAGTGGAAGACCATGAGGATCTTGGTAAGGCTCATTTCAAGCTTGAAAAGGCTCACTCATTGCTACTTGAGCAACAAGAAAAGAAGAAGGTTGTTGTATCATGTGATATAGGTGTTACATGTGATATAATTGATGAATCCTTTAATGAACCTATCATCATGTCAAATGCTAACCCTTCTTGTAGCTCTTCATCCACCACCACCAACTCTACCTCTACTACTAGTGATGGTTTCACTTGTGATGCCTCACTAATGGTTGAGAATGAGACTCTCAAGAGAGAGGTGGATGAGCTCACTCACGCCCTAGGCAAGGCCTATGGTGGTGAGGCCCGCTTGCTTAAGTGCTTGGGTAGCCAAAGGTTCTCTCTTAACAAAGAGGGATTGGGCTACACCCCCAAGAAAGGCAAGTCGGCCTTCGCAACTCCAAAGCCTAGCTTTGTGAAGAGCAATGGTCGGTTTTACAATAGATGCAAGCAAGTTGGGCACCTAGAGCATAATTGCAATAAAAAGAACCAAAGCAAGAACCTTGTTAATGCTATACCTTTTGAGTCTTGCTATGTGCTTACCAAGGGTGTGAAGGGTGTGCAAGCTAAGTTTGTTGGTACACCAATTGTGGGCCCAAAGAAGAAGGCTATTTGGGTACCAAAGAGCTTAGTTACTAACCTACAAGGACCCAAGCAAAAATGGGTACCTAAGCTTCATTGATTTGCTTGTAGGTCAATTACAAAGCCGGAGGAAGGCATTGGATTATTGATAGTGGGTGCACTCAACACATGACCGGTACATCAAGAATGTTTGATTCATTCAATGACAATGATAGTGGTGTTAATTCTATCACATTTGGCAATAACAAGAAAGGCAAGGTTATTGGCTTGGGCAAGATTGCAATATCAAATGATATGAGTATCTCCAATGTGTTGCTAGTTGAAAGTTTGGATTTCAATCTTCTATCCGTGGCACAAATATGTGATCTAGGCTACAAATGCATCTTTGGGGTTGATGTTGTGGAAGTTATTAGTGTGGATGGTTCAAATGTGGCATTCAAGGGCTTTAGATATGAGAATCTCTACCTAGTTGACTTCAATGCTAGAGAAACTTCTTTGACAACTTGCTTAGTCTCCAAATCAAGCATGGGTTGGCTTTGGCATAGAAGGCTTGGTCATGTTGGCATGAAACAATTGAAGAAGCTTACAACTCACAATCTTGTCAATGGTTTGAAAGATGTTGAATTTGAGAAGAATAAGCTTTGTAGTGCATGTCAAGCCGGGAAGCAAGTTGGAAGCTCACATCCAAAGAAGAGTACAATGAGCACATGCAAAGCATTTGAGTTGATGCACATGGATCTATTTGGACCAACAACATATACAAGCATAGGCGGCAACAAGTATGGCTTTGTCATAGTGGATGACTTCACAAGATTCACATGGGTATTCTTTCTTAGTGACAAAAGTGAAGTGTTTGACACCTTCAAGACATTTCTCACTAGAGTTCACAATGAGTTTGAGATTAGAATCAAGAAAGTGAGAAGTGACAATGGAAGCGAGTTCAAGAATACAAGAATTGAAGAACTTTGTGATCATTATGGTATTGGACATCAATTCTCGGCCAAGTACACTCCACAATCAAATGGCCTAGTTGAGAGGAAGAATAGAACATTGCTTGATATGGCTAGATCAATGCTTTATGAGTATAATGTGAGTCAATCATTTTGGGATGAAGCAATCAATACCGCTTGCTACTACATCAATAGACTATATTGTCATCCATTGCTAGAGAAGACCCCATATGAGTTACTTCATGGAAGAAAGCCAAATATTTCTTACTTTAGGGTGTTTGGTTGCAAATGCTATATCTTGAAGAAGGGCACTAGATTGGGGAAGTTTGACAAGAGATGTGATGAGGGGTTCTTACTTGGTTATTCAACTACAAGCAAAGCTTATAGAGTTTGGAACAACTCAAGTGGCATTCTAGAAGAAGTCCATGATGTGCAATTTGATGAAACCAATGGGTCTCAAGATGAAGAAGAAAATCTAGATGATATTGGTGGAACTCTATTAGTGGAAGCAATGAAGAACATGGACATTGGAGACATTAGAGCAAAGCAAGTAATTGATATTCAAGATGATGATAAAGATCAAGTGCTAAATTCACCATTCAAGCTAGTTAGTGACTCTCAAGTGCAAGATCATGGTGCTAGTACATCTCATCGAGATACATCAAGTGATCAACCAAGCTCAAGCAATCAAGTGCAAGTACTCCAACCACAACATGTTGCAAGAGATCACCCCATTAATAGTATTATTGGTGATATTAGAAGTGGTGTGCAAACAAGATCAAGATTGACTATGTTTTGTGAGCATGCATCATTTGTGTCAACCATAGAACCAAAGAAGATAGAAGAAACTTTGAGGGATGCCGATTGGATTATGGCTATGCAAGAAGAACTAAACAATTTCACAAGAAATGATGTTTGGGAATTGGTAGAAAGGCCAAATGACTACAATGTGATTGGAACCAAGTGGGTGTTCAAAAACAAGCAAGATCAAGATGGCATTGTAGTGAGAAACAAAGCAAGACTAGTTGCTCAAGGTTACACTCAAGTTGAAGGTCTTGACTATGATGAGACATATGCTCCCGTGGCAAGATTAGAGGCAATAAGGATACTATTGGCTTATGCTTGTGCACACAATATCAAACTATATCAAATGGATGTCAAAAGTGCATTTCTCAATGGGATCATCAATGAGTTAGTATTTGTTGAGCAACCGCCTGAATTTGAAGATGACAAGAAACCCAACCATGTCTACAAGTTGAAGAAGGCTTTATATGGCTTAAAGCAAGCACCTAGAGCATGGTATGAGAGGCTAAGAGATTTCCTTCTCTCTAAGGGATTCAAAATGGGCAAGGTTGATACTACTCTATTCACCAAGAAGATTGGAAATGATCTATTCATAGTGCAAATATATGTTGATGACATCATCTTTGGATCAACCGATCAAGCTTATTGTGAAGAATTTGGTGCTATGATGGCCAAAGAGTTTGAAATGTCTATGATTGGTGAACTTAGCTACTTCCTTGGTCTCCAAGTCAAGCAATTGAAGAATGGGACATTTGTGAGTCAAGGGAAATACATAAGGGACATGTTGAAGAAGTTTGAAATGCAAGATGCAAAGCCAATTTCAACTCCAATGGGCACAAATGGCAATTTGGATAGTGATCTTGATGGCAAAATAGTGAATCAAAAGGAATATCGGTCCTTGATTGGAAGTCTACTCTATGTCACCGCATCAAGGCCGGATGTCATGTTTAGTGTTTGCATGTGTGCTAGATATCAAGCCTCACATAGAGAAAGTCATCTCACGACCGCAAAGAGAATATTGAGGTACTTGAAGCAAACAAGAGATGTTGGACTATGGTATCCCAAGGGGTCAAAGTTTGAATTGATTGGATATTCGGACTCCGACTATGGGGGTTGCAAGATCAATAGAAAGAGCACAAGTGGCACATGTCAATTACTTAGAAGATCACTTGTGTCATGGTCCTCAAAGAAACAAAATAGTGTGGCAATCTCTACCGCCGAAGCCGAATATGTGAGTGCGGGGAGTTGTTGTGCACAATTGCTATGGATGACATCAACTTTGAAGGATTATGGCCTTAATTTCAAGAATGTGCCATTGCTATGTGATAATGAGAGTGCAATCAAGATGATACAAAACCCGGTTCAACATGGAAGAACAAAGCATATTGACATAAGACACCATTTCATTAGAGATCATCAACAAAAAGGAGATATTGCCATTGAAAGTGTTGGCACCGATGATCAACTTGCCGATATTCTCACTAAGCCACTTGATGAAAAGAGGTTTTGCAAGCTAAGGAATGAATTGAACATTCTTGATTTCTCAAACATGAGTTGAATGCACCCCACCCACTTATTGACATGCCTCTCCTTCGACATTGCAAGGTAAAATTGATTGACATGTCTTTCATCCTATGCTAAGGACTTGATAGAGCATGTAGACATAATAAGTGGTATGCATAAGCATTCATGATAAATCAAATGAATTTGATGGATATTTGTTACCACTATTGTTTCTATGCTTATTTTGATCTAGTGGTGGCATATGACATGTTTGTGAGCTTGTAAACCTAGTGTTGAATCTAGAAGATTTGCTATAAGTGTTTAATTCAACATAGGTAAGATAACCCTTATTTTGAGGAGTGAAGAAGCTTGTCTTTGGTTCAAATCGAATTAAATATCTTTGGCAAGTATTCTAGGTTAAACCAAATTTGATATTTTTTTACCTTACATGTGGTATCGAATTAATTTCAATCTACTCCTTCAAACACTTTTCCTTCTCTCCACAATTTGATCCCTTTTTGGGTAAGTTGTTGACAAAGGGGGAGAGAAAAAGATGAAAAAGATGATTCAACTTGATAAAGGGGTAAATAAAATTTATGATGAGAAAAAGATGATTCAACTTGATAAAGGGGTAAATAAAATTTGTTGATGCACACAAGTAGGGGGAGCAAGCTCATAAACAAAGTTGTTGCATTTGTTTGTGCATTCTCATATGACTTGCTCATTGCACATGTATTTAAATTCAATATACATGCTTGTGTGGTGCAATGCTAGTATAGAAATTGGATGATGAAATGATCTACTAGCATACATAGGAATAGTTTACATGTGGTATCTATACTTGCCTAAAGCTTTACAAGTGGTTAGCTTTACAAGTGGTCTAAGAACCTTTATATATAATGTTGATCTCACGGGGTTCTTGAGTTTTGATGGATGTCTAGTTACTTCATGATGCTAAGGATGGTGTAAAAGGCAACTCCGATTGGTATCACGCTTCAAAGGTCCATTTCTTACACCTTAGCATCATTTTGGTAGAATTACTCTCCCAACACTTCTATCCATGCATATGTGCAAAGCTTTCAATCCAAACTCTATGCACATATGTAGGGGGAGCTAATGCTACCAAAACCGAGCTTGTGATAATTGTCCAAACTTTACTTATGAGCAAAATGATTGGACAAGTATGACAAGTTTAAAACTTTTATTATCAAAATCATCTTTGTGAGGGTTGTCATCAATTACCAAAAAGGGGGAGATTGAAAGTCTCTAGTTTGGTTTTGGCTAATTGATGAAACCTAGGACTAACCTTTGTATCTAAGAGGATGATTTAGATAAAGGTGGTCATTGAATATGAGACATGACATTGACTCATATGACCAAGATGGTGAAGACCAAGATGAGGCTTGGCTCGACGGACCGGTTGTGAGGGTGAAGGGCAAGTCGAGGCTTCGAAGCGAAGGACCATGCGATGGTGAAGCTTGAGCAAGACTTAGCGCCGATGGACCGATGCAACGGTGAAGAGCAAGTGAAGTCAAGGTCGATGGATCGAGACGGTCATGTGATGATATGAAGTGGATCATATCATTTGGAGAAACAAAATGGGCTCAAGGCAAAGGTATAACCATAGGGCCATTTTGTTTTACACTCAAGACACCATAGAGGGTGTGAGTGGTTTAGGATCGATAGCCGAACTATTAAGAGGGGAAGTCTTATCGGTTATTCGATGCACAGGTGCCACTAGGTGATTTCATGAAGTGCATTGCATGTAGGGCCTAGTGAGCTAATTGGAAAACCTTTGAAAATGATTGAGAAAAAGCTAACACACAAGCACATGGAGATGTACACTTGATGGTGTTGGCACATTTGCAAAGGTGGCGTTGGTCGCGATGTGGTTTGCGGGTAGAGAGGGGTTTGGTTCCTCTCTCCCTCCCGCCGAGCGTGTGAGCGCGGGATTCAGGCGATTTCGGGGAAATGAAATGCCTATTTTCCACTACGCCGAAAGTCGGAAAAGAAACGGAGGCGAACGGGGTCACTGAGGTGACCGGACGCTGCACCGGACGCGGTCACGGTGTGACCGGACGTGTCCGGTCAGTACAGCGCGGTTTCGGGCGCGCGGGCTAGGGTTTGCAACCGGCGCGTCCGGTCACTCGCGGGACCGGCGCGTCCGGTCAGTCGCCCAGAGGGAACTACGGTTCACGAGGATGATCGGACGCGAGGCGCGTCCGGTCACACATGATCGGACGCGTCCGATCGTTGAAGGAGCTTACTGGACTCCGACCGGACGCTGGCACTGTCGCGTCCGGTCATTGTGAGGAGCGCGTCCGGTCGTTGCGAGGAGCGCGTCCGGTCGTTGTGAGGAGCGCGTTCGGTCGTTGCGAGGAGCGCGTTCGGTCGTTGCGAGGAGCGCGTTCGGTCATTGTGATCGGCGTGTCCGGTCGTTGCGAGCTGTGCGACCGGCGCGTCCGGTCGGTTGAGCAGCGCGTCCGGTCATAGCGTTTGACCGTTGGCGCGCAGTGACCGTTGGAGGATCTAACGGTCGCATTTGAATTTTGAGGGACACGTGGACGTCGCAGGGCGACCGGACGCGGTTGAGCGCGTCCGGTCAGTTTCGACCGGCGCGTCCGGTCGTCCCGAAAAAATGGTCAGTGGAGTGGCAACGGCTCTATTTGTTTGGGGTGCTTATAAATTGTAACGGATCAACGTAATTATACGAATTTAAGTAAGAAAATCTTCCACCGAGGCGGTTAATTTAACAAACTTAAGCCCGTATAACCCGAGATTCCGTGAAATCACGAAGGATTTCAAAACCACTAACATACAACCAAGATCGTACTGATTTAGCAGCCACAATTCACACGATACATAAATCTGATCATAAAGGTAAGATACATCGGAGTTCGGAAATAAAAGTTATTACAACATAGTTCAACATAAAATAGCGGAAGCAAATAATTTTACGCACACACACTTAGTTCAGTTACAGTGCCAGTCGATAGTCATGGTCCACAAAAGCAGTAGATAAGACTAACAGAAAGACCCTTGCCCAAGGTCCTAGTTGTCACCCATCGCCGGATACAGACAGTTGGAGCAGTACCCGTAGTACATCTGACCATCTGCAACAACAATGGGAACAACGCCCTGAGTACGAGAATGTACTCAGCTAGACTTACCCGTCAAAAACCAGAAATAACATGACACCAAGGAGCATGCAAGGCTTTACATAGTGGATTGGCTTGACTCATTTGCGAAAAGCATAAGTTATTATGAGTAACTAAAGATAAGTACTTTTAGCATCATTTTTAGGATAACCTATTCATGCTAGGTAAGCACCTATGGCTAAAACAATCACTTGATTAACCATTAACATCAAAGGTTACCATCTCAGGTTTAGCATTTCCAACATTATCCACATAACCATCCGTGTTTCATCATTGTTACTACGATGCCATAGCTCGAGTCAAGTGCTCACTAACCGGGAGCGACGGCGATTCGAATCGAATTCCTATCCAGCTGGAGATTTATTCCTCACACAAACCATGCTTCCCCCGTCAGGGTCGCGTAGATCACCAATGACACTTTCCGAGAAGCCGCGGGATAACAATCATGGATCGCACTACCCAGGGATCGCCCGACTGCCAGGACGCACCTTGGGCTCACTCTTCGCGTCCCCGTACACCCCCTTCAACACCAGTTTGCCAACCCGAGTTTATCCCGGCTCAAAAAGTGTCGCTAGCTTCGCGGTCGAAAGGTACTTTATTCGGCCAGCTAAATGTGAGGCATGCGTTCAACATGACAAGAGGGACGAGCAACGATCGGTCCTTAACCGACACAGATGGAATCACTATAGTCCAAAACCCTATAAGACTCCGCCCGGTCTCCGTTTATCCATCAACACTTGGTTACTTTTCATGATCACACTTACAGCTAACCATAACCTGGTATCCACCTATAACTCGCAGGTGACAGGAAATCACCCGACTTCTACCGGTCTCAGCATGGCTAAGCAATTTACTCGATCCTGACCTAACAGGGTAAAAGATAATCCGGTGGCCAAGGTAATAATGCAACAACAGTTTCACTCAACTCCTATAACTTAGTGCAACAATATATAACTATAACTCATGCAATAAGAAATAACTTTTTATAAATTTAGGAGGCTTAAAATGCTCCGGGGCTTGCCTTTTTCGAACGAACTAGGGTGGTGATCGACGCACTCTGGCAGTTCCTCGCCTGACTCTTCCTCCTCGGGCACCTCCTGTGCCTGAGGTTCCTGCTGATCCATCCAAGCCTGCTCCTCCGGAACTGCTGCCTGTAACTCCTCCTGCGATCCTGTATGATGCAAGTGCATAAGGAAACATGCGAAGAATGCATCGAAATGCGGTGGAGTGCTTTGATGACATGAGATGCAGATGAGCACATGGAATGAGCAGTTTGAATATAATTATTTCTTCTACAAGGTAGTCAACGTCATCCAAGAACATGTAACCTAAAACATACACCTTAACCTTCTATTAGTTAGCCTACCATCTACACATACAAGTGAACCTAAGCTATCAAAGCTTACCAACCTAACTCATCCATAACATCAGCAAGGCATCATGATGCTTCAAAGATACACCAAACATATTTTATTTCTCTCAATTTCTCATAAAGAATAATCTTTTATTTCCTATTTAGCTAGGGTTACACAACAACACCTATCTCTGGTGTAGATAAAAACCTACAAAAATTACAGTAGACTACTCTTACCCTAACTAACCTACCACTAAATTTTCATGAGAATTGCACAAGTAAAACTGCCTGTACAAAATAAACAAGCTATAGCCTAATTGTGAGCATGAATTTATTTTATACTAGAAAAAGTGTCAAACAACAGATTTCACAATTTTCTTAGGTTACTAACAGTAAACCAACATACTACAAAAATTATCAGATGTATGTTGTATACAAATTTTTCTCTATAATAAAAATAACAGATATTACTGATTAAAAGCATTTGAACTACACTTCAACATTTTTCCACAGAACATGCTTCACTAATATTTTTCCTAGAAAGTATATCACAAATAAAGATTAATGCCACAAGAATCACATTTTTCCCTTTATTATTTTATTTACTACACTTTTTCTAAGATATCAGCATTTATAGCAATTAAATAAAATTGCACAGTAGAGTGTCACAAAAATCACATGAGATATTTTTAAACTGTAGATCTATTCAAAAGGAACATTTCAAAATTTGTTTCATGATTTTTGGAGCTATAAATCTTGAGATACAATTTTTTAGAAGCCTTTTTCAGATTTTCTGGAAATCAATTTCTTTAAAACCGAAAATCAAAACCGGCTTTAAACGCTACGTGCACCCCGCTGTGACACGCGAAACCGAAACGCTGAGACAGACAGGTGGGACCCATGGGTCAGACGGGCCCACCCGTCAGCCGCAGTCGGCCAGAGGCGGTGTGGACCGCCGGGATCTCGCCGCCGGCGAGTCCTCCGACGACGGGGAGGGCACCATCGTGCTCCTCTCATCGATGCGAACCCAGTGGTGCCTAGTGGGTGGCCAGACGAGCTCGGCATCGAGCTCGCCGGCGTGCATGGCGGCTCGGTGGCGCGGGATGCCGTCGGCCGGCCAACTCCGACCGAGAGGAGCCGCGCGGTGAGGTCAGTGAGACTCGTGGTGCAAGTGCGGTGCTCGTGCGCTCGAGAAGTGGGCGAGAAGTGGCGTGGAGGTGTGCGGCTCACGGAGCGGGTCGCTCCGGTGAGCTCGGCCGGAACTCCGGCGAGCCATTACCGCGGATGGAGGCCGAATCCTGGCGGGATGTGGCGAGCACCGGATGCGCAACGACAAGGCGCAGCGAGGGCGAAGACGGAGGCGGAGGCGGTGAGCCGGAGCGGCGGCTAGGCGGTTGCGGAGCTCGGGAGCCGGCGATGGCAAGGCGGAGCTCTGCTGCTGCTGCTGCGGGCGGGCGAGGGGGAGAATGGAGGGAGCAACCGAGGAGGACGAGCGCGCGGAGGGGGTAAGCGGGCGCGGACGCTGCGGGGGCCACAGGGGCGCGTGTCGTGCGGCTTCGACGGCGTACGGACACGCGGCGACCGAGCGCTGCCGCGGCGCCACGACGCCACGCGCGGGCGCGCGCGCGCGGGGGCGGGAGGGAGACGACGCGGGCGCGGGCCGGGCCGCCAGCGAAGCTAGGCCGAAAGGGAAGCCGAAGCCCACTAAGGCGAAAATCTGATTTTTCTTTTTCAAAATATTTTCCAGATTTAATTCTTTGTTTCAAAATTGAATTTGGAGATGAAAAAGAGGTTTTCAGAAATTTGGCCCAAAATAAAAGTTGTTCAAAATTTTATTCTCTACAACTTTCATATAGAGCACTTTTCAAAATTCTCAATAGATTTTGAATTTGAGATTTAAAGCTAACTTAAAATCAAAAACTCATTTATTTAGAATATTTTTTTAAAACAGAATTTGAGGAAAACTTGAATTCAAAATTTGCTCCAATAATCAAGTTGATTTATTCTAGATTATTTAAAATTGCTACTTCTCAAAAGTTCACCAACTTTCTAACACTTATATCAAAATTAGGGTTCCCATTTATTTGTTTTTCACATTAAATTTGAAAGAGCTACAATTCAAATAATGTTAATCATGCAATGATGTTGAATGCTTATGCTTTGAATGATAATGCATGCTTAACACCCAGGGGTGTTACAGCCCTCCCCCCTTATAAGAATCTCGTCCCGAGATTTTGAGTTACGAACCACTTATCGTAAAAAGCTTTATACGCGGTTTGAAGATATTCTCCCGTTTCCCAAGAAGCATCGCTCTCATCATGGTGGCTCCATTGAATCTTGTAGGTTGTGACCACTTTATTTCGAGTGACTCGGTCCTTAGTATCCAGGACTCGAACCGGTTGCTCGCGATACTCCAAGTCTGCCTTGATCCGAATACCCTGAGGTTCTATCCTCTCCTCTGGAACACGCAGACACTTCTTCAGTTGGGATACGTGAAAAACGGGAAATATCGAACTCATCTCTTCTGGTAACTGCAACTTGTACGCCACGGGACCCTTTTTCTCTACGATCTGGTATGGTCCTATATATCTCGCAGACAGTTTCTTCTTGATTCCAAACCGTTTCTTCTTCATTGGGGTAACCTTCAAATAGACATAGTCACCTACTTGGAACTCCAATGCTCTTCTTCTCTTGTCTGCATAACTCTTCTGACGAGACTGTGCAGCTTGCATGTTTTGTTGGATAACACGGACCTTTTTCTCTGCCTCATCGACAAAATCAATTCCATAAAACCTTCTTTCTCCAGGCTCTACCCAATTTAACGGTGTCCTGCACTTCCTGCCATACAAGGCTTCAAAAGGTGCCATCTTGATACTCTCTTGGTAACTGTTATTGTAAGCGAATTCTGCCAACGGTAACCAGGATTCCCATGAGCCTCTGGATGATAGTACACAAGCTCTAAGCATATCTTCTAGTACCGCATTAACTCTTTCTGTTTGTCCATCAGTCTGTGGGTGGTAAGCCGTGCTACGAATCAAACTAGTACCCAAACCTTGATGCAGATGTTCCCAAAAGTGAGAGGTAAACTGCGAACCACGATCGGACACAATCGTTTTTGGTATCCCGTGCAATCGGACAATCTCGGCAATGTACTTCTCTGCATATTGAGGTGGTTGGAATGTCGTCTTAACGGGCAGAAAGTGAGCTGTCTTGGTGAGACGATCTACTATTACCCAAATAGAATCATGCCCCTTTTGTGTGGTGGGGAGACCAGTGATAAAGTCCATACTTATATCATCCCACTTCCAATCGGGTACCGACAAAGGTTGCAGAAGTCCTGCAGGTCTCATGTGAAGAGCTTTAACTCTACAACACATGTCGCAACGAGCAACGTATGCTGCAATTTCCTTTTTCATCTTAGTCCACCAATAACAGGGTCGCAACTCTTGGTACATTTTACTACTTCCGGGGTGAATAGATAACTTAGAACGATGAGCCTCATCCATCAACTTGTTCTTAAGCTCTCTATCCTTAGGTACTACCAGGCGATCCTTGAACCATAACACTCCTTGGTCATCCAATCGAAAGTGTTTGGTGGGTTCTCTCTTCATCCTTTCTTTAATATGAAAGATTCCCTTATCTGTTTTTTGACCATCAATGATCTGGCTCTCCAGAGTACAACCGATCTGAATATTATGCAACACAGCAGGATGTAACAAATTGAACCCTTTTTCAAACAACGGTTGCACATCAATAGCATGGGATTTTCTGCTCAGTGCATCGGCTACTACATTAGCCTTTCCAGGATGATAGTGCACGTTCAGATTATAGTCCTTTATCAACTCTAACCATCTCCTCTGTCGCATGTTCAACTCAGATTGGGTAAAGATGTATTTGAGACTCTTATGATCTGTGAAGATATTACACACATTACCCAACAGGTAGTGCCTCCAAATCTTTAGAGCATGCACCACTGCTGCAAGCTCTAAATCATGTGTAGGATAGTTAACTTCATGCTTCCTCAATTGCCGTGAGGCGTAAGCAACGACTTTTCCATTTTGCATTAGCACACATCCTAACCCATTCTTGGATGCGTCACAGAAAACATCAAATGGCTTTTCTATATCTGGTTGGGCTAGAACAGGAGCAGTGGTCAACAACTTCCGCAAGGTACAGAAGGCTGCTTCGCACTCCTCTGTCCATACAAACTTATGATCCTTCTGTAACAGGCTTATCATTGGTTTGGCAATCTTCGAGAAATCTGGTATGAAGCGACGGTAGTAACCGGCTAAACCAAGGAAACTGCGGACTTCGTTAACTGAACTTGGTGACTTCCAGTTCATAACCTCTTGTACCTTACTGGGGTCGACAGAAATGCCATTTTCAGACAACACGTGGCCGAGAAAAGGAACTGTCCTAAGCCAGAACTCACACTTGCTGAACTTAGCATACAGTCGATGTTCTCTGAGTCTAGTCAAGACTATCCTGAGGTGTTCCGCATGTTCTTCTTCATTTTCTGAGTATATCAGTATGTCATCAATGAACACTATCACAAACTTGTCCAACTCGGGCATGAAAACCGAATTCATCAGGTACATAAAGTATGCAGGAGCATTTGTCAACCCGAAGGACATGACAAGATACTCGTACAAACCATATCTGGTAGAGAACGCAGTCTTAGGCACATCTTGCGGACTAATTTTTATCTGGTGGTACCCTGATCTTAGATCTATTTTAGAGAACACTTTGGCTTTGGACAATTGGTCAAACAAGATATCAATCTGAGGAAGAGGATACTTGTTTTTAATTGTCACTGCATTCAGTGGCCGATAATCCACGCACATGCGTAAGGAGTTATCCTTCTTCTTTTTCACAAACAGAGCGGGGCATCCCCATTCGGACGAGCTGGGACGAATCAACCCTTTCCTTAGCAAATCCTGAAGTTGCTTTTTCAGTTCTGCTAACTCATTGGGAGGCATCCGATAAGGCCTTCTTGAAATCGGTGCTGTTCCTGGAATTAACTCAATGGCAAACTCAACCTCTCGGTCTGGTGGAAGTCCAGGTAACTCCTCTGGAAACACATCTGGAAACTCACAGACCACTGGAATCTGGACTAGCAGAGTAGTTTGTACCGCACAAGATGTGCTAGCTAGGTCTACCCTCCGAGGTAGGACCACTCGAAAGGTGCCTTCCCCACTGGGTTCCTTAAGAGAGACACTCCTTCCTCCAACATCAATTACAACTCCCATTTGATTCATCCAGTTCATACCCATGATCACATCCAAAACTAACCCTGGCATGACTATCAGGTTAAGCTTATATTGCCGGTTCGATATGTTTAGGGTTACTCCCTGAACAATCTGATTAGTCAACAGATCAGCCCCAGCTGAACTGATTTTATATGCACATTCCAATTCAACTATCTTTTGCTCATGTCTCTTAACGAATGCTTGACTTACAAAGGAATGAGATGATCCGGAATCAAACAAAACTACTGCAGGATGATTGTTGATAGAAAACATACCAGCTGTCACCGGTTCTCCCTCAGGGATGTCATCCACAGTGGTGTGGTGCACACGAGCTTGATACTGCGTTTGCTGTTTCTTAGGGTAGGGACAATACTTTGCAAAGTGTCCAGGTTGGTTGCAGTTGAAGCACGGTCCCTTCACCTGAGCCACAGTTCCAGATGAACTGCCTTGTCCTGCCTTTGCTTGAGGCAATGCCATCTTGAACGGCTTCTGGTTCCTCTGGGGTGGCTGAGCATTCTGATTCTTCCTTTGCGGTGGCCTAAACCTTGCACCTGGGGCAGGCGATCGATAAGCTGGGCGGTTGGCTACTAGGGTCCTGGACTGAGACGAACCCGACTCGAAAGCCCTCTTACGGATCTTGGAAGCAGCATACACATGGTTGTTCTTCTCTTGCTTCAAACAGTCGCTAACGAAGTCATTGAAACTAGTCCTCATGTTTGTACCCACATGTTTCATCATCTTGGGACTCAGGCCTCTCTTGAAACTAGCGATCTTCTTGGCATCAGTATCCACCATGTCCGGAGCATAACGGCTCAGGTTATTAAAGGCATGCAGGTATTGAGTCACAGTCTTCGTGCCTTGATTTAATGCCAGGAATTCCCCAAGCTTCATCTCGGTCAGACCAGGTGGAATGTATGTTCCACGGAAGGCTTCAGTGAACTCCCTCCAAGAGATATGGGCATGGGGAGGAAAAGTGGTGCGGTGATGCTTCCACCACATCCCTGCCGGACCTTGAAGCTGATGAGCTGTGTACTCAGTCTTTAACACTTCAGTCATTCTTAAGACACGAAACTTATCTTCCATCGTATTAATCCACTCTTCTGCATCTAAAGGTTCTGCGGCTTCCTTGAAGATCGGTGGACGAGTATCCATGAAATCCTTGAAACTGCTGTACGGATTTGCTTCGTGACCTCCCGGGTTTATCCCCCGACGGGTATTATCTGCGATACTGCGCAGCGCCGCTTCCATATTCTGTTGCATGCTCTCCATGTTTCGTTGGCTTCCCAGGAATTGGGCGAAAAACTGTTCCGCAGTGTAAGGTGGAGGAGGCGGTGGTGGATCTCGGTCATCATTAGCAGCTGCACTTCCACCAGCCTCAGCGGTACCATACACGGTACGACGAGTGTTCGGCATCTGCATGTTTCAGCAACAGTAATTATTAGGTGATGTTGTAGGAATCGCGACCGAATGAAAAATCATGCCGAACTGAATTCACTGGAGAGAATAAATTCATACAATAAAACAGGGGCACAATAAGTCATTCCAATTAACACAACATCACTAATTATATTACTTAAAGCACACACATCGCGTCCATTACAACCAAGTTGCCAGCATACATACACTGGACTTTTGACGTTCGGATACCGCCACAAACACATCCAAGCTTTCCAACCTTACATCAAGCTTTAGTCTTTCTACTCATTATTACATGTCCAAAGTGCTAACAAGCAAAAGACCATGCCAACGGAACCTAGTAGCTAGTGCAACAACTACTAGCCTACTCATCGTGATCGCTATCTAGGTCAGAGACGTTGGCGTTGTCGCCGACTGCAGCGTCGTCGTGCTCCTCAGCTGGCGCCACGGGCTCTGCAGGATCTTCGTCTGCATCCAAATCCATCTCTGCTGCGCCAGGAAGGTCATAAGGGTTAAGCTGATTGTTCAGCCGATGGACCTCTTCATGCAAGTTATCGTTGTACTCTTCGGCATCAGCCAGCCGCTGCTCGAGCTCAAACTGTCTAGCTCTCAACACATTCTCTGCGGACCAGGCTTCATTCCTCTGATGGAGCACATGAGCCAACATGCTCTCAGCATTCCTGTGGGCGGTGGTCAGTTGCCCAAGCTGCTCTCTCAGGGCACGTACATCTCCCTCAAAAATCACAGTCCTCTGAGTGGCCTGATCTCTCTGACGAGTCAACTGAGCCATCTCAGCAGTGAGCCTCTCAATCTCGGCGTCGTGATCTCTCTGAAGCTGACGGCGGTCATCGCGAGCCTGACCAAGAGCACTAGAAACACGTCTCAGACTACCTTCCACTCCATCTAAGGCCCTCATCACTGCGAACATGGCACTCATAGCGGGGTTGTCACTGTTCTGTGCCTCTGCTGCGCTAATCTCCAGAGATCTGCCCCTGGCTTGCTGCCACGAGTCAGTGGAGGGGTTGCCCCTCGGAAAGACTCCCACTATAGTTGCTGCCAACTCCTGAGGAAAACGATCCATGATATCTCTTAAGATTCCAAAGGCTGCCCTCTCAGCGGCTTCTTCAGGAGTCCTGCCAGTTGACTCAAAACGCCAACCGGTCCACTCAGAACCATCACCTCGGGGACGAACTACTGCTTCCACAGTCACCAAAAGTCCTTCACCCAACCGCTCATTTGACCAAAAATATCGGGGCTCCATCCCATCATGATAGCCTACATAGCTGAGCACTCTCCACAGGAGTGTAGGCATCCCAAACTCTCCAAGAAAAGTGTGACGCTGGCGAGTGCGCGGAGCAAGCTGATGACGGGGAGCTCTGCCGGTGGACTTGCGAGCGGTCTGCTTGGTACGTGCCATCTGTAGCAAAAATTTTATTGCCGTGGTGAGAACAGATTTTTAAGTTGGCATTTTTATCAAAATGAGATAATCAACTTATAAGGGGAGGAACAATGCCATGAATGAAATGCACACATGATGCATGCACGTTCCGTACGTCCTCACAAACTTAGAAAACTAATGACTACTAACGGAATAAACGGTGGCATACAACGATCTCTTGTAACGTAACTAACACGTACTACTCGAAAGCGTTGTTAGGTACCTGCAGAAAGGAAATCACTTCAGCCCAAACCTCACAGTATGAAAACATGCAGAAAGCAGTAAAGTAAGTTACTCGCTCTACATGCATCCCCAGATACGAGTATAACGGTAACAACTACCCGAATCATCGTCCTATTGACGGCATCGTCACTGCATGACGGAATTCCCCACAATTTGGATACCCTCATACGAACATGCGCAGGGTACGTAAGTATTTTGGTATCACATAAGCACTCCCCTAGATCGGCAGTGTATCCGACCATGCACTCACAACTCTCACTTACCAAGGCGTAGAGGTAAAGGATCCATACATTACCACTCAAGTGAATGGCACTCATACCATTGCACGCCGTATGAGCGACGAAATTTAAAATATGATGCAAACCCCCAAGTTAGTACTTAATTAAGCCACCTAGAGTCCTTATCGGGCATAAAGGATATGACCACTGGCACACTTTTAAGTTCAAAAGCTTATTTGAAAACACAGTTTTATTTTTAATTACTCATGTGAACAGTAGCATGCTAAACCATGCTCCGATGCCAGCTGTAACGGATCAACGTAATTATACGAATTTAAGTAAGAAAATCTTCCACCGAGGCGGTTAATTTAACAAACTTAAGCCCGTATAACCCGAGATTCCGTGAAATCACGAAGGATTTCAAAACCACTAACATACAACCAAGATCGTACTGATTTAGCAGCCACAATTCACACGATACATAAATCTGATCATAAAGGTAAGATACATCGGAGTTCGGAAATAAAAGTTATTACAACATAGTTCAACATAAAATAGCGGAAGCAAATAATTTTACGCACACACACTTAGTTCAGTTACAGTGCCAGTCGATAGTCATGGTCCACAAAAGCAGTAGATAAGACTAACAGAAAGACCCTTGCCCAAGGTCCTAGTTGTCACCCATCGCCGGATACAGACAGTTGGAGCAGTACCCGTAGTACATCTGACCATCTGCAACAACAATGGGAACAACGCCCTGAGTACGAGAATGTACTCAGCTAGACTTACCCGTCAAAAACCAGAAATAACATGACACCAAGGAGCATGCAAGGCTTTACATAGTGGATTGGCTTGACTCATTTGCGAAAAGCATAAGTTATTATGAGTAACTAAAGATAAGTACTTTTAGCATCATTTTTAGGATAACCTATTCATGCTAGGTAAGCACCTATGGCTAAAACAATCACTTGATTAACCATTAACATCAAAGGTTACCATCTCAGGTTTAGCATTTCCAACATTATCCACATAACCATCCGTGTTTCATCATTGTTACTACGATGCCATAGCTCGAGTCAAGTGCTCACTAACCGGGAGCGACGGCGATTCGAATCGAATTCCTATCCAGCTGGAGATTTATTCCTCACACAAACCATGCTTCCCCCGTCAGGGTCGCGTAGATCACCAATGACACTTTCCGAGAAGCCGCGGGATAACAATCATGGATCGCACTACCCAGGGACCGCCCGACTGCCAGGACGCACCTTGGGCTCACTCTTCGCGTCCCCGTACACCCCCTTCAACACCAGTCTGCCAACCCGAGTTTATCCCGGCTCAAAAAGTGTCGCTAGCTTCGCGGTCGAAAGGTACTTTATTCGGCCAGCTAAATGTGAGGCATGCGTTCAACATGACAAGAGGGACGAGCAACGATCGGTCCTTAACCGACACAGACGGAATCACTATAGTCCAAAACCCTATAAGACTCCGCCCGGTCTCCGTTTATCCATCAACACTTGGTTACTTTTCATGATCACACTTACAGCTAACCATAACCTGGTATCCACCTATAACTCGCAGGTGACAGGAAATCACCCGACTTCTACCGGTCTCAGCATGGCTAAGCAATTTACTCGATCCTGACCTAACAGGGTAAAAGATAATCCGGTGGCCAAGGTAATAATGCAACAACGGTTTCACTCAACTCCTATAACTTAGTGCAACAATATATAACTATAACTCATGCAATAAGAAATAACTTTTTATAAATTTAGGAGGCTTAAAATGCTCCGGGGCTTGCCTTTTTCGAACGAACTAGGGTGGTGATCGACGCACTCTGGCAGTTCCTCGCCTGACTCTTCCTCCTCGGGCACCTCCTGTGCCTGGGGTTCCTGCTGATCCATCCAAGCCTGCTCCTCCGGAACTGCTGCCTGCAACTCCTCCTGCGATCCTGTATGATGCAAGTGCATAAGGAAACATGCGAAGAATGCATCGAAATGCGGTGGAGTGCTTTGATGACATGAGATGCAGATAAGCACATGGAATGAGCAGTTTGAATATAATTATTTCTTCTACAAGGTAGTCAACGTCATCAAGAACATGTAACCTAAAACATACACCTTAACCTTCTATTAGTTAGCCTACCATCTACACATACAAGTGAACCTAAGCTATCAAAGCTTACCAACCTAACTCATCCATAACATCAGCAAGGCATCATGATGCTTCAAAGATACACCAAACATATTTTATTTCTCTCAATTTCTCATAAAGAATAATCTTTTATTTCCTATTTAGCTAGGGTTACACAACAACACCTATCTCTGGTGTAGATAAAAACCTACAAAAATTACAGTAGACTACTCTTACCCTAACTAACCTACCACTAAATTTTCATGAGAATTGCACAAGTAAAACTGCCTGTACAAAATAAACAAGCTATAGCCTAATTGTGAGCATGAATTTATTTTATACTAGAAAAAGTGTCAAACAACAGATTTCACAATTTTCTTAGGTTACTAACAGTAAACCAACATACTACAAAAATTATCAGATGTATGTTGTATACAAATTTTTCTCTATAATAAAAATAACAGATATTACTGATTAAAAGCATTTGAACTACACTTCAACATTTTTCCATAGAACATGCTTCACTAATATTTTTCCTAGAAAGTATATCACAAATAAAGATTAATGCCACAAGAATCACATTTTTCCCTTTATTATTTTATTTACTACACTTTTTCTAAGATATCAGCATTTATAGCAATTAAATAAAATTGCACAGTAGAGTGTCACAAAAATCACATGAGATATTTTTAAACTGTAGATCTATTCAAAAGGAACATTTCAAAATTTGTTTCATGATTTTTGGAGCTATAAATCTTGAGATACAATTTTTTAGAAGCCTTTTTCAGATTTTCTGGAAATCAATTTCTTTAAAACCGAAAATCAAAACCGGCTTTAAACGCTACGTGCACCCCGCTGTGACACGCGAAACCGAAACGCTGAGACAGACAGGTGGGACCCATGGGTCAGACGGGCCCACCCGTCAGCCGCAGTCGGCCAGAGGCGGTGTGGACCGCCGGGATCTCGCCGCCGGCGAGTCCTCCGACGACGGGGAGGGCACCATCGTGCTCCTCTCATCGATGCGAACCCAGTGGTGCCTAGTGGGTGGCCAGACGAGCTCGACATCGAGCTCGCCGGCGTGCATGGCGGCTCGGTGGCGCGGGATGCCGTCGGCCGGCCAACTCCGACCGAGAGGAGCCGCGCGGTGAGGTCAGTGAGACTCGTGGTGCAAGTGCGGTGCTCGTGCGCTCGAGAAGTGGGCGAGAAGTGGCGTGGAGGTGTGCGGCTCACGGAGCGGGTCGCTCCGGTGAGCTCGGCCGGAACTCCGGCGAGCCATTACCGCGGATGGAGGCCGAATCCTGGCGGGATGTGGCGAGCACCGGATGCGCAACGACAAGGCGCAGCGAGGGCGAAGACGGAGGCGGAGGCGGTGAGCCGGAGCGGCGGCTAGGCGGTTGCGGAGCTCGGGAGCCGGCGATGGCAAGGCGGAGCTCTGCTGCTGCTGCTGCGGGCGGGCGAGGGGGAGAATGGAGGGAGCAACCGAGGAGGACGAGCGCGCGGAGGGGGTAAGCGGGCGCGGACGCTGCGGGGGCCACAGGGGCGCGTGTCGTGCGGCTTCGACGGCGTACGGACACGCGGCGACCGAGCGCTGCCGCGGCGCCACGACGCCACGCGCGGGCGCGCGCGCGCGGGGGCGGGAGGGAGACGACGCGGGCGCGGGCCGGGCCGCCAGCGAAGCTGGGCCGAAAGGGAAGCCGAAGCCCACTAAGGCGAAAATCTAATTTTTCTTTTTCAAAATATTTTCCAGATTTAATTCTTTGTTTCAAAATTGAATTTGGAGATGAAAAAGAGGTTTTCAGAAATTTGGCCCAAAATAAAAGTTGTTCAAAATTTTATTCTCTACAACTTTCATATAGAGCACTTTTCAAAATTCTCAATAGATTTTGAATTTGAGATTTAAAGCTAACTTAAAATCAAAAACTCATTTATTTAGAATATTTTTTTAAAACAGAATTTGAGGAAAACTTGAATTCAAAATTTGCTCCAATAATCAAGTTGATTTATTCTAGATTATTTAAAATTGCTACTTCTCAAAAGTTCACCAACTTTCTAACACTTATATCAAAATTAGGGTTCCCATTTATTTGTTTTTCACATTAAATTTGAAAGAGCTACAATTCAAATAATGTTAATCATGCAATGATGTTGAATGCTTATGCTTTGAATGATAATGCATGCTTAACACCCAGGGGTGTTACATAAATACTCGTTGGCCGGCCCTTGGGGAAAACACTTGGCATTTCTAACACTCTTGTGCATCCTTTGAGCTAGAGCTACTCCTCCCACTCATCTCTCTTGAGTGATTGCAAATCATAAGTGAGATTGAGTGATCCCAAAGTGCATTGCATAGCTTGAGGGCATCTAGTGGCACTTGTGGGTGGTTAGCCGGTGGATTTCTTGTTACTCTTGGAGAGTACCGCTCCTAGCCGGCTTGGAGATTGTTGGAGGCGTTGGCAAGAGAAGGTGATTGTTCTTGGCCACCTCCGGTTATTTGTAAGAGGTTCTTGTGCTTTCCTCGGCGGGACGCCAAAAGCAACTCTATTGGATTGCGCGTGTCATTGAGTTACCTCACTTGAGAGTGGAGTCTTGCGGTGCCTTGCGGGGCGTGCCTTGAGGGGCAAGTGACTTGAGGGTCACACCGAGGAACCATCTAAGTGTTGGTCGACACAACCGGTGACGTAGCTTGTCGGTGCACAAGTGAACACCGGGTGAACAAAAATATTGTGTCTCTTGTCTCCCGGTGATTGGTCTACATATTGTGTTGTTGTCAATATTAATTGATTGTATATCATCTTGGTGATTGGCAACATCTTCACTCCACCGTCGGTATAAGATTCACAATCCTATCTCTTGCACTTATCTTTACTAGACTATCTTGTGTTGCTCTAGTAGTAGCTTGGCTAGTAGTGTTGTTAGCTTGTTCTCTAGTGTAAAATTAGTGACATAGCTCTTGTGTGAACTAGAGATCATAATCTACTAGACTTGTGGATAGGAGGCTTGCATCACAACCTTTGGCTAAGCAAAACTCGCTTTACGCCGTTTGTTATTCTAACAAGTTTGCTTAGTGGTGCTTGTAGATTTTTATAGGCTATTCACCCCCCCTCTAGCCATCTAGGACCTTACAGCGGGTCGGAGCGCCGTCGAGGTAGCTTGCCGTACGGGATGGGGCGCGGTCGAGGCGCCCCGTCGAGCGGGCCTCGTACGAGTCGGAGCCGGAGCGTGGTCGAGGCGCCTCGTCGAGCGGGCCTCGTACGAGTCGGAGCCGGAGCGCGGTCGAGGCGGGCTGTCTTTTATTGCGGTGCCAGTCGTTTTAGTTTTTTTTACTAGCGATGGGTGTAGGTACCCCCGTACTTTTGGTACCGACAGTAGCCCCCGAGCCTTTGGGTGAGTGTGTGATCACTCTCCTAGAGGTTTGTTCGAACTGGAGCTGTAGCGTCGTGATCTTTTCCGGTGGGGGGCGCGCGAGCGCACCCGCCGGGTGTAGCCCCCGAGGCCTCGGTGGAGTGCTAGGACTCCTCTGAGGTCTTGTTTTCGTTTTATTGAGGGATGATTCATTGCGGCCGAGCCCCCGAGCCTCGCGCGCACGAGGTCGATCAGAGTCCCGACCGTCTTTTGTGCGACCCTCGCGCTCCCTTTCGAAAAAAGGAGGAGGGGTGGAGAACGCCGTACTACCCTCGTTTGGGCGCGAGTTCCGACGCTCTCCGGTGAGCTGCTAGCGGGGGAATTCGAGTGAGAGCTCGTGCCCCATTTGTTAGGGGTCGGCTAGTGGCCCGGAGGCGCTCTCAAAGATGCCAAGGAGTGGTCGTGTGGATCTCGATTCCCTGCGACAGGATTCAAGGGCTCGATGCCTCCCCCGAGGGGATTCCTACGATGACCTCCTCCTTTGGCCTCGAATACGTCCTGGGGTGCCTCGAGAGCGTGGCTCGAGCCCTTGGCCACGTACGGGCGCACCCTGGGTCGTCCCTAACTCTGTTGCTCGAGGGCAGCTGTCGAACCCTGGTCGAGGGCTAGCTTTCGTTCCCTCGAGGCTTAGGTTTCTGCGGTCGAGCCCCCGAGCCTCGCGCGCACGAGGTCGATCAGAGTCCCGACCGTCTTTTGTGCGACCCTCACGCTCCCTTTCGAAAAAAGGAGGAGGGGTGGAGAACGTCGTACTACCCTCGTTTGGGCGCGAGTTCCGACGCTCTCCGGTGAGCTGCTAGCGGGGGAATTCGAGTGAGAGCCCGTGCCCCATTCGTTAGGGGTCGGCTAGTGGCCCGGAGGCGCTCTCAAAGATGCCAAGGAGTGGTCGTGTGGATCTCGATTCCCTGCGACAGGATTCGAGGGCTCGATGCCTCCCCCGGGGGGATTCCTACGACGACCTCCTCCTTCGGCCTCGAATACGTCTTGGGGTGCCTCGAGAGCATGGCTCGAGCCCTTGGCCATGTACGGGCGCACCCTGGGTCATCCCTAACTCTATTGCTCGAGGGCAGCTGTCGAACCCTGGTCGAGGGCCAGCTTTCGTTCCCTCGAGGCTTAGGTTTCTGCGGTCGAGCCCCCGAGCCTCACGCGCACGAGGTCGATCAGAGTCCCGACCATCTTTTGTGCAACCCTCACGCTCCCTTTCGAAAAAAGGAGGAGGGGTGGAGAATGCTGTACTACCCTCATTTGGGCACGAGTTCCGACGCTCTCCGGTGAGCTGCTAGCGGGGGAATTCGAGTGAGAGTCCGTGCCCCGTTCGTTAGGGGTCGGCTAGTGGCCCGGAGGCGCTCTCAAAGATGCCAAGGAGTGGTCATGTGGATCTCGATTCCCTGCGACAGGATTCGAGGGCTCAATGCCTCCCCCGGGGGGATTCCTACGACGACCTCCTCCTTCGGCCTCAAATACGTCCTGGGGTGCCTCGAGAGCGTGGCTCAAGCCCTTGGCCATGTACGGGCGCAACCTAGGTCGTCCCTAACTCTGTTGCTCGAGGGCAGCTGTTGAACCCTGGTCGAGGGCCAGCTTTCGTTCCCTCGAGGCTTACGTTTCTGCGGTCGAGCCCCCGAGCCTCGCGTGCACGAGGTCGATCAGAGTCCCAACCGTCTTTTGTGTGACCCTCACGCTCCCTTTCAAAAAAAGGAGGAGGGGTGGAGAACGTCGTACTACCCTCGTTTGGGCGTGAGTTCCGACGATCTCCGGTGAGCTGCTAGCGGGGGAATTCGAGTGACAGCCCGTGCCCCGTTCGTTAGGGGTCGGCTAGAGGCCTAGAGGCGTTCTCAAAGATGCCAAGGAGTGGTCGTGTGGATCTCGATTCCCTACGACAGGATTCGAGGGCTCGATGCCTCCCCCGGGGGGATTCCTACGACGACCTCCTCCTTCGGCCTCGAATACATCCTGGGGTGCCTCGAGAGCGTGGCTCGAGCCCTTGGCCATGTACGGGCGCACCCTGGGTCGTCCCTAACTCTATTGCTCGAGGGCAGCTATCGAACCCTGGTTGAGGGCCAGCTTTCGTTCCCTCGAGGCTTAGGTTTCTGCGATCGAACCCTCGAGCCTCGTGCGCACGAGGTCAATCAGTGTCCCGACCGTCTTTTGTGCGACCCTCATGCTCCCTTTCGAAAAAAGGAGGAGGGGTGGAGAATGCCGTACTACCCTCGTTTGGGCCCGAGTTTCGACGCTCTCTGGTGAGCTGCTAGCGGGGGAATTCGAGTGAGAGCCCGTGCCCCGTTCGTTAGGGGTCGGCTAGTGGCCCGGAGGCGCTCTCAAAGATGCCAAGGAGTGGTCGTGTGGATCTCGATTCCCTGCGACAGGATTCGAGGGCTCGATGCCTCCCCCGGGGGGATTCCTACGACGACCTCCTCCTTCGGCCTCGAATACGTCCTGGGGTGCCTCGAGAGCATGGCTCGAGCCCTTGGCCATGTACGGGCGCACCCTGGGTCGTCCCTAACTCTGTTGCTCGAGGGCAGCTATCGAACCCTGGTCGAGGGCCAGCTTTCGTTCCCTCGAGGCTTAGGTTTCTGCGGTCGAGCCCCCGAGCCTCACGCGCACGAGGTCGATCAGAGTCCCGACCATCTTTTGTGCAACCCTCACGCTCCCTTTCAAAAAAAGGAGGAGGGGTGGAGAACGCTGTACTACCCTCGTTTGGGCACGAGTTTCGACGCTCTCCGGTGAGCTGCTAGCGGGGGAATTCGAGTGAGAGTCCGTGCCCCGTTCGTTAGGGGTCGGCTAGTGGCCCGGAGGCGCTCTCAAAGATGCCAAGGAGTGGTCGTGTGGATCTCGATTCCCTGCGACAGGATTCGAGGGCTCAATGCCTCCCCCGGGGGGATTCTTACGACGACCTCCTCCTTCGGCCTCGAATACGTCCTGGGGTGCCTCGAGAGCGTGGCTCGAGCCCTTGGCCATGTACGGGCGCACCCTAGGTCGTCCCTAACTCTGTTGCTCGAGGGCAGCTGTCGAACCCTAGTCGAGGGCCACCTTTTGTTCCCTCGAGGCTTAGGTTTCTGCGGTCGAGCCCCCGAGCCTCGCGTGCACGAGGTCGATCAGAGTCCCAACCGTCTTTTGTGTGACCCTCACGCTCCCTTTCGAAAAAAGGAGGAGGGGTGGAGAACGCCGTACTACCCTCGTTTGGGCGTGAGTTTCGACGATCTCCGGTGAGCTGCTAGCGGGGGAATTCGAGTGAGAGCCCGTGCCCCGTTCGTTAGGGGTCGGCTAGTGGCCCGGAGGCGCTCTCAAAGATGCCAAGGAGTGGTCGCGTGGATCTCGATTCCCTGCGACAGGATTCGAGGGCTCGATGCCTCCCCCAGGGGGATTCCTACGACGACCTCCTCCTTCGGCCTCGAATACATCCTGGGGTGCCTCGAGAGCGTGGCTCGAGCCCTTGGCCATGTACGGGCGCACCCTGGGTCGTCCCTAACTCTATTGCTCGAGGGCAGCTATCGAACCCTGGTCGAGGGCCAGCTTTCGTTCCCTCGAGGCTTAGGTTTCTGCGATCGAACCCCCGAGCCTCGTGCGCACGAGGTCGATCAGAGTCCCGACCGTCTTTTGTGCGACCCTCATGCTCCCTTTCGAAAAAAGGAGGAGGGGTGGAGAACGCCGTACTACCCTCGTTTGGGCGCGAGTTCCGACGATCTCCGGTGAGCTGCTAGCGGGGGAATTCGAGTGAGAGCCCGTGCCCTGTTCGTTAGGGGTCGGCTAGTGGCCCGGAGGCGCTCTCAAAGATGCCAAGGAGTGGTCATGTGGATCTCGATTCCCTGCGACAGGATTCGAGGGCTCGATGCCTCCCCCGGGGGGATTCCTACGACGACCTCCTCCTTCGGCCTCGAATACGTCCTAGGGTGCCTCGAGAGCGTGGCTCAAGCCCTTGGCCATGTACGGGCGCACCCTGGGTCGTCCCTAACTCTGTTGCTCGAGGGCAGCTGTCGAACCCTGGTCGAGGGCCAGCTTTCGCTCCCTCGAGGCTTATACCGAGCTCGGGGCCCGTTTCCCAGATATCTGGGAATATCCATCTGCGGATCCCTCCCCCGCCCGTTAGCCGGGCGCATCTTTTGGGGGAGGCGAGATCAGCGTGGTAGTGGGCGACGTGGCGTACGGTTACGATGTGGGGGACGGCCACGTGCCCGACTCCTGCGAGATGTAAGGAAACAGTTAGGTGGACGCATTTAATGCTGGAAACTGTTCCTACCTTTTCACGCGGCTGTTGGGCTTCTGCTTGGGCATATAAAATCAAGGCCTAGGGGTCTGCGTTCCCCTTCGTTCCCTTGCGCTCCTGCATTCTTCTGCCTCAGACAACCCTTGCCTTATCGCGCTCTGCGCCCGCATCACTGTCGCCACCGCGTCCTCTTCGTCCACCCCCCCTTTCAACAACACCGATGGCAGGAAAGAGCCAGATCCTCCCCACCGACGACTGGGCCGCCTCCTCGGTGACGGAGAGGAGGTTGGAAGAATTAGTCGAGGACGAGCTGTTGCGGCCAAGGACGAGCCGGTCGCAACCGGAGTGGATCGCGCCGCCCCCTGCCCACCGGGAGCCGGCGCCCCCGGAGGGGTACGTAGTGAGCTTCGTCTGCTTCCACGAGCGGGGGTTTGGCGTGCCGGCGTCCGTCTTCATGCGTGCGCTCCTCCACTACTATCAGGTGGAGCTTCACCACCTTTCCCCCAACGCCGTCGCGCAGGCCGCCATTTTCGTGGCGGTCTGCGAGGGCTACCTTGGGGTGGAGCCACAGTGGAACCTATGGCTTCACCTTTTCAAGGCCGAGCTCTTCGCTAAGAAGGCGGGGGAGAAGGGCGTCTTGTGCGCGGCCCGAGTAGGGAGCTGTGTCCTGCAGGTGAGGTCGAGCCAGGCGGATCTGTACATCCCGGCTCGCCTCATCTCTTCGAACAGTGGGTGGCACGAGGGTTGGTTCTACCTCCGCAATGATGAAAATCAGTTGCCGAGGTACACCGGCCGCGTGCTAACCGCTCGAGAGGAGCGCTGGACATACAGAGTGCCGGAAGCCGAGAAGCCGCGCCTGGACCCGCTGCTGGCGGCGCTGCAGCAGCTTCGCCTTCGGGGCTTGACGGCTGCAGCGGTGGCCGCGGCCTTCCATCGCTGTAGGGTGATGCCGCTGTGCCGGCGTCGTCTCCGCCTCGACCAGATGACTCCGGAGGCATCGCTGGAGGGGACCCGGATGTCCCACGAATCCCTTTCCCTCGAGGAGGTCCTCCGACGAGCGCGTCGGATGGTCAGGAACTTCAAGGTGGAGGAGGCTAACCGGATCCCCATGAGACCTACCGAAGGGTTCGAGCCAGTGGTACGTATCTTAGGATTAGTAGGTTTGCCAGTTTCGTTTATTTTTGGATTTCGCTGATTTGATCGAGTCCGGCGCGTAGGATTTGTCGGCGCTGCGAGAGACGCGTCCACCAGTCCCAGAGGACTGGCCCGCCCGGGAGGCTCGACGCCAGCATGCTTCCAAGAAGAAGCAAACCAAGGAGATGGCCAAGAAGCGGGCCATCCACAAGGCCAAAGAGGCGGTGGCGTTGAAGAAGCTCCGACGCCAGCAGACTATCGATGGGGTCCCCCTGGCGCCGTCGCCTTCCGAGACGATCTCGGGGGAGGATGACGACAGCAGCGGTGAGGATGATGACGCCCTGTCGCGGTATGAGACCGCAACTGGGCTGGGGTATCTTCTCGACGTTCGCCCCCTGGTGGAACCCATCAGGGGGGCATCCTCCTCGGTCGTCATGGTCGAGGAGTCCGAGGAGGAGGAGAAGACGGAGAAGGAGACTGGCCCCTTGACGGGAGGGGCCGCTTTACCCCGGACCCATCAAGAGGGGTCGACGGGGATGTCCGTACCAGCCCAGGCCCTGCAAGCTCGGGTAGGAGCCGGGACGGCAGTACCGGCGTCGTCATCGGCAGTGGCGTCGGCAGGCGTGAGAACCCGAGGTCAGCTGGCCTCGAAGGCACAAAAGGCACAGGGCGGTGCATCGGTCAGGGCCCCCAGGAGTGCCCGGCCTGCTGGTGAGGCCGCTGTGAGGCCACAATCGGCCGCCCCGGGAGGCTCGGGTCGCACGGGGTCGAGGCCCTTGGTGCCAATTTCCGGGTAAGCGTCTCTGCTCGGTTGTCCTGCCTTTCTCGGGGTCCGTTGGCTGACGTTTCTTCACTTTGCAGGTTAAAGCGGAAGGCGGAGCCAATGGGGCTTACCCCCGTGAAGTTGCTGCGGGCCAGCGCCGTTGTCCTTAACCGGACGGCGGAGCAGGAAGCGGCCTAGGTTCGGCAGGTCGAGGCCGCAAAGGGGCGCCTGCGACAATGGCAGGAACCATCGGACGCCACGGTGGTTACTGGCACGGACCCTACCGTGGAGGGGTCCGAACCGGCGGAGATGGTGGCGCCCGGCGTGGTCGAGGCGGGGCCCAGGTCGTCAGCATCGGTCGAGGCTGCCGTCGAGGTCGCGACGGGTGAGGCACCCGTCCGCGGCGCGGTGCGGGCGGGGGCTGACGTGACCATGGAGGAGGTCGCATCGGTGTTGGGGCAGGAGGCGGCCCTGGTGGGTGGGTCGCCGTCGCAACAAGACCCGTTGGCCGAGCCAGCGGGTATAGTGGAGGGCGGGGCGGTCGAGCCCCTGACCGGAGCATCGGAAGAAGAGGTTCCGGCTCCGGGGGCGCCTACGGTCGAGGCGCGGGTACCGGAGCGGTCTTCGGTCGAGGCGCCGGCTCCGGAGGCACCGGCGGTTGAGGGGCTAGTTCCCCTAGGGGGGCGGGCACCCATGGCCGCGGACCTTCCCCCCGACGACACCCCCCTTGACAAAGGGAAATAAGTGATGGGGGTCGAGGGAGGCGAAGCCGCGGATCAGGCCGGTGCCTCGACGGCCGTCAGAGAGGCGGAAACTGCGGGCGAGGCCGGTCCTTCCGCGGGACCAGGAGACGCCCCGGCTGGGTCGTTGTCGTCATGGACTGACATCACCGCGCTGGCGATAGCGCGGACAGAGTCAGAGATACCGAGGTGGGGGGCCGTCGCTCTAGTTCAGGGACGCCGCGAACCCCGACACCGAGCCCATCTTCGTCCTGAACGACAAAGATGAAGTGCACCGATGGGAGTACCTCGAGGGCGTCCGCCGGCACCTTGATCGGTTGCTCCAAGTGGCGTCTGGTGCCGTGTGGAGTATGGGGGATGCCACCGAGGTACGATCGACCCGTCGGCTTTTTCCGTGGTTTTCTTGGTGTCTTTTTCCCTCGGCTTTTTAACCTTTTCGGTTTTTTTTCGGATTGCGTTCAGGAGCTGAAGGAGCACTCCCGCCGCAAGTCACTCTTCATCCGGGATGAGAGTGGTGTGTGGGCCGTGCTGTCTCAGCAACGGGTCTTGGCCAAGGAGGCCCAGAAACGGCTTTCCGATCGGAACGCCGAAATGGCCGAGCTGCGCGTCGCCTACGCGGTGCTGAAAGAGGAAGCGATGCAGGCATGGGCGACCGAGGCCGTGATGCGCACTGGCATGGACAAGGATCAGGAGGAGGCTGCCTAGGCCCGCAGGGTTCTCGAGCCCCTATCGAGACGGGTGAAGGAGCTCAAGGAGAATGTCTCGCAGGTTAGTCATCAACGCGACACTCTCAACGTCGAGGTCGAGCAGGCCACCGCTCGTTCTGATGCTCTGAAGGATGAGGTCATGACGCTGAAGGGAGCCGTCCAAGAGAAGGACGCAGCTCTCGAGTCTGCTCGGCAAGAGATCGAGGCGCTAAAGGCAACCATTGGTGACAAAGACAACGCCTTCCTTGGGCTCGAGCGGACTTGCGGGGGGCTTCGTGACGAGGTTGTGGGCCTGCAGACCCACATCGAGGGTAAGTGTGATTGTTACGGCCACGATGCGGAGGGCCTTGCGTTGGGTATTAATCTGTTTGTCGTGTTTCAGAGCTGGAGAGGGAGAACCGAGAGGCCCAATCCTCTGCCAACTCCTTCCAGAGCCTCCTCGAAGCCGAGATCTGGAGGACCCAACTGCTCCAGGGTGCGATCACCACCGTGTGTGATGGCCTGGGGGTCGAGCCCGATGCCGACACCGGGGAAGATGTTCCAAGGAACTCCTTCGTCCGTCGGATGGTGGCGCTGGGCCGCCTTGCCCGGGAGAAGATACGGGACGGCCTCCATCACGGCGTGAAGAGGGCGCTGGCCATCATCCGTTCAGGGTTTGTGTTCGACATGAAGCTCATCGCTGAGGGCTTTATCACAGACCCGGACCGGACAGATGAGGAGAACGAGGATGCCTGCGTGGAGCTGATTGAAGCCGCCGAAGAGCCTGGAAGCCGTCTGGCCTCGCTTTTCGAAGCCGAGGTGGTTCCGCCTAATGACGATGAGGGCCTGTGAGCCAAATCTGGGCATGAAGGCCCATGTAATAAGTTAGCATTTCGAATTTTGATCGTGGTGGCCTCGAAGGCCTAAAAACTCGAAACATAAACCGGTTCGTGGTTGATTTAGTTTTATTCGAGCTTTTCTTCCCTTTATCGCTTGGATCGTGTTCTTGCGTGATTTACTTAGCACGCAGCTGCATCCTTTGGCGTAAGGGAGCGAGTGGAGGTACCGTAGCCTCGGGGGCGTAAGTGATCTCACGGCTCGACCGCCCTCGAGCTTTAGGGTGATGTTGCGGCCTTGTAAATCGTGTGAGAGCCTAATCTAAGCGACAGGGGATATGTTCTTTTTCAAAGTTAGGAACCGTTATTTAGATCTCCTTAGCGTGAAGTCGCACCTCTAAAAGGCGTAAGGGGTGAGTGGAGGTACCGTAGCCTCAGAGGCGTAGGTGATACTCCTGACTCGGGAGCCCTTTCGAACCTTAGGGTGCTCTTGCAGCGAAGTCGATCTAAGAAGCGGTTCTTAGATTTAAAAAAGAGCATAAGTTTTTTCGGGGACTAGGAGGTTCCCCCCTTGTAGCCCCCGAGGGAGGGTCGATTCTAGGAGTGTAGAGTCAATCCTTCCTCACTTTAAAACAAAAGTTTGAACATCGTTGTATTCTTTATTGACGAAAAAGAAAATACAGAGCCTCGAGGCTTTTTAAGGAAAGAAGCGACGTAGCTGTTCAATGTTCCAAGCGTTGGTGAGGATTTCGGCCTTCTTGTTGGATAACTTGTAGGTGCCCGGCTTTAGTACTTCTGCGATGATGTACGGCCCTTCCCATGGTGGCGTGAGCTTGTGTCGTCCCTTGGTGTTCTGGTTCCGCCGTAGCACCAAGTCGCCGACGTTGAGATCACGCTTGCGGACGTGTCTGTCGTGGTAGCGTCGGAGATCCTGCTGGTACCTAGCAGAATGTAACAGAGCCACATCTTGGGCTTCCTCGAGCTGGTCGAGGGCGTCCTGTCTTGTGGCGTCGTTATTTCTTTCGTTGTAGGCCTTCAACCTTGGGGATCCGTATTCTATATCGGTTGGGAGCATAGCCTCAGACCCGTAGACTAAGAAGAACGGAGTGAACCCCGTGGCTCGACTCGGCGTTGTTCTTAGGCTCCACAGGACCGAGGGTAGCTCGGCAACCCATCTTTTGCCATGTTTATTTAGTTTGTCAAAGATTCTGGGTTTCAGGCCTTGTAGGACCATACCATTGGCACGTTCCACCTGACCGTTTGTTTTTGGATGGGCCACGGCTGACCAGAGCACTCGGATGTGGTGGCTGTCGCAGAAATCCAAAAACTTTTTGCCAGTGAACTGGGTGCCATTGTCTGTGATGATACAGTTAGGGACCCCGAAGCGATGAATAATGCCGGTGAAAAAGAGCATAGCTTGCTCGGACCTGATGCTGGTGATAGGGCGGGCCTCGATCCACTTAGAGAATTTGTCGATCGCGACGAGCAAGTGGGTGAAGCCGCCAGCTGCCCTTTTCAATGGTCCGACAAGGTCGAGCCCCCAAACGACAAACGACCATGTGATGGGGATAGTTTGCAGGGCATGTGCCAGAAGATGGGTTCGTCTCGCAAAGTACTGACAACCCTTGCAGGAGCGTACTAGCTTGACAGCGTCGGAGACCGCGGTCGGCCAATAGAATCCTTGTCGAAAGGCGTTTCCGACGAGGGTTCGAGGTGCTGCGTGGTGACCGCAAGCCCCCGAGTGGAGATCGCCGAGCAGGTTCCTGCCTTGCTCATTTGAGATGCATCGTTGGAGGATACTAGTAGGGCTACAGCGGTAGAGCTCCCCGCTGTCGCCCATGATCACAAAGGTTTTGGCCCGGCGCGCGATCTGTCGAGCCTCAGTCTTACCCGAGGGGAGGTCCCCTCGGATGAGGTAGTCGAGGTAAGGGACGCGCCAGTCAGGCTCGAGGTCAGACGGCGGGGTCGAGTCTTCCACCTGCATGGCCTCTGCCCCGGTCGAGGGGGCTTCCGCCTCAGGTGGAGGGTCGAGTGACGTCCCGCCAACCCCTCCGTCTGGCCTGAGGTCCACGGACGGCTGCTGAAGGTCTTTTGCGAAAACGTCTGGTGGGACCGTAGCTCGGCTGGACGCGATTTTTGCCAGTTCATCGGCGGCCTCATTGTACCTGCGCACGATGTGGTTGAGCTCGAGGCCGTGAAACTTGTCCTCGAGGCGCCGTACTTCTTGACAGTAGGCTTCCATCTTGGGGTCACGGCAACTCGAGCTCTTCATGACCTGATCGATCACGAGTTGGGAGTCGCCTCGAACGTCAAGGTGTCGGACCCCGAGTTCGATGGCGATTCTTAATCCCGTGACGAGCGCCTCGTATTCGGCGATGTTGTTAGACGCAGGAAAATGAAGTCGGATGACGTAGCGCATGTGAACCCCGAGGGGTGAGACGAAGAGCAAGCCCGTGCCTGCTCCCATTTTCATCAGCGACCCATCGAAGTACATGGTCCACAGCTCCGCCTGAAGCTGTGGAGGGGGGAGTTGGGTGTCGGTCCACTCAGCCAGGAAATCTGCTAACACATGTGATTTGATGGCTTTTTGTGGCGCATAGGACAAGGTCTCGCCCATGAGTTCGACTGCCCATTTGGCAACCCTACCCGAGGCTTCCCGGTTCTGGGCTATCTCTCCCAAGGGAAAAGAAGAAACTACAGTAATCGGGTGACCCTCGAAGTAGTGTCGGAGCTTGCGCCGTGTCAGGATGACGGCTTATAGCAGTTTTTGGATCTATGGGTATCGACTCTTGGTTTCAGAGAGCACTTCGCTAATGAAATAGACCGGCCTCTAGACGAGCAAGGTATGTGCCTCCTCGGCCCGTTCGACAACCAGGGCAGCACTGACTACTTGTGATGTCGCGGCGACATAGAGTAGGAGTGGTTCACCCGGGGTTGGAGGGACGAGGATTGGTGAGTTAGAGAGTGTGGCCTTGAGTTTTGTGAGAGCCTCCTCGGCCTCAGGGGTCCAGGAAAAGTGCTCCGATTTTTTCAAGAGACGGTACAGAGGGAGTGCTTTTTCGCCGAGGCGCGAAATGAAACGGCTGAGTGCCGCCAAGCAACCTGTGACCCTCTGTACGCCCTTCAGATCTCGGATGGGGCCCATCTTGGTTATTGCAGAGATTTTTTTAGGGTTGGCCTCGATGCCACGTTTGGATACGATGAACCCTAAGAGCATACCTCGTGGGACGCCAAAGACGCATTTCTCTGGGTTGAGCCTGATGTTTTTTGCCCGAAGGCATTTGAACGCGACATCGAGGTCGCTGACCAGGTCGTCGGCTTGTTTGGTTTTGACAACGACGTCGTCGACATAAGCCTCGATGATCGACCCGATGTGTTTTCCGAAAACATGCTGCATGCATCGCTGGTACGTTGCCCCCACGTTCCGGAGACCGAAGGGCATCGTAACGTAGCAATACATGCTGAACGGGGTGATGAATGAAGTTGCAAGCTGGTCAGACTCCTTCATTTTGATTTGGTGGTAGCCGAAGTATGCATCTAAGAATGAGAGAGTTTCACATCCCGTAGTGGAATCAATGATTTGGTCAATGCGTGGCAAAGGAAAGGGAACTTTTGGACATGCTTTATTTAAACCGGTGTAGTCTACACACATCCTCCATTTCCCACTCTTTTTCCTAACTAATACGGGATTAGCTAGCCACTCGGGATGATGAACTTCCTTGATGAATCCGGCCTCCAACAGTTTGTGTATCTCCTCGCCGATGACCCTGCGCTTCTCCTCATCGAAGCGACGCAGGCGTTGCTTCACCGGTTTGGATCTGGCCCGGATCTCCAAGGCGTGCTCGGCGACTTCCCTAGGTATGCCTGGCATATCCAAGGGACTCCACGCAAAGATGTCGACATTTGCGCGGAGAAAGTCGACGAGCACTGCTTCCTATTTAGGATCGAGGGTGGCACTGATGCTCAGTGCCTTTCCCTTGGGATCAGCGGGGTCGAGGGGTACGAGTTTGACATCTTCGGCGGGCTCGAAGCTGCTGGCATGGCATTTTGGGTCGGGAATCGCATTGGCAAGACCGTCGAGGTCTGCAGCCAAGATCGCCGACTCCAAAACAGCCTCGCCGTGTTCAACGCACTCGACATCGCACTCGTAGGCATGTTCATACGAGGGCCCTACAGTGATGACACTGTTTGGACCCAGCATTTTGAGCTTGAGGTAGGTGTAGTTCGGGATCGCCATGAACCGAGCGTAGCATGGGCGTCCCAGGATAGCGTGGTATGTTCCACAGAATCTGACCACTTCAAAAGTGAGAGTCTCCTTTCAGAAGTTGTCTGGTGTGCCAAAACAAATAGGCAGATCGACCCGTCCGAGGGGTTCCGCCCGTTTCCCTGGCACGACTCCGTGGAAGCCCCCGACGCTAGGTTGGAGGCGTGCTCTCCCGACCCCTAGAAGGTCGAGGGTCTGGGAGTAGATGATGTTGAGGCTGCTTCCGCTGTCCATGAGCACCTTGGTGAGGCGTGTGTTGGCGATGACGGGGTCAACAACGAGCGGATAGAGTCCCGGGTTGGGGACGTGGTCTGGGTGGTCGTCACGGTCGAAAGTGATGGCCACCGTGGACCAATCAAGGAAGCGGGGGACTGCCGTTTGTATGGAGAAAACCTCGCGCCGTTCTCGCTTGCGCTGGCGCGCCGAGAGGCGGGTCGAGGGTCCTCCGTAGATCATGAAGCAGTCGTGGATCTCGGGGAATTCCCCGTCCTTGTCGTCGCCTTTAGGGTCCTCCTTCTTGTCGTCCTTCTTGACGCCAGCACCCCCAAAGTACCTGCGAAGCATATGACAGTCCTCGAGGTTATGGTTAGTAAGTCCCTTGTGATAGGGACACGGTTCTTTGAGCATTTTGTCGAAGACGCCCCCGCCGGGGAGGCCTCGAGGCTTTTTGTGCTCGGTAGCAGCGACGAGCTCGTCGGCCGGGGCCTCGAGCTTGCCCTGCTGGCCTTTCTTCTTCTTGCGGTTGTTCCTCTTGGAGCCCCGGGTGGAGCTCGCGGGATCGTCGACCTTCTGCTCCCCCCTCTCCGGGTCGCCACCAAAGATTGCACCAACCACCTCCTCACCAGCGGCGAAGTTGGTGACAATGTCCATTAACCCGTTGGTAGTGAGCGGAGTGTTACGGCCCAATTCTCCGACCAACTCTTTACAGGTGGTGCCAGAGAGGAAGGCCATAATTACGTCGGAGTCAGTGACGTTGGGGAGTTCGGTACGCTGCCGGGAGAAGCGCCGGATGTAATCCCGGAGGGATTCACCTGGTTTCTGCTTGCAGCTCCAGAGGTCCCACGAGTTACCAGGGCGCATGTAGGTCCCCTTGAAATTTCCCTCAAACACCCTCACGAGATCGTCCCAGTCGTGGATCTGTCGAGGTGGGAGATCCTCGAGCCAGGCTCGGGCGGTGTTGGAGAGGAACAGGGGGAGTTGTCGAATGATGACCCAGTCGTCGGTGGCCCCGCCTAGCTGACACGCCAACCAGAAATCGGCGAGCCAAAGTTCGGGTTTGGTTTCACCGTTGTACTTGGTGAGAGTCATGGGGGAGCGAAACCGAGCCGGGAGCACCGTCTCATGGATAGCCTTACTGAAGACCCGAGGACCCGAAGGCTCGGGTGAAGGGCTTCGATCTTCCGAACTGTCATAGCGTCCGCCCCTGTGGACATGGTAGCCTCGAGCCACGCCGTCACCGTGCTTGCCCGTGCGGCGCTCGACGATGTTGCCACGGGTGTCTCGAGGCTCGTGGTCGTTGCTAGTGAGCTCAGGGGCCGGAGCTACCCGGTTTTGCCGGGCAGGCTCGGGGTGAACCGAGGCCTCTCTCTCCTGTCGGGAGGGCTCGATGATCCACTCCAAGGCTGCCTCGCGTCGCCTCGAGGCGGAGCTCTCGGCCTGCTGCATGGCGGCGGTCTCGAGGAGTTCTCGGATTTCATCCCGAGCCCGACGGGCGTCGGGGTTTGACGGCTCGGGCATGTTGCGGAGAAGCATGGCGGCGGCGACGATGTTCTGGCTGGCTCGAGCGAAAACCGGGGGGTCGACCATCCGGTCTTCGTCGATGCGACGGTTGACATCGCGAGCTCTTTCGCGAGCTCTCCCGCCAAGTGCGCGTTCCGCACGCTCGCGCTCGAGGGTTTGTTGGAGTAGACCCAGGTTTTCCCGTTCCTCATCAAGCCTGTCCTGCAACTCACAAATCTGCTCGAGCTGTGCTCCTTGATCCGCAAGGAACTGAGGATCGTCTCGGTCAGCAGGAAGCTCGACATGGGGTGGCATGTGCCTTCCTTCGACTGGCTCTTCATCCTCTGATTCTGAAGTGCTTTCAATGTCGATGTTGAAGCATTCGCGGGTCGGATCATAGGTGTCGTCAGCCGAGTCGGAGTCAGGAGCACCAAAGTAGTAGTATGACGGGTTAATGTGTGGCCGTTGCAAATCATCACTGGGGTTGCGATGTTGAGAGGCAGACACATGGGGCTCTGTGTCCGGCGTCTCCATAGAGTCTAGATAATCAGAGGTCGGTGTGTATGCAACGAGGTCTGAAGTGGAGCGTAGATGGTGCCCGGGGAGTTCCTCATAAGCACTCATGCGAGTGCTCACGAAAGATGCGTACACCCGGGCAGCCGAGTCTAGCCCAAACGGGAATGGTGATGGAGATGTTGCTGTCCGTGCCGAAATGGATGCTCCGGACAGTGGTGTCTCACCGGACGGGGGAGCGGCAGGATTCCCCATTGGCATGTTACCCTCAGTCAAGCTCATCCTTCCCAAACCTTCCACAAGGAGGTCTAGGCTGGCGCCTGGCTGGGGGGTGCCGGATCGGGGGACCCCGTCGCCCTCTGTGAGGTGAAGACGGTGGTTGTGCCGGGCTCGTCGTCAGGCGGCCCGCGCCCGCCTAGAGCGACGGTGCCGCGGATTGCTCCCCCGGGCTGGGAGAGCTCGTAGTCCTTGTCGGATGGGTGCCTGGGGGGAAGTAGGACCATATCGTAGCCATGGCCAAGCGACATGAACTCCAAACTCCCGAACCAGATCACCGTGGCCAACGGAATAGGGCGTTCGGGGTCAGCCATCCAGGAAAAAAGGCGAGAAAGCAACGTTTGGCACGCAGCGATCCCCTACCTGGCACGCCAACTGTCGGTGTTCGGACCCGAGGGGGTCCTAAACCAACGAGTAAATGCTGCGTGTCTCTTTCCTGGATGGTGATGCAAGGAGAATACACGGGGGTTTATCCTGGTTCGGGCAAAAGAAGGCCCTACGTCCAGCGGGGGGAAGAAGTTTGTATTTCCTTGCACCGAAGTGCTCGTGTAGAGGTTACAAGCAGGCGAGAGAGGGCGCCGAGCCCAAGTCTCAAAGAGAGGAAAAAAGGACAAGGGTGGTTGCTTGAAGTATCGATCTCTTGTTTTTTCTTCGTTGTCTGTTGTTGTGTGGTCGGGTGCTTCGTTTCTCCCTCTTTTTGTAGAACCCTGGCCTGCCCTTTTATAGGGCGAGAGGAGGCCAGGACGACGGGGAGTGATGTTTGGTCGATTCCTGTTGAGTTGACTATAGCGACGTGCCCTGGGAATGGCCGGACATCCCTGGACACCATGGCGTCGTGGGAGATGAGACGGCGAAATGACCCGGAACGCCATGCCATACCGTCCTTCCCTTGCCGTTGAACTGTGCCGAGCGTCGAGGTTGGGTCGAGGCCGGGTCGAGACCGGATGGATAAGGCCGAATCCCCGAGATTGCGGGGAACGGGCCTTGTCTTATCCTCCCTCGAGGGTGACCGATGGTAAACAGTGCGCGGTAAGGTGGGTATAGTGACGGGTTTCACCTCCCATCATGGGATGGGTGGTAAAATAGTGAGACCTGACACAGGCATGGTTCCCACGTCGATCCTGGTCGCAGCCATGCCGGTAGGTGATAGTAGGTAACCGCATTAAATGCTATGGCTTTTGTCCTGGGGTAGGTAAAGAGAAGGAGTCGAGGTGCTCGACCTAGGCTCACGCGAGTCGGAGTTTTTCCCAGTGGGCGGACGAGCTTCGTGCGGGTCGGAGCGCCGTCGAGGTAGCTTGCCGTACGGGATGGGGCGCGGTCGAGGCGCCCCGTCGAGCGGGCCTCGTACGAGTCAGAGCCGGAGCGTGGTCGAGGCGCCCCGTCGAGCGGGCCTCGTACAAGGCGGACAGGATGCGCGGTCGAGGCGGGCTGTCTTTTATTGCGGTGCCAGTCGTTTTAGTTTTTTACTAGCGATGGGTGTGGGTACCCCCGTACTTTTGGTACCGACAGTATGTATCGGGTGACTGGTGACCTGCTACTGCCTCTATTATTTGGCTTTCAGAATTTCAGGGTTGTTGATTGAGGACTACAAGCCCTTGGAATGACGAAGAAACCGTATGTTTGGTTGTAGTCAATGACAGTCCCTGGATCCCGCAATGCTGTAGACTTGTGGCCCGACTTCTTTTGCCGCTAGTTTTTTTTAAAAAAAAGGACTTCTTTTGCCGCTCTGCAAAGCCACAGGAAGCCGCTAGTCCGTGTACTCTGTAAGCCTTCGGCAGTTTCAGATGTGTAACGCAGCATATGCCATTTCTTCTCGTGGTGATTCTGCCCTAGGGCACGCGATTGCATAGTCGTTGCATGGATTCAAGTTGGAGCAACATTGACGTTATGTCAGGCAAACAGAATTCTTCGCGAGACCGTGACTCCGTCCGGACGCGGCTCCGCAGGAGCGGACCCCATCTCTCTCTCGTAAACAGAAAAATGAATACCCACTCGCTCATCCTTATCTGCCCGGCGCCCGACGCAGCAGCTTGGCCGCTCATTCGTCAGCGCCCCTTCCCCCACCACATGCTCGTCGGCTGCCGCACCGTGCCATCCTTATCTTGTGCTGCTCGCTCCCTCACCGTCTATCCGTTCGTCTCCCAACCCTATCGTGCACGTCGCTGACCCCACCATGGGCGCTGGGGCACATGTGCTATGGCGCCTTAGGTATTCCCCGGTCGAGCCAAGGGCGCCCACGAGCGCAGGTGGTGCTGGTGGTGCTCGCGCGCTGCGGCCATAATTGACTGGCCCGACCTTCACCTTCTCTATGTTGCATATGTATGTTTCATGTGTTTCAGGAGTTTTAGATGTATGTTGCAATTGTTTTATCTTGATGTTGTAAATGTTTCAGATGCATGTTGCAAGCGTTTGTTCAAAATATTTTATATGTTTCCAGACATATGTTGTAATCATTTTTTATCAGTATTGTCGGGTACCAAAAACAAGGGGCACCCACAATCAATGATTAAAGAAAACAAAACCAATGGAACTAACCGAGACAACGAACGAAACGCCTTGACCATGTTCCGACTCATACGAGGCTCGCTCGACGGGATGCCTCGACCACCGAAAAATCTCCAACTCGCATGACCTAAGGTCGAGCCGGTCGACCCCACCTCATTCACCAACTCTGGGACAAAAGTCAGAGCATTTAATGTGAACTGCCAACCACTTCCTACCCTCATGGCTACAGCGGTAACCAGCATGGAAGCAGTACAGGTGTCAAATATCACTTTTTATTGCCCATCCCGGGATGGGCGGTGAAAACCTGTCACTGCACGCACCATACTGGACACTATTCCACCACTGATCACCCTCGAGGGTGAATACGACGAGTACCGTACCCCGCGATTCTGGGGACTCGGCCTTATCCGTTCACTGTCAACCCACCTCGACCCGACCTCGATCGGGCCTCGACCAACCGACGGTCAAGGCTTGCGTGACACAGGACTCAGAGTCTTTTCACCGTCTCATCCTCTATGTCACCATGGTGTCCGGGGATGGCTGGCCATTCTCAGGGCACATCGCTACAACAACCTCCACAGCGATCGACAAAACTTCACCTCAAAGGCACCCCTGGTGTCCCTGCCTCCTCTTACCCTATAAAAGGGCAGGCAGGGGACTCTACAAAGAGAACGGAGGACAACAGACGACGAAAGGAAAACCAGTCTCCATCCCACCAAAGAGATCAACATCTCAAGCAATCTCCTTTGTACTCTCACTTTTTCTCTGAGACCTGGGATCGGTTCCCTCTCTCACAGCTTGTAACCCCTACGCAAGCACTTAGGTGCAAGAAAATACAATACTCCCACCTTCCCGCTAGACGTAGGGCCTTCTTTTACCCGAACTAGGATAAACCTCCATGTATTCTCCTTGCATCACTATCCAGATTAGGGACACACAGCATTGATTCACTCGTTGGCTTAGGAGCCTCGTAGGACCAAACGCCGACAGTTGGCGCGCCAGGTAGGGGGCCGCTGCGTGCCAACATCGTTTTCTCGCCATTTTTTCTGGATGGCTGACCCCGAACGTCCACTCCCGTTGGCCACGGTGATCTGGTTTGGGAGCTTGGAGTTCATGTCTCTTGGCCACGGCTACGACATGGTCCTCCTCCCGCCCAGGCACCCGATCAACGATGACCACGAGCTCTCCCAACTTAGGGGAGCGCTACACCGGTATCGTCGCTCTCGTTGTAACAGAACCGACCAAATTATAAGAGGACAAGTACAAAAACAAGCACCGAAGCGCTCAAATTTTCGAACTTGAGCCCATATAATCCCGGTAGTCAATCGAAATCACGAAGGATTTCAAACCAAACTGCTTACAACTAGGATCGCATCATTCAACATACAACATCGTACGTTACATTTCACAAGTAGTTCTGAAATAAGTTTACACACACGGAGTAGCAAATATTCCAAACCAAGTTTGAAAGTAGCGGAAGCATAACACACACTAGTTAATTAAATACTGCCAGTCTGGATGATCGACAATCCGCAAAAGCATGAGGAAAGTACATAAAGATGATCACGCCCAAGTGATCTAGTCATCATCACCCGCAGGGTGGAGACACGTCTTGCAGAATCCCTGATAAAGCATGTCATCTGCAACAGGAGGGAATAAACCCTGAGTACTGGAATGTACTCAGCTAGACTTACCCGTCGAAAACCAGAAATAAGGTGACACCAAGGATTATGCAAGGCTTACACAAGAGGCTAGCTGACATAACATTTTGCATAAAGGCATAAGTAATTGAAACTCTTATAACCTGTACTAGCAGTTATTTTTAGCATTTACCTGTCATCTATCTTAGCACCTGTACTAAACATGCACTTGATTATAATCAAACAACAGTATTATTATATCCATAGCAGGTATATCATTATGGCAACATTGTATCATTCCCTTAACCACCAGTTCATTTAATGAGTTCTACGTTGCCGCTGCTCAAGTCAAGTGCTCACTAACCGGGAGCGACGGCGATTCGAATCGAATTCCTATCCAGCTGGAGGGGTATTTCTAACACTCACCGCGCAGGCCCCTGCCAGGGTCGCACAAGCCACCGTTTCATATGATTCAGAAATCGCGGGTCCGAATGATGTCGCGACCCCAAGGGCGACACTCTGCCAGGTGATAGGGACTCTAACCCCCCCTTGGTCTCACGCCAATGTCCCCAAGCACATCCTTTCTCTCCTCCAAGAAGCAACCTACCATTCGATTCCCGGCCTGAACCACATTACTCGGCTTCGCGGTCGGAACGACTTATCCGGCCAACTAAGTGTTAGACTGCGTTCAACATGACTCAAGGACGTACAGCGAATCGGTCCTTAAACGACTCAGACGGGCATAGCTCCACACCCAAGACGTGAAGTGTCTTGCGGCTGTACTATCGAACTCCCGCCCGGTCTCAAATTTCATTTTTAAGCATGGTTCCATCCACGATAGCCATAAAGCCACTCGTGACTCCTTCCTACATCTCGCGGATGACCGGAAATCACCCGACTTCTACCGTACTAAGCAGGGCTAAGCATTGACACGTGCCTAAACCTAATATAGGATTAAGTACGATATCTGGACAAGGACAGGTATAATGCAACAAGTGTTTTCATATAACTCCTACAACTTAATGCAGTAAACAATTAAAAGTACTCAAGATATATTTATAAAACGATGGGTTCAGCATGCACCGGGGCTTGCCTTTCAGAAAAGTCGAGGGCCGGTGGTCTGGACACTCAGGAAGGTCGTCTGCGGGCACTCCTTCGCCTGCTGGATCCTCGGGCTCCTGCTGCTCCTGGTCCTCCTCCGGAATCACAGGCTCGAATTCGAGGAGTGTTACCCCCTCCGGTGCACCTATTGCATGAATGCACAATAAATATAATGGATGCATAAATGGGTGCAACATGCTCGGAATGAAATGCATTTCAGAATAAAATACTCTATTCAAGTTATTTTACTAGTACGTGCAAATCTCTTCTCTAGTAGAGAAGTACTCACCTAATCTACTTAACCTAAGATAAAGCTGCTCATCCTCAGTTAAGGCCCTAACACCTAACAATTACAAAAGTAGCATGTCTTAGGATATTACACCATATCAATCAGCAAAACACCACAGTAAGCATTCTGGACAGCAGCTACTTGTTTTTATCACAACTGAAGATTTACAATTCCAAAAGATATGATCTAAGACAATCTGGAAAGCCTAAGAAATGCACTACAATTCATTTTCAGACCTCAACTCCAAACTCCTAAGTTTTTCCATGTTAAACTTCACAAGTTCCAGAATCTGTCTTCTCCAACACAGAGAATAGCAGATTTTGAACTGCCACTTTAAACAATAGTAACTCTCAAACTACTAAGCCAAATGCTTCCAAAATTTGACACAAGCTAGTTCATCAAGTTTACTCCAACTTTGGTATTTACAAGTTTTCCAGCAACCAGTTTTATCAAAGCCAATTTTAGAATTACTACTAGCTGTCCAGAAAACCTAAATTACCAAGGTTAAATATTTATTGATGTGACCAACATTCTCTAAGACCAAACCAATACTACTACAAGTTCACAAAAGTCACAAAAACACCAGAAAGTAAGGTGTGCCCACCTAGAATATTTATTTAAACCCATTTCTTAATTTACTTAAGTAATTAAGTGAAATTTCAAACATATATATAAACTGCTCCTAAAATTCTACAAAAATTACAGGGGACTCTCTGACCCAAAAAGAGACCACAGTAAAAATTTGAACAAGTTTTATTCACAGAAACTCCCTACACAAAATTCACAAGCTAATAAGGCTGATTTTTGCATAAATAGGAAACCCTATTGAAAAGTGTCAAACAACAGATTTCATATTTTTCTTAGACAGTCTAGGGTACCAAGACATTCTCCAAAAAGTTATATGAACATTGCACATGTAGAAAAATTACAAAAATTCATTTAAGTATTTCCTAGAATAACAAGATAGCATTATAACTTGGAAATTACTTAAGCACTGATGCCCAAATTTTTACCAGAGCTAGGGCTAGCATAGAATAACCTACCCACCAAATTTCATGATTTATGGAACACTACAGCTCCAGTTAGAAATTTAACAAATTTGCATGCATTCCAAAACACATTTAAAGGATCTATTAAATTCTTACAGAATTTAAACATCTCATGTCAGATCCATATTTTTCTAAAATACTACACATCATGTAGATCCTAACAAAATTTATCTCATGATTTTTGGATCATTAAAACCCTAGATCTATATTTTTCCAACTTGTACAAAAATCAGTGACAAAATAATAAAAATAAATTTCCTTTCGGATGACTGGGCCGGCCCGGGAAAAACGCGGCCCAAAAACTCGTGGTGTGGCCCGCTCCCGCGCGCGGCCTGCTACGGCTCCCGCCCGCGCGCGCGTGCGACTGACCAGGTGGCCCCACCGGTCAGAGAGAGAGAGGCGGAGGGCGGAGCTGTGGTCGCCGAAGCTCGCCGTCGGTGAGCCGGCCGACGAAATTGGACGTATGAGCATGACCACGTCATCGAACTACATCGGTTGGTGGCAAGAACGGGGCGGCAGAGCCACGGCAAGGTGCTCGCCGTCGGGCATGGCGGACCACCGGCACGGTGGTGGCGAAATCTCGCCGCCGGTGAGCCTGACATCCCAACCCTAACCCCCGATGAGCATCCCCATTCTACCTCGACCCTAACACACCTACAAGGGGACGACAGAGACGCCCAGAAACCTCTGGCCACGGAGAGCCGTCGCGCGGAGGAACTCCGGCGAGGTACCGCGGCGGAGGAAAACGAAAATGTGACCCTACCAAAGCGCGATTGGCTGCGAGGAGTGGACGGTGAGGTAGCGGGCTTCAAGGCGGAGCGAGAGACGCAGTTTGGCCGGTGGTGATGCGGTGGCGAGCGCTTGCGAGCACGTCGGAGCGGGTGGCGGCAATGGCGGCTCGGTTTCTCCGCTCTGCCGACGAGAGAGGAAAAGAGGGGGGGGGGAATGGATGGGTAAGGCCGGGACGACAGCAGAGGCGCCCTTCTATGCGCTCGGCAGCTGGCCAAGGCGCCAGGTCGCGCGCGGCGCGTGGAGGACACGCGGCGGCGACGGTCTGCGGCCGGTCGGCCACGCTGTCTGACAGACTGAAACGAACCGGCATTCAGCGACTGACAGAGCAAGTTTGATGCAGATTATCTCCTAATCCATCTCGAGTTAGCAGAAGATGACAATACCAAAATTGTGGAGCTACATGAGGGCTACAAGTTTGTCAATTGGAGTTTGGACTGGTTCGGCCTGGATTTGAAACTACAGGGCTCCAAAGTAGTGTACTTGGAAACTGAAATGCAGTTTCAGAGATCAATGCCGACTGAAACCCTAACTTCTTGACACTATATCTCCTAAACTATTGAGAACCAGGTGATGATGATATTGACAATGTTGTAGAGCTACATGTGGACAACAACTTTGTCAATTGGCTCAAAGACTGGTTTGGCCTGGTTTGTGAGTTACAAGTTGCTAAAGTGAGGTACAGTGAAACGGTTTTCAGCTCATCACCTAGCAAAATTTGCTAAGTCCCCAAACAGCCCCTAATACTGACTTGTGGGCCATTTTTGAGCATGATCTAATCATTTTCATGAGATGGCCATATTAGAACTTTTGTTCCTTATGAAATTCTCTACAACTTTGCTTAAGGTTGCTCCTCCATGCAAGATTTCTAAGCTGGACTTTTTAATTGGTCAAACCAGATCACTCTAGGGTTCCAAACTTGGTCAACAACATTTGGAAGGGCAATTTGGTAATTTTGGTCAACATGAACATTGCTCCACTACTTACCCTAAATGTAATTAAGGTGTTATAAGACCTAATTAAACACTCTACATATTGGTTGCACAAAGTTCCTAGTGTCACATTCTTTGGAACAAGTATTTCAATACTTTCACCCAAATGTTGCAAGCCCATGTTGCACATGTTGCATGAGTGTGTTGCACAACACTTGCTAGTTATGTTACACTAAAGTGGTTGACATGTCTCACAAGGACATTGCACATAAGGTATTTATGTTTTGCACACTACTCACTTCTTACTTCACATGAAATATAAACATATCATAAGCTTATGCATGAAATGAATGATGCTTGCTTATGCTCATGCAAATGCAATGCCATTAAGGAGCTAAACACCTGGGGTGTTACAGCCCTCCCCCCTTATAAAAATCTCGTCCCGAGATTTGGAAAGCATACCATTTTTCATAGAATTCTTTATAACCATCTCGCAAATAATCCTCCCGTTCCCACGTAGCATCACTCTCACTTCCCTGATTACTCCACATCACTTTGTACCACTTAACCACTTTACTTCTAGTTACTTGTTCCTGAGTATCGATCACTCGGACTGGCTTTTCTTCATAGGTTAGGTCGGATTCCAGTCTGATATCACCTAAAGGAACTTGTTCCTCAGGAACTCGAAGACACTTTTTAAGCTGAGATACATGGAAAACGTTGAATATGGCTCTCATCTCAGGAGGCAACTGGATTTTGTACGCAACAGCTCCACTCTTGCCTATGATCTGGAAAGGACCCACGTATCTTGGTGCAAGTTTCCGCTTAACACCAAAACGTTGGACACCCTTCATTGGAGAAACTTTCAAATAAACGAAGTCTCCAACTTCAAATTCGAGTGGTTTTCTACGACGATCCGCATAGCTTTTCTGTCTCGCTTGCGCTGCAGCCATGTGTTTCTGAATGGTACGGACTTGTTCCTCGGCTTCCTGGACAAAATCAATGCTATAATACCTTCTTTCCCTAGCTTCTACCCAGTTCAGTGGAGTTCGACACTTTCGACCGTACAAGGCTTCGAATGGGGCCATCTTAATACTCTCTTGATAACTATTATTGTACGAAAACTCGGCTAGAGGTAACCATTTTTCCCAAGAACCCTTGGATGAAATCACGCATGCTCGCAACAGATCTTCCAAGATTTGGTTAACTCGTTCTGTCTGACCCGATGTCTGAGGGTGATAAGCCGAGCTTCTCACTAACTTGGTTCCCAGAAGGTGATGCAAATGCTCCCAAAAGCGAGCAGTGAACTGGGGACCACGGTCAAAAACGATAGTACGAGGTACCCCATGAAGCCGGACTATCTGATTGAAGTACAACTCAGCATAGTCAGTAGGACGATAGTCCACTCTAACTGGAATGAAGTGAGCTGATTTGGTCAAACGATCCACAATTACCCAGATGGAGTTATGATTTTTGACAGTAGGAGGAAGACCGACAATGAAATCCATACTTATCTCTTCCCATTTCCAGCCTGGAATGGAAAGTGGCTGAAGTAGCCCAGCTTTCATGTGCACAGCTTTAACTCTGCAACAGGTGTCACATCTAGCGACATATGCAGCTATCTCTTTCCGCATCTTGGTCCACCAATAAAGGGGTTTCAAATCATAATACATCTTATTACTACCCGGATGGATGGACAACTTGGACGAATGTGCTTCGGACAGGATCTGATCTCTAAGCTCTCGGTCCTTAGGTACCACTAACCTATCCTTAAACCACAGCACACCTTCATCATCTAACCTGAATTGCTTAGTCTCTCCTTCATTCATCTTCTGTTTTATGTGAAAGACACCCGGGTCAGTCTTTTGGAGCTCAATGATTCTATTTCTGAGAGTGCCACTGACAGTGATGTTGTACAGGACTGCCAGATGTAACAGGCGAGATCGGTAGAAATCAGTTTCAATTAAGGAATGACAATGAGACTTACGGCTTAAAGCGTCCGCAACCACATTTGCCTTGCCTGGGTGATAGTGTACTTGAAGATTATAATCTTTAATCAACTCGAGCCATCTTCTCTGACGCATATTTAGCTCGGGTTGAGTGAAGATGTATTTGAGGCTTTTATGATCGGTGTAGATATTGCAGACATTTCCCAGCAGATAATACCGCCATACTTTCAAAGCATGAACAACTGCAGCCAGTTCTAAGTCATGCGTTGGATAATTCACCTCATGCTTCCGAAGTTGTCGGGAAGTATATGCAATCACTCGGCCTTCCTGCATCAAAACGCCTCCCAAACCTATGCCTGAGGCATCACAATAAACATCAAATGGTTTCTCGATATTCGGTTGTGCCAAAACCAGAGCTGAGGTTAGGAGGGTTTGCAGTTGGTGAAAAGCCGCATCACACTCAGGAGTCCAGACAAACCTGATGTCTTTTTGCAGCAACCGAGTCATGGGTTTGGCTATTTTTGAGAAATCCGGGATGAAGCGACGATAATAGCCAGCCAACCCAAGGAAACTCCGGACCTCGTGAACCGAGATAGGAGCCTTCCAGTTCAGTACTTCCTGTACCTTGGCGGGGTCCACCATAATTCCTCCATCGGACAACACATGCCCAAGGAAAGGTACTTCTCGAAGCCAGAATTCGCACTTACTGAACTTTGCATAGAGTTGGTGTTCACGCAGTCTTGTGAGGACTATACGCAGATGTTCAACATGATCCTCCTCATTCACAGAATATACCAGGATGTCATCAATAAATACCACCACAAACTTGTCCAATTCAGGCATAAACACCGAATTCATCAAGTACATGAAGTGTGCGGGGGCATTTGTCAAGCCGAAAGACATAACAAGATACTCATAAAGACCGTATCTGGTAGAAAAGGCTGTCTTTGGAACATCTTCCGGGTGGATTTTAATTTGATGGTAGCCAGACCTTAGATCGATCTTGGAAAAGACTTTAGCCTTGGACAACTGATCGAACAAGATGTCGATACGCGGTAGAGGATACTTATTCTTAACAGTGACCGCGTTCAGAGGTCTGTAGTCCACGCACATCCGCAAGGTTTGATCCTTCTTCTTTACAAAGATAGCAGGGCATCCCCACGGCGATGAACTAGGACGAATCAACCCTTTCTTCAAAAGTTCATTCAATTGCACCTTAAGTTCAGCTAGTTCATTAGGAGGCATCCTATAGGGTCTCCTAGAGATGGGTGCCGTGCCAGGCAACAACTCAATTTTAAACTCCACATCCCGATCCGGAGGGAGTCCCGGCAAATCATCGGGAAAAACGTCCGGAAACTCATTTACTACTGGAATTTCGGCCAACGCCTTTGCTTGCACAGCATGAATTTCCCCCGACAATTCAACCTTTCTGGGAAGTTGTACTAGAAAACCTTTTTGATCTGTAGGATCTCTGAGCATAACTACCCGAGCGGATGTGTCAATGAGTACCCCGTTCTGACTCATCCAATTCATGCCCAAGATAACATCTATGTCTAAACCAGGTAAAACCAATAGGGCAAGCGAATAACTTCGCCCTTCTATCTCAAACTTAAGGTTCCCCACTACTTTGTTTGTGGAAATATTCCCACTTGCAGCGCTAATACAATAACCCACACCTTCAACAGTATGCAACTTGTGTGCAAATTTAGATGCAAACTTAGGACTGATAAAGGAATGCGAAGCACCTGAATCAAAAAGTACCACTGCGGGGTGTTGGTCAACTAGAAACTTACCAGCGGTGACCACCTCACCAGATGGAATTTCCTCAATGCTGTTATAATGGGCGTGTCCCTGACGACTACCTTGGTTGACATTTTTCTTCGGGTACGGACAATTCCTGGACCAATGACCTGGCTTGTTGCAGTTCCAGCAAGGCATATTGCTAGGAGGAACACTAGAGCTGCTCTGTCCAGAAGTCCCCTTTGGCAGAGCGACGGTATAAGCCTTACGGAACCCCGTTTTTGCAGCAGGTTTCTTCTGCGGCGGACGGAACTTTGTATTCTGAGCAGGTGGGCGAGGGAAAGACCTCGGTGCCGCTGAGGCCCTTGACTGAGAAGCACTTGCCTCAAGGGCCCTTTTACGGCTCTTAGAGGCAGAATAAATAGTATTGTTGTTCTCCTGGGTCAAAGCATCGCTGATGAAATCATTGAAAGTAGTACATTTGCTAGTGCCCATAGTTTTCATCAGTTTTGAGCCGAGGCCCCTTTTGAAGCTAGCAATCTTTTTGGCATCGGTATCCACAAACTCAGTGGCATACCTTGCCAGGTTGTTGAAGGACTGCAAGTATTCAGTCAGGCTTTTGTTTCCTTGCGACAGCCTCATAAACTCTGTGTGCTTGATTGCCATAAGACCGGAGGGGATATAATTTCCTCGGAATGCCGCCTTAAACTGATCCCAAGCAATTGGGACATTGGCAGGCAGTGTGGAACGATAGTGGCTCCACCAAATGCCCGCCGGACCATGCAACTGATGGGAAGCATACTCAGTTTTTAGCTCATCAGTCAGGCGTAGCAGACGAAACTTCTGTTCAATTGTATTCAACCACTCGTCAGCCTGCAGGGGTTCTTCCGCTTCCTTGAAGAGCGGGGGCTTTGTATCTAGAAAGTCCTTGAAATCGCTGTACTGATTTGGCTCTGGGCCCTGGCGGCCAGGACGAGCTTCCCGGTTAGCCAGCTGGCGCATAGCATCTGCCAACATGCGCTGCCCTTCGACCACTGTCTGCATCAACTCGGCCGGAGTAGGTGGCGGCGGAGGGGGTGGCTGTTCCTCCTCCTCATTTCCACGACCCCGACGTAGATTGTACGACATCTGCAAAAATGCATAGCCAATGAGCACTGACGATGTGGGAAATTTGTAGATGAATTATTGCGAAATGTCAATCTGACTGTATGAATAGATTTCTCATAATGATTAAGGCACAATAATTCATCACAACCGCACAATCCATTCTAGCGCATCATTTGACGAGATCATACTTGGCAATCCAACAAGATGCTCATTGATAAAGGCTCACTCACAGGGAGCACAACGGTTACCGAACCGTTTACGTTGCTATCTACGTGATTTTTGATCTTTTGCACGGTACTTGGATTCGATCTCAAGATTTTTAGTTGACTGGGAAAGGCTACTTCAAACTGACCACAAAGAGACTTCTCAATGAAGAGTTCCATGGTGGATCATGACTAGCTACCTCGATACCTACGCGTGCCAAGCAGCACAGCCTTATGTCGCGCGCCATAGGAGGCCCTCGGTTTCGTCGCGGCACCGAAGGGTGCTAATCGTGACACCATCATCGAACGCAACATAATAAGACATCAAGTTGTGATCGAAATTAACGGGTTCAAACTACATTCAGGAAACATACGGTTCAACCTTACATCCCAAAGTCAAGTTATTACAAGGCCTCACTCCTTCACAGGGAGGGCACAAAAGACGATCCTAACATTATAGGCACGTGATGACTACTCTAAGCATCATCCTCCGAGTCAGTGTCAAGGATCTCCCCGCCGTCCTCATCACTTACAGGCTCTAACTCCTCGTCTTCTTCTTCTTCTGGCTCTTCCTCTGGTGCTTCTGCAGGTGGGGCATCCTGTGGTCCATCAACCTCCACTTCATCATCATCCTCAGCCATGAAGATTCCCGAACCCATGTCCTCATCGGCGTTGTTGTTTCGAGGCAGCAGGGGATTAAGCTCGTTGTTCAAGCGGTGCACTTCTTCATGAAGATTATCATTGTATTCTTCAGCGTTCTCCAACTGTTGCTCGAGCTCAAACTGACGAGCTCTCAGAACGTTCTCCTCGTGCCAGGCTTCATCCCTCTGTTCCATCACACGGACCAACATGCGTTGACAGTTGCGATTTGCCACTGTCAACCTCTGGACTGCAAGCGTTTCTTGATCACGATCATGAATCACTTGTTCCAGTTGTTGCCGTGCTGCATTCCTGGCGGCAGTCACTTCAGCCAACTCTGCCCTCAGCCTTTCCACCTCAGTAGGCTCAGGGCGGGGCTCACGTGGAGCGAGCTGGTGACGCGGTGCCCTGCCCCCGGTGGACTTACGAGCGGTCCTCTTGGTACGGGCCATCTGTATCGACAAGATAAGATACGACTTAAAGTGAGGATCATTTAGGGGATACAAAATTTACTTTAGTCGGGAGTACAGAAATTTTTAAGGAGGGAGTAAATGATATGTATGATATATTTAAACATGATGCATGCACGTTCCGTACGCCCTCTCACCTTAGTAGAAACCTAAAGTTTTAACGCTAGGCGGTGGCATACATACGTTCTCTCATATAAGCGAAACTATCGGTCTACTCGTTACGCTGTTAGTGTACCTGCAGAAAATTTCATTGCAGCCCAACAATTGCCAATATATGCACACAAGAAAGCAGTAAATTAAATACTTTCCATATACACATCCCCGGATGTATATACTTTAGTATCAAAGCTACCTGATAATAATGTTCCCACAATTAAGTGCTTACATAATTACATGGTTTAAACACGTAAGTATGCAAGTCACCAAAACTACTCTCCCCTAGACCGCCGGTTGGACGATCATGCTCTCACAACTCACACTTACCAGAGCATCGAGGTAATTGATCCATACATTACCACCCAAGTGGATGGCATCCATACAATTTCACGCCGTATGGACGACGAAACAGAAACAAACAAGGCCCCCAAGTTAGTCTTTATAATAAGCCACCTAAGAGTCCTTATTTGGGCTAAGGGTTGTGATCACTGGCATACCTATAAAATAATTTTTAGAGTTCAACCCTTTTCGCAAACAAATACTTTTTGTTTTTAATTACCCGTAAGATGTGTTTAATGTTGAATTATGCTCTGATACCAGCTGTAACAGAACCGACCAAATTATAAGAGCACAAGTACAAAAACAAGCACCGAAGCGCTCAAATTTTCGAACTTGAGCCCATATAATCCCGGTAGTCAATCGAAATCACGAAGGATTTCAAACCAAACTGCTTACAACCAGGATCGCATCATTCAACATACAACATCGTACGTTACATTTCACAAGTAGTTCTGAAATAAGTTTACACACACGGAGTAGCAAATATTCCAAACCAAGTTTGAAAGTAGCGGAAGCATAACACACACTAGTTAATTAAATACTGCCAGTCTGGATGATCGACAATCCGCAAAAGCATGAGGAAAGTACATAAAGATGATCACGCCCAAGTGATCTAGTCATCATCACCCGCAGGGTGGAGACACGTCTTGCAGAATCCCTGATAAAGCATGTCATCTGCAACAGGAGGGAATAAACCCTGAGTACTGGAATGTACTCAGCTAGACTTACCCGTCGAAAACCAGAAATAAGGTGACACCAAGGATTATGCAAGGCTTACACAAGAGGCTAGCTGACATAACATTTTGCATAAAGGCATAAGTAATTGAAACTCTTATAACCTGTACTAGCAGTTATTTTTAGCATTTACCTGTCATCTATCTTAGCACCTGTACTAAACATGCACTTGATTATAATCAAACAACAGTATTATTATATCCATAGCAGGTATATCATTATGGCAACATTGTATCATTCCCTTAACCACCAGTTCATTTAATGAGTTCTACGTTGCCGCTGCTCAAGTCAAGTGCTCACTAACCGGGAGCGACGGCGATTCGAATCGAATTCCTATCCAGCTGGAGGGGTATTTCTAACACTCACCGCGCAGGCCCCTGCCAGGGTCGCACAAGCCACCGTTTCATATGATTCAGAAATCGCGGGTCCGAATGATGTCGCGACCCCAAGGGCGACACTCTGCCAGGTGATAGGGACTCTAACCCCCCCTTGGTCTCACGCCAATGTCCCCAAGCACATCCTTTCTCTCCTCCAAGAAGCAACCTACCATTCGATTCCCGGCCTGAACCACATTACTCGGCTTCGCGGTCGGAACGACTTATCCGGCCAACTAAGTGTTAGACTGCGTTCAACATGACTCAAGGACGTACAGCGAATCGGTCCTTAAACGACTCAGACGGGCATAGCTCCACACCCAAGACGTGAAGTGTCTTGCGGCTGTACTATCGAACTCCCGCCCGGTCTCAAATTTCATTTTTAAGCATGGTTCCATCCACGATAGCCATAAAGCCACTCGTGACTCCTTCCTACATCTCGCGGATGACCGGAAATCACCCGACTTCTACCGTACTAAGCAGGGCTAAGCATTGACACGTGCCTAAACCTAATATAGGATTAAGTACGATATCTGGACAAGGACAGGTATAATGCAACAAGTGTTTTCATATAACTCCTACAACTTAATGCAGTAAACAATTAAAAGTACTCAAGATATATTTATAAAACGATGGGTTCAGCATGCACCGGGGCTTGCCTTTCAGAAAAGTCGAGGGCCGGTGGTCTGGACACTCAGGAAGGTCGTCTGCGGGCACTCCTTCGCCTGCTGGATCCTCGGGCTCCTGCTGCTCCTGGTCCTCCTCCGGAATCACAGGCTCGAATTCGAGGAGTGTTACCCCCTCCGGTGCACCTATTGCATGAATGCACAATAAATATAATGGATGCATAAATGGGTGCAACATGCTCGGAATGAAATGCATTTCAGAATAAAATACTCTATTCAAGTTATTTTACTAGTACGTGCAAATCTCTTCTCTAGTAGAGAAGTACTCACCTAATCTACTTAACCTAAGATAAAGCTGCTCATCCTCAGTTAAGGCCCTAACACCTAACAATTACAAAAGTAGCATGTCTTAGGATATTACACCATATCAATCAGCAAAACACCACAGTAAGCATTCTGGACAGCAGCTACTTGTTTTTATCACAACTGAAGATTTACAATTCCAAAAGATATGATCTAAGACAATCTGGAAAGCCTAAGAAATGCACTACAATTCATTTTCAGACCTCAACTCCAAACTCCTAAGTTTTTCCATGTTAAACTTCACAAGTTCCAGAATCTGTCTTCTCCAACACAGAGAATAGCAGATTTTGAACTGCCACTTTAAACAATAGTAACTCTCAAACTACTAAGCCAAATGCTTCCAAAATTTGACACAAGCTAGTTTATCAAGTTTACTCCAACTTTGGTATTTACAAGTTTTCCAGCAACCAGTTTTATCAAAGCCAATTTTAGAATTACTACTAGCTGTCCAGAAAACCTAAATTACCAAGGTTAAATATTTATTGATGTAACCAACATTCTCTAAGACCAAACCAATACTACTACAAGTTCACAAAAGTCACAAAAACACCAGAAAGTAAGGTGTGCCCACCTAGAATATTTATTTAAACCCATTTCTTAATTTACTTAAGTAATTAAGTGAAATTTCAAACATATATATAAACTGCTCCTAAAATTCTACAAAAATTACAGGGGACTCTCTGACCCAAATAGAGACCACAGTAAAAATTTGAACAAGTTTTATTCACAGAAACTCCCTACACAACATTCACAAGCTAATAAGGCTGATTTTTGCATAAATAGGAAACCCTATTGAAAAGTGTCAAACAACAGATTTCATATTTTTCTTAGACAGTCTAGGGTACCAAGACATTCTCCAAAAAGTTATATGAATATTGCACATGTAGAAAAATTAAAAAAATTCATTTAAGTATTTCCTAGAATAACAGATAGCATTATAACTTGGAAATTACTTAAGCACTGATGCCCAAATTTTTACCAGAGCTAGGGCTAGCATAGAATAACCTACCCACCAAATTTCATGATTTATGGAACACTACAGATCCAGTTAGAAATTTAACAAATTTGCATGCATTCCAAAACACATTTAAAGGATCTATTAAATTCTTACAGAATTTAAACATCTCATGTCAGATCCATATTTTTCTAAAATACTACACATCATGTAGATCCTAACAAAATTTATCTCATGATTTTTGGATCATTAAAACCCTAGATCTATATTTTTCCAACTTGTACAAAAATCAGTGACAAAATAATAAAAATAAATTTCCTTTCGGATGACTGGGCCGGCCCGGGAAAAACGCGGCCCAAAAACTCGTGGTGTGGCCCGCTCCCGCGCGCGGCCTGCTACGGCTCCCGCCCGCGTGCGCGTGCGACTGACCAGGTGGCCCCACCGGTCAGAGAGAGAGAGGCGGAGGGCGGAGCTGTGGTCGCCGAAGCTCGCCGTCGGTGAGCCGGCCGACGAAATTGGACGTATGAGCATGACCACGTCATCGAACTACATCGGTTGGTGGCAAGAACGGGGCGGCAGAGCCACGGCAAGGTGCTCGCCGTCGGGCATGGCGGACCACCGGCACGGTGGTGGCGAAATCTCGCCGCCGGTGAGCCTGACATCCCAACCCTAACCCCCGATGAGCATCCACATTCTACCTCGACCCTAACGCACCTACAAGGGGACGACAGAGACGCCCAGAAACCTCTGGCCACGGAGAGCCGTCGCGCGGAGGAACTCCGGCGAGGTACCGCAGCGGAGGAAAACGAAAATGTGACCCTACCAAAGCGCGATTGGCTGCGAGGAGTGGACGGTGAGGTAGCGGGCTTCAAGGCGGAGCGAGAGACGCAGTTTGGCCGGTGGTGATGCGGTGGCGAGCGCTTGCGAGCACGTCGGAGCGGGTGGCGGCAATGGCGGCTCGGTTTCTCCGCTCTGCCGACGAGAGAGGAAAAGAGGGGGGGGAATGGATGGGTAAGGCCGGGACGACAGCAGAGGCGCCCTTCTATGCGCTCGGCAGCTGGCCAAGGCGCCAGGTCGCGCGCGGCGCGTGGAGGACACGCGTGGACAACAACTTTGTCAATTGGCTCAAAGACTGGTTTGGCCTGGTTTGTGAGTTACAAGTTGCTAAAGTGAGGTACAGTGAAACGGTTTTCAGCTCATCACCTAGCAAAATTTGCTAAGTCCCCAAACAGCCCCTAATACTGACTTGTGGGCCATTTTTGAGCTTGATCTAATCATTTTCATGAGATGGCCATATTAGAACTTTTGTTCCTTATGAAATTCTCTACAACTTTGCTTAAGGTTGCTCCTCCATGCAAGATTTCTAAGCTGGACTTTTTAATTGGTCAAACCAGATCACTCTAGGGTTCCAAACTTGGTCAACAACATTTGGAAGGGCAATTTGGTAATTTTGGTCAACATGAACATTGCTCCACTACTTACCCTAAATGTAATTAAGGTGTTATAAGACCTAATTAAACACTCTACATATTGGTTGCACAAAGTTCCTAGTGTCACATTCTTTGGAACAAGTATTTCAATACTTTCACCCAAATGTTGCAAGCCCATGTTGCACATGTTGCATGAGTGTGTTGCACAACACTTGCTAGTTATGTTACACTAAAGTGGTTGACATGTCTCACAAGGACATTGCACATAAGGTATTTATGTTTTGCACACTACTCACTTCTTACTTCACATGAAATATAAACATATCATAAGCTTATGCATGAAATGAATGATGCTTGCTTATGCTCATGCAAATGCAATGCCATTAAGGAGCTAAACACCTGGGGTGTTACACTCGTCAGGCACGCGCCGCTAGGCAACGGCGAGCCCAGCGCAACCGCCGTCATCGCCTCGCGGAGGGTGATGGTATTCCCCGATCCGGCGCCTCTCAGCCAGACGCCGACATAGATTTCCTCACTGAGGATCTGTGTAGGATGAGCTTGGCTGAGGGTAAGATGCCGACAGGGAGTCCTGTCGCTCCACCGCTCGGTGCGGCGCCGCCACCAGCCAGTTCGACTACTCCGGCACCAGGAACGACGCCTTCGTCATCATTCCCGTTTGGACTAGACTTGGTTGCCTAGGCGTACGCTTCTTCTGTAAGCACCAGCATAAGTACTTATGAGGAACTCTCCGGACACCATCTATGCTCTACCCTCGACCTCGTTGCATCCACACCAGCTTCCGAGTACCTGGACTCCACGGAGACCCTAGATACGGAGCCCCGTGCAACCGCCTTTCGGCATCACGACCTCAGAGACGTACGACCCTACATGCACCCGTTGTACTACTATTTTGGCGCTCCTGACTCTGACTCAATTTCTTGTGGATCAAGGAATGCAACTCGAGCAAATCCACGAGTTGTAGGACAGGCTCGATGAGGAACGAGAAAACCTGCACCTACTTCATCAAACCCTCGAGCATGAACGCGTGGCCCGTGCACACGGCGGAGGAGCTCGAGAGAGAGCTCGCGACGTTAATCGTCGCATCATCGAGGATCGGGCAGTCGAGCCCCCGGTTTTCGGTCGAGCCAGCTAGAACATGGTCGCGACCGCCATGCTCCTTCGTAACATGCCCGAGCCATCGAACCCCAAGGCCCGTTGAGCCCGGGATGAAATCCGAGGACTTCTCGAGACCGCTGCCATGCAGCAGGCCGAGAGTTCGGCCTCAAGGCGACGCGGGCTTGCCTCAGAGCAGCCTGTGGATCCCTCCCGACAAGAGAGAGAGAGGCATTGGTTCATCCTGAGCACGCCCAGCGGAACAAGGTGGCCTCTGTCCGTGAGCGCATCGTCGACAACCGTGAACCTCGAGATGCTCGTGACAACATCATTGAGCGTCGGAGGCGCAAACATGGTGACGGTGCAGCTCGAGGCTACCACGAGCACAGAGACGGGCGCTACGACAGCTCAGAGGATCGGAGCCCTTCACCCGAGCCACTGGGTGAAAGCCCAAGTTTGGTTTTCGTAATTAATGACACCAAGTTGCTAATGCCTTGTGTTAAGTGTATTGAGTTAGGCATAAGCAACATATGTGATGAAGGTGTATGTGGCAAGGAGTGGTGGCCACAAGATCACAAAGAGATGGTGCATGGACACGAAATGATGATCATAGTGGAGATGCACATAAAAGGAAGGACATGATGATCAAGTGAAAGAGAAGGATCTAAGAGCGCAAGGCAAAGGTGAAGTGAAATGCCTATTTTCTATTGCGCCGGAAGTCAGAAAAGAAACGGAGGTCACTGTGGTGACTGGACGCTGGACCTGACGCGGTCTCTGTATGACTGCATGTGTCCGGTCAGTGTTCAGCGTCTGTACATTTTTTAGTTTGATGATCGGACGCGCAGCGCGTCCGGTCACTGATGACCGGACGCGTCCGGTCATCCAGGGAGCTTACTGGACTCTAACCGGACGCGGGCACTGTCGCGTCCGGTCTTTGCGAGAGGCGCGTCCGGTCGTTGTTTCGTTGTGCGCTACTCAGGTTGACCAGCGCGTCCGGTCAGTTGCGGGACCAGCGCGTCCGGTCACACCCGGCGCGTCTGGTCAGTATGACCAGCGTGTCCGGTCGGTGTTTCAGAGTTTAGCCGTTGCGCGACCGACGCGTCCGGTCAGTTTGACCAGCGCGTCCGGTCAGCACGACTTCGGCTGGTTAAAGTTCCTAACGGCTATATTCGAAGGGGTACGCTATAAATAGAGGTTGGCCGGGGTTTGAGGGTAACTCTTGCACATTTTAAGACCTAGAGACATACTTTGAGCTAGAGAACAACCCCTCACTCATCTCTTTGCATAGTTGCACATCTTGAGTGAGATTGAGTGAGATTCAAGTGCATTGCTTGAGAGTTGCATTCTAGAGGCACTTGATCTTCGAGTTGCTGCGGATTTCTTGTTACTCTTTCGTGTTTCCCAACACGGTAGACGGCTTAGAGCAGCGGAGGTGATTGAGCTCACAATTGGAGATTGTTAGAGCCTTCACAAAGTGTTGTAAGGGGTTCTTGATCCTTCCCCGCGGGAGTTCGCAAATTGGATACTCTAGTGGAGCTCGTGGCTTGGAGGATCCCCATCTTGTGTGCGGTTGTGCGGCGCCCGCCGAGGGCTCGACTCTTGATGGTCGATTAGCTCGTGAACCGACAAGTGGGTGTATCGCCACAACGAGGAGTAGCTTGCCGGGAAGCAAGTGAACCTCGGGATAAATTCTTGTGTCATTCTCTTCCCGAGGATTTCTCTTGTGTGATTGATTGATTGGTTGGTACTCCTCATCTCTACACGGCGGTATAATCTCTCAAAGTTCTTCTCTTGTATTACTTCTTGTTTCTAGCTTGTAGTTGTTGTTGTGTTTAAGTGGATAGCCTTGTACTAGACTTGTCTAGGTGGCTTGCTTAATTAGTTAAGAGCTAGTGCTTTTGCTTCACCACCTTTTATACTAACTTGTGGTTAAGTTATTCTTGTAGAAGTTTTTAAATAGGCTATTCACCCTCCCTCTACCCTATTTGGACCTTACAAGTGGTATCAGAGCTGAGGCACCGTTTATTTGAGGCTTAACAACCTATGGTGAAAAAGAAATGGCTCAATTAAGCTTGCACATCAACAACACCAAGAAGGCACCTCACTTTGATGGCACAAATTATGCATATTGGAAGGTTAAGATGACCGCACACCTAAAGTCAATCAATAGAGAAGTGTGGAAGGTCACCGAAACAAAATTTGAGGTTGCTAATCCGGAAGCACCTACACCGGTGGAAGAGAAGAAGCTCCAATGCAATGACATTGTCATTAGTGCTCTTCATGAGACATTAGATGACAAGACATTTGAGCAAGTGAAGAACATAGAGATTGCTCATGATGCTTGGGCCAAGCTAGAAGAAACATTTGAGGGCACCGAAGGCACAAAGACCGCTAAAGCATATATCTTGCAAGAAAAATTTTCAAGCTTCAAGATACAAGATGATGAGAGTGTACCGGAGATGTTTCATAGGTTGCAAGTCATTGTCAATGAGCTCAAGGCACATGGTGAGGAGGTCAAGGACAATAAATTCTCTATGAAGTTCTTGAGAAGTCTACCCAAGAGATTTGATACATTGATCACCGTGCTAGTGAGGACTACATTGAAGAATTCAACTCCTCAACAAATATTCCAAGAAGTAATGACCGATGATTCATATAGAGAAGATGATGAGAAAGATGAGTTGGTCAAGAAGAAGAAGAAGGAAAATGAGAAGAAAGATGATGAAAAGAAGAAAAGTGTGGCATTCAAAGCCACCACATCCAAGGGCAAATCCAAGATTGAATCATCAAGTGATGAAGACTCAAGCTCTTGTGATAGTGATGACATTGATGAGAAGATGGCTCTCTTTGTCAAGCAATTTGGCAAATTCATGAAGAAAAAAGGATTTCGTGCAAGAAGAAGGAAGAACTCATCCAAGAAGAATGAGCATACCATGAGATGTTTTAGATGCCATAGCAAGGATCATCTTATTGCAAAGTGTCCTTATGATAGTGATGATGAAGATGCTATCAAGAAGGAGAGGAAGAAACAAAAGAAGAAGCTAGAGAAGAAGGAAAGCTCTTATAAGAAGAAGAATGATTCTCATGTTGCTACATGGGATAGTGATGATTCCTCAAGTGATGATGAGGATGACAACAACAGCAAGAAGAAGGGACATGCTAGCATTGCCATCCAAGAGAAGGTCTCCCTCTTTGACACTCCATTGTGCTTCATGGCTAAAGCCGCTAAGGTATCATCCGATGATGAGAGTGATCATGATAATGCTAGTGATAGTGATAGTGATGAAGAAGAATTCACTAAAGATGAACTAATCACTATGCTAGAAGATTACACTCAACATTTTAAAGAATCTAGAAAGGAGTGCAAGGCTTGCTTAAGGAAAAGAAAAACCTTATGCAAGAACTTGATGAACTTAGGGCATCTTATGAGAGTCTAAAGGTAGACCATAAGAAGCTTCAAAAGTCTCACACCAAGCTTGAAGAAGCTCATTCCTCTCTAGTTGAAAAATGTGAAAACATGCCAACTAATATTGAGAAAGCTAAAACTTGCAACATAGGCATATCATGTGATATAATTGATGAAACTTTTTATAAGCCTATTATTGTTGCTCTCACTAACCCTTCGTGTAGCGCATCCACATCATCCTTATCTAGTAGTGATGGTTTCACCTGTGACTCCACACTTATAGTTGAGAATGAAAATCTCAAGAATGAGGTAAAAGAGCTCAATCACACATTAGCTAAGGCTTATGGTGGTAAGGACCGCTTGCTTATGTGCTTGGGTAGCCAAAGAGCTTCTCTCTACAAAGAGGGATTGGGCTATAACCCCAAGAAAGGCAAGGCCGCTTTTGCTCCTCACAAGACTCGTTTTGTGAAGAACAATGGTAGCTATTGCAAAAGTTGCAAGCAAGTTGGTCATATAGAGCAACAATGCATGAACAAGAAATCAAATGCTAATGTATCCTCAATTAAGTTTGATTCCTTCTATATGCTTACCAAGGGTACAAATGGTGTTCATGCTAAGTTCATTGGTGCACCATGGATGGGCTCAAAGAAGAAAGTCATTTGGGTACCAAAGAGCTTAGTCTCTAACCTTGGAGGACCCAAACAAGTTTGGGTACCTAAAAGGAATTGATCTTGTCTTGTAGGTCAATTACAAAGCCGGAGGAAGGCATTGGGTGCTTGATAGTGGGTGCACTCAACATATGACCAGAGACTCTTGTATGTTCAATTCAATTGATACAAGTCAAAATGGTGGTTTTGATGCTATCACTTTTGGCAATAATAAGAAAGGCAAGGTCAAGGGGCTTGGTAAAATTGCTATCTCAAATGACTTGAGCATTTCTAATGTGTTGCTAGTTGAGAGCTTGGATTTCAATCTTTTATCGGTGGCACAACTTTGTGATCTTGGCTTCAAGTGCATATTTGGTAGTGATGATATTGAAGTCATAAGTGTTGATGGATCAAATTTGATATTCAAAGGATTTAGACATGGAAGCTTATACTTGGTTGACTTCAATGATAGTGAGACACAATTGACATCATGCTTGCTTAGTAAATCTAGTATGGGATGGTTATGGCATAGAAGGCTTGGTCATGTTGGGATGAAACAATTGAAGAAACTTTTGAGGCATGACTTAGTTAGAGGCTTGAAAGATGTCACTTTTGAAAAGGATAAACTATGTAGTGCTTGTCAAGCCGGCAAACAAGTTGGAAACACACATCCTAGTAAGAGTGAAATGAGCACATCAAAGGCATTTGAGCTATTGCACATGGACTTGTTTGGGCCAACAACATACACTAGCATTAGTGGCAACAAGTATGGTTTTGTGATTGTGGATGACTACACTAGATACACTTGGGTGTTCTTTCTCTATGACAAGAGTGATGTTTATGATCTATTCAAGTCTTTTGTCAAGAGGGTGCAAAATAAGTTTGAAACTACCATCAAGAAGATTAGAAGTGACAATGGTAGTGAGTTCAAGAACACAAGAATTAAAGATTTGTGTGATGATCTTGGTATTGGACATCAATTCTCACCAACATACACTCCTCAATCCAATGGTGTAGTTGAAAGGAAAAATAGAACCTTGATTGATATGGCTAGATCAATCTTAGTGAATACAATGTGAGTCATTCATTTTAGAGTGAAGCTATCAACACGACTTGCTATTGTAGCAACCGTCTCTATTGCCATGGGAAGCTTGGGAAGACACCATATGAGCTATTGAATGGAAGAAAGCCCAACATTGCATATTTTAGAGTGTTTGGTTGTAAATGCTATATTCTCAAGAAAGGCACTAGATTAAGCAAGTTTGAAAAGAAATGTGATGAAGGATTCTTACTTGGTTATTCTACCACAAGCAAGGCATATAGAGTTTGGAATCTCACAAATGGCACCTTGGAAGAAGTTTATGATGTTGAGTTTGATGAAACCCAAGGGTCTCAAAATGAAGCTCAAAACCTTGATAATGTGAAAGGAGATCAATTGTCAAATGCAATGAAGAATATGGACATTGGTGATGTGAGGCCAAGACAAGTTGATGATGATGATATTCATGTGATCAACCAAAGTGTGAAAATTGATACAAATCAAGCAAGCCCTAGTGGTACTCATGATGAAGCTCAAGTTCAAGGTCAAACAAGTGAAAGCAATCAACTCCCAATACTCCAACCTACTAGCATTGCAAGAGATCATCCGTTGGACCAAATCATTGGTGGAATTCAAAGTGGTGTTCAAACTAGATCAAGATTAGCATCCTTTTGTGAGCATTACTCATTTGTCTCATTAGAAGAACCAAAGAAGATAGAAGATGCATTGAAGGATTCCGATTGGGTGAATGCCATGCATGAAGAACTAAACAACTTTGCTAGAAATCAAGTTTGGAAACTTGTTGAGAGGCCAAAGAACTACAATGTGATTGGTACTAAGTGGGTCTTTAGAAACAAGCAAGATCAAGATGGCATGGTTATAAGGAACAAAGCAAGATTAGTAGCACAAGGATACACTCAAGTTGAGGGTCTTGACTTTGGAGAGACATATGCACCGGTTGCAAGATTGGAGGCAATTAGAATCTTATTAGCATATGCTTGTGCACACAACATCAAGCTCTATCAAATGGATGTCAAGAGTGCATTTCTAAATGGCTACATCAATGAAGAAGTTTATGTTGAGCAACCTCCTGGTTTTGAAGATGACAAGAAGCCCGACCATGTTTACAAGCTAAAGAAGGCATTGTATGATTTGAAGCAAGCACCTAGAGCATGGTATGAGAGATTGAGGGACTTTCTCCTCTCTAAAGGGTTCAAGATGGGAAAGGTTGACACCACGCTCTTCACCAAGAAGCTTGGAAATGACTTGTTTGTGTTGCAAATCTATGTGGATGACATTATCTTTGGATCAACTAACCAAGACTTTTGTGAAGAGTTTGGAAATATGATGGCTAATGAGTTTGAGATGTCTATGATTAGAGAGCTTAGTTACTTCCTTGGACTTCAAATCAAGCAAATGAAGAATGGCACTTTTGTAAGTCAAGGTAAGTACATCAAGGACATGATCAAGAAGTTTGGATTGCAAGATGCTAAGCAAATGAGTACTCCATTGAGCACTAATGATCAATTGGGTATTGATGCTAGTGGAAACATGGTAGATCAAAAGCTATACCGGTCTATGATTGGAAGTTTGCTCTATGTCACCGCTTCTAGGCCGGATGTGATGTTTAGTGTGTGCAAGTGTGCAAGATATCAAGCTTCACCTAGAGAAAGTCACTTGAAAGCAACCAAGAGGATATTGAGATATCTTAAGGGCACTCATGATGTTGGATTATGGTATCCTATAGGATCTAACTTTGAGTTGATTGGATATTCGGACTCCAACTATGGTGGATGCAAGATTGATAGAATGAGCACAAGTGGCACTTGTCAAATGCTTGGAAGGTCTCTTGTTTCATGGTCATCAAAGAAACAAAATAGTGTTGCACTATCTACCGCCGAGGCCGAATACATTAGTGCCGGTAGTTGTTGTGCACAATTGCTTTGGATGAAGGCCACCTTGAATGATTTTGGAATCAAGTTCAAGAATGTACCATTGTTTTGTGACAATGAAAGTGCTATCAAGATGACACAAAATCCGGTTCAACATTCAAGAACCAAGCACATTGATATAAGGCATCACTTCATAAGAGACCATCAACAAAAGGGTGATATTAGCATTGAGAGCATTGGCACTGAAGATCAACTAGCCGACATATTCACAAAGCCACTTGATGAAAAGAGATTTTACAAGTTGAAGAATGAATTGAACATACTTGACTTCTCCAACTTGAGATGAGTGCACCCCCACATCTTTATATGACATGCCTCTCCTCCAACATAGCAAGGTAAAGTTGTTTGGCATATCATTCATACTTTGCTAAGGACATGTTTAGAACATATAGACATATTTGCATGACAAATAGGCTCATTCATGAAAATCAAATGATTTTGATGTATATATAGTACCACTATTGCTTCTATATTTATTTGATCTAGTGGTAGCATATGACATGTTTATGGGCTTGCAAACCTAGTGTTGAATCTAGAAAATAAGTTCATGATGTGTAATTCAACATGGTCAAGATAACCCTTATACTTTATGAGGTGTGAAAAAGCTTGTCCTTGGATCAAACCGAATTACATATTCTAGGCAAGTAATCTAGATTGAACCATAATTTGGACTCCCTCATAATTGATTGACTTATCTCTCACTAAAATTGGCACCTTTTTGGTGATTGTTGACAAAGGGGGAGAGAAAAGTCACAAAGATATTGCAAAGAGGGAATAAGATATAATAAGGGGAAGAGAAAAGTCACAGGGGAGAGAAAAGTTACAAAGAGAGAAAAATCAAGGGATCAATTAAATTTGAGCACACAAGTAGGGGGAGCAAGCTCATGGATTACTTGTTGCACTTGTATGTGCATTAACATGATGAAATGTTGCATTGCAAAGTTTAATTTCAATATTCATGATTGAATGGTGTATGCTAGATATAGAACTTGAATGATGTTTTGTTAAGAGTAGCTTTACATGTGGTATCTAGACACCTTTGCTTTTAATGTTGATCTCACAAAGTACTTTAGTGTTTGTGATCTTTACAAGTGATGTATTACAAGTAGTGTCTAGCTACTTCGATGCTAAGGATGGTATATAAAGGCAACTCCGATTGGTATCACGCTTCAAAGGTCCATTCTATATACCTTAGCATCAATTTGATAGTAGTAACTCTCCCAAAATTCAAATCCATACATATGTGCATAATTGAACCAAACTCATGGAAGCACATATGTAGGGGGAGCTAATACTATCAAAATTGAAAATTGATTTCATTTCATATCTTTGTGATGGTTGTCATCAATTACCAAAAAGGGGGAGATTGAAAGCCCAAGTTTGGTTTTGGTAATTAATGACACTAAGTTGCTAATGCCTTGTGTTAAGTGTATTGAGTTAGGCATAAGCAACACATGTGATGAAGGTGTATGTGGCAAGGAGTGGTGGCCACAAGATCACAAAGAGATGGTGCATGGACATGAAATGATGATCATGGTGGAGATGCACATAAAAGGAAGGACATGATGATCAAGTGAAAGAGAAGGATCTAAGAGCGCAAGGCAAAGGTATAACCATAGGGGTTTTCCTTTTGCCGGTCTAAGATGAGTAGAGAAGTGATTGATCGGGTTTAGGATATATAGCCGACTATGAATAGGGGCAATCACGGTTAGCTCGTAAATCAAGTGCCACTAGATCAATGTCTTGAGCATATGCATTAGGATCTAGTAAAGAGCTAACATAATGCCTTGGAAAATGATTGTGAAATGCTAACACACATACACATGGTGGTGTACACTTGGTGGTGTTAGCACATTTGCGAAGGCGGTGGAGTTCAGGCGGTAGAGAGGGGTTTCGGCGCTTTTTGGAGAAGTGAAATGCCTATTTTCTATTGCGCCGGAAGTCGAAAAAGAAACGGAGGTCACTGTGGTGACCGGACGCTGGACCGGACGTGGTCTCTGTATGACCGGATGCGTCCGGTCAGTGTTCAGCGTCTGTGCATTTTTTTAGTTTGATGATCGGACGCGCAACGCATCCGGTCACTGATGACCGGACGCGTCCGGTCATCCAGGGAGCTTACTAGACTCTAACCGAACGCGAGCACTGTCGCGTCCGGTCTTTGTGAGAGGCGCGTCCGGTCGTTGTTTCGTTGTGCGCTACTCAGGTTGACCAGCGCGTCCGGTCAGTTGCGGGACCAGCGCGTCCGGTCACACCCGGCGCGTCCGGTCAGTACGACCAGCGCGTCCGGTCGGTGTTTCAGAGTTTAGCCGTTGCACGACTGGCGCGTCCGGTCAGTTTGACCAGCATGTCCGGTCAGCACGATTTCGGCTGGTTAAAGTTCCTAATGGCTATATTCGAAGGGGTACGCTATAAATAGAGGTTGGCCGGGGTTTGAGGGTAACTCTTGCACATTTTGAGACCTAGAGACATACTTTGAGCTAGAGAACAACCCCCCCACTCATCTCTTTGCATAGTTGCACATCTTAAGTGAGATTGAGTGAGATTCAAGTGCATTGCTTGAGAGTTGCATTCTAGAGGCACTTGATCTTCGAGTTGCTGCGGATTTCTTGTTACTCTTCCGTGTTTCCCGACACGGTAGACGGCTTGGAGCAGCGGAGGTGATTGAGCTCACAATTGGAGATTGTTGGAGCCTTCACCAAGTGTTGTAAGGGGTTCTTGATCCTTCCCCGCAGGAGTTCGCAAATTGGATACTCTAGTGGAGCTCGTGGCTTGGAGGATCCCCATCTTGTGTGCGGTTGTGCGGCGCCCGCCGAGGGCTCGACTCTTGATAGTCGATTAGCTCATGAACCGACAAGTGGGTGTATCGCCACAACGAGGAGTAGCTTGCCGAGAAGCAAGTGAACCTCGGGATAAATTCTTGTGTCATTCTCTTCCTGAGGATTTCTCTTGTGTGATTGATTGATTGGTACTCCTCATCTCTACACGGCGGTATAATCTCTCAAAGTTCTTCTCTTGTATTACTTCTTGTTTCTAGCTTGTAGTTGTTGTTGTGTTTAAGTGGATAGCCTTGTACTAGACTTGTGTAGGTGGCTTGCTTAATTAGTTAAGAGCTAGTGCTTTTGCTTCGCCACCTTTTGTACTAACTTGTGGTTAAGTTATTCTTGTAAAAGTTTTTAAATAGGCTATTCACCCCCTCCTCTAGCCTATTTGGACCTTACACTGGGCCCTTGGGTCTTTAGCAAGGCCGTTCGCGAAACATTACTCTCGGCTCGGTTTCGCCCCCCACGACTCTTACCAAGTATAACGGCGAGACCAAACCTGAACTTTGGCTCACTGACTTCCGCTTGGCTTATCAGTTGGGTGGGGCCACCGACGACCGGGTCATCATTCGATAACTCCCCCTGTTCCTGTCGGACATCGCTCGAGCCTGGCTCGAGGACCTCCCACCTCAACAAATCCACGACTAGAACGACCTTGTGAGAGTGTTCGAGGGGAACTTTAAAGGAACCTACATGCGCCCCGGCAACTCATGGGATCTTCGAAGCTACAAACAGAAGCCGGGTGAATCCCTCCGGGATTACATCCGGTGTTTCTCCAAACAGTGCATCGAGCTCCCCAACATCACCGACTCCGACATCATCATGGCCTTCCTCTCTGGTATCACCTGCAAAGAGTTGGTCCGAGAGTTGGGCCGCAGCACTCCCATCACTGCCAACGGTCTGATGGATATTATCACCAACTTCGCCGCCGGTGAGGAGGCAGTTGGTGCCATCTTTGGTAGCGACCAGGACAAGGGGAAGCACAAGGAAGAGGATCATGCGGGCTCCAGTCGGAGCTCAAAGAGGAACAACAGGAAGAAGAAGAAGAACCAGCAAGGCAAACAAGAGGCCTCGGCCAATGACCTTGTTGCTGCTGTTAATCGTAAGAAGCCTCAAGGGCCCCCCGGCGAGGGCATTTTTGACAAAATGCTCAAAGAACCGTGTTCCTACCATAAAGGGCCCATGAACCACAACCTCGAGGACTATCGCATGCTCCGGAAGATACTTTGAAAGCATAGGAGTCAAGAAAGATGACAAGAAAGAAGATCCCAAGGAAGACAAAAAGGACGAGGGGTTTTCCGAGATCCATGACTGCTTCATGATATACGGAGGGGCCTCGACGTGCCTCTCAACACGGCAGCGCAAGCAGGAACGTCGAGAGGTCTTCTCCGTGCAACTCGCAACCCCCCTCTTCCTTGACTAGTCCGAGGTGGCCATCACTTTCGACCGTGATGACCACCTAGACTACATCTCCAATCCTGGGGTCTACCCACTTGTTGTCGATCCCATCATCGCCAACACACACCTCACCAAGGTGCTCATGGACCGATCCTCGTCCCTCCAACCACGGGAGAACCCCTCCTACTTTACATCACCGCAACGACGCAAGTGGTTAGTGCGGCCCTAGTTGTCGAGAGGGCAGAAGAAGGACATACCCTACTCGTCCAGAGACCGGTCTACTTTATCAGCGAAGTGCTCTCAGAAACCAAGGTTCGCTACCCGTAGATCCAGAAGCTGCTGTACGCTATTGTCTTAACGCGGCGCAAACTTCGCCACTACTTTGAGAGCCACCCGGTGACCGTAGTGTCTTCTTTCCCTTTGGGAGAGATAGCCCAAAACCGAGAGGCCTTGGGTAGGATAGCAAAATGGACAGTCGAGCTCATAGGTGAGACCCTCTCTTACGCGCCACGCAAAGCCATCAAATCCCAGGTGCTGGTAGATTTTCTGGTGGAGTGGACCGACACTCAACTTCCTTCGGTTCAGCTACAGGCCAAGCTTTGGACCATGTACTTCGACGGGTCGCTGATGAAAACGGGAGCAGGCACGGGCTTGCTCTTCATCTCACCCCTCGGAGTCCACATGCGCTATGTCATCTGACTTCATTTTCCTGCCTCCAACAACGTCGTCGAGTACGAGGCGCTCGTCACGGGCCTACGAATCGCCGTCAAACTAGGGGTCTAGCACCTCGATGTTCGAGGTGACTCTCAGCTCATGATTGATCAGGTCATGAAGAGCTCGAGCTACCGTGATCCCAAGATGGAGGCCTACTGTGAGGAGGTACGGTGCCTTGAGGACAAGTTCCACGGCCTCGAGCTCAACCACATTGCACGCAGGTATAATGAGGCCGCCGATGAACTCGCAAAAATCGCTTCTAGTCGAACCACAGTTCCACCTAACATTTTCGTGGGAGATCTCCATCAACCGTCCATCAATATCAGGGCAAACGGAGGGGTCGACGGACCATCACTCGATTCCCTACCTGAGGCGGAAGCTCCCTCGATCGGGGCTGAAGCCATGCAGGCGGAAAGCTCGACCCCACCAGCCAACCTCAAGCCTGACTGGCGTGTTTCATACCTCGACCATCTCACTCGAGGGGACCTCCCCTCGGATAAGACCGAGGCTCGACGGATCACTCGTCGGGCCAAGTCCTTTGTGATATTTGGCGACAACAAGGAGTTGTATCGCCGCAGCCCTACGGGTGTCCTCTAACGCTGTATCACAAATGAGGAAGGTAGAAACCTGCTCAATGATCTACACTCGGGGGCTTGTGGTCATCACGCGGCGCCTCGAACCCTCGTTGGAAATGCATTCCGACATGGCTTCTATTGGCCAACCGCAGTCTCCGACGTCGTCAAGCTAGTACGCTCCTGCAAAGGATGCCAGTACAATGCAAGACAAACCCACCTCTCGGCTCATACCCTACAAACTATTCCCATCACATGGTCGTTCGCTGTTTGGGGGCTCGACTTGGTCGGACCCCTGAAAAGGACAACTGGTGGCTTCACCCACTTGCTCATCGCCATTGACAAATTTTCCAAGTGGATCGAGGCCCGTCCTATCACCAGCATCAGGTCCGAGCAAGCTGTGCTATTTTTTATCGACATCGTCCACCGCTTTGGGGTTCCTAACTGCATCATCACGGACAATGACACCCAATTTACCGGCAAAAAGTTTTTGGATTTCTACGACAACCATCACATCCGTGTGCTCTGGTCGGCTGTAGCTCATCTAAAAACAAATGGCCAAGTAGAACGTGCCAATGGCATGGTCCTACAAGGCCTGAAGCCAAGAATTTTTGACAAGTTAAACAAACACGGCAAAAAGTGGGCCGCCGAGGTCCCCTCGGTCCTATGGAGCCTAAGAACGACGCCGAGTTGAGCCACGGGGTTCACTCCATTCTTCTTAGTCTACGGGTCCGAGGCTATGCTCCCAACTAATGTAGAATATGGATCCCCGAGGCTGAAAGCCTACAACGAGCAAAACAATGACGCCACAAGAGAGGACGCCCTCGACTAGCTCGAGGAAGCTCTTGATGTGGCTCTGTTACACTCGGCAAGGTATCAGCAAAGTCTCTGATGCTACCACGACAAACACATCCGTAGACGGGACCTCAATGTCAGCGACCTGGTGCTACGGCGAAGCCAGAACAACAAGGGACGACACAAGCTTACTCCACCATGGGAAGGGCCATACATCGTCGCGGAAGTACTAAAGCCCGGCACCTACAAACTATCGAACGAGAAAGGCGAAATATTCACCAACGCATGGAACATTGAACAGCTACGTCGCTTTTTTCCTTAAAGCCTTGAGGCTCTGTAAATTATTTCACAATTCCATGATAGAATAAGGAATACATCGGTGTTCAAGGCATTTTTCATAACAACAAGGGAGGATCGACCCTGTTTTCTCAGAGTCGAACCTCCCTCGGGGGCTGCAAGGGGGGAACCCCCTATGTATCCCCAAAAAATTCGCATTTTTTCAATTTCAAAAAAGAAGAGAACTCTTACATAAGTCGACGAGGCCGCAAGTGCACCCTAAGGCTCGAGGGCTGCTAAGCCATGAGATCACCTATGCCTCTGAGCTATGGTACCTCCACTCACTCCCCCATGCCAAGGGATGCAACCGCGCGCTAAGTAGACCTAATAAAAGTTCATGATTTTGAAAAAGCTCATGTCTAACGTTCCCATCCGCTTCGAATCAAGTTCTTACATAATCCACGAGGCCGCAAACACACCCTAAGGTTTGAGGGCGGCTGAGCCATGAGATCACTTACGCCTCCGAGGCTACGGTACCTCCAGTTGCTCCCTCATGCCAAGAGGTGCAACTACGCGCTAAGAAAATTATGCAAGAATACGATTCAAGCAAGAAAGGGAAGAAAAGACTCAAACAAAAATGAACATATACGATTAAATATTAATGTTTCAGGGCCCCTAAGGCCATCACAACATAATTCACAAGTGCTAACTACCCTATTACATGGGCCTTCATGCCCAGTTTTGGCTCACAGGCCCTCGTCGTCGGCAGGCGGGACCACCTCGACCTCGAAAAGTTTTGCAAGGCGACCCCCGGGCTCCTCAACGGCCTCGATCAAGTTCAGGTAGGCGACTTCATTCTCCTCGTCTGTTCGGTCTAGATCTGTGATGAAGCCATCAGCGATGAGGTCCATGTCGTACTCAAACCCAGACCAAACGACCGCCATAGCCCTCTTCACGCCGTGATACAGCTCGCCTCGTATCTTCTCACGAACGAGGCGGCCCAGCGCCGCCATCCGACGGACAAAGGAGTTCCCTAGCGCATCCTCCTCGGTATTGGCATCGGGCTCGACCCCCCAGGCCGTCACACACCGAGGTGATGGCACCCTAGAGCAACTGAGTCTACCCAGCCTCGGCCTCGAAGAGGTTCTGGAATGAGGTGGCCGTCGCCTGGGCCGCATGTTGCTGCTTCTCCAACTCTGAAACATAAGCACTGAGTTAGCATAAGCCTGAGACCTCGAGGACAAGGCCAGACCACAACAAGAGGTTTACCCTTAGCGTGGGTCTGCCAACCCACGACCCCATCGCGCAACTCCCCGCACGCCTTCTCCGACGCTCGAAGAGCCTCGTCCTTGTCATGGACCACTGCCCTCAGCGCCTCAATCTCCCGACCGGTGCCCAAGAGAGCCTCGTCCCTCTCTCGGACCGTCCCCTTCAATATCACAACCTTATCCTCCAAGGTTCTGATGCGAGCAGACGCCATCCCAATCTGGATGTTGAGGGCGTCACGCTGACCACCGACTAAGGCGACATCCTCTTCGAGCTCCTTCACACGCGCAAGAAGCGGCACGAGGTCCTCACGAGCCTTAGCCACCTCCTCCCGAGCCCTTGCCGTGTCTTCACGCGCTTTGGCCTCGGCTTCCCGGGCCTGCGCCGCCTCCTCCCTAACCGCTGCGTGGGCGATGCGGAGCTCGCCCACCTCGGCACTCTTCTGAGATAGCCGCTTGTTGGCTTCCTCGACCAGAGCCCGTTGATGAGCAAGCGCCGCCCACATGCCACTCTCATAACAAATAAAGAGTGACTTGCGGCGAGAGCGCTCCTTGAGCTCCTAACCACAGTTAAAACCTAAAAATCAGAACCAAGGAGTAGGGAAGGATAAAACACAAGGAAAGACTAGCGAACTCGGCTTACCTCGAAAGCCTCTGACATACCCCGCACTAGGGTATCCGTGACCATGCACAGGGATTGCAGGGAGTGCTTACGGAGTCCCTCTATGAACTCCCAGTGATGCACCTCGTCCTTGTCATTGAGGGTGAAGAAGGGCTCAGCGCTGGGGTTAGACGCGTCCTTGAACTCCGGGGTCGACCGACCCTAGCGCGGAAGCTCCTCCTCCACCCGTACAAGCATCAACCCTGCGTAGTCATGCCACCTGGCCGATGCCTCGGCCAGGTCATCCCCCAACGCTGCAGAAGTATTAGGCCAATCCGGGGCGTCGATCGTCTCGACGTTTGCCTTCTGCTTTCCCTTGTCAGAAGGAGGGTCGTCGATGGTAAGGTCGATCACGGCCGAAGTTGACCCTTGGGGCAGGGCTGGCGTCTCGACTGTCGGCACCACCGCCTGTACGATGGACGGTGGCACGGCTACCCCCCGTTCTGCCTTGACCGCCTGCTCCGTTGGTCGGTCCTGCTACGGCTGTGGCTCCTCCCGCGCCGGTTGTGACTCTGGTTGCGCCGCCTATTGCCCTACCTCTGGCGAGGCCTCCGCCACCTCCCTTGACTTTTCCACATCCACCCGCCCCGCGTCGTGGACGGATGTTTCGGCCTCAGTGGCCTCGATGGTCACCTGGGTCATCGCAATCGACCCAAGCTCCAACCCACCGGCTCCAGGCACCTCAAGCCTGGCATCGCCCGGGACCGCCTCAGCCGGCTCTGGCCCCCGCGCTGCGACACCAGGACCAGCGACCTCCTGGGCGCTTGCCCCCACCTTGGCGGCCGCCTTCCTCAGCCTGAGCCGCTCTGTCGCAGCCTGACACCTCGCGACCTAGGCGGTGGCGTCGGCCGACGTCCGCATCATCAAGGCAACGCCCGACCTGAGCGCCTTGACAGGAGTCAGAGACACAAGCTCCACCTTGCACTTATGACTGAGCAGCAAATAAACACGTCAGAATAAAGAACAAGATCATCGATGATGGAAAGACAAGGCGAGATACTTACCCGGATAAGGGAAGTAGGGGCCTAGACCCCGGCAAGCCCGAGCCACCCGACGACACCTGTGATGGCCCCTCCATTGAGCCTCCTGTCGGTCGGGTGCTCCTCGGAGCCCGGGCTGATGGGGCATCGGAGGGTCTCTGCGCTGCCGAGGCTATTTGGCCTCGGGTCCTTACGCTCGTCGATGGCACCCTAGCTTCTGACGACAACGCTGTTGCTCCGCCTGCCAGCTAAGTCCGGGGCGATCGGGCTCGTGGGAGCGGCACCACCGACCTCCCCTGTAGGACCCTAGGCAAGGTAGCTCCCCTCTCTGAAGGACCCGCTCGGGCCCTTCCCTCTACTGGCTCTCCTTCCCCCTCGACGGGCGTCGTGACTCCCCTCGACGCCTAGGAAGTCGACCCCCCAACGGGCTCCAGCAGGGGTTGCACGTCGAGGAGGTGCACCAGAAAAGTCACAGTATCATATCGTGACCCGGCATCATCATCACCACTGTCTTCGTCCTCCCCCGAGACCGTCTCGGAGGGAGACTCCTCGATTGGGAGCCCCTCGAGGCTCTGTTGGCGGCGGCGCTTTTTCAATGCCTCGCGCTCGAGGGTCTTCTAGACTTGATGCTTCTTGGCAGCGTCCTTCTCCTCCTTCTTTTGGGCCGCCAAGAGGCATCGAGCCTCCCGAGCGGCCTGATCCTCTAGAACCGGCGGTCGTGATTCCTTGACCACCGACAAATCCTGCACAGAAGTCTCGACCGACTTAGTCAGGGGAATCAGGAAGCAAAAGAACTCAAGACTGTCAAAAACAACACTTACCAGAGGCTCAAAGCCTTGAGTGGGGCGCATCGGGACCCTGTTGATGTTCTCCTGCTTGAAACTCCCCACCATCCACCGTGCACACCGGGCGACCTCATCAAGAGGGAGGGACTCATGCGACATCTGGCTCCCCTCCAGCGACGCCTCTGACGTCATCTCGTCGAGCCGGAGCCGGCGCTACGTCAGCGGTAGCACCCTCCCGCGGTGGAACGCCGCGGCCACCATTCCCGCCATCAACCCGTGCTGACGAAGTCTCCTCAGCGCATCGATGAGCGGCTGTAGCTTCGACTTGTCCTCCTCGATGACGTCGTACGTCCAGTTCTCCTCGCACGACATCAGCACCCGGCCAGAGAACCTCGGCAGCTGGTCGCCGTCGTTGCGCAAGTAGAACCATCTGTCGCGCTAGCCGCTGTTCAACGAAATTAGTTGCGCCAGGATGTACTGATCACCTCGACCCGCCCGAACTTAGAGAGTGCAGCTCCCTACGTGCACTACGCGTCGCACCCCTCGCTTGCCCGCCTTCTTGGTGAAATGTTCCGCCCTAAAGAGGTGGAGCCATAGATTCCAGTGTCGCTCCATCCCCAGGTATCCCTCGCAGACCGCCACAAAAATGGCAGCCTGCGAGATGGAGTTGGGGGCGAGATGGTGCAGCTCCACATTGTAGTAGTGGAGGAGCGCTCGCATGAAGTGGCTCGGCGGCACTCCGAGCCCCCTCTCATGGAAAGCCACAAAGCTTACCACGTATCCCTATGGGGGTGCCGACTCTCGGTGGTCGAACGGCGGCACCCTCCTTCCGGCTGGGTCCGGCTCGTCCTTGGTCGCAAAATCCCATCGCGGACCAACTCCTCCAGCTTCCTCTCCATCACCGAGGAACGTGCCCACGCGTCCACAGGAAGGATCTGGCTCTTGCCTGCCATGGTTGTCGAAAAACGATGCGCGGCGGCAGCAGACGAAGGAGCAACGGCGGCGGTGGATGGCGGCTGAAGGGCGCACGAAGAAGGCAAAGACGCAAATGGTCTGTAGAGGGTATACGGAACCCTGGGCCTCACACTTATACCCCGACAGAAGGCCAATGGACGGGCAAAAAGGTAGGAATAGTTTCCGCATTCAATGACCTTACCTAACCGCTCCCTCAAAACCCGTGATAGGGGCACGTGTCCGCCGCTCACTCCGTAACCGTCGCACCACGCCGCCCACTACTGCGCCGATCTCGCTTCCCCTCCTAAAAAGACATGCCCCAAACGGGCCAGAAGAGGATCCGTAGACGGATATTCCCAGACAAATGGGTAACAGGCTCTGAGCCCGATATAAACCTCGAGGGATCGAAAGCTGGCCCTCGACCAGGGTTCGACAGCTGCCCTCGAGTAACGGAGTCAGGGACGACTAGGGATGCGCCCATACATGGCCAGGGCTTGAGCCACGCTCTCGAGGCACCCCCAGACGTATTCGAGGCTAAAAGAGAGGTCGACGGAGGAATCCCCTCGGAGGGAGGCATCGAGCCCTCGGATCCTATCGCAAGGAACCGAGATCCACACGACTACTCTTTGGCATTTTTGAGAGCGTCTCTACGTCCGCTAGCCGACTCCTACCGAATGGAGCATGGGCTCCCACTTGAATTCCCCATTAATAGCTCACCAGAGACCACCGGAACTCGCCCGACGAGGGTAGTACGATGTTCCCCACCCCTCCTCCTTTTCTTAAAAAAGGAGCGTGAGGGTCGAACGATAAAAGATGGCCAAGAACCTTATCGACCTCGTGCGCACGAGGCTCAGGGGCTCGACCACAGAAGGCCAAACCTCAAACAAAAAAGGACAAAATGCACCACGATACAAAAAGCATTCCTCGATAAAACGCACAAAAGACCTCGGAGGAGTCTAAACACTCCACCGAGGCCTCAGGGGCTACACCCGGCGGGTGCGCTCACGTGCACCCACCGAAAAAAAACTACGACGCTATGACTCCAGTTCATGACTCGCTGAGCCTCTGTGAGAGTGACCCACACTCACCCAAAGGCTCGGGGGCTACTATCGGGTACCAAAAACAAGGGGCACCCACAATCAACAATTAAAGAAAACAAAACCAACGGGACTAGCCGAGACAGCGAACGAAATGCCTCGACCATGTTCCGACTCGTACGAGGCTCGCTCGACAGGACACCTCGATCATGTTCTGACTTGTACGAGACTTGCTCGACGGGACGGCTCGACCACCAAAAAATCTCCGACTCGCACGACCCAAGGTCGAGCCGGTCGACCCACCTCATTCACCAACTTTGGGACAAAAGTTAGAGCATTTAATGCAAACTGCCAACCACTTCCTACCTCATGGCTACAACGGTAACCAGCATGGAAGCAGTACAAGTGTCAAATCTCACTTTTTACTGCCCATCCCGGGATGGGCGGTGAAAACCTGTCACTGCACGCACCATACTGGACACTATTCCACCACTGATCACCCTCGAGGGTGAATACGACGAGTACCGTACCCCGCGATTCCGGGGACTCGGCCTTATCCGTTCACTGTCAACCCACCTCGACCCGACCTTGATCGGGCCTCGACCAACCGACGGTCAAGGCTTGCGTGACACATGACTCGAAGTCTTTTCACCGTCTCATCCTCTACGTCACCATGGTGTTCGGGGATGGCTGGCCATTCTCAGGGCACGTCGCTACAACAACCTCCACAGCGATCGACAAAACTTCACCTCAAAGACATCTCCGATGTCCCTGCCTCCTCTTACCCTATAAAAGGGCAGGCAGGGGACTCTACAAAGAGAACAGAGGACAACGGACGACGAAAGGAAAATCAGTCTCCATCCCACCAAAGAGATCAACATCTCAAGCAATCTCCTTTGTACTCTCACTTTTTCTCTGAGATCTGGGATCGGTTCCCTCTTTTACTGCTTGTAACCCCTACGCAAGCACTTAGGTGCAAGAAAATACAATACCCCCTCCCCGCTGGACGTAGGGCCTTCTTTTGCCCGAACTAGGATAAACCTCCGTGTATTCTCCTTGCATCACCATCCAGATTAGGGACATGCAACATTGATTCACTCGTTGGCTTAGGAGCCTCGTAGGACCAAACGCCGACAAGTATGTTGCATATATTGCAGCAGTATGTTCCAAACATTTTAGTCTTATGTTCCAGCAAGTGGTTTCATGTTGCAAGTTGCAAGTGTTTTATTTTGGATATTTCATATGCTTCACACACATGTTGGAAGAGCATGTTCTAAATATTTTATATGTTTTCAGTCTTATGTTGTATTGATGTTGCAAGTGTTTTATGTTGTTTGGCGCCGGGGAGCTGGCGGACGGAGGTGCTGGGGGCCGGCGGACGGGGCTAGTGCAGGTCGGGGCACACTAGGGGCGTGCTCGTCCTCGGCCGCTCATCCCGGCTCCCGCGTGTCGCCTGCGCAGAGAGTCAGAAGAGAGGAGGGGGGTCAGGGGAAGGACCAAGGGTGCAAAAACAGGGGCGGAGTACAATTGTAGGCTGGTCGAAGGCGGATGAGGACGGGCTGCGTGGGCATTCGGAAGCGAGCGTTCGTCCGAACGTCCGGGTGCTAGCCATGCCCATTCTTTTAATAGCAAACACAATTCTGTTTAGGCCATTTCAATGAAGATTGTCTTGACTATAGGACGAACTAGAGGATGAGCAACCGGCAATAAACTAAAGAGGTCACCCTCCGTAGCAAGGAACGTGCAAAGCGTTGGGCGAAAAGAAGAAACACTACTATTGTATCCACTCACACTGCAAAAGGTCCTTGCGGATACGCAAGAAACAAACAACTGGTCGGTGAGATTTTCTAGGAAAATGTTAGTTCTGTCTTATCCGCCGGTGGCACGAGTAGCCTGTGTGTGTCTGAGTGTCTCCAGTGATCTCTTGACGAGTATTGCCTCGTTTAGATTGCAAACACGTTTCGTTTGTATTTGACAAACTTTGTCCAATCATGGACTAACAAGGCTCAAAAGATTCGTCTCGTGATTTACAAACAAACTGTGTAATTAGTTATTATTTTTATCTACATTTAATGCTCCATGCATGTGTCTAAAAATTGATGTGATGAAGAGGGTGAAAAAACTTGGAATTTTGAGGCAATCTAAACCAGGCCTATGTTACACTAGCACAACTCGTCAGTCGTCACTCGTCACACAGCGAGGAGCCGAACGAAGCCGTGGGCTTGGAAGGATGCCTGTTGTTGCCAAGAAAAAGTGATCACGTGACACCATGGTAACTATCATTCTTTCATGAGGATGAATTTCTAAGACAAACTAGAAAAGGGTTTGACATGAACTACTGCTCTAAAAAGTATAAGATGTCTAAAAGTAAAAAAAAAAGTCACTTATTTTGGGAGAGCGAGTGCTATCTTTGCTCCAAAAAATTATGCAACTATGAGTTACGTGCCAGTCAAAATACTTTACGTTTGACCAAGTTTCTAGTAAATAGTACTTATATTTATAGCCCAAATCAATTTATTATAAAAATATAGTATTTCGTAATTAATTTAATAGTATTTATTTGATATTATAAATATTTATACTTATTATCTACAATTGGTCAAACTTGATATACTAAAACATGACACTATTCCAGAATTGCATTCTTTTATGGACGGAGAGAGAGTAGTAGATTATTTAATTTTGTCCCTGCAGCTTGAGACAATTAACGCTAGCTCAGTCATATCATATCTCATCATTCCAAGTTTTTTTTGTACAACCTATTTAGTGGCAGCACATGCTAATTCTAAACATTATATGAATACTACTAGAATAACCTAAAATATATCATAGAACATCTCATAAGTACCGGTGAATATTCAATGGTAATCATAGTTATACTACGCGAACATCATATGTATACTACGTAACAACACAAAAAGGATATACGAGAAACAAAAATGTAATATAAGAAAATCAAAAACATCACATGGATAGTACTTGAACAACCTAAAATATATCATAGAACATCTCATAAAGTACAATATAATCATATCACTTTATACTACGTGGTATAATTGGACATCAAATTATACTACTGAAAATAAATAAAAAGAAAAGAAAACATTAAGAAAAAGAAAATAAATGAATAAGAAAAAGTAAAAATAAAAACAAGAAGAAATAAAAAGGAAAATAGAAAAATGAAATAAAAATGATGTAAATAGACAAGGAACATGAAATAAAAATAGAATAATAAGAAAAAAAAGAAAAAGTAAAGAAAAAAGAAAAGCTCATGCCGAGTTGCCGACCCACACGTATCCAACAGTACATGATGTAGTTTAAAAAAAAATACAGCACACGATGAACATATAGCTGTGGGCTTGTGGCGGACACCGTACTACCCGGCTGCGCGACGCAAAGCCCACGCGAGACGAAAAAACTCTTACGAAGTACTAGTGGTCGGCACATACGAAGATTTCCAGGCTCCTCAGTCGTTACCGATCCGATCTGCGTCCGCGGCTGCGCCCGCAGGCCGCAGCAAAGGATTGAAAACCTCTCCCTCCACTCGATCTCGACTTCTCGTCTTACGACGTAAGTGCCAGGTCGAAACCCTACTCTATCCCCCAGTCGGTTCCAGTGGCCAGCCTCCTGGTTTGTGCGTAGTTTCGGTTGCCTCGGTTCGTCGGGAGGTGTTGCTCGTTTGTGCATGTCTTCTCTATGGGATTACAGTTGGCCAGATGGGCGATTTCTGCGATTCGGTGTTAGGCAGATGTGTGGCTCGTGGTGTTGATGAGGAGGGGTTGACGTCAACGAATCTGACACGCACATGTTATCTCGTAGTTGATTGTTTTTAGGGTATCTGACACGTGAACTTGGACATGCCACCGTTTGCGTTGCAGTTATGTGAAACAACATATCTTCTGTTCCGACTCATATATTCAGGCCTGTTTGGATACGGGGCTAATCACTAGTAGCTAGCTAAAAATTAGCCCATATTAGCTCCGGTGCATCCAAAGCGGAGGGCTTGGGTTAATTTTTAAACAAGTCTTTAACTAGTTGTTAACCAATCAGTAGCCAACCTTGGCTAATTTAAGCTAATTTTTAGCCCAACTATTAATTAGCCCTAACTCATCCAAACAGCCCTTGATTGTAGTTTTTGTAGTTTCAGTTGTGCATTAATTTCTACGTGATATTTGTGTGTTTAGTTCAGGCCATGTCACATTTGTTTTCCTCTTCATGTATGATCTGTTTATGTGGCCATCCCATCATGTTGTAGAAATAACTTCTGGACATTGTTACTGCAGTTGAGCTCACATTTTGTTTTGTGGTGCTTGCAGGATAACCGCGGCTAACCTCATGGATCAAAAAATGTCAGATCCACCGTCCAGTTCTCCTAAGTAAGAACCGCTCTGTCTTCAAATCATTTTACATGCTGTACATGATCTATGTGTTCTCGGTTCAGTCCTGTCGCGCTTGTTTTTTTTTTCTCTTCTTGTGTGATTTGTGTATGCGCGGTCCCAGTGGATCCCGGTTCAGTCCTTACCGCGCTTGTTTTTTTTTGTTCTCTTCTTGTATGATTTGTGTATGCGGCAGTCCCACCGGGATCCTGGAAACCAGATCTATCCTAGATCCCGTCACATTTGTTTCCCTCTTCATGTATGATTTGAGTATGTGGCCATGCTTTCTGACCGTCACTATGCCAGAAAACGTTATCAGTGACACGACGATTCGTGACATAAAAACGAAACGCGTCACCAATAATCTATCTGTGACGCGGGTTCACGAGACGCGTCACCGATTAGTTGTTGCCCATGCCCCAGGAGCAAGACGCGTCACTAATAACGATGTATTCGTGACGCGCGTTAACAAGACGCGTCACGGATAAAAAATGTGACACGTATTGTCAAGGCGCGTCACAGATAGATTGTAGTATTGGTGACGCTGGTTAACAAAACGCGTCACAGATAAGGCATGTGACGCGTTTTCGCTAGACGCGTCACCGATAGGAAAGCATATCCGTGACACTTCTCGATAACACGAGTCACAGATAATAAATGTGACGCGTGTTCTAAAGACGCGTCACTGAGTTGTGGCCGGGGACACATCTGCAGCACCAATCTTTTTTTTCAAACTTTGAAATTCAAAATTTGAATTTTTCAAACAAAGTCCGATGGAGAAATGACTGAAATAAAAGTTATAGTTGTCGATGAGTTCTACAACTTTATTTTTGATAATTTTTCCATTTGAACTCATTTGCTGGCCCGAAATTTTGTTCGAAGTTCCCATATTTTAAATTTTAAATTTTGAATTTTCTAAACAAAGTCGGGTGGAGAGATGATCAATATAAAAGTTGTAGATTTCGACGAGTTTTACAATTTTGTTGTTAATGACTTTTCATTTGAACTCTTTAAGTATACTAAAATTTTATTTTAATATATAAAAAAGCCTACTCAAGTAAATAAAAAGGAAAAACTTTAAACAGAGTCTCTAAAAACAAAGCCCATACTGCATATCTGGCCCACCCTAGCCCGCAAGTCTCACCGTATACTGGCCATTGGATCAAAACGAACGGACAAGATGCACCAAACCTCCAATAAAAACACCTCCGAAACCCAACCCTAACGCCAGGTTCCACACGCTCATCTCCTTCCCTCCCCTGCGCCTCCACGCCACTGCCCACGGTGAACAGGCGACGCGGCAACATGGCCGGCAGCAACGGTGGCTGAGGCGGAGCGGATCCGGCCGTCAGCATCACGGATCCGGCCGTCAGCGCCGCGGATCCCGCGGTGAACGGGCGACGTGGCAACATGGCCGACAGCAACGGTGGCTGAGGCGGAGCTGATCCGGACATCGGCGTCGTGGATCCGGCCGTCAGCGCCGTGGATCCGGCCGCCGATGGTGTGGACACGTGCGTGGGCTGCCTGAAGATGGCGCGATGATTTGAGCCTGGCCTGGCCTCAACCGCGGGCTGGCCTGGCCTCAACCGGGTGGGACCTGCCCTAGCTGTGCGCCAGGCCACCGCTGCCAAGCCCGTGGTCAAGCGCCGCCGATTCCAAGCCCCGGGCCGTGCGTTGTGCGTGCCGTGCTGGGTGGCCGAGAAGGCAGTCGCGCTGCCCTTTCTACTCCGCGAGAGGACCAAGGTCAGAATCCCGTATTGCGCTCTGTGTGATAACTCGTGTAGCTCAGTCTGTACAAATATTCAATCACTACTATGCGGCACTTGGTTACATTAGATTGGTTTCATTAGACTCTGCATATCAGTCTGCGTGATTACTCAAAGAAGAATAACATGTACACCTTTGTCTTTGTCTTCGTGTGTTTACTCAAAGAAATTATATTTGTAGATGCGTGTGTTTGCTCAATTAGAAGTAATAGTTGCAGGCTCACCTGTGCTTTCGTGTGTGACCAGTTTGATATTCCTATTAACTGGATGCTGTAAATATAGTCACATTGTTTGAGCATGGGTAGCTTCCTAATGATGTTAACTATAATTGGTTATTTAGCTCGAATGATGTGCGTGTACTAATGAGCTCATAGTATTATAATTTTACATGGTTTACTGTGACGCATAATCCCCATATGCAGCCTTGCTTGCAGCACAGGACGTTGACAAGATGAAAGGTACTGAGCTGGCTAGAGTAATGCAAGAATTGTTGTTTTTTTGGTTCTGTACTTGTTGAAAAAAACAACTTACAGAAATGAGACAAATTTACTGCTTATATAAACTAAAGTTTCTGCTAATAGGTAAGATGAAGCCCTGAATTATTGAGCTAACTGCTTTTAGCAAGCTATATAAATAGTAGCTATCTTGATTGCTAATTGGCTCTGAATTTTATTGAGTAGCTGCATTTCTGCAATACGACATCTCAGTTCACTTAACACTTGAAGTATATTAATTATTATTCAAATAAAATGCTATGGTGGAGAAATATTAAATGACTTGCAGTCCAGCATGCTATTGTACATATATTTGGAAATTGACTGCAAGATTGTCGTTGTGCTACACGATTTCTATTTCTTGCTGTTGATTCTGTTTTTCTTAACTGGTCAACCATTCAGATATGCAAGCAAGTGGCGGCACTGCTCTTAGGCTCTAAGGCATGAAGATGCTTCTTAGTTTGGTTTCATAAGACATATTTGAAGATGCTTCTTGATTTTTGTCTAGTCATGTGATATTTAGTGGTAACTTACAGACTTGCATTTCTCTGCTGTTGCCATAACCTGCTGCTGGATTGTACTGTATGGTTTAGCACTGTGTCCCTGTTCTGTTATTCATGTGACTCTAGTACTGAACTTCACTACTATTTGTATCTGTTGTGAAGTTCAGTCTCATATCTATAGCCATGGAAGTAGGTAAAAATTCAGAGGTAAATTGATTTTGTTCCATGCCAAAACAAAATCAATGCAGATTAAGCTCTTCGTTTCCACTTGTTACTTGGTACTTTAGTGCTCTTTAGCACGATCAAAGTCTTAGTGAAGAAGTGTGTGCATCCTTTATTTTGATCTGTAAACTGATTGAACACATATTTTCTTTATTGTCACATACTCTTTATTGATCTGCCAAAAAAACTAAGCTAAAAATGCAATGCATTGTTACTCTGCTAGGAGCAACATTGATCTTATATATTGTAAATGTAGCAAGTTTTATTTTTGACTAAAGCTCTATCTTGACACAGGAATTTGAAGTCTTGACGGCGCCCATCGACATGCTTGTGATTAGAGAACAGCTGGCCAAGTTCTTAGTGGAACAGGTCATCAAGAAGAATGGAGAGTTCCATCATCACCACTTTTGTGTGTGTTTGCTATTATCATTGTGGGGTCCCAGTGATGTTTTAGATGGATTTAGAACAAGTTATGATGGATTTTGAAGTTGTGAACAATTGATATAAATGTGAATCTGTGAACATCTTATATATTAATGGCTTTCATAAATATATATATTTGTGAACTATTTGAGGAGCTTCTGGTGTGAATATATATATATATATATATATATATTGTGATGTCACTGTATCATTAGCACGCGTCACTAGTTATTTTCTATCAGTGACACGCATTCTCAATTCGCGTCACTCATATAGCCTTATTAGTGACGCGTGTAGTGAATTCGCGTCACCCTTCGTTTCTTATCAGTGACGCGTGTTACCATTATCCGTGACGCGTGTTCTAAACCAGCGTCACTCTTTTTGTCTTATCAGTGACGCGTGTTGTAAATACGCGTCACAGATTTTATGTTATCAGTGACGCGTATTTACGCGTCACTGATGTACCCTTATCTGTGACGCAAAAACAGTGACGCGTGTTTTACGCGTCACTGATGACCCTCTAGACGTGTCACAGATAGCGTTTTCTGGCATAGTGCGTGGAAATATGACCCACACATTGTTACTGTAGTTGTGCTTATATTTTTTTTTTGTTCTTGGTGCCTGCAGGCTGCTGACTTTTGATGCCTCAGTGGCGAACGCCTTTATTGTCAGGCAAGAGTGGGAAGGTTTGGATGATTACCTGGGCAAGTTGGTTGCAACCATCCTCAAGAAGACCTCCGATGAAGTTGTCATGATGCATCCTGGTCTGTTTATGATCCCGCGTGAGGAAAGATTGTTAGATATGCTAAATGATCAAAAGTTTGAAGATGCTGCTTCTTTCTGTCAGAAATCAGTACAGTTACTTCGAGGATGCCAAGGAAGATTCGTAGGTCTTGACCTTATGCGCAAAATTGATGATCTTAACACAGTACCCAAAACAAGATCTATGCCTGCCATCAGACGCAGCGCCGAGCGTATTGAAACCTCTATATCAGACTATATACATCTATACTTCCCGAGCGCCATCTGGTAAGTGATGTCTAATTTATTCTACTTTAATAATTATTGCAGCATAGTCCACATGTAGTTTTTCTGGATTCACAGCTGACAAATTTCATGATCTGAATGTATATTGCTTTTTTTTAGACACTGAATGTATATTGCTGTGTTGTGCACTTTAATCCTGCAGCCGGGACAATGATGAATTTGAAGGATTATGGCAGTTCGCCATGAAACTACCTAAACTAGATAAACAGGCTAGGTGGCATGCATTTAGGTGCCTAGCCTGTGGGTGGATTTGTCCTGGATCACGCAGCATTTCACATATGAGATCGCACATCGTGCAGTCTCAAGACTGCATAGGCTGTTCTAAAGTAACGGAGGACATGTTAGATCGTCTGAAGGCTATAGATGAAACAAAGGATGTACCAACTTTGGAAATCGTTGAGTATTTATCCAAAAACAGGAAGACGATGTCAGAATCTGTATCATCCGCAACTTATACACAGCTGGAGCCTTTGCTTTCTGGAGAAGTTTCATCAGCCACAGGTCCAAAGTGCACAACTTCTGTAAAAGATAAAAGAGGAAAGATGAACCCATTGGTGCTGCTAACTCACCTTGCCTTGGTACACCCGCAAAGAAAATGAAGCCACATCTCTATCAGATGGTGCAGGTGTTAAGGAGTGAAACGGTTGCCCTTAAACGACAGATCAGCGCATCTGTGGCACCTGAAGCCCAAGTCTTCTTTCTGGAGAAAGTTTGTGCTTTGCACCAGGTGGCTTTAGACTTGTCTTTTCTACTAAATGCAATTGTTGATGATCCTGCCTCAGTACCGGGTTCTTCCTCATCACCAGTTCCCGAAGATGACGGAGGTCACGGCGAGTAGGCAGTCGGACTGGATTTTGGGTCCAGTGGGTTGAGGTTTGGGTTTGATTCCCCCCTGCCCCCACCCCCTGCTATCGGGTTTGGTAACCCAAAACTTGTTCGGTTTTGGGTTTTGGTTTTCACATGCGGATGTGCGGATGTTCAATGGAGGTTCGAAGGATCATTTTGAATACAAAGTTGTTTTATTAATATAAATTGTTTATGTAAGCTATTAAGATTGTTCTAAGTTGAGTAATGAAACCGTGTGTTGTTTATTTCCTCTTGATTATACATTGCGTATGTGTGTATACTCATTTATTAGTTTTAATATGTTTATATACTTATTTTAAGATACTATAAATCTTACTACGTGAAAAATTTCAAGAGTATTTTTTAACATATTATTATAATGCTATTATTAGTAGTATATATAAAATAAATACAACCATATACTCTGTGTATACTTACATATTTGATATACATATTACCCTAGATAGTGTAGAATGATCATATATATATGGAAATTATTTTCACTCCTTGAGAGTAGTTACTCCTATGTGTATATCTCTAGATCTAGGGGGTTTGTGGCTTGACGAAGTTTATAGAGATAGGAGTATATTTACTAGACCATCTAGGGTAGTATTAGTATGATCATATATATGGAAATTATTTTCTACTTTTAGGGAGTAGTTACTCTATAGAGAGAGTATGCTCTGTAGCCAGGCCGGTCAGCTGGGCGTTCCGTCCGGTTTGCACGTTTCATGGCTGGTTGGCCTCTTGAGCCGAGCTGACGGTCAGAGCTGCATGGCTGCATGCCAATTAATATCGCTAGTTACTGTACCGGCCGGAGAGGCAATTTTCACGGTCGCTGATTACTGCATCGCTGCATGTTTCGAGGATGCACCGTTTGCACGGATATGGCAAGCTTCCTCGTTTATAGTAATTCTTCCTCCAAATTACTTTTTATTAAAGCACATGGAAAGTGGATTCGTCCAGGAGGTAAATTGTTTACTAGAATCTATGCTGCCTTGTTTTATTAGACTATATACATCTATAGTACTTTCCGAGTGCCATCCGGTAAGTGATGTTCTAATTTATTTTACATGTATTTTTTTTTACTGTCAACGGGGGGAGTCGGTCCCCACCTGGTCAATTTTATTATGCCCAAAACGGCTCAAATATAAAGTTTACATAGTTGCCCATAATTACATGATTAAAGGATCACACAACATGTGATCTGAAGGAACTAGTTCGCTCGAAGTTCAGAAAAAGGGGATGGGGTTTTCTAGCCTTGGCCCCGTCTGGCCATCACAAAGATGGAACACCAGGTATCGGCGATGTGCTTCTTTCTTCTTGACATTCATTATCTCTATTGTTCAGCAGCAAGCTTACATAGGTTCAGAACCTGCTAGACAGAGTGAGTTTCATTCCTGAAAACCGCCGCATTTCTTGCCTTCCAGATCTGCCAGCATACAAGGGCGATGAATGCCGAGAATTGCTCACGTGGTACTCCCCCCGGAGGGCTGATAGCATACAGAAAGTTGATGTCTGCCGATGCTAGGACTGGAATGTTCAGTCGCTGCCAGACTTCCGTTCCCAAGTTGCACCCTCACATGATATGTTCTGGTTACTCGTCAGCTGCCTGGCAGATTTCACAAGTTGGGCTGTCTACTATATGTTTCTTGAATAGCATAGTGCGACACTGGATCCTCTCGTGCATGAGCAACCATACGAAAAGCTGCACACGTGGTGGCGCTGAATTCTTCCAGACGAAAGCGGCCTTGGCATCCTGTGACTGTCCACGGGCTTTGAGCATTCGGTAGATTGCCCCACTGTCTAGGTTGTGGTCACCATTGCTGAAAAAGGATAGGCGTTGATCAGGTGTTTGAGTTAGCACCTGGTTGGAAATTGCAGCTTGTACCGAGGCCAACTCTGAAGAGGCCTGTGGAGTGAGTCTGGGCACCATAGTGTTATGCAGTCCCACTGTCAACATTTCTCTGACCGAGGCGTTTTTGCTGTTGCAGTGACTGTATAGGGCCGGGTACACCTCTTCAAGTGCATCATCCCCGAGCCAGACGTCAGACCAGAAGGAGCACGATTTGCCATCCCCAATGCTGACAGTGGTGATTGCACGGTACAGAGGTAGGAGCGAGCGCAGGGTCTGCCAGTGATCGCCGTGGATGTCACCGGAGAGTGTTACCACTGAGGCACGACCCTGAACCCATTGTGCCCAAGCAGTTGATTGTGGGCAGTGTAGCTTATGAATAAGTTTCAGCAGCAGACAGATGTTCTGGATTCCCATGTCCTTGATCCCTAACCCACCAAGTTCCTTTGGGTTGCATACACTGACCCACGCCACTAGGCATTTTGCAGCAGATGTTGTGTCCGAGATGAGCCCGGACCATAGGAAAGCCCTTCTCCTCTTGTCCATCTGCTGAATCACCGAGGGTGGCAGTTGGAGAGAGCTCAAGAAGTACACGAGTAGAGAGTCGAGCACAGAATTTATAAGGACCGTCCTTCCCATCGGATTGAGAAGGTTCGCCTGCCATGAGCCCAAGTATCTATCAACTTTCTGAATGTATGGATTGAAGGCAGACATCGGCAGCTTGTTGACTGAAAGTGGCAGCCCCAAATATGGCTGGGGGAAGCCTTCCCGTCTGCAGCCCAGAATGTTGACACAACTGTCCACCACCTGCTCACTGACATGTATAGGCACCAAGGTACTTTTAGAGAAGTTGATGTGAAGACCCGAGATGCTTGCAAAATTGTCCAGAACTTGTCTCAGTCCTGTTGCTCCTTCAGTATTCCCTTTGAGTATGATCAGTGTGTCGTCCGCGTACTGAAGGACTGCACACGGAATGTTGTTGTCAGTTGGGTGCTTGATCTGTGCACACTCTCTGATCAGTCCCTGCAGTGTTTTAGCGACAAGCAAGAACAGGTACGGGGAGATGGGATCTCCCTGCCTGAGGCCACGCTTGCATGAGATCCATGGCCCGGGGCATCCATTCACCAGGACGACAGATCAGGATGTGCTGAGAATGGTGTGCATCCACTGGATCCACCGTTGGCAGAAGCCTCTAGCATGTAGAACTCGGAGCAGTCCATCCCAGTTGACGGTGTCAAAAGCTTTTGCAAAGTCTAGCTTGAGAACAATAGCAGGCCTTTTCCTCTTGTGACAGACTTGTACCAACTCCAGTGCATAAACAAAAGTGTCAGCGATCGACCTTCCCTTAATAAAACTGGTCTGATGGAGATCAATAAGACTGGGGATCTCTTTCTGCAGCCTAGTGGTGAGCACTTTTGACAATATTTTGAGGGAGCAATTCTGAAGGCATATTGGCCTGAAGGCGTCGACCTCCACTGCTGCCAGCTTCTTGGGGATGAGCACCATATGTGATCTGTTGAGCCTCTCCAAGTCAGCCTTTCCCCGGTAGAAGGCATTCATGAACTGCATGACCTAAGGTTTTATTGTTGGCCACGCCGCTCGGTAGAAGGCCGGCCCAAAACCATCAGGGCCCGGCGCGCTGTTCATATTCATTGATAGGATTGCAAGCTTCGTCTCTGCCTCGGTGAAAGGCCTTTAAGTGCAGTGCTCGGTGGCTGTCTTGCAGTGTAGATACGGTCCAGGTCTGCTGGCGCCGAGTTGCCGGCGACGCCGATGATGGACCTGAAGTAGTTGGTCAGCGCTTCAGTCTTCCCTGCATGGCTGACAACGTCTTGTTATTCCACCCGCACAAGGCGGATGTAGTTGCGTCGCAGACGTTGAGTGGCATGTGCATGGTGATACGCTGTGTTGGCATCGCTCTCTCTGATTGCTCTTTGTTTGCTGCGTTGCTTCCAATAGGCTGCTCTTGCCTTTAGTGCTTCCTGCAGCTTGTCTTGTGCCAGTCGTCGGACCTGAAATTCTTCAGGAGACAGTGATCTTGTCTCTTCGAAGTAGTCAAAAAGCTGGATTATGAACTGACAGTTCTGAGTTAGGAAGGGTGGTGCCCTGTTATTGCAGCGTATTGTCCACATGTAGTTTTTCTGGTTTCACAGCTGACAATTTCATGATCTGAATGTATATTGCTGTCTTGTGCACTTTAATTTTGCAGCCGGGACAATGACGAAGCTGAAGGATTATGGCAGTTTGCCATGAAACTACCTAAACCAGACAAACAGGCTAGGCGGCATGCATTTAGGTGCCTAGCCTGTGGGTGGATTTGTCTTGGATCACGCAGCATTTCACATATGAGATCGCACATCGTGCAGTCTCAAGACTGCGAAGGCTGTTCTAAAGTAACGGAGGACATGTTAGATCGTCTGAAGGCTATGAGACAAAGGATGTACCAACATTGGAAACCGTTTAGTATTTATCCAAAAAATCAGGAAGACGATGTCAGAATCTGTATCATCCACACCTGATACACAGCTGGAGTCTTTGCTTTCTGGAGAAGTTTCATCAGCAACAGGTCCAAAGTCATCGTCTTCAACTTCTGTAAAAGATAAAAAAGCAAGAAAAGAACCCATTGGTGCTGCTAACTCACCTTGCCTTGGTACACCCGCAAAGAAAATGAAGCCTCTGCTGTCAGCCTCACAAGCTAAACGTTTCTGTCAGATGGTGGAGGTGTTAATGAGTGAAACTGGTGCCCTTGCCCGACGTATTAGCACATCTGTGGTACCTGAAATTGAAGCCAACTTCTTTCTGGGGAGAGTTTTTGATTTGCGGGAGGTGGCTATAGACTTGCAATCTTTTGTATTAAAATATAAATGCAATTGTTGATGTTCCTCACCGGGTTCCTCCTAATGCTGGACGAAAAACTTGAAGCTCATTAGCTCGCTCGGCTCATGGCTAGCTCGGCTCGTTATCATAACGAGCCGAGCCGAGCCAAGATTTTAGCTCGTTAGCTATAACGAGCCAACTCGAGCCAGCTCGCGAGCCAAACGAGCCATAGTTTTAGGGAAAAATCATCATAACTTATATTAGTTTTGTATTACTTCATGTCTTGCACTTTACAAATGGTTGATATATTAGCTCATATGAATATTTGTTCGATTTAATGCTATTAGATATATTATTTTTGTATTATTACTATTTTCATGCTTTAGATAAATGCAACTATTATATTTTATATATTTTTTATACCTGGCTCGCGAGCTTAACGAGCCAGCTCGAGCTCATAACGAGCCGAGCCAAGCTAGCATTCTAGCTCGTTAAGATAACAAGCCGAGCCGAGCCGAGCTAGCTCGTTATCCTAACGAGCCAGAACGAGCCGAGCCGAGCCGGCTCGTCATCCAGCGTTCCTCCTCAGCACCAGTTCCTGAAGATGACCGAGGACACAGCGAGTAGGTAGTCGACTGTAGTGTAGCTCGGAATGAGAGATATTAGCTAGAACTTGGTTGTTCTTGATTTTTGTAAGAGCAAATTGATTGTACGGTGCTTCTTGTTAAATTCTCTTAACACTTAGCCTGATTCCTTATCGTCTGAAAAGATTAAGTTCTAAAGAGAGTTTTTGTCAAGGAGAGAATGAGGACCGCACCGACCTTTTTTAATCCTTTTTTAAATCATGTTTATACCCTTGAGCTAACTTATATCGTTCTTTGGATCCTAGGGTGGTGCCACGCCGTTCTCGGTGTCATGGCTCATGACGTCGAGCTTCGAGGCTAGGAAGTGGCATAGCAGTGTTATGGCGCTGATGTGGCCAGAGCTCGGTGCCACAATGCAAGGTGTTAGCGCCGACCTCAACGCCATCCTCTTGGCACCGAGGTTTGAATCTAACCCTAATTTACTATGACTTTTACCATGACTTAGTCACATGAAAATTTAACTGAGTCTCAAAATGTACCGTGAGAGGGACATATGCAGATTTCACAGCCAAACTTATACCTTCAAACTAGTATAATTATATAGGTATGCATGAGAAATTCCTGTGTAATTTTACCTATAATATACATACTAGCAAATGTGCCTATGCGTTGCAACGGAAACCAATATATCCCGGAGTCGGATTTTGTTCTAATTCATATGACGGTATGATCACGCGTGAGTACAAGTCATATTATTAGACACAAGTTGTTCTAATTCGTATGTACAACTGAGACATACATTTATTTATATTTAGATTGGGTAACAAATTGCTCACGATTTTAGTTTTATGATTTGATTAGCGGAATCATCGACTGATCCTGTTTCCAAGATAATTTTATTTTTAATCAAAACTATATCGATAATTTAGTGATAATATTTGTTTATGAGGAAAGTGTCAAAGTTCAAATACCCATAATATCAAAATTTATTATTTGTTTTTATGTTTATATATAAAAACACTCCCTTCCTCCGTCCACGAAGAATTGTACCTTTGAGATTCAAAATTTGCCCAAGAATACATGCTCGTGTAAGACTGCAAAGCTTACAGCACTAGGCCTGCCAGCGGCTAGCAGTAAAGTGTCAGCCACACAACTTCGCCCGTTCACCGCTTGCTAGTATAAGCGTCAGACCATTTCTATAGGGGCAAAATCGTAATTTCTCATGTACACTAATCCAATGGCAGAGGACCTAGGCGTGCAGTTATTGCTGGACAGAGGGATACTTAATAAAAAAAGAAAAAAAATACGTAGGGACGACAGAAAAAAAAAATGCCGAGCCGGTGTCAGTGTCGCCGATGATGCCTATACCGGCATTCGGAAGCATCCGTCCCATCCAGTTCTGTGCGTGCCGTTAGTGCGAGGGCTTCCTTCTAGAGGGAAAGGGACAGAAGCTTCCCCGTCATGGGCCTTGTTTAGTTCATAAATTTTCTCCCAAATTCTACTATGTAAAAAAAGATTTCCCATCACATCAAAATATCGGTAAATGCATGGAGTACTAAATGTAGATGAAATTAAAAACAAATTGCATAGTTTTGTTGTACTTTGCGAGACGAACATTTTGAGTCTAATTAATTAATTTTTGGATAATTTTTTACACTAAAAAATAAAACGCGCTACAGTGTTCCAACAGAAACACTGTAGCGCGCAGTGCCGATTCGGTCCGCATCTAAACACGGCCATGGATAAATGGATAGATAAGGGCTACTTTGGCAGCACGGGATCCCGGAGGGTTCCCTGCGACTTCCCCGGGCCGAGAAACCATGCGGCTATTTTCCCTGCACCAATCTGCCGCGCTCTTTGGAAGCACACCAACGCGGGGACAGAAGCCCGTTTCCCTTCGTTTTCCACGCGGAAGAAATCCATGAGTCATGAGGCCGGGAGCGTTTCCCCTTCCCTGACACCGTCGCTCGCGCGACGACTCGCGAGTCGCGAGGGTGGTGGCCGTCACCATCACCCCGGCGGCTCATGGTCCGCGCATCGCTCCTGGCGTGCATCTCCCGGTGCCCGGCAACTGGTGTGCATCTCCCGGTGACCGGAGATGCATCTCTCGCGATTCGCGGCCGTGTCGCTGTCGCCGTGAGATCCACATCTCAGAGCAGCGCCTCCACCTCATCCTCGTCCTCCTAGCACGGCAAAATCTCGTAGATCTTGGGGCCGCCGAGCTGCCGTATCCTCCTCCATACTCCAGCGTCCGGGGAGAAGCGCCGTGCCACCGAGCCTATCTCCATACCTCATTCAACCGAAGCGTGGTGAGCATGCACCCTATCATTCTTGTTTGGTGGCTGTGAAAAGGATTGGGATATCTTGTACCTTATGGCTTTGTATTCTTGCTTGATTTTCTTGTGATACTGTTCGGTGATTTTTGCGAAATCTGTGATTCATGTCTACCCGATTAGGAAGATTTCCCTGGTGAATTTTATTCATGCTCATAAGTATGCAGGTTGGGTATTGCAAAATTTGTGATTCTTGTGTATAGCCGATTCAGCGAGCAATTAGTTTATGTTCTATCGTAAATTAGTTTATGTTCTATCAAAATTTATTCATTGCTTACAAGTTGACCCTTGCATCGAGCTTGTCTTCTGAGTAGTTGGATATGTTTGCAATTGTGCTAATTTGTGATTAAGCATGTAGCATTTTCTGGTTCACAGCCTTTCATTATGGCATTGACATCAGTACATCACCACCCACAAAACCTTTACCTTAATGTTAATGAATTTTTAAGGAGTCCATTATGTGCATATCCTTTCAGATTAGCTGATAGAGGAAACTAGATTGCGCAGGAGTCAGTTAGTCAGTCACCATTAGTATAGTATAGCATTATTTAATTAAACTCTATGGATTGATCATTTTTTTCTAGATTGTGATAGAGTTTAGGCATCGAACTGTTAACTGATCAATTTTTCCCTTTTGGGCAATACTTGCTCTATCTATTGGCTGTCAGTTACTAGTCATCAATGTGTTTGGCTTGATATTTCTAGAGACTGGGTTGTTCAAAAATTCTTTTTTAATCATTTTCTATATATGGTAGACCATCATGATTAGTTTATTGCCTTGGAGCGTACATCATATGTATATAGCACAACTGTTGACAATCACCAATAGAAGGATCAAGGATGCTGACTAAACTTAAATTCAGTTGTAAATTTTGCTTTTTAATAGCAGCCTGCAGTCTTTAGTTTCTTCTAGTAATCATCACTTTTGAATCAGGTAGCAGAATAGAAGATATGCATGTGAAAAGAGAGTACATTGATAATAAAGAGGCCACAGTTTTGCTTGGGTAAGTTTCTGACAAGATAACAGTAGTGTGAAGAGTCATGTATTCCTGATTTTTTTAGCATTTTTTTTGGCTTTCCAAAGCCTGTTTAATTTGCACTTCATCATGAGTCCATGACCTTGAAGATATATGTTTCTATTTTTTTTCTTGTGAGGATGCTTTCATCGATCTGGGGAATACCTCATTGGTACATGATGTTAGTATGGTTTCTTGTTTTGTTTACATGCTGAGATTTCTGCATTAACAGGACATGTTAATTTGATACCGATTGGTCACTATTTTCAGCTTAACTAATAATTTTTTTTTGTCCAGCGGGTCTCACATGATAGATTATGCATGATGACAGATTAATGATTATTTCACTAACAATTTTTTTTGGTTCGCTACAGCCAACAGGCAGCACCAGAAGGTCGGCAACATCTCGTGGAGGTCAACCTAAAAGCTAAAGACACGTGCAATTGTTGAAAATAACTTGCAAATTTATTCATAAGTTATTAAAGTTTGTGCTGCCTTCTCAAGTTAGCATTAGAACTAAATTAGGAACAAAGTTGTATTTATTCGGCTGAGATGTTGCTCATCAGTTCATCAGGAGCTACTCTCTCCGTCCATGAATAAATCAATTCCTAGAGTTGTCTTTAAGTAACCTTTTTAATTTGATCAAATTTATATAAAAGAGTGTTAAGAATTATGACACTGAATTAGTATTATTAGTTACACTATGAAATATATTTTTTATAATGTGCTCATTTGATTTTATAATTTTTTTTCTATAAATTCAGTCAAATATTAAAAAATTTAACTTAAGACAATTCTAGGAATTGATGTATTCAGGATGGGGGGAGTATTTTTAATAGTTATATGGACGTTTGTATCTCATAGAATGTATGAAATTTGATCAAGGAAAGATGTTTTAAAATATCAACATTTTTTGTATGTTCCTTTCTTTATGTTTTTAGAATATTTTTCTGAACTTGTTGATTTTTTATTTTGAGTTCAGAACATTGTGCAATTTATAGATTACAACAAGCAAACTCAATCAATATAGTTCTACTATGTTAGCGTAACACATAAGCACAAGCGGCTTGAGAGTGACACGACAGGCGGGCGTAACACACCCTGGCCTCTTTTGGTCTTGCTTCCAAACGGCGTCAGGGAAGGGAGAACGGGGAGGGGGAACGGCCCCAGGGAAATGGCAAGCCCCATAATTCCCCGTGGGGGGGTTAACTACCCAGGGCAAATCTGCCCCCTGTTCCCAAAGTAGGCCTTATGGATTTGTCGGCCCTGTGGCTAACTCGGCTACTACGCGATGACTGACGGTGCGCACCGGCCGCCTTGGTAATATGGTAGTTGTGTGTTCGCCGGACGGGACGGGAGCGTCGTACACGACTTCGTCAGGGCCAGGGGAACGGTTCAGTTGCCAAGGAAAGTTCAGCGTTTGGTTCGTCTGTGCATCAGTTTAGGGTGCGTTCACTTCGCGAAAAGTAGGTGAAAAGTTACTGTAGCATATTTCGTTGTTATTTGGCAAAATTTGTCCAACCATGGACTAACTAGGCTCAAAAGATTCGTCCCGACATTTACAGACAAACTATGCAATTAGTTATCTTTTTTACCTACATTTAATGCTCCATGCATGCGTCGAAAGATTTGATGTGATGGGTGGAAGAGGAAATATTTTGGGTTGGGATGGGGAAGTGAACAAGGCCTTAGTCAGTTTCCTGTACATTCTTGTGCCATTGCTCCAAAGTACATGTATCTCAAATCGTGACGACCTTTGCTGACCACAGAAGGCCAGAGCACAAACGTTGACCAAACTGAAAAAAAAAGAATCAACATATGATCCAAAGAGCCCCACAACAGACGTGAGCTCTGGAATTCCAAACCTGTTGAGCTCTGAATGAATCTTAGATCCTGTAAATGGAAAGAACAAGGAGAACTTTCGAAAAGAATAGGCTAAGTTGGTGAAGACAGGAGCTCTAAACACGAAAACTGGTGCCCTCACTCCTCACAAACGGTTAGTGTCTTCAGGAGTCAAGACGACCGCGGGCAGGCTAAAAAAGCTGGATATCAGACTTCAATTTGTTCTGCTTCCACTTGGGGAGTCTGTAGAACGCCGCCCTTGTCATGTTGAATTTGTCATTGAACTCGGCTGACGATAAGTAGGCCTGCATTTAGTTGATAACAGTAAATGTCATCATCATCTGACCTGACAAATGTATGCGAATGGAAGGTGGAAGATCAATTTGTCACCTCTCGTTTGGTCAAGTCGATGTCAGGGGCAGGATCTTCAGCTGTGGTTGTCAGACGTTCATATGGGTAGATCGTGCGCCCTTCACCATCTTCTTGCTCGTTTTCATTTGCACCGCCTGCGGCACCTTCCCCCTGTATCGCCTTCTCTGGCTCAGGGCTCGCTTAGTTTTGCAAAAAGATTCAGAAACGGAAGAGATAAGGAACTGGAACATTTGCTATCCATGTTCTGTCAGAATTCAAATTTAAAGAGTTGTATTCACTAATACCTTTTACCGATTTTGGTATTGTACTTTTCAAGGAACCTTCAAAAGAGCTGGTGAGGGCACTGATAGCTGATTTTTTGGGTGACACCCTTGAGTGTTCAGGGCCTCCAGATTTTGGGAAAAGCTTTCTCACAGCGGGGGGAGGGGTGGAAAGGTTCCTGGTATTGCTTTTGCCTGTGTTCTCAAAGGCAGAAGTTAACATATTGAAGGCTGGAGACCTTCCACGAACACGTGGACGATCCGGGCTAGTGGACATGCTTCTTGAACGCTGAGATTTATCTTGTCCCGAACTTCTTCCCGTAAATGCTGGTGTTCGTCGTTTTGGTTTCTGAAAACATGGAGATAGTAAGAGAGTTGCTTTTAGATAGTAGGACTCCAACTCAGACGCCAGTTTAGCCACCCTGTAGTCCTTCTATGAAACCCTATGGTCAGCATATATGTGTTGAGGCTCAATCATAAAAATGGCATACTAGTTCTACTTAAAATGCTAAAAAACTGAATTTGTGTTCATCTATATACCCGCACAAGAAGTTAATAGTGTCGAGAAAGCCAAGAGTATCAATAAACATGGAGATCATGAATAAAAGGTTAATTTGCAACCCAATACTGGGACAGAAACTAATACTAAATTCACAAGAAGCAGGTAGAAGATGATTTTTCTACCGAGCTACTGGAAGATCGTTTGTTTGAGACTTACTTCCAGTGATGGAGGTGCTCCACCCTTTAGGACAGCAAACTTCCTCTGGTATGAACTGCCATGCATCTGCAACAAAAATTCAGAAGTGTAAAGATGATATTAATTTCCAAAGCTAAATAGCAGGCATGCATACATAGGTATGAACCTCATGGAATAGAATTGGTGTTAATTCACAACAAGCAATTACAGGACACATAAACTACTTACAAGAGATTTTGCGCAGTCCCAGTTGAAGAATCTAGTAAAAAATTGTGGCTCGCTACCTTCTGACACAGTGAATATTGGTGTTTCTCGTGATAGTTTTTCCATAAGGAAATCATGAACAAGAAATTTCTGGCAGTTACAGTGACAAAGAAAGTGAGAAACAAATACAAATCGTGATTTCTAATTAGACTATGGAGGATAATTTTGGCTTAACCTCTCCAATATCCATAGCTTGTGCTTTCACTTTGGCATCCACCTCCTGGCCAACCCAAACAAATATGTCTGAGTGACAATCAAGAACGAAAACATCCTCTGTCATCAGATCATCCTGAGTAAAGTTGTGTAGTTCTTTGACCTGATATACATTTTAAAATTAATGTTTGTATTAGACATGAAATCAAGAAAGCACTTAGCGATAAAACCTTGACATCTTTGTTTTCCTTACCCTTATATTGCCTTCACGATAACAACATTAGTAGCCAGAGAAGAGAAGTGTCAGCAGATGTTGAACAGTGAATTCAACCTAGAAAATCCTTGTTTGCAGTTACCTTTGGATAAGATGCATGAGAAAAGATGCGGGTCACTTTCATTTTCTCTTCCAACTTTTTGGTTTGGATACTTGGATTTACCACCCAGTAGTTCCCAGAATTGGTCGGTTTCTCTCCCCTCCTTTTGTGACCTGGAAGGCAGATCTGGCTGTACAATAAAAAACAGAAGCACAAAGAAGAGTTAAGACAAATGAAAAGCATAATGAATTCAAATACGCAGAACATGTGACACGAACAAAAGCGCCATTGAGCATTGCTTCATGTATAACATACTCGGACTATTTTTTTATCAGAAACATGGAAAACCTTTGCAGGGGGGTTTTAGTCAAGGTTTTACATTGATACCAAATTACCAATGTGCTAATCATCAGGAAATCTGCATAAGTACAAAGGTGTATTCACCCCGATGAGAAAGAATATTCAGACCTTAATTACATCTAGCTGCCTCTCAACCAAGTCATGATCCAATGAGGTCGTAGCGTTGCCAGTCCATGTGAACACGGTGTTTCCATTGTGTAGAATGTAACAATAGGACGAGTTTAAGGACGAAGCCAGCTAACAAAAAGATGAGAAAGATTAAGAAGCTCATTTATGAAGAGAAGACTAATGTTCTCATAAATATCTTGACAAACCAAAGTATGCCAAACTTACTGTGTCTACTTGAAGTGCTTGCATGTTTTCTGATCCTGAACCCTGAATCCGGAATAGGGCAATCCCACCTTCAGAGTAAGTGTCATCCACAATATCATTTTCAGCAACAAAGTTCTTGTATCCAGAACTAAGGCCACCCTATATTGAAAATTCAGACAGAGAGGAAACATATAGAACATTCAACATGAAGTATGAGATTTTTCAGAACAGGTCAACGATTTTGACTGCTAACTTGAAGCAAACCTTGAACACTTGAAGACTTTGAAATATGACAAACAACTGAATTGGTTCTTTCCCTTCATAAAGCCGAGCCTGTGCATTAAAAAAATAAGTTAGAGACCAAAAATATGATTTAAGATATAAATATTCAGAGAATTACCTGGACCGCCTGGAACTTTGCAGCCTGAACCATCTTGCTAGCCAGTGACATCGCTGACACCCTCTCCACCTGAAAGCAAGTAAGATCAATTCACAAGGAGTAACTTGACTCAAAAACACATTTATTAGAAACATAGGCAGATACAACAAGGAACAATGAAAATATCCCTTGACTTAAATAAATCCGTGTGGGTTTAAATTCCTGAGACCATTACTGACGTTGATTTTGTGCGCAGATATTACCTCAACACTTCTCTTCCCGAACCAAGTTCCAATAAGACATTCCTCCTTGTCATCTCCAGTATATGTGTATTGAAAAATGTAACAATCCCCAGTGTAAAATTTTGATTGTTTAGCAGCTGAAAGAAGAGTCTTGCCATTTCCATTCACCCTCCATACCTGATGCCAATACACAGGTTACAAAACCACCATGAAACTTGCACCTAAAATAAATGGATGAATGCTATGGCAAACTTTTGCCTATTAACTTTGGTTGGAAGGCAGGTATCAAAGGAGATGGGTGTAGATCGACGGTATGGTTGAATTTGGGATATTAGGAATCCCATCATCCAGATTGTTGTGAAGTATTAGTGGATTGCCCACCTCTTCCCAATCGCTTAAGCTTTTGGGTTCACTTGGTTAGTGCATGAAACCTAACATGGTATCAAAACTAGAGGTCTCGAGTTCGAGTCCTGGTAGAGGCATCTTTTAAGTCCTCCGCTCCCTTCTTTATTTCCACGTTTGCGCCTTGTTCTGGCTGCACGTGAGTGGGAGTGTTGTGAAGTATTAGTGGATTGCCCACCTCTTTCCAATCGCTTAAGCTTTTGGGTTCACTTGTTTAGTGCATGAAACCTAACACAGATGACATATTTTGCATACATGTATTCAAGGTAGTTTTGTTTAGCTTGCACGGGTGCAGTTGGGAGCTTATCCAAATACGTGCATGCAAAATTCAACTAACCAAGCCTTGGAATTCGGCATGTATTCAGACTTTTTTTTATCTACCTTTAATGAAATGACACACAGCTCTCCTGCGTGTTTGAGAAAAAAGTGCAGTTGGGAGCTAGAACACAACCTTAGGGAGATAACTAGCAAAAAACCACAAAGCCTTTGGTTTCAAGAAAGTTGGGGTAGGTTTGGGATGGAATCTAAAAAGATCCAAAACCAAGAGGAAGGTACTTAGCACCTTGCACAAAGAGCTATAAGAGTTGGAAAAGATAATACCTGCAAATGACCTGTGCAATCAATGTAAGGTTGGGGTTCTTCTTTTACAGGTTTGGCTTTCATCAAGCCTTTAACATCTAATCCTTGACTTTTGAGGAGAGCTGCAAGACGAAACAGTGGATAAAAATGTGAAATTTGGCTATTAGCAATATCTTGCCCTGGAACTGATAATATGTAGACAATAACCTGCAACTTTGCCTCTTCCGTCCTCAGATGATAACTTCAAATCAGGTGTGGGTGGCCACTCAATAAATTTTGACTTGAACATGACTGTCTCGAATCCCTCGATCACTTTGATAACATGTGATTTTGCTCGGCTATCATCAATGAGTAGTTTCTGTATAGAGGTAAAAGAAACTGAGCGTGCAAAGATGCATAATACTGTAAAACACGAATATGTTGTGATTTGTGAACATCAAGAAAAAAATGTTTTACAAAATAATCATTATGAGTAGTGAGCCCAAGAAAAATAATTAGCTCTTTCCATTTTGAGAGTGAAGTAACTAGCTTTCCTTAAATTTGAGAGTGAAATAACTATTTTTTTAATAATATCTTAGAGTGGATACAATGAAGAAGCATTCATACAAAAAAATATAATGAAGATGCGTAAGTAATTTATGCAGATACCTCAGCAGCATTGCTCGCACCCTTTCTTTCTTGCAAAGAAGTACTTCTGCCCATCCAAACATACATTTCAGCACCGCAGTCAAGCAAGTAGCATTTGTTTGGCTCAAGTAACTCACGCGCCAAGGATTCAAAATTAATTTGCTCCAATTTTCCTTGGTTGATGCTGGGAAGCCAAATACATAATTCATTCAATTTCATAATTTCAAGAGAAATTTAATCTAACAGATTGCATAATTTAAATAGTATATTATTGTTCTTGTTGACAACTAAAGCTGATGCTTTGTGGACATGGGAAAAATGGTATTGATCTTTTAAAACAAATGATAGTGAGATACCATATCAATTTGATGGCGATTTCCCTTTCTTCCTTATCCTTTGAAGGTGTCTTCCTTGAAAGAGGAGCGAAGCCACCAAACAAAGCCCAAAATTCACCAGCTTCCGCATCAGCCATCAATTTCCCATCCTCTAGAAGAGAAATTTAAATATCACATATTCTTAAATGCAACTTCTGAATTTCTCATATTCTAGTACATTAATGTATTTGCTTACCAACCCCTGCAACTTCACACTTGCCCTCATGGAAAGTATCTTTGATATACTGTACAACTTCAAGAGCTTTTGCCCTCTCTTGAATGCATGAGTTGGAACCATTGAACTGGAAAATTTTGGACTTGGTATCCAAAATAAATATGTCCTCATGGTTAAGGGATGAACGAGTAAAAGGAACCTAGTCGTTAAATAGAAAGCATAATCAGCAAATGAGCAAACCTTCTTAGATGGAAAAAAATATATAGTGCTTTAGATAGCTCACCTCTTTAACATGGACAACATGTTTCCCTCTGCACACATATAAGCGGGTAACATGCTCCTGATCATTGACTTCTACATGGTTGAACCCAGAAGCTACCCCTCCTGGTTGTGGCATGATGCAAGGCCTAAAATATGAGAGAAACCTTTCAGTTTCATTGCCTTGTAATTCCCGGTACTGAACAGCACGTCCTCCAAGCGCAGCATCAAGCTCCACAGTTAAAATTGCAGCAGTTCCAGCCTCATCCTACCAAGGAAAAGAATGGACATTTTCGGAGAGGTATTAATTAACAAAAAATACCAGTATAATATCCCTGAAGAGCAAAATCAAGTGATGCAGTGTCAAATGGTTTGAAAATCTACCTGACTAGTGTCTTTACCAAGCCAATAATGGATGTCATGGCGAAAGGAACCATTTTTCAAAGCTGTTGTCTGCAGGGAACATAAGGAAACAATATTCAGTGCAGTAAAAAAAGGTAATACTGAGATCAACCATAAACAGACTGTACTGTCATGATGAGAACTTCATGGACAGTGAAGCATATCATGCACCATCAAGGGTTACATTAAATGATACAAGATGAGAAATAGAAAAAAAAACTGAGAAAATATTTGTCACAGATTTCTCAGAGCCTCTAAGATTTTGTTTCAAGCAGGACCAACTATTTTACCTTTCAATTAAGATGCACCAATAATCTTCCTAAAGAAAGGGATATTCATAAAAAGGCATCAGTAAATCCATACCTTCAAGATGATATATGAATCACCCATGTAAAATTTTCCATGTGAAGATGTTGCCACAGGAACTGGTTTAAAATTCTCAATACGCCATACCACCAGACCGCTATAACAAAATTAAGGAGTACAATGCTTGTAGAAGGAACTCTTATGAACAAAGCAGAAGTTGATTAGGGCAAAATGAAAAAGAAACTTCGAAAGGATTGAGTGTTTGCTGGATATTTACATCAACCTCATCACCATTCCTATATAGTTTAGTTATCAAGAGGTTCTCTGATTAGTTCAGCCACCCTCTAACCCAATATATCTACACTTTTAACTTTGTCTAAAGAGAAACACTTGCGACATGATAGACAGACAGTTTTACAGTTCATGTCAAATAAAGTTCTACTGTGTCATACAGTGTAAGTTTGTAACCGTCAGAACTTATGGCTCCTGGCATGTAATACTGAAGTCAAGACATTTGAATAACTATTATGCTTACTGTATGTGTTTTACATTTTCAGGATCATGTCAAACTTTAGGAGCATCTCACAGCAAAATCAGATATAGTAGACATTAGAGAGCAATCACTACCCGGGAGCACTGAAAAGACAATGTAAGTGTTTTTTAACAGTTTAACAGACAAACAGTATGCAACTTCTGTGTGTTTCTCAGACTAACCTGCAGAAACACCAATTAGCTGCTTACTGGTAAGCATGTTTACTGTTACAATCAATTGGCTATTTGTCATCCACACTTGAGTCATCCTATGGTCTCACAATGCGTCTCCATGCTATAAAGATGCCAGGTCATGAAAAAAAGTACATAGTACAGGGAAGCCTGCGAGAAAGGATACTCCTTTTGCCCAGCTCCGTGGAAGGCCGGGTCCAAATCCTTCATAGACACTGACATGGTGGATGTTGATGAAGAACCCTCGCCTGATTTCGTATCAAAATAATGTTAAAATTAAGCAATACAAATTTATTGTTCTAACAACATTGCGTGCGGTAGGAAAGGGCGAAAAGAAAAAATGATGACGACGGATTCCGATAATTCTGTCACCTGAGGCCAGAGGGCTGTACTTGCCGATCGAATTGGGGAATTCTTGGGAGAGAGAACGATCCGGGGAGGGGTGGGGGAAGCGGGGCGAAGTAGATGGCCATCCGTGAAAGACGGATTCAGGAGAAAGAAAGGGTAAAATGCGAGCGGCGAGTGCATGCGCCTCATCTCTCCAGCTTCTTCACAAAATCAGAGCGCATGCGTCCGTTTGCTGCTTCTGCTCAGCCGGTTGTTGGACTGCTTCGGAGTTTTGCATGCCTGTCAGGCTGTCAAGTTGTCCTTGACCTCGTAGAAAATTTGTTTTAATTCTTTTTCATGTGGAAAAAAGTTATAGATGTTAGATCTTTTTAATAGATGCTACTAGGAGAAATGCTATAAATTTGTTCTATATATATTTTTCTTGGTTCTTGTTTTCGGAGGTGTACGGACCTGGGTTTTTTCTCCCCTTTCTTCTCGAGCTGTTGTAGTTTTGCCAGTTGCCAGTCGTTTTTTTTTTCATATTTTTAGCTCGTCAGAGTTGTAATTGCTCGTCTTTTTCTTTTTCATCATCTAATAAAATTTGCGACAAAATTTTTGCAGTCCTTTCTAAAAAAATTCTTGGTTGCATGTTATTATATACCTATGTCTGTGTCCCTTCTCTATTTATTCTTTTATTAAAATCATTTAAAAATTTTATGACAACCATATACACACACACAGAGAGTTGGCTAGTGACCACGTTAAAACACCAATTTTTTTTCTGATAACATGCTGCTCATAAAATTTAGGTGCAGGAGTGACCTTTTCACCAGGTTGCAGTAGACTGTCTCTTAAATTATCTAAAATTGGATAAAATTTATAGAAAAATTATCAATATTTACAACACCAAATAGATATACTATTAAAATATATTTAATGAAAAATAGAATTATATTTATTTGGTATCATACATATTCATACTTTTTTTATTAAAAAAACTTATCGAACTCAAGATGTTTTGCTTTGGTATTATGCTAGATTTTTTTTTTATGATTGGAGACTGGAGTAATCGACATGCATGAGCACCGAAACCTCATGCTTGACCATCCCTCCACTCACGGGGGAATTTCAGCAGCTGACATATTTATCAAGTATTTATGCTGGGCATCGGAGTAATAATACACAATCTCTGCATGTGACGACCAATCTAGAAATGGTTGCATTTTTTTTTTTTTCGTTCCTCTAGTCTAGATCTATAGAGAAGTAAAAAAAAATGAAACAAGCTGACCAATCGTCACTTGTACTCTACGCCAACCCACATTCCGTGGGGAAGCCCCCGGGGAACCTCTTGGAGTCGGTGCAGTAGTTGTAGATCATGTACCTATCCTGCGCCTCCCTCAGCTGCTCCTGCTGCTTCATGTCGTCCAGCCCAGCCGCTCCGCCGTCGAACCAGTCGCCGCCGCCGGGCGCCGCGCCCTGCTGGCCGCACACCCACGCGAACCCGCTCGGCTCGCAGCCGTTGGCGCGGTAGTTCCGGAAGTAGGCGGTGAAGGGCGCCTGGGACCAGTCCGTCTTGACGCGCCCGCCCTGCGTCGCCCAGTCGTCGGCGTCCCAGAGCACGCCGTTCAGCCTCATCGGCTGGTACACCGGGAAGGGGACGCCGGCGTCCCAGTGGTTCCTGAACCGCCGGATCGCCTTGTTGTCGACCAGGATCCTGAAACTCAGCTCATTGTCTCACTCGCTCACTTTTGAAGGAAAACTTGTTTCAGCAAAGACTAGCTCGTCACTGAAAACTAGCAACTGCTAAAAACTTCCGTGTATGTAGTGAAGAACAGAGGGACTTACAGGATCTCGTCTGAATTCCAGATGATGGAATAGGTGTGGAAGTCTAGAGTAGGGTCGAACCAGAGCCGGTACTGCACCTCCCTGCCGCCAGAGCCATTGGCGAAGATGTTGGTGTGCAGGGTGTACGGCTCGCCGGTGAGGTTGCCCAGGAACTCCAGGTCGATCTCGTCGTGGGTCTTCCACTGCTTTTCAGACATCAACTGCATGCGCATAGCATCCATCACTCAGAGTCAGAGAGCTAGGAACGAACGCAAATCGGCAAATGGTCGTTCACAAGCTGGCATGCATGAATAACGAACGATGTCACTGTCAGAGTAATATGCTTGCATGTCTTGCAGCTCACTCACGTAAACCGTCGTGACGGTGCCGGCGGAGTTGCCCGGGACGAGCTTGATGTCGATGTCGATCCTGGCGAAGAGATAGGAGGTCTTGGACCGGAAACCCGATCCCATGACGCGGTCCAGCGACAGCCCGATGGTCTGGTCGTCGCCGTTGCTTCCGTTGAGAAGCTGCGTCGGGCCCCAGAGTATGTCGAGCTGGTCCGTCATGCGACCACCACCGGCAGCCACCGAAGAGGGCGACCACCATCGTCGTGAGAACCGATAGGAAGGCTAGGAGGTGCGCCCTAGCCGGTACCATGGTTCCCGGCTGCCGGTGGTGAAGTGAGGAATGGCGGGGGGGGGGGGGGGGGGGGGGGGGGGGGGGGGGGGAGGACGCAGTGACGAGGCAGTGGTCAAGTGCAGGCTATATGCAGAGACTAGGGGTCACTGGGCGATCTCACTACCAGGGTCAAATTCCACGCAGCAAGATCGATCTCATCTCGAACTCAGCGACGCCATAGCTTGTTGGGAGGTGTAAACAAGTTTGGTTATAGGCTGGCTAACGAAGACCTAAGCATAGAAAAGGATGGAAGGATTAATTCATGGACATTGGCCAAAGGGAAACATAGATGGGAAAGCCAGCAAGAAGTTGACCAGATTTAATGTGCTTGTCACTAGAGCAATAGGACTTAGGGCATGTACAACCCAGCCAGAGACAGCGGTCATCTCTAAGAGACTATAATCAGACATAGAGACAACTAAAAAGACAGGCCATACAACTCATAGACGAAGAGTTGTCTCCCAGCACTTTAATGCTTTGCAGGTAGCCAAGATCAATCATGTGACCTTTTGATGGAAGATGGTTCAAGCATAAATAAGATGAACATAATTATAATATTTTAAAACCATCAATATAATAATTATATTATATATAATTGCAGATTATTGGCTATTTGTTTTCTCATGTGAAATCAGCACATACAGGAACGACAGTGAAATCAGCACACTCAAGTTAGAAATATCACCACCATCCTGAAATTTTACAGTACAGTAGAAATTTTAACAGTACAGCACACTCAAGCATGATAGCACACTCAGAAATCAAATGAACAAAAGGGACCGGACTTCATAATAGTACATAGCACACTCAGAAATTTAACATTACAGCAAGGTAGATCATATGGTTCAACTGAGCAAAAGGGATCAGACTTCAATATAGTATAGAATGCCATCCAGAACATAGTCAGAAGCGTAAGGTTTGCAGCTACATTTGCATAAGCCATGTTATCTGGTGTGTTTGTCTGTCGGACACAAGTGTATTGATACTTTCATCATTCAGGTTAGCACGTTTGTATTGAAACATTTGGATATTGAACGGTACTGTATTCTGGTTGTTCTTCTCAGGAATCCGCAGTTTGCTGAGACTACTTTGGAATTCCAAGGCATCTATATATTCTATAAAGACAAACCTCACTAAACTAATTATCTTGAACCTCTTTGCGCCACGTCATCCACTTATTCTTTACAATTAACACAAACTCCACTAAGCTATTATCTTAAACCTCTTTGCGCCACGTCATCCACTTATCCCTTTCAATTAACACCGTCTGATCATGTGCATGCATGCGTAGTAGTAGTTCGTTTTCCAAGTTCATACACGTAATATAGTAGTATATATATTTAGTTGTCCACATCAGAATGCTAAAATATAGATTCCTCAACACGCTGGAAATCCTCCTAGTATGTAAGAACTAAGAAGCAGTAAGACAGGTGCGGGAAATAAAAAAACAAGTGCAAATTCAGAGGAGGACATGCGGCAACAAACGAGCACTTGACTGCTGCGGCAAAGATTGTAGCGGAGATGAGCACACCATCATTCAGAAAATTTTCAGGACATTCAGAAACTTAAACTAAACAAAAATACAGAAATATCACCACCATTTATCCAATTTAATTGAACAAAAGTTTAACTGAAACTTAACGGTATAGAAATATCACCACCATTCATCCAGTTTATTGAAGAAAAGTTTAACCGAAACTTAACACACCATCCAGTTTTCAGAAACTTAGCTGAACAAAAGTTCCAGGACATTCAGAAACTTAATAGTAGAGAATCATCTAGCACGGTAGCATGATAGATAAGCCCAGAATGACAGCAGATAGTTGTAGGGTCGAGATGACGGACTAGAGAGGGGTGAATAGTCCTTTCTAAAATTAAACGTGCCAGCTAACCGAAACAAATATGGAATTAAACATATCGGTCTAGCCAATACTATACCCCTCTATCTAAGTTTTCAAGCACCTTATAAAAGATCCTAATTAAGCAACTAAGGTGTCGGGCTAGCTAGAGCTCACTTAACCAATTCTAGAAGCAAGGTCACACAAACTTATTGCAACTAATACTTCAAACAATGGGGAGCTCGTACACAAACTAGTATGCAAAAGCACAAAGTCTAAGCTCAATAGCAATGCTCAATAACAAGGCTACTCAAGCCAAATTAGAGAGTCCAAATTACTTAGCTACACAAACTAAGCAATGTAACTAACAACGCTACTCAAACCCAATTAGTTACGCAAGAGAGCTACTTCTATGTTATACAAGCAAGAAGATAACTAGCAAGCTACACAAACTAACTAATTACAAGACCAACTACACAATCACAATATATAAATGAATAAGTAAATACAAGCTTGTGTAAAGGGATTGCAAAACCAACGGATGAACAATGCTGACACGGTGATTTTTCTCCCGAGGTTCATGTGTTTGCCAACACGCTAGTCCCTATTGTATCGACCGCTCACTTAGTGGTTCGAGGGCTAATTGGCATCACCTGCCAAGCCCACACGTTGGGCACCGCAAAAACATACCCACAAGTGAGGGTAGCTCAATGACACGCTCAACTAGAGTTGATCTTCGCGGCTTCCGCGGGGTGAGCACAATACCCCTCTTAAATCCTTCTTCAGAGCACCGCTTGCGTGCTTCACGACGAAGAACTCGCCACCAAGCCATCTAGGAGGATGCAATCTCCAAGAGTAACAAGCACCACTTGCTTGCAACTCGAGCACTTAGTGCCACTCGATGCAATCTCACAATGCAACACACTAAAATCTCACTAGCAATTGATTCACGCTTCTCACAAGCACAAGTTAGAGACTTCTCAAACCAAGCACACACAAGGGCAACAAATCCCCATCAGCCAAGCTAGAGCTCCACCTCTATTTATAGCCCCAAGCCAAATAGAGCCGTTAGAGCCTTGGAGCAACTTTCTGCGTGGTCACCGGATAGCAACGTGCGGACACCGGACAAGGGGTGGCGGTGCCCCAACGGTCAAATTTCAATGGCTATTTCAAACTAGCCATTGGACAAGTGGGCACCGGACATAGGGTGGCGGTGCACCCCCAGGCCAAACCCCCAAAACCAATGCTCCCTAGAAAAATATGGCGGTGCCAGGCACCAGACAGTTCAGTGACCATGGCAGTGTCTACTTTTGCTCAAACCTGATTTCCACCACTTTAAGGCTGTAGAGCTATTCGTTAGTTTTCTGAAAAGTCCTAGATCATCGAAATCAGAGTTCGGAGCTAAGAGTTATGCCCAAAATACAAAAGGGTGGTGCTGCTGATTTGGGCACGTTGCAGGGGTGGTGGTGCCACCCCCAGGCAGGGCTGCGCATTGGCCACAAGTTTAGTTGCGTTTTCTGACCCTCGGACAACCTAAACTTGCTCTTTTCTTCTCCTTTTTCAACACCTTTGCAAATGTGCTAACACCACCAAATGTCCACCATCTTGTGCATGTGTGTTAGCTTTTCACAAACACTTTATCAAAGGATTAGTTCTCTTCTCACCACGCCACTCGATCTAGCAATGATACAAAGTTAGATCACTCGAGTGGCACTAGATGACTGATATATAAACAAGTTTGCCCCTCTTGATAGTACGACCATCTATTATAAACCCGATCATCAACTTCTCTACACACCTGTTACCGGTGAAATGAAATGCCCTACAAATATGTCTTTGCCTTGCGCATTCCATTTCATCTCCTACATCATTGATGCAACACATGCACCAACAATATCACAAATGATATGATCCACTTCATATCATGACATGACCTTTTTAGTTCATCGATCTTGACCTCACTTGCTCTTTACCGTTGCATTCATCCATCGGCGCCAAATCTTGCTCAAGCTTCACCGTTATACGGTCCATCGCTTCAAAGCCTCTAACTTACCCTTCATGCTTGCAACCGGTCCATCAAGCCAAGCCTCATCTTAATCTTCTCCACCTTGGTCTCATGACTCTATGTCATGTCTCATAAGTAATGAGCTCCTTCATCACATGTGTGAGCCCTGCAACAAATCCAAGCCATCTTCATAGTCATGGCATGAGTTGCTCACACAAGTGTACCTGTAGACTAATCACCTTTGTATCTCATATTTAAACACATTAGTCAACCTAGATTATCACTCAATTACCCCAAAACCAAATAAGGATTTTTCAATAGTTCATCAGAAAAAGGACACAGACTTCCATTCCATTCCAACCTCTCTTTAATCCATCAGGTGTAAATCATGGAAAGAATAGATCTAGAGGAAAGAAATCGATCGACCTGCTGCTCCACCAACTCCCTGACGCTGGCAGCCTCCGTCATGGCCACGCTGGCGCCTAATGCGCCGGCCATGGCCATGCTCAAGGTCTCCGGTGGGGCGCTCCTAGCCACGGCCGCGGTCACCATGCCCACTGTCAATAGGGTCCAGCCGTTGTAGCTTGCCGAGGAGTAGCGCAATGCCACAACAGCGATAGCACCTTCCCGCGTGCGTGAGTGCCTAGGATCCGCGCAACGACGAGTTGAGGAGGCGGGCCGTACATCACTGCTGGAGTCATCCTCTCCGCCTCAGAGCATGGGACATTCCTGTCGCCTTGTGAGGCGACGCCCGCTCCGTCTCTAGGCTCGTATGGGGTATTTTTCGTAAAAATTGTGTCGAAGGGATGGGGTTAAAGGAACCGTTGTACATGCCGTAAGGCACACGGTCATTTTAGGACAACTCATGGCACGGTTCAAACTACAACATGGCACGATAAATTTTATGTCTTTGTATGTAAGATCTTGGCACGATGAGTTACAACTTACACGACACAAACTATATCTTTATAACCGTGCTTGGGATAGGACAACACTAAATGCTAAATAGTCCCTCTATTGGTGCTTGCTTTTTATGTGGCTTAGCTCCTAGCATAAATAATACTCCCTCCATCCATTTATCTCCTTCATCTAAGCAAATTTTTTTCCCAAAAGTCTCCTACGTATTAGTCTGGGACCACGGGTTTGGCTTCTCGTACGTGCTGCGCATTTAGTGCTCATTGGCTGCTCCTTGTCTGCATTTATTACACTGTGGCTGCTCATTGGCTGTGACTCCTTGGCTGCTCTTTGCCTTAAATGCAAATTGGCATTGTTTACTGCTCCTTGATCATTGCGCCGAAGGCTAATATGATGGAGACTTATGGACGGAGGGAGTACAATAGTAATTTAAGAAAACATGAGACATGTCTTTTTGTGTACATATATGTAGCCATTTGTTAGTTTTGAAAATACAAATGCTAGTAAATAGACATTCACATCCACAATGTCCTGTAGAATAACCATGAAGCACACGATCAAATCTTGATGCACCAAAAACTATGCAAGCCAATGAGTGGCTACTAGGACTGTGTTTAGGTTGGTACAATGGGTGTGTTTGGTTTGTTTCTTATACAAGCCTGGCTAGCAAATTGGAGCTAGGTTGGGTTGGGCCTGGTTGTACCTAGCCAACATGGGCTTGTTTGGTTGGGTGCCTATTGTTGGCCTAGTTTAGTAACTGATCTTGTTTGGTTGGGTGCTTGAACTTCTGGGTGTACAAGTGTGGCCAAGGCCTGGTCTGTTTGGTTTGTTGGACATAGCTGGGTGCATTCACCCTTTCTTTTGGTAGCCTTACCCCCCGTCCCTTCATCTGCTCTCCTATGTCGCCTTTAAATGCCAAAAGCTGCCCCTCCCTCGCTCACCCCCATTTGCTCACCCCTCCCTGACCCCATGACTCCCTCTCGCTGTCGCCTTGGCTCTGTGTCCTCCATCATTTCCGTCGCCGGTGAACCAACCCACCTACGTAGATGAGCGACAATGTCCCCATCATCGACACAGAGGTGCACCGTGCCTTGGGCCCCTGCCCTAGTGGCTCTGGGTGCACGTGCCTCTCCCACTCGGAGACGAGGTTGCATACCCAGGGCTCTGGTTCTCCATCGAGGAGCGCCTCGGTGAGGAGCGACGACTCGAACTTCAGCGATTCGTCGGAGAACTGCGACAGCGACGACAACGCCATATCCGAGGTACAACGTCGATTCCCGTCCTCCATCTTCACCACCGTAGGGTTTTAGTAGGAATCCAAAATTCCAATTTTTCCTAACCAACTAGTTTGATTAGTGACCAAATTGGGGTTTTCCCCCTATTCTTCCTAGGAGCAGAGTGAGTCAGTAGTCCTTGACGGTGTCATCGGGCATGATTGGGCTAGGATGCATGTTGTGCGGCTTTGCAAGTGCTAGCATGGTCGCCGTGCCATTCTCAAGAGGTACGGGGGTGGGAAGCACACGGGCAGACGCTTCTTGGGGTGCCCACTGAAGGTTTGCCTACAATCTTTCTGTCATTTTTCATTGCAATTATCTAGTTTTCATCTTATCTGTCACTACATGATGGTGTCCCTATTGACCAAGTTACTGATACTATAATTGTGACACACAGGAAGAGGCGGATCAGTGCCAGTTTGTGGAATGGCAGATGAACCTTGGCCTGAATGGGTTCAGGAGTGCCTGAAGGAACTCTGGAAGGAGATCAAAACCATGAGGCGTTGTGAAGCCACAAATAATGAAGCTCTGATCGATGCTATCCACTGCAATGATGTGGCCAACAATGCTAGGGTGGAGCTGTAGGAGGAGGTGAACTGCACCAGGCGTGTTGTTGAGCGCATGAAAGCCCAAGTTTGGTTTTGGTAATTAATGACACCAAGTTGCTAATGCCATTGTATCAAGAGAATTGAGTTAGGCATAGCAACACATGTGATGAAGGAGCAAGGAGCATGATGGTGCATGGACATGAAATGACGATCATGGTGGAGATGCACATGAAATGATGATCATGGTGATCAAGCATGAGGAGATGGACATGGAACAAAGTGATCAAGGCAAAGGTATAATCATAGGGTTTGTTTTTGCCGGACTAAGATGAGTAGAGAAGTGATTGATTGGGTTTAGGATTGATAGCTGACTATCAAGAGGGGCAATCACAGTTAGCTCATGAATAAAGTGCTACTAGGTCATCATCTTGAGCATATGCATTAGGATCTAGCAAAGGGCTAACATAACGCATTGAAAAATGATTGTGAAAATGCTAAGACACTTGCACATGATGGTGAACACTTGGTGTTGTTAGCACATTTGCGAAGGCGGTGGAGATTGAGTGGTAGAGATGGGTTTGGGGCCCTGTCTCCCTCCCGCCGAGCTTGCGAGGCGGGATTCGGCATTTTTGTGGAAGTGAAATGCCTATTTTCCACTGCGCCAGAGGTGAAGTTTCGGAGGCAAAAGGACCATCGGACACTGCACTGGACGTTGGCTCCGGAGTCATCGGACGCGTTCGGTGGCTAACCTTTGGTGCTACGCAGTTGGATGGTTGCACTGGCACGTCCGACGGTCTTGCATTAGACGATGGCTTAACACTGTTCATCGTCCGGTGCCCGCTGATGTGGCACGTAGCAGAAGAGCTAGAGAGCACAAGACACAGTGGCGCGTTTCTAAGCTCGGGGAGCTTACTGGACCGCATCGAACGCCGCGTGTGGTGCGTCCGATGAAAAGCACCGGAGCGTACGGTGCTCACTGAAACGGCCGTTGAACTTTGAACGCGTGAGACATGTGGCAAGATCTGGTGCACCAGATGCTGCTGAGTGCATCCGATGCCAGTGCGTCAGAGTGTCCGGTGCCCCCGATTTCTACCCAACGGCTCTATTCGAAGGGTATCTTTATAAATAAGAGGTGGCCGGCCCTTAGGGGCTCTCTCTTGCACATTTGAGATATTGAGACACACTTTGAGCTAGAGAACTTTTCCTCCACTCATCTCCTTGTTTGGTTGCATACTCTAGAGAGATTGAGTGAGATTCAAGTGCATTGCATTGAGAGTTGCATCTAGTGGCACTTGTTTCTTGAGTTTGCTACGGATTGCTTGTTACTCTTGGGTGTTTCCTGACACCCTAGATGGCTTGGAGCAGTGGTGGTGTTGAGCTCGTGATTGGAGATTGTTTCGAGCCTCACCAAGTGTTTGTGAGGGGTTCTTGAGCCTTCCCCGTGGGAGTTCACGAATTGGCTACTCTAGTGGAGCTCGTGGCTTGGAGGATCCCCATCTTATGAGTGGATGTGCGGCACCCGCTGAGGGTTCAACTCTTGATAGTTGATTAGCTCACGATCCATCAAGTGGGTTCATCGCCACAACGAGGAGTAGCTTGCTAGGAAGCAAGTGAACCTCGGTAAAAAATCTTGTGTCATCTCTTACCGAGGATTCTCTTTATGATTGTGTGTGATTGATTCTTTGATACATCTCATCTCTACATCATTGGTATAAGAATCAATTCACTTTCCTTTTTCATTCTTGCACTTTATCTTGTCTAGTGTGCTTAGCGTAGTTTGTATCACATAGGAGTAAGTAGCTTAGTGACTTAGCTTTGTTGGTGTGAATTAGATATCATAGTCTTGTTCACTAGAATTGTATAGATGACTTGCTTAGTATAGTTGAGCTAGTGCTAGAATTAGCATCGCCCTCTTTTATACTAACAATTGTTGATTAGTGAAGCTTGTAGATTTTTAAATAGGCTATTCACCCCCCTCTAGCCATTTGGACCTTACAACGCATCTGTCAGGCTTACCACCAGAAGGCTTCCCTCGCAGCTGTTGACAAGTGCAAGCTCATGTACCTCGTCTATTGTCTCATTGGAGTGATCACGTTCCTCGTCGCTACCATCATGTTCAAGAACTGATGCTGACTACCTGCTGGTGGTAAATTGGCTTGGTCTTTTGGTGAAGTTAGGGTCTAAGTAGTGGTTGACGAACTAGTTTTTTGATACCTCTCAGGATGTGTTCCTGACCTTTTGATTGAGCCCATGTCAGTTAACGGAATGGTGCACTAGCTCTACTGTTGTATAGCGTAGTGTCATCAAAACTGTTGTGATGGGTGTCGACCTGGTTAATCAGTGATGTATTGAACTTGGTGGCTTGCTAATGGACGTTCAGTGATGCTTAGTTCTATTCTATTTCACAGTGCTTCTAGTTTTGAATAAAATTCGATAACTGGACAAGTTTGATTTTGGCCTTGTTTAGTTTCTCCCCAAAAAGCTTATACCCTATCCCATCGAATGTTTGAACACATGCATGGAAGTATTAAATATAGACAAAAAATAACTAAGTACACAGATTGTGACTACTTTGTGAGCCGAATCTTTTAAGCCTAATTAGTCCATGATTTGATAATAAAGTGCTACAGTGACACATATGCTAATGACAGATTAATTAGGCTTAATAAATTCGTCTTGTGGTTTACTAACGGATTTTGTAATTTTATTATATTAGTATCTGAACACCCCATGTGACACCCTCATGTTACACCCGATGCGACACCCCAAAACTTTACACCCTGCAACTAAACGAGGCCTTTGAAACTTGAACACAGAGACCATGATAAGTACTTGAACTGGGAAAATGTAATGGTGTACATGATCATGGTTCACCTACAGATGTGCATCTTACTTATTACATGAAAATACAATTACATGCCTTAGACCTTGTACAGCAGGTAGGCCTACAACACAACCAACACCAACAGAAAAACAAGCAAAGCATCCTTAGTAGTCATCCTTGGTGTCTCCTTGCTGTTGTCGGTGGCAACTCCTGCTTCTTCTTCCAGTTTAACTTCTTGAACTTTGTTTTTGAGGGACACCTGGTACTGAGCATAAGCTTCTTCACCAGCCTCTCTTGTCAAAAAACTGCAGTGGATGTTGTCTGGATAACCAGACACCTGGGCACTAGCATCCATCCATGTTTTGTAAACCCCTAGAACACGTCCCTTGAAAACCACATAAACCTTCATTGCTGAAACTACAGTTATTTAGATTCAATCAGTGCAATAACAGAACAGTCACATCATTTAATCTAAATGCACAACCATAGATTAAACTCTAATTGCACAAATTAAAGATAAAGCCATAAGTTGTAGTTTAATGCAGAATGCAACAGCCAAATGTGGTAGCTAACTAGCCTTGTGAGTTCAATACTACCACAATCTACCCTAGACAATAGCCTTAAGTTCAAGCATTTTACAACAAATGTTACAGCTCCAAAATGGGTTAAGTAGCTACAGATCAAGCACAAATTCATGGTTCTTCTTCATCTGACATGTGACATCCAACATTTCACTGGAAGGCCATCTGGCCTCTGATCTTAGCTAGATGGGTATTGATCCATAGCTCTTTGTCATCTGCTGACATCCCCACAAACACCAATGCAGAGGCCTTGTGATCCATTAAGTAGTTCAGGCAAATCATCAAGTCAGATCTGGCAAAGTTTGGGCACTCCATCACTGCTTGATAAATCCCTGGTGTAGCCTCTACGTGGTTCCCTTCACTGATAGCAGCGCTCAAGCCCACGACTGCATCTGTCATTCCACTCAACAGGGCTACATCATCCTCATTGAGAAGCCTCTTCTCTTGCCCAGCTTGTTTTCTTCTTGCTTCCCCTTGTTGTCTACCTGCTTCCCCATGTTGAAGGCCTGACTTCTTTGGTTGGTGTAGTAGCAAAAGCTTCTAGATCAATGGTTTCTGGCTCAGCCAGCTGTTCAAGTGCTTCGTTAGAACCCATGGCAAACCTTCCAGTTGTAGCTCTAGAGCCAAACACTGTCTGCATGTAGTGGTAGTTGAGAATGGGCACATTCAGAAACTCTGTGTCCTTTGGATGATCCTGCACAAGTGCTTAAACTGTTAGACAACAATAATCATTAGTGTAAGAAAACAAAAGCTCACAGTACACAAATCATGCAAATGAAAGTTACCTTGACATGTCCATGGTAGTGTTTAGGATCCAGGGTAATCATGCAGAGGTCTTCATCCTGATTTGCGCCACTGAGCTCCTTCAACTTGCAGACCTTAGTCCACTTTGCACGCCACTTGTGCAGATGGTTGTAGACTTGTGATGCTGTCACTGGCGCCTGAATGAATGCCTGCGGTCCTTGGCAATAGAGTTGAAATGAAAGTCTTTGAACCCCTTGTTAGCCCGCACCCCCTCTGCCACAAGCATTGAGAACTTCTCCGACATACGGGTAGACATGAGAGTCGTCCAATTCAGATGAGGGGCAGCATCATTGCCTTATTATGCAGGCAGGATCTCTTGCACCTCATCTCCATTGTTCATTGGAACCTCTTCCCCAAAAAAATTAAAAGCATCCATACCAGCCATAGCTAACATAAATATAAAAAGTACATCCAATAGAACAGTAAAGGATGCAGATAGATAATCAGAATTATGGCATAACAAATTAAGATACCAAATAGCAGATCACAAAGGCAACAATCATTATTCATATTACAGACCAAATAGCAAATGACTAAGGGAACAAACATTGTTCAGATTACAAACCAAATAAGAAATGAAGTTCAGATAACAAAGGCATCATTGCCTTAGGGAATTATCTCAGTTCTACATACTACTGGTACAAAAGGTGTACACACCATACTGCTGCATAGACATCAACTAATTTGCCCCATTCCTAGTCTGCCACATTTGTTGTGCCCATTCATCGATCTCTTTTAGCAGCCCAAGAGTTGTTATCAAGGACATTGCCCTAGGGTCTAGCCTGGTTTGTTGGATTGGCCTGCCATTTAGACTCAAGAGGGATAACTTCATCTTGACCAAACCTAAGTATCCAGTTATGGAGGATACAACATGCTAACACCAGCTTGACTTGGATTTTGTATGGATGGAATGACTTGTTGTATAATATCCTGAACCTATTCTTCAATGCCCCAAATGCCCTTTCAACAGTAACCCTCAATGAAGAATGCCTCAGGTTGAATAGCTCCCTTGGATTATGGGGGCTTCTAACACCAAACTCTACAAGGTGGTATCTTGTGCCTCTGTATGGTGGAAGGAACCCAGGCCTCACAGCATACCTAGCATCAACAAGGAAAAACTTCCCTAAATAGAATGAAAGAGGAGCAAAATTAGATCTTAGAACAAGGACCTAATGGACCATGGCTAACAGATTAAGCCAGTTGGTTGTACCTGGTGGAACCCTAAGAACATCATCCCTTTCTAGGGCATCAGCTAGAATCCTAGCATCATGAGCAGATCCCTCCCAACCAGCCAACACATAAGTGAATCTCAGATCGAAATCCATAGCTGCAAGCACATTCTGTGTGGTGGTTTGTTTCCTCCCCATGAAAGCTGCCCTATGCCTTTCTAGAACTCTTGCAAGCACATGAGTTCCATCAATTTTACCCACACAACCCTAGATAAATAAGAAAGTTTATGAACAAGGACATCCTAGAAAGAAGAATGAACTTAAGTGAAGTTAAAAACTACAACCTTGAAGAATGGGTTCCACTTCCTGCTGTTGTTTATTTTGGGGGTGGACTGCAGTTGAGGGTGGCATAATCATCTCATTCCTTAATTCACCTACTGCATATAGGACTTCCTAAAAGTATCTACTGATGGTTTCTAGTGAACGCCTAAAAAGGGGTGTGAGAACCCTGAATCTCTGGTTATGGCCTACAACTAGCAGAAACATGTAACTTGTTCTTCAATGCTGCTGTGGATGCTATCCCTGAGGAGGGCCCTATTGCGAAACAAATCACAGAGCTAGAAGAAGGGGGCTCTCCTCATCCTAAGAAGCTCCACATAGCGACGATTGTCGCTATGGTAGATGAACCTAAGGTTGCTGGCCCTTTCTTCATCTCTGGCACTCAAAGGTCCGTAGGTAATTCCTCTCCTAGAGGTGGCAAGTCGCCTGAATCTAACAAACAACCAGGTAGTGATCACAGTGACCAATGCTGCGCCCCTACTGATAAGCTACAGACACCTAGCGAGATGAGACATGGCGCTAAACAAGAAATTGGACATCAGTTATTAAGACATGGACCCCGAATGCATGGATCGGCTACATCACCACTTGGTGCGCCACCTAGATTCAAAGAAAAAGAATGACTTTACCAGCAAATGGACTAAACTAGGGTTTGGAGAACAAAATTTGGTGATTGTTTGCAGCAGTATGGCTGCAACCCTAACTAAATTCTTGGACTGGCTACAACACCAATAGGTGCGCCACCTAGATCCCCAACCATCATAGACCAAACCCAAAAGCTCAACAAACAAATCAAATGAAATCGCCAGTACTGTGTTCAAAGGGTACAAACAAGAACACACAAATGAATTGGAAGGTAGGAGTAAGGGATTGAGGCCTCATACCAGGGACCTTCAGGCCTTACCAGCAACACCGATAGAGTTCACTGCCTCCACCAGCACACTGAGAAAGAGGAAGTCGATGGGGGCGAGAGAGCAAGAGGGCGAGAGAGCGAGCGAGAGCAGCGACTGAGTGGAGAGGTGGGTGAATAGTACCCCATGAACCCTAGCCGAGCGGTGAGAGCTCGCTTATATACGATGGCTAGCCGAGGCCACCTTGTCCCACCTCGTTGCGCGCAGGCGGAGCTGGGCCGAGCCTAGCTCTAGAAGAATCATCGATTCAGCCGTTCCACTTGGGCCAGGCTAGGAGCGTACGGCTGGCTAATGCTAGCCAGGCCCTAGGCCCTTGCTAGCGAACCAAACAACCAAAAATGGCCCCAGGAAGCTAGGGCTTGGGTTGGGCTACCAACCAAACACACTCAATGTAACCTGGGCTATGATTCGTGCATGTGCAAAAAAAGGTTTATCATGCCGGCACAACACATATGTGCATAGCAATTTTGTCTAGATTTTTCAGAGATTTTCAAAATATTAACATTTTGCCTAGAGCATACAACATAGGTGTATACATGACCATGTACATAGGTGTATATGTATATGTATATGTATATGTATATGAAAAAAGGGTTTCTTGCTTCTTGATTAGCACATGTGATCCGACCATTGAGTTAGGCACTTCAAGTTCATCTCAAATCAAAACCTTGAATGGTAGAAGCCTGGCAGATGGGCCAAGTCCATGCGTCGTATGCACTCTAGCTGCATATTCGCCGCATACTTCAGAGATGTCGTATTACATGGCCATGTGCTGAATATATTTCATTTTAATTTGCATATGGGCGGCATGTATAATACCAAGTCTCGATTCCTGCTTGCGCGTCCGAATATGTTACAAATCATTATTCACATGGAGCTCATGTGTTCATGTCCTACCCAGTTCTGAAACGAATATTGGATCCACCGCCCCACGCTCAGGCCCATTGTTGGGTAAATGATTACCAAACATCAAGGATGAGATGAAAGACAAAGTCGATTCCATTATCATCATGGTACTATACATGTCAGAGGGGGTATTTATAGGGCCCCAGTCTTCATGTTTTACACAAAATGACTAAAATGCCCTTGACTCAAATGTTTACAACCCTTCTCAACTACAAGGGCGATGTGGTCATTTTCTCCTTCCAAGCCTTCATTCTTCAGCTTTCAGTCACTAGTTTCCTTGATGTATTTGTTTAGACTTAGTCGATTCTTCCTTTGACCTTTGGAATGTTAGGCGAAGTCGAATTCTTGCCTTTGCCTCATTTTGAACTTTCCTCCGACGTCATTGGCTGATGAAGTTGATTTTCTGGTTGGCGAAGCCAAGCTTTATCTCTGTTTGGCCAGCGAAGTTGAATTCTTATCTGCGAAGCTAAAACTCTTATCTTCGCTTTAGCTTTCTTCTTCAATCTTTTATTTCTTGATGAAGTTGGATCTTTTCTGGTGATGTGAGGAAAAACGCCTTCGCCTTCCTTTTCTCATGCAATCAAATACTGTTACAAAGTTTTAGAGTTTCTAAACTCCAAAGTTTGGGGCTGTGTTTTAGTGGTGAAGTTGAATTCCCAATAGTAGCCCCTCGCGGACGAAGGCCTACTCCAAAGGTCTGAATTCCGTGAAGTTTGAATTTCAAACGAAGACACAAAATGCCGTCCCAAACTTTGGAGTTGGCCGTTTATGTTCGTTGGTTTGTGGGATGGTTTTTATTTTTTGAAATTGTAATGGTCCAGTTGGACCAACTGTTTGTGGGATCGTTTCGTCTGACTCAAAGCCGCCTATATATACTGCGCTGCCTCCCCCTATTCCTGCTACTTTATCAAAGGCGGGAAGGTGCTGTTGTTTTTGTGGTCTGACGCGAAGTCGATTTTATTGCGAAGTCAGACTCTTTTGCAAAGGTTCTTTGTTTCTTTGAAGGTAGAAGTTTTGATACTTATTGATTTCTTACCATTTTAGTTTCTGGCTTTTTCTTTGTTTTATTTTTTTAAATGTATTATTATTTATTTTTTATGTTAGATGTCTGATCAAGAGAAGATTGTTTCTGAGAATTCTCTGTTAGAATCAAATCAATCTGATTCTGGAGAGGATTTATCTGATGTTTCTGCATCAGAGTCTGAATTGGTTGACGATGATACAAATCTTTGAATTTTGGCAAGACTTTGATGGATGAAGCAGAGTTAGATTGGATGGTAAAAAATAGGATGTTAGAAAAAGTTGATGCTAGGTTGCCCTCTGAATGTGAAATGATTCCTAAGCCTAAACCTCATGAATGTGTTGTTTTCCGAGATCAGTTTATAGCAGGTCTTCACATGCCACGTCAAGATTTCATTGAAGAAATTCTAAAGGCATATAACATTGAAATCCATCATTTGACTCCAAATAGGATAACGAAGATTGCACTTTTTATTTGGGCAGTGAAGTCTCAGAGAGGAAACCTGGATATTGGTGCTTTTTGCTCTCTTCATGAAATGCATACACAATTTAGGAACAATAATGTTGATGGCAGAACTATTATCAAGTATTTTGGTTGTTGCAGTTTTAAGCCAGCTCGAGGTGCCAAATAGATTTCTCCAGCCTCAAAAAACAAATGGGTTCAAAATTGGTATCATTGTTGGTTTTATCATACAGTTCCTCTTGTCGAAGAAAGGGATGACTCTAGAAGGATTGTGAAAAGATATCCTTTGGCTGTGAAGATGAGTCAGAATGCCTTTGATTGCAAACCTATGTTACCAAGTTCGAAGAGTTCAAGAACTTGTGAGAAAATTTATAGACTCGCTGCTGCTATGCAAAGTGCTCATGATTTTTGCGAAGAATATATTGCAGCTCGGATCTGACCGTTGAAGAAAGGTTGGAGTTTTGTTCGTTTTCATGAGAAAATGGTAAAGGGTAAAAGTTATATTTTTCCAGATAACGAATCTTTTCGCTCGAAGAAGTATTCTAAAGATGTATAATTTGTGTCTGCTATTGAAGCTAAAGCAGTTGAAATTCTTGGGAAATTCCTGAAGAAAGAGAAAGATTTGATAGACAAGATCTTAGAAAAAGATTATAAGCGATTGAACAAAGTTTTTGATATTGCACAGATTAAGTACGGTGAAAGACCTTTGCCCACTTATACCCGTACGATGAAAGCGAGTATAGAAAATGTGACAAAGAAGAAGAGAGCCGGTGGTCAACTTGCCAAGAAAACTAGCAAGAGAAAGAAGGTTGCTACGCCTTCTGGCTCTGAAAAACTTGGAGGAAGTGATGAGGATATGGGTCAAGAGACTCTTAGTCAACTGGATCATGATGAAGAGGTGAGGATGATTAGTTTAGTTTTTAATTCTAGTGGGTTCACTCTGCCAATGTTGACTCCGCTTGGTGATTGTTTCTAGAATTTGGAGGCCAATGTTCACTCTAATGTTAATTTGGGTGAAGCTACTTTGTCTTTGTTCCAAGTTAATGTTGGCGAAGATAGTTTATCTTCTCTAGTTATTGGAGTTCAATCTCCCATTGCTGCTGCTACTGCTACAAATGTTGTTATGGAGTCGCAAGAAGGTGAGGTTGCTATTTTGGCTTCGTAGGAGACTGCCGAGTCATCTTCTCAAAGGTTTGTAGTTGAAACTCCATCAGGGATTGCAGGAGTTGCCTCACCTCCCAAAGTTGTGATAGAAGATACTAGCTTGGGAGGTGAGCCTGTGGAGACTAGAGTTCCAAAAGTTAAGGCTCTCAAGGGTAAGGGTACTACTACTGTTACCCTTGACTTTGATGAATCTGATGATGATGTTTTTGACGAAGATGCCAAAAATGATTGAGCTTCTCGTCTTTCTGAATCCATGATTGATGTAAATACTGGTGAAAAAGTTGCATGTCATCTTGAGAAGGGAGTTTCCACATGTAATAAAATATTTTGCATTTATTTTAACTTTGAATATTTGACTAACTCATATTTTTTTGTGCAGAGGATTTTTTCCTGGACTCTTCGTCTCATAGAGAGACGACAGTGGATGTTAGGAAAATGAAAGAAGTTGCCCAGGAACCTGCTACTCCGGCTGAAGCTTCGAAAACTATACCTAATGGAGTGGATCTTGAGGCCTATAAACGCTGTATGGAATACTGCCAAGCTCAAGGTGTGAATTTAGACACATTCAAATTTATTGGGATTGGTTTGGACAAACTTCGTATTATGCCGAAGAAGCCAGAATTAAAGTTGTCAAAGTGCATTGATGATGCCTTCATAGTTCCTGATGCGAAGGCCGAACTTGTTGGTAAATCTTCACTTGAGTTGGTAGATGCTAGTGTTTCCACGATTTACAAGGTTTGTGTGTTTTGAATTTGTTGTGTAAATTTTGTTAGAATTCTTATGTTGATTTGCAATATGTTTTTGACTTTATGTGTGAATGTTTTGATGTTCTTTTGTAGAATGCTCTTTTGCAAAGGAGTTTGCGTAAATCGGTTGAGGATGATGCTAAAAATATGACACTTCACGAAAAAAGTTTTGTTGAAGAGATTAAATCTTTGAAGTCTCAATTTGCTGCTAAAGAGAAAGAGAGAATAGAGACAGTTGAAGCTCTTCATGACATGGAGTCCAAATATATTTCTATTGGAGCCAAGCTTGAAGCGAAGATGAAGATTGTGATAATTTGAAAAAATATCTTGAAAAAATTATGAAAGAAAAGAATTATATTGAGAAGAAGCCTTCTAAAAAAGATCAAAATTTTTATGATAAGTGTAATCGTTTGTGAAAACTTTGCAAAAATTGCTATGATAAATTTGGTGCGAAGCCAAAAGATCCTTGTTGAGAGCTTGAAGAATTTGATCCATTTTTTGCTTGGCTGTGTCACCAATACAAAGACTTGCCAACTATTATCCAAACTAGTGCAGATTTGAGTTGTGTTTATGCTACTCGTGCACTTTTTCATTTAATGAAGGAGGCAAGGGATTCTTTGTATGATCAAATGTTGGACAAGGATTATAAGTTTCCTTCTGTGGAGCAATTGAGGCAGGTTACTTCTCAAACTCAATTGCTTTGCAAGAAGTATTTTAATCAGTACTGGAATATGTGTGGCAAGGAGAGTGCTTTTCTGAAGGCGAAGAGGAAGATGGAAAAGGTTGGATTAGAAGTTTTATTCTCTTCTTCTTCTCTCTCTTTTTTTGTACTGATGTTTTGTTTCATTTTTTGTAGCGGCTTGAAAAAGAAATTGCTGCCGATGAAAAGGTGTAGAAGGAGCAAGATAAGCGTGAAGAAGAAAATGCCAGAGACGATGATGTTGGTGATCACCCGTTTTAGTTGGTCTTGAAGTTGGTTTTTTTTAGTTTTTTAAATTGAGGGTGAGGCTTTTTGCAATGTTATTTGACATTTATAAATATTAAACTTAGCAGAATGAAGTGGGTGTTTTGCCATTGCTAATGTGTAAGGATAACTTTGTCGTTGAACCTTCGTTGTGGTTGGAGTATGCAACTAATGAGGCGTATCCTACGTTTGACACATTTGTTAAACATAAGCTGACGTAAGCATTATGTTATGATGCTTTGTCTTTTGGTCATCGTGGTTAATTTGCTGATGATGTGTTACTTTTAGATTTTGAATGTAAAAATTTTATTGCTGGGAACAAGAAATCTTGTTTGTCATGAATTGTTGACTTCAGTGAAATTTCTCAGGTAGTTTATTTTAACACTAGTTTCTTTTCTTGTGGTGATGTCATGTAAAGTAATTGTGTCGTTTTGTATTTTTCCAGTCATCGTGTTTGAGTGTTTCACCGAGCTGTGTTTCTAAAGAATTTCTACGATGTAAAGTTGATCAAGTGTTAGATAGGGCTGTTGAGGACTTGATTAGCGAAGCCGCATTTTTTGTTGCTTCGGAAAGTGAATGATTACAATTTTTGTTGTAAACTTCTATGTAATAAATTATTTTATTTTTATGGTGGGATTAATAAAATCTTGTCTCGTAATTTTTCTTCGTGAAGTTAACGCGTAGACTTCGCTTTAGAAGCCAAATTTTACCTTATTGAATTTGAAAACAATCTTCTCTTATTTTTTTGCGAAGGCAACGCGTAGACTTCGCTTAGAAGTCAAATTTCACCTTAGTGAATTTAAAAACGCCGTCCCCTCGCTTTTTTGCGAATGCAATGCGTAGACTTCGTGTAGAAGTCAAATTTCACCTTAGTGAATGTGAAAACGTCGTCCCCTCGCTTTTTTGCAAAGGCAACGCGTAGACTTCGCTTTTAGAAGTCAAATTTCACCTTAGTGAATTTGAAAACACCGTCCCATCGCTTTTTTACGAAGGCAACACGTAGACTTTGCTTAGAAGTCAAATTTCACCTTAGTGAATTTGAAAACGCCATCCCCACACTTTTTTGCGAAGGCAATGCGTAGACTTCGCTTAGAAGTCAAATTTCACCTTAGTGAATTTGAATACGTCGTCCCCTCGCTTTTTTGCGAAGGCAACACGTAGACTTCGCTTTTAGAAGTCAAAATTCACCTTAGTGAATTTGAAAACACTGTCCCCTGGCTTTTTTGTGAAGGCAACGTGTAGACTTCGGTTAGAATTCAAATTTCATCTTAGTGAATTTGAAAACGCGGTCCCCTCGCTTTTTTGTGAAGGCAACGCGTATACTTCGCTTAGAAGTCAAATTTTACCTTAGTCAATTTGCAAACGCCGTCCCCTCGCTTTTTTGCGAAGGCAACGCGTGGACTTCACTTTTAGAAGTCAAATTTCACCTTAGTGAATTTGAAAACGCCGTCCCCTCGCTTTTTTGTGAAGGTAACACGTAGACTTCGCTTAGAAGTCAAATTTCACCTTAGTGAATTTGAAAATGTTGTCCCCTCGTTTTTTTCGAAGGCAACGCGTAGACTTCATATTTTAGATAGGTTAGCATTAATTTTTGCTTGTTTAAAAAATGATGCTACCTGTTTTGGTTTATTTTAGCCGATATTTTAGTATATTTTAAGTATACTTCAGCCCCTTTCTTTTTTGTACTCTTTTAGACTTATATTTAGGGGAATAATTTCTCATTTATATTTGATGAGAATTTATAATAGAGACTGTCTCATTAAAAAACCACTCACCCTGTGAAGGGCTTCTTCTGAGTGGAAAAAGAGTACAACTCGTTTACATTTGAATTGAAACTTTTTTCAAATGTAGAAAGCTAGTTTACTTCTAACATAGAACTTGTAAGAATTGAAATCTAAGGGTAGTATCTTCGTAGAGCTTTGATGTTCCAGGTGTGGTCGATTTCTTCCCCGTTGAAAGGTCCAAAATGGCTAGAGGAGGGTGAATAGCTTAAACTAAAACTCTACAAACCACTAGAGCAAGGAGGTTAGTATAACAAATGGTGAAATATAATTTTGCTCTAGCTTTACAAGGGTTGCACGCCACCTATCCAATAATTCTAGTAACTATGATCACTATAACAATCAAAGGCTAAGTCACTACGAGCTCTCACAAGCTAGCTACACTAAAGAGCTCAACTAGGTGACAATCTACACTAGCAAAGATAATACAAGCTCTCAAAACTAATTATACTAAAGAGCTTGTTACAACTAGTTTGTAGAATGTAAAGGAGAGGTATGTGATCTTAATACCGCCGCGTCGAGGAATGACCCAATCACAAAAACATGAAGACCAATCACCAGGAGAAATCTAAGAAATCAATCACAAAGGTGACACACAATTTTTCTCTCGATGTTCACGTGCTTACCGACACGCTACGTCCCCATTGTGTCGACCACCACTTTGTGGTTCAACGGCTGATTGGCAATCCAAAGATAAGCTCTCTAAGAGCACCGCAAGAACCTACAGCAAGTGAGGTAACTCAATAACACGAGTAATTTACTAGAGTTGCCTTTGGCGCTCCACCGGGAAAGGCACAACACCCCTCACAAATCACCGGGAGATGGTCAAGAATAAGCACCACTCTTTCCACAACTCCTCCGCTGCCTTCAAGCCGTCTAGGTGGCGGCAACCACCAAGAGTAACAAGAATTCTACAGTCAAGAGAACACTCAAGTACCAACTAGATGCAAACTCACATGCAAATGCACTCGAGATCACTCAATCTGACTTTGATTAGGCAATCAAGCAAGGGAGATAAGTGGGAGGAGATGTGCTCAACTCAAGAGGATGTTAGAGAGTCAAAATATCAAAGAGAGACCTCGTCAAACCGACCAAACACATATTTATAAGCAGCCCCTAAAGAATAGAGCCGTTAGGGACACGTTATTGCTGCCTGCGCACTGACCGGACGCGCCAGTCGTTGTGATCGGACGCGGTCACAGCGTCCGGTCACGCCTGCGTGACTTTCCTGATGAACGTCACGTGTCTCGCTTTGAATCTCATTCATTCGATCGTAACGGTCACTTAAATGTACTTGTTCATGCACTAGAGTGACCGGACGCGCCGATCAAAATTGATCGGACGCGCCTAGGCGTCTGGTCACCACAGATTCGCATTACTGACCACGCGACCGGATGTGCTACTTGAATTAATCGGACGCCACAGTGCCAGTGTCCGGTCGATTCTAGTAAGCACCCACACACGACCGGACATGTCCGGTCGATCGTGACCGGACGCGCCACCGCGTCTGATCAACCCTTTGCGTTTGTTGTCCCTCTGGCGTCTGACCGGATGTGCTGGTCCCGCGAGTGACCAGACGCACCGGTAATAAACCCTAGTCCATGCGCCTGACTGTTGTTGTCACTGACCGGACGTGTCCGGTTATGCCGACACCATGCCGGTTTAGCGTCCAGTCACCTCAGTGACCTCCGTTCGTCTCCGTTTCTATCCATGAAGACTTAGAGAAAATCTCTACATCCGGTGTAGTGAAAAATAGACGTTTCACTTCCACAAAAAGTGCCAAATGAATCCTCATCTAGTGGCACTTAAGTTAGCTCACCACAAGATCTAAATGCATATGCAAACGAATCCTCATCTAGTGGCACTTAAGTGATCAATAGCCCCAGAAATTCCCGTCTTTATAGTATGACTATTGATCCTAAGTGTAATCACACCATCTATGGTGTGATGATCACTAAAAACAAATCCTATCTATACCTTTGCCTTAAGCTCCATAGGATTTTGCCTCTTCTCCTCTTCTTCTCCAAGCATGGCACCAAGTCATCATGATCAACATGCATCTTGCCATCACTTAGGAGTGTACCAATCACCTTTTGCTATCAACACTCAAGCACATGTGATTAGTACTTAGGTTTCATCAATTATCCAAAATCAAACTAGGGGCTTTCACCTATTCATATTTGCCAGGTGAAACGCTCCCAGTTTGTTTGTTCTCGTGATAATATAAGGCCCTTCTCATTTTTGTTGAAACTTTCCAACTGTGTCTTCATTTCTTTTTCTTTTCAAGACGAGGTCGCCTGGAGACATTTGCCTTGGTCTTACTTTCTTGTTGTACCAATTCTTTGTTTCTTTTTGGTACTTTTCAAGGTTTTGGATTGCTTTCATCCTTTCTTCTTTGAGCAGATCTTTGCTTGTTACTTGCTTTTCTTCTTTAAGTATTTGGATGTTCGTTCTTGGGCCTTGAAATTTTATTTCTTCGGGTGTCATTGCTTCTTCTCCATATAACAACTTGAAGGGCGTAAAGTTTGTTGATCTTGATACTGTTGTATTGTGTGCCCAAACAACTTTTGGTAATTCATCAACCCATTTTTCCTTAGGAAGCCCCACTAGGCATTTTGAAATTCCAGTGCATATGACTCCATTTGCTCTTTCGACAACACCATTTGGCTGTGGGTTTCTAACTGAGACGAAACATAATTGGATTCCCATATTTTGACAATAATCTCTGAATGTTGACTGTCAAGTTGGGTCCCATTATTTACTGTAATATGTCTTGGGACTCCAAAGTGGCATATGATGTTCTGCCATAGGAATTTTTCCATTGTGAATGAAGACATATTTGTTACTGGCTTGACTTCAATCCATTTTGTGAAATATTCTACTGCCACAACTGCATACTAGAAGTTTCCTTGAGCTACAAGCAATTTGCCTATTATGTCGATTTCCCATCTTGCAAGTGGCCAAGTTGGTTCTATCATTTGTAAGTTTGTTGATGGAGCTCTTATTTTGTTGGCCGACATTTGGCAATTGTGACAAGATTTAACTATTTCTTTGCTGTCACTTTATGCTGAAGGCCAATAAAATCCCTATTGGAATGCTTTTCCTGCCGTGGATCTTGCCCCTGGATGTGTGCCACAGATCCCCTCATGAATTTCTGATAGTAATTTTTTCCCTTCTTCTGTTGATATGCATTTGAGGAGTGGTTCATGGATTCCTTGCTTGTATAATTGATTATTGATGATTTTGTAGTTTCTTGTCATGTGCTTCATTCTGACTTCGTTAACCTCATCTTCTGGTTCGTAATGCCCATGAAGGTATGCCATGATTGATGCTCTCCAATCTTCACTTTGTATTATGTGGACTTTTCTTGAAGCTTCTTGTTTTGTGTTTATAGATGCTTGCGTTAGTACTTGGAAGAAAACATCCTGAGGCAATCTTATGTTTTGAGCTGCGGCTTTTGCTAGCTTGTCAGCATCTGAGTTTTCTATTCTTGAGATATTTTTGACTGTGAAGCCTTCAAAGTATTTTTCTTATTTTCTTAAGAATTGCAAGTATTTTGCTAACTCTTGATATCTTGCTTTGTAGTCTTTCTCGATGTGTCTAGCCACAACTTATGAATCTATTTTGATTATTAGTCTTTGTATCCCCATTGCTCTTGCTTTTCGGAGTCCAAGTAGAACAGCTTTGTATTCAGCAATATTGTTGGTATATTGAAATTCAAGTCTCACAGCATATTTCATTTTGACTTCAGAAGGTGATGTAATTATTGCTGCGACACCAGCACCTGTGAAGCCTCATGCTCCATCGCAATATATTATCCAGTCTGGCTGCTTTTTGTCATCGTTTTGATTTTAAGACGGAGCCCAGTCTGCCACGAAGTCTGCCAGGATTTGGGATTTTATTGATGTTTTTTTTCAAATTCGATGTAATGCTGAGACAGCTCTCCTGCCCATTTTTCCAATCTTCCAGATGATCTGTAACTTTACAAGACTTCTTTCAGAGGATAGCTTGTTGGTACTCTAATTTTATGAGCTTGGAAATAATGTTTCAATTTTCTTGCTACAATTACAACTACATAAGCTATTTTTTCGATCTCTGAGTAATAGACTTTTGAGCCAGACAAAGCTTCTAAAACAAAGTAGACTAGAACTTGTCTTTTTGTGTGTTCATTTTCCTGTTCTTCAACTAAGACTGCACTTACTGCACTTTTTGTTGCTGAGTTATACAACAGTAATTCGACCCCTAGGGTTGGTGTAGTGAGGGTATTTAGCTTTGACAAGTAGCTTTTTATTTCTTGGAATGCATATTGTTGCGAAGGTCCCCATGCAAAGTCTTTTTTTGTTCCCTTCAGTGCTTGAAATATTGGCACACTTCGCTCTGCTGATTTTGAAATAAATATATTTAAAGCGGCAAATCTTCCTGTCAATTTCTGGACGTCCTTTATGTTTTTAGGTACCTCCATGTTTAGGATTGCATGTACTTTGTCTGGGTTTGGATCAATTCCTTTTGCTGATACAATGCATCCTAAAATTTTGCCCTCTTGGACTCCGAAGGTACATTTTTCAGGATTCAACTTCAAGTTTGCTTTCCTCAAATTTATAGATGTTTCTTGGAGATCTTTGATGTGGTCTCCTCTTTTCTTGCTTTTAACTACTATGTCATCAACATAAGTGAGTAATTTTTTACTGATTTTCTTTTGTAATACTGTTAAAGTCATTCTAACAAATGTTCTGCCAGCATTACGAAGCCCCTCTGCCATTCTTACGAAACAGTAGGTCCCGAATGGGGTGATAAAACTTGTGAATTATTCATCTTCTTTTCTCATCCAAATTTGATGATAGCCAGAAAAACAATCCAAGAAACTTAGCATTTCACTTCCGGCTGCTTGATCGACTAATGTGTTAATTCTTGGCAGTATGAAATTATCTTTTGGGCATGCTTTATTGAGATTTGTGAAATCGATGCACATCTGTCATTTTTCATTCTTTTTCTTGACCATAACTATGTTTGCTAGCCAAGTTGTGAATTGAAATTCTCTTATAACTTTTGCATCAAGCAATCTTTGGACTTCAGCTTTGGCTGCCTGAACTCTGTCTTTGGCTAGTTTTCTTAACTTTTGCTTTTTGGGTCTGGTTTTTGGGTCAATGTCTAGTTTGTGCTCAATTATGTCTCTGTCGACTCCTCCTAGATCATTGGATGACCAAGCGAATATGTCTTTGTTGCTTTGAAGGAATTCAACAAGTCTGTCCTCCACCTGTTGAGAGAGTTCGGTGCTGATGATGACTTGTTTGTCTAGTACTAGTGGATCAAGAGGTACTATTTGATGAGGACATGACACCATCGGATACGACCATGGATTATAAGGTGTTCTCACTCCTATATTTGTATAATGATTTTGGGTACAATTCACTTGGTTCCACATGTACATGTTGCTATTTGAATGTAGGTACAAATATGTCTCAAAGTGCAAGTCCATTAAAGTTGAACTTTTGGTTCATCGGCAGCCCGACAGTGCTTCATTGCGAAGGTCATAACTCATCCATACAGAGTGCGATTGAGGTCAATGAGCACTTGATGGAAAGATTATTTGATAAGCTTTCAAATAAATCTAGTTCTAACTCAATATCATATTGGCAAGGCCTCTAAATCATCGAGATATTCTGCCGCTATTTCTGTCGGGTGCTACAGCGTCGTCGCGGGCTTGTTATTCACACTTGGGACCCAGGCCCAAGTTGAAGCATGCCCCAAGAAGATGGAGAACACCTAAGAGATGCCCAAGGACATCCTCCTCCTTGTACACCACATTAGGAGTCAAGCAAGGGCGTCCAAGCTAAGTTAGAGGCCCAATCCAAGTCAAGTTCGAGTCCATCTCGGGCTCCAAGAGCAGCGTGTAGTAAAACGGACGTCCAGGTCGCATATAGACTCCGTTTCCAACGATCCACATATGGATGGAAAGATAATTTGATAAGGAAATCAATGGAAGTGGTCCCACATCAAAATCCCTTCAGAATCAATAGGAATCATTAAAACAAGTTGACATCCAGAATCTGTCAGGGCGCTGCGTCGCCGTCTTTTGGGCCATTTGGGCCTTGTAACGTGTCGAGACTCCTTAGGATGCGAGTAGGGGTCCTTGGACATCCCTTAGGCTATATAATTAGTAGCCACCACCTACGTTAGGGTTTGGATTTTGCTTTAGATCAATCTGTCTTTGAACAGTCACCGTTATCGGTTTGCGAGACCCTAACTTCTAGTGCTCAATCATATATCCGCAATTGCCACTTTATTTGAGTTGCGTTTTATCGTGTTCTTGCTTGTGTTCTCGATTCACGGTAGGGATTAGCCATCGTGGTGAGGTCAACCAGATTGTGACACGGTTGATAACCAGCGGAAACGTGGTGCTAAGGTTGCAGGGTTCGGGTCTTTGTGATCTGAAGTCAGATCGGTGTGTCGCTCTCCGACCAAATTGATAGTTATCTTGAACCTGACGGAAGAACGGAAATCATGTCCCCATCACTCTTTTTATTTCTTCACATGCTTGAGCTTTGGTTTGAGGCTTCGCATTTTCTTTTTCTTCTTTTTCTTCTTCAACTATTATGTGAACATTTTTTGTCCGGGAGTGTATTCTTTTTCAATGTTTCTTGCCTCAGTTTGGTCTCCGTGTACTATGATTACTCCATTTATTGTTGGCATTTTCATACATAAGTATGAGTAACTTATGACTGCTTCGAATGCGTTCAAAGTTCCTCTTCCAAAAAGAGCATTGTATGGATAGTACATATCGACCATGTCGAATGCTATTTGCTTTGTTCTTGCATTGCTTACTGTTCCAAAAGAGACTGGCAAAATCATTCTTCCAATTGAGTGTATTTTCTTACCGCAGAAGCCAAAAAGTGGGTGCTTAGCTCTTCCTAATATTCTGCAGTCAATTTTCATGGCGTCAATTGTTGATGTGAATATAATGTCGCAGAGCTACCTCTGTCGACTAATATTTTTGAGACTGCCCATCCATCAATGTTTGCTTCGATTACCATAGCATTCATATGTGGATAATCTTTGAGTTGAATGTCTTCCTCTAAAAATGTGATTGATAGATGAGACCATCTTATCTTTTTTATACGGACCTTCCATTGAAATTGAATTTACTCTTTGGAAGTAATTTTTACTTTGACTGTTATTTTCATGGTCTATGTTGTTTCCTCCTATGATTGTCAGTATTCTTCCTCTGCTTGGGATGATTGCATTATTGTTTACCACTGAGACTGACGAGGAGATGTTCTCTTGCCTGGCTTGGCTGTTTTGTGGGTTGTTGTTTGCAATTGAAGCTTCGGGTTGTGCTGATTGAATATTGGGTTGGTGAGTCTAATTTTGCCTCCATTGATTTTGCATGGGATTATACATTGCTAGTGGTTCATAGCTGTATGTAGGGGGTGGTCCTGGAAGTAGAGCTTATGTATGTCCACAATGCATTGGATAATAAGGTTGATGAGTATTGTGCTATTCTTGCCTTACATGATTGACATATTTTGATTGGCTTTGTGCCCTTTTTTCCTCCTGGGCCTCTTAGATGCTTTTCTTAACTTTTGGACATATTTTGGATGTATGTCCAGCTCCTTTGCTATGAACAATGTAATACATATCTTCAGGTTTTAAGGGTGTTTTTCCTTTTTCCTCTTCCTCTTCCTATTGTGCCAAAGTTTCCTCTTTCAAATGCTCTTTCATTGAATTGACTTCACTGGTTATATTAATTTTGGTGAGCGTATTCACTTTGAGCAATTGAATTGTTGTCATTCTCGATTTGATTAACCTGATTGTGTGGTGTAAATGGTCTTCGTTTATAGTTGTTTGGTCTTAGAGGTTGGAAATTGTTGTTTTGCTTGATTTGAGCCCTGAAGTTGTTTTCTTCTTCGATTCTTTTTCTATATCATCATCTGACTTGCAATATTTTTGCATAACTTCACAAAGCTTTGCGACTGTGGTGGGTTTCTATCGTGCAAAATGGGAAGCGCATTGGCCTACTCGAAGGCCTTTGATTGCAACTATTATTACCACTTTATCTGGAATATTTGGAATTTATGCCTTGATTTGGATGAATCTTTTGAAATATTGGCTCAGTGGTTCTTTGATTTGCTGTTTGCAATTGAACAGATCAATGTCTATGAAGCCAACTGGTTGAAATCCTTGAAAGTCAACGAGCAAGTTTGCTTTAACTTGATCCCATGAATGTATAGATTTTGCTTTCAGTGAGGAGTATCATTGTTGTGTTGGTCCTTTAACCGCCATAATAAGGGATTTTGCCAATGTTGTTTCATCACCACCTCCATAAATTACTACAGCTTCAAAACTCATCAAAAATTGTCTTGGGTCAGATTGGCCATCGAAAGTTGGTATCATATTAAATTTGTAACCCAAAGGTCATTGTGCAAGCTGTAAATTTATTGATAAGGGAGAACTTGTGTTAATTGATATGAATGACTTTTGGGAGTTCTTCTCATGAGAAGCTTTTGTTGCTGAATTTGGTTCGTCCAAATGTATAACTTCGTGACTTGCATTTTGGAGTTGTTCATTTAGTTCACGAAGCGTGGCTTCAGCTTCTTCTATTCTTTGTTTGAGAGATTTTTCTCTTGCTCTTGCGCGGCATTCCTCAAGTTCTTTTTTCTTTCTTAGCACTTGCTCTTCTGATTCTTTGAGTCTTTGTTCTTCAACTTCGCTTGCTTTTGAAGAACTTGGATCTTGGTTTACATCTTTTTTCAAGATTTTGGTCTTTGATTGTTGGTGGATCATTGTCGGCTACCCTAGTGGTAACTTTCTTGTTAGGTCTACTCATAAGCTTTGCATGGTTGTGAGAATTTTCGAGCACACACAAACGGTGGGCACCAGATGTTGGGCAAATGATTACTCAAACATCAAGGATGAGATGAAAGACAAAGTCGATTCCATTATCATCATGGTACTATACATGTTAGAGGGGATATTTATAGGCTCCAATCTTTATGTTTTACACAAAACGACTAAAATGCCCTTGACTCAAATGTTTACAACCCTTCTCAATTACAAGGGCAAAGTGGTCATTTTCTCCTTCCAAGCCTTCATTCTTCAGCTTTCAGTCACTAGTTTTCTTGATATCTTTATTTAGACTTAGTCAATTCTTCCTTTGACCTTTGGAATGTTAGGCGAAGTCGAATTCTTGCATTCGCCTCATTTTGAACTTTCATTCGACATCATTGGCTGGCGAAGTCGATTTTCTGGTTGACGAAGCCAAGCTTTATCTCTGTTTGGCCAGCGAAGTTGAATTATTATCTGCGAAGCCAAAACTCTTATCTTCGCTTCAACTTTGTTCTTCAATCTTTTATTTCTTGGCGAAGCTGGATCTTTTCTGATGATGTGAGGAAAAACGTCTTCGCCTTCCTTTTCTCCTGCAATCAAATATTGTTACAAAGTTTCAGAGTTTCTAAACTCTAAAGTTTGGGACTGTGTTTTAGTGGTGAAGTTGAATTCCCAACATCCATGTAAATAGCTGACGCGTTAATAAATAACTAAATAAAGAGAGGAAAATGAGGTATGAATGAAGTTCAAAATAGTTTAAGGTTCTCACTGCAATATCATTTATTAGCTTTTTATTTTATTATTTTCTAGAATGATCAAAACCATCACGGTGGGTGTGGACAAAAATTTCATGACCCCATTACACGGGCATATATCTAGTAATATATACAAAACCAATTGTGGGGACCTCCCCTATAGTATGTGTCAAAAAGAAATCATATAATCGTCAAAAGAACAACCACTCACGGCCAACGTCCTGTTCACTTATCTTATAAGCCGTACTTTTTTAACCAACGAACAGTGTTTTTCTCTCACAATAAATCCGCGAACAATACTTTCAGCTATAGCTTTTCAACCAAATAAGTGGGAAGGAGTAGAAATGGAAAAATACTGACATTTCAAAGGTTGCACGGCTCAACACAAGCTTCCAAGGCTACACATAATATTGTAATTTACAACTTACAAGGTACAAAAGCAATTTCTTTGTAGCATTTTAGCATATCGCAGACTCAATGCTGCATTATTGCCATAAACCGGCAGATGAGTTCACAGAAGAAAAAATTGTAATTCCACATTTGAACCCGCCGTCACAATTAATATTACTCAACTCTGCTACACAAAAGGGAAAGCGTGGCAAGAGCTCAGGCCAGCGTAGGTACTAGCTTCCACCACAGCCATCACATCTGCCGTCTTCGTCTTCCAATCTCACAAGCATTCACCCTTGAAGCAAACCTCAACGAGTATATCGTCTCACCAATAGAGGATGCCGCAGGTGAAACATTGACAAACATGATATACCACACTTGGTTCTGCATCTAGAGTTGGCATCAAAGGTGCATTCTGTTTGGACTGTAATCCTGAAATCTGGTACCCTCAGAAACTTGCTTTCAATAAAGCAGGGCTAAAGTTACCTTTGGTCTATAAGACAACCAACAGAGTGTAAATATGCAGTGCCTGAAACTTGCACATGGGTGAAAGCACCACAATTAGCAGTTTCCTCCATGAAAGTGAAAATTTTAGCTCAGCCACTCCATGCAAAGTTTTAAACCAATTCACACAAAACAAAACGAAACAAGTGACAAATTACAAGCATTAAAGCTTGTTGGGGATGTCAGATTATGTATAAATGCATACTATCAAATCAAATGAGCAAAATCAGCAATGATCTGTCACACCAGATAAAAACACTAGGCACAGAATGACAGAAGAGAGTATCTCAATCAGCTGGCAGGCATACTTCACTATCCAATAGCAAACATAATTTTTCAAAGCAGTACATATTGTGTGGGGCGGCCTCCTGCAAACTAACATATAACAAAAATTCCTTTTTTGAAACAAAAGCACCTTTTCATCTGGTTGCAAGTGCGAGCATTGGTGAAATCATGCCTTGAATCCCCTGCAGCGTGTGCTGTATCTGAATCTCCTCTGCAACCATTCTCTTAAGATTCCTCATGTGCACCCTCAGCTTCTCATCAGATCGGATATCAGCCTCGCGCATCTCCACAACCTTGTTTGCCAAACACAACAGCAACTTAGCATACCTTGGCAAAGTTGCATTCCGGTGGAGGAACTCCAAAAGAAGACCAAGTTCCTCATTATCCAAATTCCCGACGCATCTCATGAGCTTTCTTCTTGCAACCAGCTCCTCCATCACAGCCACAACACTCCTCAGGTTGTTCTTGGCCAATGCTGAAACCAGAGCATCCTTGTGCCTGAACTTCCTCAGTAACTTATCATGCTCTGCAATTTTCACCTTCTTAGGCTTCGCAATCACAAAGTCACCCTCCTTGGCCTTCTCATTCTGCCCACGGCGGAAGTACCTGAAGTAATTTGGCCTCAGCACTGACTTCTCCGGCTCCGGAGATACCCAATCAATCTCACCACCAACGGATTTCCTCCCTTCCTCTTCCTCATCCACAGCCTTCTTCCTCCTATTTCCCAAATAAATCTTCCCTTTCGCAGACCCTGCCACCACCACAGAGCCACAGGGCGAGCAAGCCACAGACAGGAGCGGCTGAGGGTAGCGCAAAGAGTGTGTCATCTTCAGCTTCCCAAAATCAAAGCTCTTCACATACCCATCAATGCCCGCACTAAGCAGCCGCGTCTCCCCAGTGTTGGCCATCCTGCCAAGCGCCAGGTCCATCACTGTCTTGACATGGCTCTCCACAGAGTGCACGAGCCGGCCACCACCAATAACGTCCCAAATCTTGACCACGTTCCCTCCGGCCGTGGCCAGCAGCCCGCCAGATGGAAGGAATAGCACGCTCTCCACCAATTCCCCATGGGAGAAGGACAAAGACGGGCCGGTATTACCGGTGCGAGCATCCCACAATTTGACGCTGCGGTCGTAAGAGCCGGTGGCAAAAATGTTGTGATCGGCAGGGGAGGCCGCAGCGCCGCGGATGTAGTCCCGGTGCGCAGCGGGGACGGAGAAGACGGGCGTCTCCGAGGGCACGTCCCAGTAGGCGAGGAGCGCGTCGTCGCCGGCGGTGAGGAGGTGGAGCTTGTCGCCGCCAGCGACCGGGTACCGAACCACACGGGTCTCGGCGGCGTGGGCGCGCAGCGTGCGGAGGGCCCCCGCCGCGGCCTTGTCGGCGCGGAATACGCGGACGACGCCCTTCTTGTCGCCGGCGGCGAGGAGGGCGCCGTCGCAGCGGAAGGACGGGGAGAAGGCGAGGTCCCCCGCGACGGAGATCCTGCGGAGCTTCTCGAGGGGGTCGCCGGAGAAGACGTGCAGGGAGGTGGACCAGGAAGCGGCGAGGGTCGGGGAGGCGCCGGCGGCCACAATGGAGGCGAAGGTGAGGTCGGTGACGGGGAAGCCGGCGTCGGAGACGAGCTCGGAGGAGCGGAAGGCGCGCCAGTAGGACCCCTCAGGGGAGGCGCGCGAGGCGGCGTTCCTGGAGGGGAGGAGAGCCAAGTGCGGCGCCGCGGGGAAGAAGGGCTTCGAAGTGTCGGCGGCCATGGCGGATGGCGATGGCGGCGGCGGCGATTTTGGGAGAAACCCTAGTGGGGACTGAGGAGGGTTTATCGGTTTCGTGATGGTCCGTGGGGGTTACAAAATGTTCGCGGCCTCGTCTCCTCGCTAATTGAAATATGGTGATGGGCCGTGGGAGTTTCTTTTGACAACTCCTGCCTAATTGTTGATCCGGCAGCTCGACAAATGACAGAAATATGACATGTGGGCCTTAAACAACTGATGATTCTCAATTCGGTAATCCTTTTGATCACTCAGTTCGGTAATCGGTACCATGAGATTATGTACCTCAAAGCTTGATTTTTAAAAAAAAATAAATGAAATTAAAGTACAGTTTTTTTAAACTAAAGTACTGTTTTCTTAAAACTAAAGTACTGTTGAAGTCTTTGTGAAAGTAGGATAATTTCTTCACGAAATGGAAGGCAAACGGGAAAAATAGATGGATGAGACTATTACCTTGGTCCAAAAAGGAATGACAGTATAGTTTTGTTATAAGTTAAAAATTTATCAAATTTGTAGAGAAAATTATAAGTATCAAATAAGTAGATCATAAAACTATATTTTAGATTCATGATGCTTATATTTAAAAAATATAAAGATTAATATTATTTTCTATAAATTATTTAAGCCTAAGATCTTTTGAATTAGTAAATTCTTTTCGGGAACAAGAGAATACATGACGCTGGCTTCCATGTAAGCTTCTTGCGACAACATGTTTCGAATTAAATTTTGAAAAAAGCAGCCCTTTTGGTTGCAACAAAGGGTGCGGTGCGACTAACCATATGAGTCATGTCACTACACTGCTACAAAAAAACATAACCGAGGTGTTTGGCAAAGAGACTTGGAGACGGGCAGACATTTCAACCGCCTCGGTTAATGTCTGGGATTAATCGAGGCGATTATTTTTTATTAATCAAGACGGTCACAATCAAACGCCTCGCAAAATTGATTAACCTTAAAATCCATTTACGGCCTCCAAAAATGCATTCATTTTCGGTGGCGGATCTCTTAAAAAGGCCCCCGCCTCCGTTAATGTGGCCGAGCTCACTCACATCCATCTCGGCCCATCTTAGCCCGACAACAACACTCTAGCCAAAATGAAACCTTAGCCCACTCACCCGTCAGCCTTCCTCCCTCCCTCTCCTCTCCCTCAACCGCACGGCGCATCCCTCCTCTCCCTCCGTCTCTCCCTCACTCTCTCACTTAAGGATGAAAATGGTCGGAAACGGTCGAAAACGGACTTACGATATAAAAACACAAAAGCGATCGGTTCGGGATATTTCTACATTTAGCAATTAAAGAGTACAAAAAATAGTTGAAAATAGTTGTGAAACCAATTAAAACTGACAATTTTTCATGTTAAAAAACGGTTCATAATATAGAAAACGAAAACGGTCAATTCAGAATATTTCTGTTCCGTTTTCATCCCTACTCTCACTCATCTCCCTCCCCTCTCACTCCTCTCCTCTCCCTCTCCCTCTCTCTAGAGCTAGCGGCGGGGCAGTGCATCCCTCCGCTCCCTCTCTTTCTCTCACTCCTCTCCCACCCTCTCTCCAATGCAAGCAGCGGCGCGCAGCGCCCGCCCCTCTGATGCCACAGCAGCGCGCGGGTGGCCGTGCCCGCCCTCCGACTCTGACGCCCAGGTGGCGCACTGGTGGTCATGCCCGCCCCTCCGACTAGCTCCCTCTGGCCTGGCGGCGTGGATCCGGCGAGCGGGTGGCGGATCCGGCAGCCACGTGGTAGATCCGGTGAGTTGGTGGCGTGGATCCGGTGAGCAGGCCTCTCCGCGCGGCACCGCGAGGTGGTGGCCGTCCACGGGCCCCGGTGGATCCTGCGACGTCGGGGGCTCATGGCGCTCCTACGATGGCGAGGAGGCCAAATCCTATGGTGGGGAGGTCGGATCTAACGAGCAGTGGCAATGGCAGCGGCGACGCGTGGATGGGATCAGCTATCTATTGATGTGAAAATGTCATAATTTTACATACTCAAAACACCGTCAACGTCCTCGGAATAGAAGGAAGATAAGCATTGCATGAGCATATTTTATCCAATAACTAGTTCCATATGTCCATGGAACATTTCTATGCAAGTACAAGTACAAGGTAAATGGAAGAAATTAAGCAAAGTGGGACCCAACTTGACACGTTGGCCGACCCCCCATGTATAGCCAATTGATCAACCGAACACACCATCATGATGGGCTTGGCATATGATGACTACCTGCAAAAGATGAGCCGGATTAGCCAAAAAGGGCCGGTCATTTTAGGACAACTTGTGGCATGGTTCAAACTACAGCATGGCACAATAAATTTTATGTCTTACACATAAGATCTTAGCACGACGAGTTACATGACACAAACTATATAGCACAACACTAAATACTAAATGGTCCCTCTATTGGTGCATGCCTTTTATACGGCCTAGCTCCTAACATAAATAATACAGTAGTAATTCAGGAAAACATGAAACATGTCTTTTTGTGTACGGATATGTAGCCATTTGTTAGTTTTGAAAGACAAATGCTAGTAAATATACATTCACATCCACGACATCCTATAGAATATTGTGAAGCACACGATCATATCTCGGCAGAAAGGCTACCTGTCAACCGGTTGATTTAGGCCTTCCCATCAACCAATTTTTCCTTGTAGGCTATATAGCTTCGAACAGTGTCTAGCCGTGCAGTGGGCTCTACCAATTCCGATATGAATGAGTATACCTCCTATGTGCCTTGGCGATGTCGAGGTAAAGAAAAGCAAGCTAGGCAGAGAGGAGCTATAGTTACGTATGAAATGACGTTGAAAGAAGAAAATGGTCTCCATACCGTACGTAAGGCAGGCGTGACTCTTCATCGTCTTTAGACGTACCAGTTTTGTTCTGTCAAAATATTCTTTAGCATCTTTTAACATGTCAATTAATTCATCTTTAGTGGGTTCATCATCATTGTCACTTTCACTTTTAGTTTCATTATCATGTTCCTCATCACATTCATCATCACAAATTTGTACCTTAATGGCCTTGGCCATGAAGCATGATGGAGTGTCAAAGAGAGAAGGCTTCTCTTGTATGGTAATGTTTACAAGAGCCTTCTTCTTGGTAGTCTTGTCATGATCACTATCATCATCATCATCACTTGAGGAAGCATCACTATCCCAAGTGACCACATATGAACCACCCTTCTTCTTCTTCTTGATGGCCATCTTGTCCTTTTTCTCTTTATTTTCCTTTTTGTATTTCTTCTTGCTCTTCTTGTCATCATCATCATTGTCGCTATTGTATGGGCATTGAGCAATAAGATGATCCTTACTTTCACACTTGAAGCACCTTCTTGACTCTTCCTTGTTCTTGGATGAAGACTTCTTTCTTCTAGCACGATAGCCCTTCTTCACCATAAACTTACCAAATCTCTTCACAAAGAGAGCCATCCCATCATCCATATCATCAAAGCTTGAGTCATCATTTTTACTAGATGTATCTTACTTGGCTTTGTCATTTGATGATGATGTGGATTTGAATGCCACAATCTTCTTCTCATCCTTCTTTTTTTTCCTTCTCATCATCATCTCTATTGACGGTGGATAACATCAATATTTTATATGTGAATAAACAAGAGAAATGGTTTAAATACAAGAATATATGTAGGTCTAGGGTTTAAATTAACAAATTCCATGAGTTTTGATGAATCTCTATTTTTCGTAGGATTATTCCAGAAAATATAGGAAGGGGGACCTAATTGAGAAAAGGACAAAAATTAATCATGACAAAGGATACACTAGAAGACTATAGAAGACACTAGAAGGCACGTGAACGAATGGGAGGATGAAACGCCACCAGGTGGGGCCAGCCAGCCCCACCCTTGTGCCGCCCAGCCCCCTGTGAGGGGATTCCTCCACGAGCTTCTGGAGTATTCCTCCACCACCTCCTAGGATGCATCTCCACCCTACGTCGAAGTCAGTTTGATCTAAGGGCTTACGTTCAACCCCTAGGGCTATATAAGGAACCCTACACCCCCTCCTGAAGCATCAAGTCATCAAGTTATTCAGTTGAAGATCAATTCATCTAGAGCCAACCCTAGTTCCTCTAGATTAGAGCTTAGGCTAGTTATATTAGGTCTAGAGGGAGATCAAGCAATGCTTGGATTCCTAACATTGGCAAGAGCGTGGTTCGGTATATCTCTTGTACTTTGCTCTATTTTTTTATTTCATTGAGATTGTATCGTTGCTATTATGTTTATGTCAAATTAAGTTTTATATTATTTATGTCATTGAAAGCAATGTTCATTGTTTGCTCTAGTTTTATATTCAGTGTAGCTAGATTATGGAAACCATGCATATGTTCATATAGCGCTCACCCTATAGGAGTATGGGTGAGTGATAGACATTATGTGTGCGTGGTGCTTTGATATTTGTTTATCTACGGATGCCCTTATATACCGGGACATGTGGTAGATTGCGTAGGTGACAGCTGCGTTGAGTCATTTGCAGTCCATCCCCCGTATATATTGATGTTGGTAGAACCCTATCTCGAAGGAGAGGATGACTTTGTTTCCAACTTTCCTAAGTTGATGTTCCTTATGTGGCATAACTTGGCTATGATCACTAGATATAATTAATTAGACTAAGCATTTGACATGTTAGTAAGACTATTTAGGAATTATCTTTCTAATATTCTAATTAGACTTAACCTATTGCTTAACTAGAGTGCTCTAAGTTACTATTTATTTATCATGATGATTAATCAAGTACTTATCATTTATATATCTTTATTTATTATCTTGTGACTTATCCTTATTTTGAGTAGAGTATATGATATTTCATGTTTTCTCCATTCCTATGAGCTCCACTATAAGCCTTAGTTGTAGGAAAAGAAAGACATAACATCACTATTTCCTTGGTGAGGATCCACAAATACCACATATATTGAGAGACTTGAGAGTGTCATACAATGAAAACTCTGAGTTTTATTTTGAAATCTTACAAAAACACTGGAATAATGGTTGAGCAAAGACTTGAGACATAGTGCTTGACTTGATTGTTCTGTCTTTTCAATTGCTCAAGACCCAAGTGAAGGCTAAGTCAATTGCTCAAGACCCAGGTGAAGGCTAAGCTCCATAGTTGAAGGTAATATGAGTAAGTTTGAAGGTCATATCAGTATATTCTAATCCAGAGTAGAATTTTTGTTTGAACGCATGTGTACTTTTGAGGCATGAAAGCATAGAAGCAACTCCTGATCCAAATTTGCTGAGTTCAGCTTTGCTAAGGGACTAGCAAAGGTTAAGCTTGGGAAAGCTTGTTGACGGTAGTTATCTACCATATTAAACTGTCAACATAACTTGAATAAATGCTTAAAATGGATCACCAATAGAAACTTAGGGGTTTAAACTAATAATTTTCATAAGTTTTGGTGAATCTATATTTTCTACAGGGTATATCCAGAAAATTGAAAAGGGGGATCAAAACGTCACAAGGAATTAAACTTAACAACTACAAAAACTATTATAGAAGACTCTAGAGGACTTCAGGAGGCAACCCCCGAGGCAGAGCCCTAGAGGCCACCAGGTGGGACTGGCTAGCCCCACCGTGGTGCCACCCGACCCCTGGTAGTGGCCCCGCCTGTCAGCTTCTGGAATGTTCCTCCATCGCCTCCCTAGACTGCATCTATGTCGTTCTTCAAGTTGGTTTGATCCAAGAGCTCATGTTGGACTCTACATAAGATACACAAGTAGACAAAATAAGGGTAAGCCTGTTTGAGCAGAGGTCAATGGTTATTTCAATCACATCAATTAATATAAGTTTATCAATACTTCATATGCTAGCTACCTTCCCCGGCAACGGAGCCAGAAATGCTTATTAGTATTTATTAACTCCTCACTTGTTTTAGTAGTCACCTATTAATTACTTACACCTCTAGCATTACTAAACTAGGTTGTCATCCCCAGTGATGGTGTCAGAAATATTTATTGGTACTAACTAGCATTACTACGAGAATAATACTAAGTAGATGTTTATCATTTTATATGACTAGAAAGAATATAAAGATATGAATGAAAAGGATAATGCAAGCAGACAGATAATTATACCATTTTAGTACTTCACCTGAGAGTATACCAGGTATCGTATTTATATTTTACCACAGGGAGGGTGTAGCTTTGGACATGTATTAATAACTTATAACATTGATGGAGAAATAAATCATAACCAATCACTCTACTCATAACAGGGGTAAGTCACATGATAAAATGTATATGATAAGCATTGATCAAACATTATAATAAGTAAATCACTCAGAGCACTCCTATCTATGGCAATAGCATGGTCAAGTTAGAATATTAGAGGAATAATTCCTAAGTCATCATTAACTACAAATCAAAGCATACGTTGATTAGTGCAATTACACCTAGTAATCATGGCTAAGATCATCATTATATCCACATGTAAAGGGCACTACTTAGGTACAGAAACCTCTCCCTTCCTTCGTAACCGGGCCCTACTTCCTTAACCTATACTCGGGGAGTGTACTACAAAGGACTCAACGGGAGTGGCACATCTGCGATCTACCACATGACCCAGAATATAGAGTGTATTCGCAGGTAAATAACATATAAGCACCACACCTACATGATCTCCACCACCCACCCATGGTACCTTATTAGGGTGAATGCTATACGAACTTATGCATAAACACAATGATGAATTAACTATACTAAGCATATAATCAAAGTAGACAATGAACATTGCAACCAAGAACATGAATAAGATGAATTACTATATTGTCTTGACAATTGTACTAAAGCATATAAAAATAATGGAGATACAGCGAGAGAGGGATATAAGAATTATATCGAACCAAGCTCTAGACGATGTCGGGAATCCAAGCGAAGATCTGGTTGCCTCCCTCTAGACCTAGCCTAACTAGCTATGCCCTAAAAACTAGAGGAACTCTGAGGATATTAGGGTTTTTGGCTCTGGATGACTTGATCTCTAATGACTTGATGCCTCAGGAGGGCTGGGGTTTTCTTATATAGCCCGGAGGGTCCAACATGAGCCCTTGAATCAAACTGACTTGAAGAACGGCGTAGATGCAGTCTAGGGAGGCGGTGGAGGAACATTTTAGAAGCTGACAGGCGGCATCAGGGTGGGGCCAGCCAGTCCCACCTGGTGGCCTCTCGGGCTTTGCCTCGGGGGATTGCCTCCTAGAGTCCTCTGGAGTCTTCTAGAATAGTTTTCGTCACAGTTAAGTTCTTTTTGATGTTTTGATCCCCTTTTCAATTTTTTGAATATACCCTGCAAAAAATATAGATTCATCAAAACTTATGAAAATTGTTAGTTTAAACCCCTAAGTTTCTATTGGTGGTCTATTTTAAGCATTTATTCAGTTATGTTGATGGTTTAATATGGTAGATAACTACCGTCAACATCAATGCAAATGGCCAAAGGAGTGAGCTTGAGCTGGCCAAACACCTTTTATAGAGGGGCAAACGAAATAGAGTCGTTACCCCCTCACTGCAGTCTGTCACGTGCTGACCGGCCATGCCGATCAAAATGATCGGATGCACCACACCCTACGTCCGGTCACTCTCCACCATCCACGTGTCCTGCTTCAAACATACGTGACCTGATCCCCACGGCTAGGAGTCACCCTCGCGCGTGGTTGAAGGGTGATCGGACACACCGAAGGGCGACCTAACGTGTCGCGCTAGCGTCAGGTACACGTACCCCCGCGTGCCAACCGCCAATGACCGAACGCGCTGCTGTCTTCACCTGACGCCGAGCCGAGCTACATCAGATCAACTCCAATAAGGTCCCGAGTGACATTTTGATGACCGGGCGTGTCAGATCACACACGACCAGATGCGCTGATCGCTAGATCAACACCGTGCTTGCTCAACTGCCATATGTCGGTGTACGTCATGCTGGCCGGACTCACCCCTCTGCGCGTTAGGTCACAATAACACGCAGCGTCTAGTCACTCGTCGAGAGCAGCAACACTGAGCCACCACTGATCAGACGCACAGGTCCAGCGTCCAGTACTCTATCCGGTCAGCTCCAGTGAGCTCCTCAACTTCACCAACTTCGCCAAGTGTATCACCCTGTGCATGTGTGTTAGCATATTTTCACAAATATTTTCATGGGTGTTAGCACTCCACTAGATCCTAATGCATATGCAATGAGTTAGAGCATCTAGTGGCACTTTGATAACCGTATTTCGATACGAGTTTTACCCCTCTTAATAGTAGAGCTATCAATCCTAAATCACTCACATCCTCTTTGGTGTCTTGAGTGCAAACCAAAAAGCTCCTATCAAGTTTTACTTTTGCCTTGAGCTTTTTGTTTTTCTCTTTCTTCTTTTCCAAGTCGAGCACTTGATCACTATGGTCACACACCATCATCATGATCTTCACCATTGCTCCACCACTTGGAATAGTGCTACCTATCTCATGATCACTTTGATAAACTAGGTTAGCATTAAGGGTTTCATCAATTCACCAAAATCAAACTAGAGCTTTCAAACTCGTGTTGTAGTTAGATACTGTTAATTATTGGGTTTTTCCTAATTTTCAATATTAACGGGTTTTGGATCTTATTTTAGTGTTGACATGTGTTATTCAAAATCTGCCAGTTTCTGCTCCTAATATTTGTCATTTTTTTCAAGACAGATGTGTCATTATTCTATTGGTAAAAAATTTGACAGATTTGAAGATCTCAAATCTGTCGATAGTTATATAGTGTCTCCCTTTGTAAAATATCGAAAAAGTTTTCTAGCAGTAAACATTACAAGTTTATTTGTAGTCTTCTGCCTTCATCCATTATTTTTAAAACTTTTGACTATGCCATTTGATTTTTTTCAAATTCTATTAAAAAGTACAGTACATTCCTAGGATACATACGACGAATCTCATCAATATCTAATTGATAAACATTAAGCTTTTGGAATTGGACAATAAAGATCAGCACACCAATCCAACAGAAACTGCTCTAATTCATTATCAGTATATGTCTACATCAAAAGTAACAAACATCAAATAATCACAAGTATAGATCTTGAGCCACGAATTTCAAAGGACGATTTTCTATAGACTCGGCAATGAATTTTTCTGAGGGACTCAGTATATGCCGAGCCTAGTTTACAATGAATGAGGGACTCAAACTCACATCTACACTCTCTATAGACTTGGTAATGAAACCAGAGACTAGGAAAACCTAAGGAATGGCAACTAGAGAGATGGGCTGGTTAGGAGCACCCATCCTCTTATTTATAGAGCTATTGACCCCTAACTTGCCCTTAGATATTTTGGCTCCACTTAACCCCAGGGGCAAAATGGTCCATCTTTTGATCGATGCATCTGACGGCCACGAGCTCTTCACAACTTTACTTCGCCTCGAGCCCTCGACGCAAGCTTCGCGATGACTCCACGTGCCACCTCCAAGTCCATCCCAAACTCCAACCGGGTTTTGCCCAAACCCGAAAACCGTTCGCAGGTGGTTTCGAGGCCCAAATAGTTAAACCCCTCTCGAGAATGATATCCACTACGCCTACTCTGCGATCTCGACGCGTGTCACCGTAAGTCATCAGTTGCCTAGTCATTAAGTCTTCTAGCTCCTCCGCTTGACTTGGTCAACCGTCATCTTGACTTGGTCAACACGGTCTACTCCTCCACATGTATACTTGTTTGTCGATGTCCGCAAGTGTTAGCCACCCATGGTCAGCCTTCCGGCCACCTTGGTCCCTTCGTCTAAGCCTCACATCGTCCTTCACCGTTCCCAGTCCATCAGCACAACACATCTCTACTTAATCTTCTCCATGGACGTCAACCATCTTTGTGCTTCACACCTGCGCACCAACACAACCAAGAAACATGCTGCACAACATCATACTCACGCCATGGTTAGTCTCCAAATTTAACCAAATCTTAATCATCTCCTGACAATCACTCATTATCAACTCGACACATATGGGCACATATCAATCATGTGTTCGCAATAGTCTAATGCAAAGGCATATTGGAATTTTGATGAAGTGGAACAATAGCGAGGTGATAAAAAGAGGTTGTTGTTTTGTTTCACGAAACAAGCTCCCAATAAGCTAAAGTTTAGGACTATATGACACACCATTGTATGAGCTAACATTGACATGCAAATCACCATGACTATTTTGTTTTATGCACAAATCAAGGCAGTGTGAGTTACTATGAGACACCTAAATGGACAACTCACCAAGAAGTTGTTGATTAAGTTGTCTCATGGTTACCTGAAACTACATGGTGGTGTCGAACTCTTAGCAGATAGCTCGAAGACATGAGAAGTATTGTGATTAATCAAACGATACTATAGAAAAACGAAGTTATAGATCCATTATAGAAGATGTAAGAACATCTCGGATTCAAATCTACAAGAGAGCCAAGGAACCGGATAAAGACTTGGAAAAGTGGTTTTATCGCCAAAAAAGCTCACCAAGATGAGAAACGAAGACTTCTTAGTTTCGCCTCAGTTTAAATTACGTAGTCGCAAGATAGTAACAGAAAGAACGAAGAGACAAAAAAAGAGTGACAATAGCTCTGAGCTACAACTAGAGTTCATACCAATAGATAGAGTAAAGGTGAACTAATCATACATCAACTGGTTGGGTTTCTTTTGGTAGAATCTGTCTACCTGGGTTCAAGTCCTCGACTTGGCATGGGTGCTCATATTTTTCTGGATTTATTGTAGGATTTAACGGCACCACGCTTTCAGTGGTAGGCGATGTCCCCGACGATAGCGAGGCGCCTGCGATGACTTCATGAATCTCATGATCTACCGGCTCAGTCCTTCGGAGGTGCTCATAGAGGTAGGGTTTGCGTACGTGTATTCATAGGGGTGAGTGTACGTGCGTCGTGAGTGTCTGTGTTGTACTGTGTAATTCTCAAAAAATAGATAGAGTAAAGACGGAACGAGAAAAAACAATTATAATCAAATAAATAAAACTATTTGTAAAAATAATATTAGAATAAAAAATCCAAATGCTATACTAAACAAATTAGCTACCTGTGCTATTTACGTGGGCCAGCTTGCTAATTTCTCTTATTATTTAGTTCGTTGAACAATATTTGGAGTTTTGAACTCAACTACAGTGTAAGCTTGCTTAGAACACTTATGATGCACCAATGTGTTTCGGAGGGCAGCTAGCAAGGTTCAATTCTAAGGATCGAGCATTAGCCCGTGACGCGGGTTGTCTGTGCCCACTTGCAAATTCCATCCTTACGGTCATTCACTCGATTGGGAATCAGCGAATGATGGACCATGTGGACTCCTTGTATATGGCTGTGACATCACAGCTCATGCAGACTAGAAAAAAAAAGTAAAAATAATAACTTTAAAATGTTATAACTTCTAAACGGTGTATCCATTTTCAATTCCGTCTGCACCGGTATGTTCTACGTGACGAGATGAACAAACCTAGGTCCCACTTGCATATGTTTTAAAAAATTTTTATTTAGTAGCAAATTATATGTCTTAACTTATATCGTATAACTTATGACATATAACTTATAGCAATAACTTATGACATATAACTTAGAGCATATAACTTATAACTTACAATTTATGCATATAACTTTGATCATTTGATTAGAACATATTGTCTTTATCTTCAGATTAGTTGACAAAGATGCTTTCCAAATTTTTATATCATGTAGGACTATAGGAGCATGCAAAGCCTATTCGTGAGGCATTGACATACTATTTGTACATCCATAAGAATCAATTCTTGTTACCTGCAATACGTGACATAGCTGAGCAACATGTAAGATTTCATATTTGTACCTTTGATTTTGTCTTTGATGAAATCCTTATCTTTGCTCTTACTTAAACTTCTCAAGGTATAAAGCTTTCAAATTTTGCATCAACAAGGTATAATAGGTATGATTTTCTACTTAACTTATTACATTTATTGCTCTTGAAATAGTTTCTTCTATTTTTTATGAGATTCTTCAATCAATGGTGCTTTTTAATTTGCTCTGCATATTTGTTCTATATAATATTTTTTGTGGTGCTATGTTAAATAGCAGAGTTATTTATCTGTTTTTTGTTTTCATGTCTATGCTACCTAAATTAGTCGATTAACTTATTCTACAGAGTTATGTATCTAACTTGTGCTTTCATATGTATGCTACCTAACTTATTTGACTAAGTCACTGAACAGAGTTATGTGTCTAACTTTTGTTTTTATTTGTATGCTACCTAACTTATTTTATTAACTTATTGTTAAAAGTTATGTTTTAACTTGTATTTTCATGTGTATGTTAGATATCCATCTTACTTTTCCTATTGACTTATGTTTTTTGTTGTTAACTTTTGTTTTGTATTTGTTATTTTAAATATTAAAATATTTTGCAGATCTTTCAATTGAAGAAACAGATACACTCAATGTCATAGTTATAGAGATGTTGAGACTATCGTTGCAGGAGTTATGAAAGTTATTATTTATCTGGTTTTGGAAGTTTACATCATTTTAAGGAATTTATCGTGTGGTTTAGGTTGTAAAAGTTACTTTTATTTTGCTCCCCCACCCTTTTAAAACTCTTTTCCATGTTTCCGAATGATTAGTTTCTGAAAAGAAAAAAATACTGATGAAACCTAAAGAGAATGTTATTCTCGCAGGTATTTTCAAAATGTAATTTTTGCACTAAAAGAAAAGTAGTATTGTATAACTTAGCACTGTTAACTTATTCGTCGAAGTTATATTGTCTAACTCAGTTATCTAAGTTATGTGTGCATGGTTCTCAAAAAAAAATATGGGAGCGCGTGAGATCCACCACGTCGGCGCTCACCATGTCCGCGAAAAGAGAATGAAATGCTTGCGCGCCCATCATATCCGCCTAAAAAGATAAGGCAGTGTTTAGTTGATTCAAATTTTCAAAAATTTTACAAGATTCCCCGTCACATCAAATCTTTGGACGCATGCATGGAGCATTAAATATAGGTAAAAAAAATAACTAATTGCACAGTTTGTCTGTAAATGTCGAGACGAATCTTTTGATCCTAGTTAGTCTATGATTGGATAAATTTTACCAAATAACAACGAAAAGTGCTACAGAAACTTTACACACACTTTACACCCATCTAAACACAACCTAAAGAATAGAATGCTTTCCTAAAAAGGTGTGAGGTGGAAATTAATGCTTTCCTATTAAGGCAAGTTTGCCTGTCTGAGATTCGATCGCTGGGTTCAGTTCGAATGAACGTTCGCCAAACAGGGCGTTGCAGCCCACTTGGAGCTATCCGCTAGGAGTTTGACACCACCATGCAGTTTTTCTTTCCTTTATTATTTTTCTCGTATTTTTCCTTCCTCGTATTTTTCTTTCTTTTATTTATTATTTTTTTCTTTCATATTTAACCTACATATTTTCTTCTATGCACTATAATAATTCTTTATTCATATTTTTTGTCATGCAAGCCTTTTTAAGAGTAATTTAGCTACAAAACTTTATTCAAAGATATTGCATAGCAAAAAAACTTATGTGAAGTTGCTCATAAGAATTGTTCTGTAAAAGTTTAGGCTGAGAAGTTTGTCCCAAAAAGTTGTACCAAGTTGTGTATAAGTTTCTTTTCAGAAATGTTGCATGACGGAAAGTTTAGGGGCTGTTTAGAACACGCAAATTTAACAGAAATTGTGCAAGAATTTCACAAAAATCAGTTTATTTTCATAGAAAAAACGCAGATACAAAGAAAAACTCCTGCGTTCCAAGCAGGGCCTTAGAGCATCTCCAAGAGTTTGCCAAAATTCACTTGGCAAATATCGTGATTTAGCAACTCGCTAAAATATATAGCAAGTGAAAAAAATAGACTCTCTCCAAGAGTTTTGCCATTTGGACTTAGTAAAATAAGAAGAGGCCCGCTAAGCGAACGAAGAGCCCCGTTAAGAAACGAAGAGCCCCGCTTAAATTTGCACGTGAAGCCGGATGCGCGCTCGCGCTCAGCGCGCAAATATGCGCGTGAAGGGGGGAGATTTGCCAAGTTGCTAAAATTTGCCAAGTTGGATGCCAAACTGTTGGAGCACAATTTTTTCTGTTTTGCCAAAAATAGATGGATGCCAAGTTAATTTGGCAAAATCTTGAAGATGCTGTTACATGTATATAAGTCATACAATAAGAGACGGTGCAAAGTTTGTAGTACCAACTACATATACACGCAAAGCTACTAGTGCCCCTACGGTCAAGGAACGAGCTCTGGTTTCCCGAATCCCGAGGAAAGGAAGGGACGTGCATGTCTCGCTAGGTGTATATAAGTCGTACAACAAGTTGCTTCTGTTAACGAATCTCTTGCAATTGCAACCAACCAACGCGTTGTTAAGATGCAACCCAGAAGTTATAATTTTTTCACTCTCTCCGTCACATCAATCTTTGGACTCATGTATGAAGTAGTAAATATAGATAAAAAAATAACTAATTATACAGTTTAGTTGAAAATCACAAGATGAATCTTTTGAGCTTAGTTGGTCCACGATGGGACAATATTTGTCAAATAAAACGAAAGTGATACTATTCATCGGGTTCTTTTTTTTTTGCAATCTAAACGAGGCGCAAGTGAATTATATTATACGGAGTACTACAATATTTTTTCACACCAAAGAATCGATCGGTATAAACAATGAATGAGACTATAATCTATGCGCGAATAACCTGTCGTATCGTGCTCTGGCTCTGATCGACATCGCAATCAAAGTGCACCGTGGTTTAGCCCATCTCTACGCCTACGGCATGGAGCACTCCGGCGGGACGCCCTGCGGGAAGCGCTTGGTGTCCGCGCAGTAGTCGTACACCATGTAGTTGTCCCGCGCCCACTTCATCGCCTGCTGCGCCGCCGCGTCCATCTGCTGCCCGTACCCACTGGCCGCCGCCGGCGCGGTGGCCGTGAAGTTGCGGTACTGCGCCACGAAGGGGGCCTGCGACCAGTCCGTCTTGACGCGGCCGCCCTGCGTGGCCCAGTCCTCGGCGTCCCACAGCGAGCCGTACAGGCGCATCTGCTGCGACGACGGGTACGGCACGCCCCGGTCCGCGTGGTTCTTGAACTCCCGGATCGGCGTCCCGTCCACCAGCACGCTGCATATGGGCAACCCAATCATCAGTACGTTGTCAGATTGGCGTCGGATCGGCAATGGTGGAGTACGGAGTATGGTCTGTCGTGCTTACAGGATGTGCTGCTGCGTCCACTCGATGGAGTAGGTGTGGAAGTCGGTGGTGGGGTCGAACCAGAGGTGGAACTGCTGCTCTCTGCTGCCGTTGCCGTAGGCGTACACGTTGGTGTGCAGCGTGTACGGCTGCCCGCTCACGTTGCCCAGGAACTCGAGGTCGACCTCGTCGTGGACATCCCATGGCCCCTCTGAGATGAACTGCACACACCACCATCGTCAGAACCCAGAACCCCGTTCTCAGGTCGAGCCAGCAGAGATCGATTGTACTCCATCCGACCATCATCGTCCTCGTGCGTGCATTGCTGAAAATGAAAGGCCGAGAAGGAACGAAGCTGCTTACGTAGAAGGTGGTGACCGTGCCGGCGGAGTTGTTGGGGACGAGCTTGATCTGCACGTCGGCGCGCGCGAAGAGGTACGTGTCCTTGGAGCGGAACCCGGAGCCGGAGGAGTGGTCGAGCGACAGCGTCAGCACCTGGCCGTCGGGCGAGACGCTCCCGCGGCCGTCGCCCCACGTCACCTCCAGGCCGTCGTCGACCCTGCCCGCCGCCGCGCCGGCGGTGCAGAGCCCCAGAAGCAGCGCCAGCAGCACGCATGCCCCCGTCGAGCTAAAAGCGCTCGCCATTGCTTATGCCTCGCACGAAACAGCTGTTGTGTGGGATGAAGGGAAGAGCTGAGAGATGGATGGATCGAAGATGGTGGTGGTGGATGATGCGTGTCTCGCCACGGGCAGGCAATAAGGAATGGGTGGGATGAGGACGGAAGGAATGAATGGATCGACGCGCGGACGTACGTACTACGTAGGACAGGGCAGAGCCCAGAGCAGAGCAGAACGCGGCGGCTGAGGCGCATGTTCGCGTCTCGTTCCGGGAGTCCGGCTGGCGATGCGCGGACGACAGCGGGGATGTGTGCCTGCCTGTCGTGCAGCTGCGCGCGACAGGTCCCGGTGCCGAACGCACGGGGACATGAGGGCGTCACAAAGGAGGGGGCACGCGGTTTTTCTGAATCCCGGTCGTGTTGCTTTCGCCGCGTCGTACGGCTGGCTGACTGCCAGACGACCAGACGGTAGCCGCAGGAAGCAGCACCGGCGGGCGCCCGCCCAACCACCGGCTTGAAATGCCGCGGCCGGCTGGCTGCCAACTGGAAGCCACGAGCGTGATTTCACCCGTGGGCCGTGGCGGAATGGGGAGGATCGGATGGATGAGCCAACCAACGTGCTGCTGCAAATCTGCAATGTGCGTGTGCCTCCTAGGACGGTTTTCAGGGGATTCTTGCCGATATGCTCATGTGGGCATCGGTTACAAACTGAACAATGTCTGTCCGCCACAGCACCATGCATCGAATCCGATCTGCACGAGATCAGGCGGTTGAGAGGAATAATTTGAATCCTGAACAAATTACGTACGGAGTACAAATCTGTCAACGTGTCTGAGGTTATAATTTCCTGATGAATGCTCGTTCCTGCTTGGCATCTGAGCTCTTGTGACAATGGGGCACCGACCAGTACGATTCGAATTGGAGTGCCAGTTTACCACCGACCCGCGCAACTGGCCGCGCCGGTGAGGCGGGTGACTGAGAACTTACCGGCATGCAGGCAGCGCAGGTGGAGTCTTTTGGCCTTGGGCCCTGTTTAGTTTCTAAAAAATTTTGCAAAATTTTTCAGATTCCCTGTCACATCGAATCTTTGACACATGCATGAAGCATTAAATATAGATAAAAAAATAAAACTAATTACACAGTTTAGACGAAATGGACGAGACGAATCTTTTAAGCCTAATTAGACCATGATTGGACACTAATTACCAAATAACAACGAAATTTGCTACAGTGTCATTTAAAAAAATTGTAACTAGACAGGCCTTCGTACGCTCTGGTCATGGTCGGCCTACCAACTGGCCGCCGCGTCCGTTTTGGGCTTTTGGTCCTATAGGGTCGGGCAGTCTAGTAGGACCAACGAAGCTACGAGCAGCTAGATGTGGCTGGTTGGGAGATCATCTCTTGCCAACCAGCCACATCCAGCTACTCGTTGGAGAGATTAGCAGCAAGAGTTGAGCCCAAGGCCTCTTACTCTAATTTCTTCATAACTCAGTGGAAGGATAAACGGAGGTGCCTAGTCCTAGCTTGAATAGATGTGGTTCAAATCTTGTGCCAGTCAGGTTTGATTTGCTTGGTTTTAACATTTTTGGTGGAGTATGAACTACACTACTACAGTATGTTCGGTATCATTTCTAAAACTATGACTTAGGCCCTGTTTGGTTTCTGAATCATTCAGTTTAACTCTCATCACATCAATGTTACGGCAAATGCATGGAGTACTAAATGTAGACTAATTGCATGCATGTCGGCACAGATTAAGAGTAATTTATGGGACGAATCTATTAAGCCTAATTAGTCCAAAATTAAAAACTTTTTGTCAAATAAGACGAAAGTGCTACAGTGTTTGTTAAACTTTAACAACTCTAACCAGGCCCCTAGAGTGGCAACAACTAGCCTGCTCTCCTTCAAAGCTACATTTCGGTTAGCTGTGCCTTTCAGAGTCCACCTTGCTGTTGTTGTGAAGCCTTGCAGTTCGTTTGTTGGGTTCATTTGTTTCTGTACCTTCGGTTCTCTAAGGCTCTGCATTTGTGCTGCTGCTCTGTTTCCTTGCTCTGCTCTCGGTTGTTTTTCTGCAGGGGATCGATTGATAGCTGCAATGTTTTTCTTTAGTGACACCAGCAAGTAATTGATAGCAACAGGAAGCTATTTGTCTATGGGCCCTCTTCACTTTCAGGTTATATAGCTGCCTTGTTTATTTCATCAGCCTGAGCTAAATTGTTTGTGGCAACTTGCCCGTGCTTGTCTATGGATGGAAGCAGTAATCCAGTAGCTTGTGTAATTTCTGTTTCCACATAGTTCATAGTATAACAAGCCGGAAATCCATCCTCATTAAAACTTTTTTAATACCTTTTCTAGTAATGTATAAGGGCCTTCAAAAGAAAAGGACACTGTTTTTGCTAACACCTATGTTTCGACAGAAAAAAAAAAGACAAGTATAGTTTTGGTGCAAATTTTATCAAAAAAAAAGAAGAGATAAAAATATGTAAGGTACGTACTAGTTACAGTTTGTGGTCCAGCTGTTTATTGATTGAATGTACTCGTACGTACGTTCTAGCTTTCTCCATTTCACCTTGTCATTAGTGATGACCATTGTGTTTACTGTTTAGTTTAAACCATGCAACTGTCCGTCCGCATGGAAGAGGAAGAACCGAATTTGGAAGCAGCACGCCACTGGCAATGGCTGACCCCATGCCAGTGGTACGATGGATCCCGGGCTCATGTTACCCGGAACATTTTTCATGTCGCTGCGGACCGCGCGGCCACCTCCGCGCCAATACTCGTCCCTTGCGGCCTGTTTGGTTACCCGTAGGTACCGAGCCTAGCTCGTACCAGCCAGCCAGGCTCACCCTGGTCAGGCCAGCAGTATGCAAGGGCTGCTTGAGCCAGGCTGATATCAGACAGTGTTTGGTTGCCTGGATGTGATGCAACATTCAAATAGCAGATGCAGTCAAGTATGTTTGGTAATATTACCACCAACTAGTTCCAACTACCTCCAGCATGAACCGGTAATATTACCACCACCTAGTTCAGTTGCAGGAGTTGAAGTTAAATTCAATTCTAATTAAGTTACATCAACTTCCAAATCAGGAAACCTATTACTACAGCTTGAACTACGATTATTATATCTTTAACTTCAAATGAGCAGAGGAAGCTGATCATGTCCGGCAGGTTTGAGCTGAGGTGGTTTCATAGGTTCTCCATGACCATAGAATGCTTGAAAAGCTTTCTCTCTTTACTTGAATTTTTTATAGCAAGCTCACTCGAAGCCATCCACTTAAGCATGTGGTTTGTCCCAGCTAGAGTACATACCAGGTTCCTTCCCACAATGAACAATGGCCCCGTTCGGCTAGAATTATAAGCCGGCTGAAAAACACTGTTGGCTGATTTTTTGTGAGAGAAAAATACTGTTCCGGCTGAATAAGACGGATTATAAGCCAGATGAACAGGGCTAATATACCATGCCATAGCTGCAGAAAGAGCACAGTGTAGTAACAAAAAACTCATAGACTAATTATACTAAGAACAAAAATCATTAGCAACAAAAAAATCATTGGCAAGGAGGCATGTGCTCAGTTATACGAAAAACACATCACTGGCAATAGACATGTGCTCAATTATATGAAAAACACATCACAGGCAACAAACATGTGCCCAGTTATATGAAAAATACATCACAGGCAACAGGCAACAGACATGTGCTCAGTTATATAAAAAATACATCACAGGCAATAGACATGTCCTCAGAAGAATGCAGGTAATATGCTTAGAGCAGTTCACAATAAGATGTTCAAATGAATGGCAGTCACATGATCAAACTGCCAAGGCAAATACACACGCTAGCATCAGGTAGGTTGACCCAAAGAAGAATGCAAAGTTGTAGTGACATATGTAAGTCACTAACTATAGGCCACAGTTAGCCATAGTTAGCAGAGGGTAGCAGGTTAATTGCACAAAAAATGCAGGAACATGTCAACTGCAAAGAGATGGGTAAGCCGACTGCACAACCAAGCCCATCAGGAGTGAGTTATGCACAAAAGAAGCCACTAGAGAAGACCACATGCATCCACCAGGAGAGCGCAGCCGCTGCACCAAACCATGCATACAAAATACCACCAAGAGAGGGCAGGCACTGCACAAAAGATGGATCAACCGACGGACCAACAAGCAACTCAGTTGTAATTGTGCTTGGCCAAGAAGGTTCTCAGCCACAGCACACGGTGATCTGCATTCATGTTCACAAAAGCAGTACTCTGGGCCTTGTTGTTAAGAAGGTGGCCATATGCAGCCAGCAGTGCCTCATCAGCAAATCCAGGCATGAACATCACAGCCCCATACAGCTCTGGATGGGAATCCTCAACCTTAATTGAACGAATAGCATCAGTGACATTGTTAATTGTCTGAGTCGTCCCAGTGAACAGGATAACATCATCCTCTGACAGCACTGATCTCTTTCTCTTACATCCAACACCTCCTTCTGACTTAGTTGGATCAGCTGCCTCTGTCTTACCACTCCTAATATCCTCAGCTAGATCAGCTTTCAGTGAGCTTTTAGCAAAGTCTGAGGGAGTGCCAAGAGGCTCATTAGACCCCATAGCATATTTGCCAGTTGCTTGTCCATTGCCAAAGATGATCTGCATATGCTTGTAGTGTTGAATTGGCTTGTTAAGGAACTCAACATCCTTAGTGTGTGCCTGCAAGGACAGCAAAGTCAATTAGGTTCAGTGTTATACATTGACAGGTTTTATCTAGTGAAAGAAAAGAGATGCCAAGCCAATACCTTGATGTGGCCATTGTAGTGCACTTCTTCAAGCACAATCATTGAGTGCTCTTCATCCCACAAAGCACCACTAAGCTCCCTTAGTTTGGAGATCTTAACCCACTTTTGTCGCCACTTCCTCAAGTGGTTGTAGATTTGGGTACCAGTCACATTATTGCTACTGAATTCTTACAGTGCCCTAGCAAACTAATTGAGGTGAACTTCATTAAATCCTTTGTCGGTCTTCACACCAGTTGAAATCAACTGGCACATGCGACGTAAGACAAATCTAGACATCACATCTGTCCACCTCATAGCAGTCGTTTATGTAGCACCAGCAGCCCCAGCTGCATCCTAGAAAAGTCAGCCTACGCATGACATGACTAATGGGGCGGTACTATGTCGGTCGGTGAGTCCCTTCCTGGATGACCTTAGGGTGAACCAGCACCGTTGGATGCAATGTAGCGGAGTATATAAACGCCCTCAATCCTAGCTCCCCACTCCGTCCTTCTGCCTCCTTGTCCTTCTAATCACCTACACGTACGCATACGGTGGCTAGGACGAGCGGGCACATGGCCTTGGCCTCGAGGGTGACCTCGCGCGATGCGGGCACGCAACCCCGACCCTGAGCACGATGGCGCAGCCCTGGCATCTGGCACAGCGGTGGTGCAGGACGCGAACAACAGCAACAGTGAAACTAGCACAGAGCAATCAGGCAAGGCCTGACATGGGCACGCTGGCCACCGTGCTAGTAGTACCGGCACGATATGTCACAAATAAGGCATAGTGTCTATTATGTCGTGCCTAATTGTGTCATTCCTAGCTAGTAGTGCAAGGGCCGGGCCGGGCATTTGGTCATCTATACCACTAATTAAATTAAAGCCTTACAGCAATGGCCACGTCAGCTACCAATTCTTCTAATCTACTCCATCCATTTCAAATTACAAATACTACCATATATCTAGAAAAAACTAAAATGACATATAATTTGTAACGAAGGGGGTACTATACTTCACATATATTTTGCGCAGCCCAGTGCGAAACTAACTTGGCGTCGCGTACGATGTGCATTGCTTGTTGCTTAACCTTCTCAAGTCAATCAGATCTGCTTATTAGTCACCGTTCGATGAGCTCCGTCACCAAAGTCAAACAGATCACTATCAACTAAACAAACACACTAAGAGACAGCTTTGCATTGAGGGGTACCCAATTAGCACACAGTCTAACCCATTTGGCTTCTCTAAATTTCATTGACGAGAGACAGATCTGATCGAGTTGAGGTGTGTACACGCTTGCAGGGTCAGCATATATATAGCAAGATACTGGTTTAATTAACGAGATCTAGCCAACCAGGACAGCCGGACCAGGGATTGATGATCTATTTTCTTGATTTGACATGGAGCAAAAATCTACACGCTTTGTGCTGCTATCTCACCATCTGTGCTGCACCGAACGAAGTACTCGCCCCCTCATGCATGCACGCAGCACGATGTGACGACCGGGCCGGCATTTGCAAAACGAAGATTATGCTTGTATTGGAGACGACTAAGCAGCTCAGTTCAAGTGCTTGTAGCCTCTCTGGGTCACGAGACGGATCGGAGTCGGAGGTTGGATAGATCAATCCACAAACAAAGGTTTCCGTACTCTCAGCCAGCCAGCCTGACATTCGATTCCTCACTTGCCTTGCCGCCCTCCTCCGCAAATTCCTCTAGGTGCGCATGCGCCGCGCCCCCCTCATCATATCTCAGCTCATTTCCTCGCCACCTTCGTCTGCGATCTCCAGTTCTCCATCCATTGACTCTCCCTATAAATAAACAGACCTCTGACCTCTCCACAGTGCGTGGGAGCTAGCTAGCTAGAGGCCCAGAAGGTAGCTAGCCACGACAGTTTGTCTCCAAGCTGGTAACCTAGCTAGCTAGCCATGGTGGCATTGCTTTGCAGCTCCAAGCTCCGGTGCAGCATGCTTCTCGTCGGCGTAGCGCTGATGGTAGGGATGCACCTGAGCGCGGCGAGCCTGGACGACGACATCGAGATCAGATGGGGCGCAAGCCACACCTACTTCTTCATGGACGGCGACACCGAGTCGCTGGCGCTGTCCCTGGACGACGAGCAGGGCGGCTCTTGCTTCCGGTCAAAGGAGATGTTCCTCTACGGCACCATCAGCATGGAAATCAAGCTCGTCGAGGGCAACTCCGCCGGCGTGGTCGCCACCGCCTACGTAAGATCTCGCTCGTTCTCTCCCGGCTTTGGTTAATTTCTCAGGCTGGTTTGGCATGCCAGTCATCAGCAGTAGTACACTTAGCTTCCAAAACAAAAATTCAACGGAGACATGCACGCTGCATGCACATGCCAGTGTGTTTTCAACGGCGAGATCTAGAGCCGCATGCACATGCCAGTGTGCGGTGCGTCGAGGACAAGGAGAATTGACTTTTACTGACACGTGGAATCTTTCAATGCGCGCGCGCGCGTGCACTGCATGCAGACGATCTCCGAAGGCCCGTGGTCGTATCACGACGAGATCGACCTGGAGTTCCTCGGCAACCTCACCGGCGAGCCAATCACGCTCCACACCAACATCTTCGTCAACGGTGTCGGCGGGCGGGAGCAGCAGTTCTACCTCCCGTTCGACCCCACCGCCGACTACCACACCTACACCATCGAGTGGAACCCCAAGTACATCCTGTGAGTATACTTTACTACCTAGCCAGTGCATCTTCAGATTCACGTGCGTTCAGGTTCAGCTAGCTCTTGGACCTGTCGTTTAATCTGTGACTCGATTTGCAGGATCAGAGTGGACGGGAAGGCGATCCGCGCGTTCAAGAACTACGAGGAGTACGGCGTGGCGTTCCCGACGTGGCAGCAGCAGCGGGTGTACGGCAGCCTGTGGGACGCGGACGAGTGGGCGACGCAGGGCGGGCGCATCAAGACCGACTGGTCGGAGGCGCCCTTCGTCGCCTACTACCGCAACTACACCTTCACCTGGTGCCAGCCGTCGCCCGGCGTGTCGTGGTGTGGCGCCGAGCCCAGGGACTCCACGCGCTTCGACCTGGACCAGAAGACGCTGGGCGAGCTATGGTGGGCGAGCCAGCAGTACAGGATCTACGACTACTGCTCCGACCACAAGAGGTTCAACGAGTCCGACTTCCCCAAGGAATGCTCGCTGCAACGGCAAGGACTGTGACTGTGATTGTGATCGATCACGCGCGTTTGCAGTATTGCCACGTCCATGGTCCTTCAGTGCTTGCATTGTTGGTGGCCTATTCATTCATTGAGGGCGATCGATCGGTTTGAGAGCTCCATCCGCTGATTATTACTTGATTTTGTACATCTGATGAAGAACACTGGTACGGGTACAATTTTGATTCTTTATTAGATTGGTGGTGAGTTGGTCTTCTCCGATCCGGCTGCTTCGCTTCTTCTCGGATTCAGATGTATCAAGATTTCTCTGACAGAGTTCTGCTTTGTTTTAGCATTGGTTCGTCATGTAAACTCATAAATAGCTTCCACATTATTGTTCCGAGAAACCATACCTCATCATTGGTATATCGTCCCTGCTGCTTCTGCATGAATTACACGTCTACAAATAGGAATCATGATCCACCATTTTTCGTTTTAATCCGAATGTCAAACAACATCACGTACTGTTACATCAGAATGACACGAACTCAACCAGTGATGTGAGTGATCCATACATCAGCGGATCAGCCGATCTGGTCGAGGTTACACTCGGCCGGCAGGCCCTGCGGGAACTGCCAGCAGATCACTATGTTCACTTATGCTGAAATTTAGCTTTATGCTGATCCTTATGCTGAAATGTTATGAAAGGAAAGCACTGTTCCATGGCTGAAAAGTAGCGGTGGACCAGTTGGTCTTGACGTGGTCGCCCTGCGCCGCTGCGCGTCACCCAGCTCTCGCCGTTCCACAGGCTGCCGTGCACCCTCATCGCCTGCTCGCTCAGGTACGGCACGCCGGAGGGGTCGTAGTTCTAGAACACGCGCATCAGGACGCCGTCCACAGTCCACTGACCAGCTGGGATAAGAGTAAGAGGACCGCGCAATTAAACTTTTTACAAAAATTGTAGAACCAAGGATCGTGGTGGTCAGATTCCAGAGATCTATCGCTTTAATTCAATCTGGCCAGGTTCATGTTCATGCATGAAGGATCCAAATTAAATAGGGTAAGATTTGGATCCACTCATTAATAAGCTAAACAATAATTTTGGTGAGATTTGATTGGGATGGTTAATTGAGACCGTTTCATCAGAATCTAGCTAGTGTTTGGCTATCTTGACCATGTTAGGTGAGGAGGCTTCTTCTCATGTGCGCCTTCACGCGTTTCCAGCTGTTCTAATTTACAGTTAATAGGGAAAAGAAAAATGAAGTTGCATGTGCTCCGCTCGTGATTCGAATTCGAAATATGCGAACTCCAAGGTACTGAAACACTCCCGCCGCACGTCCTCACAATCATTTGGCTTCAAGTTGCTGCCCCTGTGCCGTTTCCGAGGAACCGACCGACAGTGAAGCCGTCGCCAAGAGAGAATAAAAAGTAAACGAAGAATCCAAATTACGCTAGGGTGTTTACGAGCGATGCTGCCGATGCAAGTTGAATGTTGGCATCTTTGCTGCGCGCTTTGTGGGTTTGTCCAGGGTAGGTTTGAGCAGTTGTTGGAGGCTTAGCCCATCTAGGGAATTTGGGACTGCTCCACAAACTCCACCACGGAGTAGCTTCACGAAAAAATAGAGTTTATGGAGCACCTCTTTATGTGCTCTCACAACTCCATCCTTTTTTCTCGAACAGGGTGCGTGGAGCTTAAACCGTTTAACTAAAAAAACGTGGAGTAGAGCTGAAAAAACGTGGAGCGGAACCGTCTCCAACACCCCTTAATCTGATGTTTTAGAGGGATCCAACAGTACATTTGTGTAAAGATTCATGCCCTGTGACATTGGTGGGGTATATATATAGTAAGTGAAATTCAAGAGCTTTTCCTTTTAAAAAATATATTCAAGAGTTTTATAGCCTCCCAACACATTCTTTTTTGTTTGAGAGATACTAGCGTTCGGACGTCCGGATAAAAGCGCGTGCAGACGCCTGTGCCACCTTCCCAGGCGCGCCCACGAAAAAGGCCGCGCCTGCCTCTCCTTTCCCCTGGCCCCTCCTCTCTCTCCGCGACTGCGAGTCCATATGCCTGCGCGCCCGCAGGAAACGTCGTGCCCGTCGCTCCTTCCCCTGATGTCCTCCTCTATCTCTAGGCGGGCGGGACCAGAGAGCCGGCTTGACGACGAGCATTCCCCGTCTGCAAGATCCTAGGTGTGTTGTGCACCCCGACCACCGTGCCCCATCCCCCGGCGCCCAGGCCGTGCCCCCTAGGACTCTCTACCTCTGAAACATGAAACACTTGGATGCAACATACGACTAAAACTGATGAAACATTTGAAACATATAATTGCAACTTATGTGTGAAACGTATGTAATATACAGATAAAACACTTACAAATTGCAACATGAAGACACTTATTGCAACATAAGACTGAAACATCCAAAATATTTCGAACAAATTCTTGCAACATAGGTGTGAAACATATCCAATATCTAGATAAAAAATGCTAGCAACATACGTCTGAAACAGATGAAACATTTTGAACAAACGCTTGCAACATGCCTCTTAACACACTTGCAAAATATGCAATATCTCGGTCTACTTTTGCAACATCCATACAAAATACCAGCAACATACCTCTGAAACATCTGAAACACTTGAAACATATATTTGCAACATATGAGAAGGGAGGTCGGGGCCGGTTGATTTCGGCCTCGGGGCACGAGCACCGCCAGCACGGGCCGCGCTCATGGGTGCCCTTGGCTCGGCCAGGGACCAACCTAAGGCACACGACGACACCATGAGCACCAGCAGAGGCGGTGTGGCGCGCCCAACAGCGTGGGAGCGAGCGGTGTGGGTGTGCGGGCGAGCGGGTGGGACTGCAGGAGCAAGGAGCAAGAGGTGCTGGTGGGTGCGCGCGATGGGTAGGAGTGAGAAGTGAACAACACAAGGTGGAGGCGCGTGTGGAGAGATAGCTGCAGCAGAAAATGCGGAGTGAGGCGAACGCACGGCCACACCACACAAGTGGTAGATATTTTTGAGAGAGAGACATAGGAGACATAAAGAGGAGGAGGCAGGGTTGGTGGGCCACGCAAGCCTACGAAGGCGGCGTCTTATCGGACGGATGCCCACGCCTTAGCATTACCATTTTTGCTTATATCTAGCCACGGGTAGTTTACGCCTTAATGAAGCACGTGCCTAAGCACGCTTTGGAAACAAAACATTTAAATTATAATAGTTACTTTACACATGAATTACAACCACTTTTCGTTGTTTTTTTCTAGGAAACTATGATATAAAAAATTATAGTGCTAGAACCTCAACTCCTGATGTTTTATTAGCATAGAGTTAGATTTAATTTGAGCCATATGTCCTAAAATTGAATGTATAAACAATAAATGTTGGGAAAACCTCTAATATACACTTAGATCAGCACACTCGCTAAGTAAAAATCACATGATATTTTCGAGGGTTCAATGCCCCAATTTTGATGCCTTAAATTTATGCCAAGGTGTATACTTTATGTTAAAATTATGTAAAATTTAAACGTTCTTATAGGTTTTGAAAACTGTTGGAGGAACCCAACAAATATACTCCTAGTTTTTTAGCCATTTGAAAGACTCATTGACTTACCCACTATTTTTTTGGAACTATTGGAGATGCTCTAAGGTTCAAGCGATTTCATAGGTTCTTACAGCTGAATATGTTAATTATGGTTAATCTATGCTATATATATATATATATATATATATATATATATATATATATATATATATATATATATATATATATATATATATATATATATATATATATATATATATATATATATATATATATACCCGTGAGTTAAGAGCCACGTTTTGGATGTAACAATTTTAGGATGCACCATTTTTCTCAAACTTTAAAAATGGACATCTTACCCCTCAACTCTCAAAATCATTTAAAGTACCTCTCCCAGTAAAAATTATTGAAAATATTCACTGTGTCTCATAATATTTGACTTTCTAACCTTCTACACTTGTTTCAAATTACTCCCTCTGTCCAGGAAATAATGCAATTCTAGCACAGTATCATGGTTCAGTATCTTAAGTTCGATCAATTATAGATAAAAATGTATCAATATTTATGATATCAAATAAATATCATTAGATTAATTATGAAATGTATTTTCATAATAAACTATTTTAGAGCCGTAAACATAAATAGTATTCACTAGAAATTTGATGGAACGTGAATTACTTTTACTGGCACGCAACCCGTAGTTGCGTTCTTTTTTGTACGAAGGGAGTAATTGTCATTCCCACTTCTCAATACACTTTTCTCTTTCTCCAATACTCCCTCCATGTAGAAAATAGAAGTCGTTTAGGATATGATTACGCTTACCAAGAAGTAATTAATTAGGGAGTATTTTTTCCTGTCTGCCCTTATTAAATAGGGCTGTGGTCGTCACCTTTACAACAACGATGCGTCGAGTGGCTAGTCCTACACAGCCCGAGGCACGAGGTCGCCGGTTTGAGTCCTCGCAGCCTCGCTTATTTTTTATGGCAACTGTGCTGGTCGCTCGCATGCATGATTTGGTTTGGGCTCGTTGGCGCGCGCGTTTTGGCCGTCCGCGGCTCGTTTGCTGTCGTATTTTTTTTTTTTTGCGTTTTTGCTCTGTTGCTTGCGCGCGCGACTGCAGCCGCGTTTGCCTTCGAAATTTCAGCGTTCAAGCGCCTTTGCCACTCATTAGCTGCTCTATAAATGGTTCGTTTCCTGCTCGTGCATCTACTACACGCCACTTCGTCTTCTCTTCTCCAAGCCACAAATGTCCGATTATATTCCTAGGTTCGATCTCAACTTGCTGGCTTCCGAAGATGACGAAGGCAACAGCGTGTTTGATCTCAACGTTCCGGCATGAGAAGACGACGACGCCGATGATGTGTTTGATTTCGACGAGCCAGAATACGACGACGCCAACGACGAGTTCAATCTCGACGAGCCAGAAGATCACCACGGAGGTAATGCATCACTTCGTTCTATCCTTTCATTGCTTGTTTAGATTATTTACGGTTCTCATCATTGTTTTTTTTTCTACCGTACTTGATTTGAACTTACCACTAGATGAGTTCGGTGCAGTTGATTTCAACTACGTACAAAATCTTGCCGGTAAATTTTTTGTCACAATCACATTCATTTTAGTTAAGCCATGGCTACTTTGTTGATGCTACGGATACTTGATTGTGCTTACTTTGTGCTTATTTTCTTCTACTAGATCATGCTCATAATGCTACTTAGTGCCTGTTTTTTTCTTTTCTATAGAACATGCCGTGGCTACTAATAGATGAATTGGTTTGTATTTTTTCCCCTATAATTAGAACATGACGTGAATAATTAGAACTATGAATGTGATTCTTTTGTGTTTACTATAAATAGAACATGTCGTGGAGAACATGGTGCCGGCAACTAATGTTTGTTTTCTTTTTAACAGAACATGTTGTGGACAACCCCACCGTGGAAGAACAAGTTCTACAACCCCACCGAAGGAAAGAAATGACCGAAGAACTCCGAAAACGAGTTTATCAAGCTTTGTTGGCTAGAAGCAACACTGGGAAACTACACAAGAATGATACTGCAATTGTTGCTGCGCAATTTGGGCTTCATATTCGGTCAGTTCAGTGGGTATGGAAGAGAGGTAAAATACAACTTGCAAACTCAGTTCCGGTTGTGGTTTCTAGTCTAAAGAAGGGTAAAGTAGGTCGTAAGGCAATCCTTGTTGATTTGAAAGCATTGTGAAACATTCCTCTAAAGGAAAGAATGACTATAGAGGATGGGTGTCGGCAACTAAACATGAGCAAATGGAAGATTCAAAAGTATCTGAAAAAAGGTTTGCTTAGGTGACGCTCTAGTAGTATCAAACCATATGTCACTGAAGCTAACAAGAGGTCTAGGTTACAGTGGTGTGTTGACATGATTAATAGGGAATTGCTTAATGATCCAAGGTTTAAGGAGTTGTCTGACTTTGTGTTCATTGATGAAAAATGGTTCTACCTATCTCAAAAATCTGAAAGATATTATTTGCTACCCAAAGAAGATGATCCCCATCGGACTTGTAAGAATAAGAACTACATCCCTAGGCTTATGTTCTCGTGTGTTTGCGCTCGGGCAAGGTTTAGGGATGGGAATTGTATTTTTGATGGAAGGATTGGTTGTTTTCCATTTGATCGTTATGAACCGGCTATGAGAGGTAATGAGAGGACCGGCCGTGTCCATGGAGACTTGGTTATGAAGCCCATAACTTCGATCACTAGAGACGTGATTAGAGATTTCATGATCAACCAAGTGTTGCCTGCCATTCGATCTAAGTGACCAAGAGAAGATGTGGGCAAACCAATCTTCATTCAACAAGACAATGCACCTTCACACTTAAAGTTGGATGATCCAGAATTTTGTGAGGCTGCTAAGCTAGAAGGATTTGATATTCGTCTTATTTATCAACCACCCAACTCTCCTGATTTCAACATTCTTGACTTGGGTTTTTTTTGAGCTATTCAAGCAATTCAATATAAGAAGAATGCAAAAACTATAGAAGCTCAAGAGGTAATTTGATCAAATTGTTGACACATGTTTCTATGTTTTCTTCAACAATAAATTTGCTCATTCATTCATTTGTTGCACAATTGTTTTGTAGGCATTCTTGGAGTATTCGGCACACAAAGCAAACCGAATGTTTCTAACATTACAAACTGTTTTGATGGAAGCTATGAAGGTGAAAGGGTGCAACAAGTTCAAGATACCTCACATGAAAAAAAAGAAACATTAGAAAGACAAGATCGACCGCCATCTTGTATCCCTTGTGATCCAGCTTTACTAGATGAAGCCGAGGCTACTCTTGCTGCATGAAACAATTAGAATGATGCTAATTAGCTTAATTAGTAGAGACATCCTTGTGACAGTTAATTAGAACTCAAGATTGTTATCTTACAGATGCTTTGGCGTGATCCTTCTTGGTTGCGAGTTCACGCTCGCGCTTCTCGTCGATCATCTTCAGCACATGTGGAGGTAGCACGAGCGTATTGCCATCGAAGACGACATTGTCAAGATTTGGAATGAAAAGCTTACAGTCGAATTCGATGAAGCCACGACGCATGGCGAAGAAAATGTAGTCAGCGTGCTTGAGGTGGCAGCGAGAGCATGGCCAGAACCGCGAGTGCACACGATTCCATGCTTCGCGGTCCTCATGGACGAGATGACAACGACCACATATAAACGCGACCGGCGGCAAGCATTTCGGCACCATCTCCGACTCCGGCGCGAGCTCCATCTTGTAGTCTGGCATCATGGAGTCCGGCACCACCTCCATCTCTGACTCCGGCGCGACCTCCATCTTGGAGTCCGTCGAGAGCTCTAGCATCGCCGACGTGACGAACTTCGCGGCCTCCTGCGACTCCGACGTGATAAAGTCTGGCACCATCTCCATCTCTGAGGACAGCGAGGCATCCATGGAACGGCGAGCGCAAACGGTGAGCGGCGTGCGACGTCAGCGAGCGGCGAGCGCGAACGGCGTGCGTGCTAGCCCGAGCGGCGTGTGTGCGGCGAGCACAAGTGGCGAGCCCGAGCGGTGTTGAAAGCCCTAGTTTGGTTTTGGATAATTGATGAAACCTTAGGACTAATCATTATGTTAAGTGTGTAGACATGAAATGATAAAGTCTCATGCCAAGTGGTGAAGCCTAGATGATCATGATGATGATGCTGATGACCACAAAGTGATCAAGGGCTTACTTGGAGAGGAGAAGAGGCAAAATCCTATGGAGCTCAAGACAAAGGTATAGATAGGATTTGTCTTTTGCGATCAAGACACCATAGAGGGTGTGATCACACTTAGGATCAATAGTCGTACTATAAAGAGGAGAATTTTCGGGGCTATTGATCACTTAAGTGCCACTAGATGAGGATTCATTTACATATACATTTAGATCTAGTGGAGAGCTAACCTAAATCCTTTAAAATAATTATGGAAAATGTTAACACACATGCACATGGTGATGTACACTTGGTGGTGTTAGCACATTTGCGAAGGAGGTGGAGTTTGAGCGGTAGAGATGGGTTTGGGACCCTCTCTCCCTCCTGCGGAGCTTGCTCGGCAGGATTCAGTGAATTTTTAGAAGTGTTCTTTACTGTTTTTAGTGCACTGGATGCTGGCTTCGGGAGCACCTGACGCTGGCCCTAGCATCCGGTCAGTTGTGCAGCGCGGCGCCTGGCCAGTTCTGGTCACCGACGTGTCCGGTGCAGAAATAGGAGTGAGTACCGGACGCGTGACGTCAGCGTCCGGTGTGAGTGACGTAGGGAGCTACTAAGTGCCTGTGTGAACCGGACGCTGGGATGTGTCCGATCGCACCCCACCGGACGCGTCCGGTGTGCAAAATGCGTCTCTAGAACCTCTCTGTTCCACATCGGACGCGGGGGCTTCAGCGTTCGGTGCAGCACTGTGCTGCGTCCGGTGTTTGGTTCTGCGCGCGAGCTATCTATTGACTAGACGCTGGCTGGGCGTTAGGTGCTTAGCACTTGCACGTCCGGTGCGCCGTGTTCTAGCGTGATGCGATTCAAGTGACCATTACGATCGAACGGACGAGATTTAAACGATGACACGTGGCAGCGATCTAGCGACTGGTGGGGTGGCGACCGGACGCTGGTCAGCATCCGGTGCCTGAGCACTGGCGCGTCCTGTGCACCCGCGCAGAGAAGTGTTCAGTGCCTAACGGCTCTATTTCGTTGGAGACCCTTATAAATATGTTTTGGCCAGTTAAGGGGAGTCTCTCTTGGATATTTTGATATCCTAACATCCTCTTGAGCTTAGCATACTCCCTCACACTCATCCCTCTTGCTTGATTGACAAATTAAAGTGAGTTTGAGTGATCTCAAGTGCATTTGCTTGTGAGTTTGCATCTAGTTGACACTTAGGTGAGCATTGGTTGTGGGATTCTTGTTACTCTTGGTGGTTATCGTCACCTAGACGGCTTGGAGGCAGCGGATGAGTTGTGGCAAGAGTGGTTCTTGTTCTTGGCCACCTCCCGATGATTTGTGAGGGGTGTTTTGCCTTCCCCGGCAGAGCGCCAAATGCAACCTTAGTAAATTGCTCGTGTCATTGAGTTACCTCACTTACGGTAGGTTATTGCGGTGCTCTTGAGAAGCTTGGCTTTAGATTGCCAATTAGCCGCTAAACCACGAAGTGGTGGTCGACACAACGGGGACGTAGCGTGTCAGTGAGTATGTGAACCTCAGGAGAAAAATTGTGTGTCACCTTTGTGATTGATTTCTTAGATTTCTCCCAGTGATTGGTCTTCATATTATTGTGATTGGTTCATTTCTCGACACGGTGGTATAAAGATCACATGCCTCTTTTTTACATTCCGCAAACTAGTTGTAACAAGCTCTTTAGTGTAATTAGTTTTGAGAGCTTGTATTATCTTTACTAGTGTAGCTTGTCACCTAGTTGAGCTCTTTAGTGTAGCTAGCTTGTGAGAGCTCATAGTGACTTAACATTTGATTATTATAGTGATCATAATTACTAGAATTGTTGGATAGATGGCTTGCAACCCTTGTAAAGCTAGAGCAAAATCGTATTTCGCCATTTATTATACTAACCTTTTACTCTAGTAAGTTCGTAGAATTTTTAATAGGCTATTCACTCCTCTAGCCATATAGTAGCTTTTAGGCGTGTGTGCGGAAGCAAGGCGAGTGGCGTGCGGCGTTCGGCGAGATCGAGCAGCATGCGTGCGGAAGCGAGCCCGAGTTGCGGATCGATCGCGGCGCTATTAACGCGCTCGGCACGGGAGCCAAAGCGCGAGGGGCACCGGCGTCTAGAACTTCACTCGGAGGCTAAAACGACTTCCTTTCCTCAATTCCCTCCCATCGCCAGAACGACTTCTCATTGCAATACGGAGGAAGTGTATCTCTATCTCTCATCCTCTCGTTTCCTGTGCATTGCAACTTTTTCACTCGTCCTAAATTCCTGTGCCCAAAGCTAAAACGTCATGATGGAGTACTTGATAAGGTTCTAAAACCATGGAAAATGTCTCTAAGCTTTTAAAAAATCCAAGAAAAATTCCAGAAATATATTGGGATCGAAAGAGCTAATTAAACTATTTAGAGCTCGTGGAAGTATCTCTAAAAGCTTCCAAAACTGGATTTGGCTCTAAGAAAATGGGATAATATCCACGAAAATCCAAAAGAATATCAAAACATTAGAATCATTGATAAACATGTTTCAAAAACTTCCCACAACAAAAACATAAGATTTTACCATAATGAATGCATAGTTGAAGGCATTCAACATTAAATGCATGTTTTATTCTTGCTTGTTGCATCTATGTTTTTGTTGTGGAAAGTTAAAAAAAAATACTTAGACATGATTTGAATGTTATGGGTTTTTTTGTAAAATATTTTTATATTTTCTAGAGATAAATCTGTTTTTTAGAAGCTTCTAAAGATATTTTCATGAGCTATAATTTTTTATTTTGGTTTGTCATATTCTAACCAAAATCCAGGATTTTGTTTTGGGATTTTTAGGATCTTAGAGATATTTTTTGGTTTAAAAACCTAGACCCCTTTGGACTGCAGGATAGGAAAAGGAAAAGAAAAGAAAAAAAAACTCAGGAATTGAGATGACATACTACTCTAATCCTATAGGAATCGAACTCTAATCCTATAGGAATCGAAAACGAAGGAAAGTAGATGAGATGGCCTTCGGTAAAAGCTTAGGTGAAACAAGGAACTGGCTGCTGCTTCCAGTTTTTAAAATCTGAACAACTACGGTGAATGAATGAAAGATGCAAAAGAGCTCTTTGAATCCAATAGTTCGAGGATGATCCAGTAGTATGTGAACGATAGATGCACAGCACAAAAGAGGTCTGAATCCAGCAGTAAAGAAATTGCAGCTTGAATCATTGAATGGCACCTACAAGTTAGTAGGCCATCGGCCAGCACGCCGCCATGGACGCGATTACGCGAAGGCGCCGCCGTAGTACTACGCGGGCGGCACGAACGCGTTGCTCGTACTCCAGCACACGGCACCGCCCACTGCTCCGAGCTTGGGCTCAGCAGGTCGCCGGGGAGTGCGGGTTGCTTCCACCGCGAAAGGCGGGACGGGAGGGCCTCATCACGCTAGAGCATCAGAAGCGCCGCCTAGTTCTCCGCGGCTGCCGAGGCCGCCGCTGCCGCTTGAGGAGGCTGTTGCGACGTGCCGAGGCTAGGGTTGGCCCTCTTCGCCACCACGATGGCACCTCCATGCCTCAGCCATGTCCTGCGCCTCGGTGATTTTGGCGCTCATCTTTGCCGCAGCCCGCTGCGGAAACATGCGCGCGTATGATTTCTTTCGCGCCAGGAAAATTTCCATCTAGTCTGAGCTCATGCTTCCTTTCCTACGGAATTTACCTATAGGACTCCAATCCTACGGAGTATGGATGGTTGAATCCTGTGTTTTTCCTATGAATATCCTCCATTCTACAGGAGGCCTTAGCTTTTCCAGTAAACCAAAGGCTACAAAAGGAAAAAATTTCCTTAGAAACTTGAATCTAGCAAAATTCCTTTGCCTACCTATGAACCAAAGGGGCTCGGTGTGCATCACGTACGGCTCCCCGCTCACCTTCCCCTGTAACTCGAAGTTGATCTCGTCGTGCGCATCTCCTTTCCATGAGCGAGAAAATGGTGACTTTGCCATCGGTCATACGTGGCGCTCGTTTGTCATCTCGTAAAAAGGAATTGCCGTTTGTTATTGGCCTTGTTCACTTCCCCATCCCAACCCAAAATATTTTCTCTTCCATCTATCACATTAAATCTTTCGACGCATGCATGGAGCATTAAATGTAGGTAAAAAAGATAACTAATTGCATAGTTTGTCTGTAAATGTCGGGACGAATCTTTTGAGCCTAGTCAATCTATAATTAGACAAATTTTGCCAAATAACAACAAAAGATGCTACAATAACTTTTCAACTACTTTTCGCAAAGTGAACACACCCATTATAAAACTTTGGCACACCAGAATGCATTGGAACTGAATTAATCCAAATTTTAATTATTCTTTTATTCTCTCATGCTTTCATTCTCGTTCTACCCCTGCTCCTTTCTTCCTCGTTCACGCAGTCTTCACGAGAGAGAGACCGCCGCCGCCGGTGCTTGACTGCTCGGCCACCACCGACGCTCTCCCTCTCTGCTGCTCGCTCGCGCTCATGTCGGGCCGGCGCGAAGCTCCTGCCGCTGCTCGTTTCCATAGCCTTGCCCCGCCCTCTCCGGATGGCCTCAGCCCTCAGGTCGTCGCGAGCCGCGCTGCGAGCACCTGCGGACGCGCGTCGCTGCTGCGGAGCTACCCCGCTCCTTCCTCACCGCGGTCGGGATTTGGCCGGCCGAGCCAGATCCAGGCGAACGGCGCCGCCGCCCCCAACATTCGGCCGCTGCCGCCGCCGGCTCTTTGCTAACTGCGAGCTGCTGCTCCTGCCCGCCACCGGCCGCCCACGCGAGGTCGCCGCAGTCGCACACGCCAGCTGAGTCTGGCCGGCCGCGGAGCAGCGCTGGCGTTGGCCGTCGGCGAGTGGAGCCGGGGCGCCTGGCTGGCTTCGCGCGGTCGAGGAGGTGGGCTGCCGTGGCCGGCGCCGGCGGTGGACGAGGCTTTCCCTGGCTGGAGCAACCGGTGACAGTGGGCACCAAGAACCCTAAGCCATGGGTGCGGCAGGAGAAAGAAAAGAAAAGAGAGAAGGGAGATGTCGGTGCGGGAGGTAGAAGAGGATAAGGATTCGGAGGCGAGGGCAAAACGGGAGTGAAAGATTGGGTAGGATTAAAAAATGATTAAATTATATTGAAAACAGGAGATTGGCATTATAGAGTTTAATAATAGTAAACGAGCTGATCCATTTTGTAAGATGGCAAAATCACCATTTTCTATGAGCACATCGGGGAAGCCCGCTGGAGCGAGGCAGAGAAGGCCGGAGACGCTAGCGCCCCGCGGCCACCAATGAGCACTGGGGGATGTAGGTCGGCTTCCTGCAATCCTGCCTGTGGCTGTGCTGTGGGAGTAGGAGGCATGCGTCTACCTGGTGAACCTCTGCCTCGGACGCCTTTTAGTTGTAGAAAAAGAGACATGTGGTTCAGCACCCTAATTTTGACGCTGTCAGCTGCTCTGGAAGTAGCTGAGCATGGTGTAGACTGTCTGCAGCATCGACGGCACGAAGATGAGCGCGGCAGCGGCGGCGAGCGAGACGGCCACCCACGGCGACGGGAAGAAGTGCAGCACGAACCCCCCGCACCACCCGCTGACACGCCGGCCGCGGTGCCACGCCACGGCGTCAAGCATCTCGCCGTACTCGTCAGGAAGCCGCGCCCCGACGGTCTCCTCACCGAGCTCCCGGAACAGGGCCACCAGCTCGGTGTCCGTGCGCCGCGTGCTGACAAGGACCCCTCGCTTGCGGAGCATGCCCGCGTCCTGCGGGCAACGGACCAGGCCCTCCATCCGCGCTACGTGCGCCGTCACGCACGCGCCGTGCGCCCAGTAGAAGTGCTTCTCGAAGGCCAGGAGGTTGTGGAGCACCGCCGCGCTGTACTCGTGGACGTGGAAGCACGGGACGCTCATCACGCCCACGGGGCTCGCCGGGTGTCGCCAGAACCACATGTCCAGGTCGCCGCAGCTCGACGACGCCTCGCGGAACCACACAGCTGACCTCCGAAGCTCCATTGAGCCGGGGAACAGCCGCTCCGATTCCTTCTTGATCTTGAGTTGCGTCCGTGGCGTCGAGAGGACGAAGTACTTGTCCTTGGGCACGCGGGACCAGTGGAAGAGGTGCAGGACGTGATGGAACTCGCCGCCGTCGGCCATGCTGTCGCCGGCGCGGCGCGCGCGTTTGGGGCACATGTTGTCGAAGCATCCGAGCACGAGCTCCTCGACGGAGCTCCCGAGCTTGAGCCCGGGGCACGACGCGGCGAGAAGCTTGACGGCTCCGAAGGGGACCTGGTTCTCGAGCACGAGCATGTCAAGCTTGATGTCGTCGGCGTGCTGCGCCACGGCCATGTGCAGTATGAAGTAGTCCTTGTTGATGGACGCCGCCCGCGTCACGCTATCGGCGGCGTCGCCTGTGCCGGTCTTGCTGAGCATCAAGCTCACCACCAGGACGAAGCAGCTGTCCAGCAGCAGCATCTCCAACAGCTTCTCCTCGTTGTCCAGAATCTCCACGGCGGCCCCGTCCGAGTCGTCGTCGGCGCCGAACTCATCGCGGAGGCGGTCGCGCTCCAGGCAGAGCGCCGCGACGTACCCATCCACGTCGAGGCCGCACTGGTCCTGCAGGTACCGCATGAACGGGAGCTTGGCGTCGTCGGGGAAGGGGAGGCCGCGGTCGGCGCGGTGGAACGGGCCGATGGCCACGGCGCGCACCGCGTGCAGCGCCTCCACGGGCTCGCGCCGGGCGCACGGGCGGAAGATTGTTCCCGTCCTCTCGCCGAGGTACCACAGCATGGGCGTCCGCGAGATGAGGTCCCGGAGCACCGCCGTGTTCACTGTAGCCGACGTGAGCTTGCGCAGCCACTTCTTCTCGTTTCCGCCACCGCCGCCGCCCGTGCCTACCCGCTCCGCGCCGCCGTCCGTCGCGCCCGTGGCCGCGCCCATGCTGGCATCCGGTGCGATGTCGATCAGGTGGTGATGGTTCCCTGCTACGGCGATTTCTCTATCCATGTCTGCTGGGAAGCTCACCTGAATCATATGGCAGTGGTCAAATTAAGAATCGAGTTTGCCACGGCTTTTGTACCCATCATGGCCATTCATCCATCATCCTGACGGCTAAGAGCCCGAATGAACGATGAAACATCAGTACAAGGTCGGCAATCAGCATAAAAAATTTGCATTCTTGCTGATCTCAACTGATAGAAATAGGCGAAGAAAAGAAAAATTCCTTTGTCGAACGCCGGTGGCAGTTTATTATACTTTATACTGTAAGACAACAACGGGAACAACGAGCATGACACTTTTGTTGGTCTCGATGTCACGTGCGGTCTGATCCTCACGATCTAGATCTGAAATCGACAAATCGCACTATTTCTTGGAGGACTTTTTATACCTAAATAACTTCATCTGTGTTTGATAATTCTCTTTCACGCAACCATCAAATGAGACAAAGAAAACGACAGTGATAATTCTGTCACGCAACCATCAAACGAGACACAGAAAACGTCAGTGCTATTGTGATATCAGCAAAAAAATTCCAGTATATTATCATGAGGATCAAGAAAAATAGACGCGGATCAAGAAGAAGGACTAACTTCCAGACATCATATCATCTTTCCGTAGTTATAACCATGTTTTCTTATAGAAAATTCAAGGCGATATCAATTGCCTCTTTGTGAAATTGAAAGTCCTTGCTCCCTGCAGCTATGTCAACACTGACTATTAATAGTAGCATTGAGAAATCCTTTCTACATCATCTAAAGCTATGGTCTTTAATCATATGTCTCAGTGAGATGAAGGTCAGAATAATTCTGAGGTCATAAGCATAAAGCCCCATGAGGCACAGTTCAAATCATGTTTTTAATATTATGTTAGTCAAATTTATGTGATCACCAATTTTATGTCCGTGCATCGCAACCAAAACAAAATGGTAAACCATGATTTCAAATTTCTATATTTCCATGTCTTGAGACTGTTCCTGGAATTGTTCAACAGTCCTCATTGTGGTCTAGTGCAGTGCGTTGCCTTGGAGCCATGGAGAGCCACCACCATGATCAGCAAGCTGAAATAGAGCGTACAACCTTGGATTAAATTATGCCTTCTTTAGTTCTCTCCCTAAAGTTTAGTTCTTATCCCATCGTATGTCTGGACACATGCATGGAGTATGAAATATAGACTAAAAAAATAACTACTTGCACAAATTGCGCCTAATTTGCGAGACGAATCTTTTAAGCCTAATTAGTTCATAATTTGACAATGTGGTGCTACAGTAAACATGTGCTAATGCCGGGTTAATTAGCCTTAATAAATTCATCTCGCGGAATACTGAGGACTTTTGTAATTTGTTTTATTATTGCTATCCGAACACTCCCACGTGACACCCCGATGTAAGAGCCGATGTGACACCCCAAAACTTTACACCCTGGATTTAAGCAAGGCCTAAATCGTACGACTGACTGAGGTGACTAATAACATGCGAATCAATGCTTTTAAAAATCAATGGCTAGTTCATCGCTTGTTAAAGAGGAATTAAGTGCTCTGAAGACACAAGGAGACACATTGTTCTGCTTTTCGGATGGTAGAATAGGAATCTGAAATCGCAAAAATTAATGTTTTTTAGTGAAATTATGGGGCATTGCCTTTCATCATGATCCATCATTTTAGGTTTTAGCAAAACAGTACCCCTTGTAGACAAGCACGTATATTTATCCTACTTCTGCAATGGTTCACCAATCCAGACAGGATACAGGACATACCACTCTAGTTTATTGTTTTGACGAACTTTCAACTTTATATTAGGAATTACGATAAAGCAGAATGCCCCTTGCAATAATTCCAACCAACTTGATTCTGTCATTTACCTGCCACAAAGTGGAAAGCTTGTCTTCTTGAGCAACCGCGCATTTCTCTCCAAATCTGATTGGAATTTGCAGCAAACAGACCTGGGTCAGACCAAAATGAATGAACCAAAATAGTTAATTATCTTTCTGAAACATTTGTAGAGATGGCTCCATTAGAAGAAAATTTTCTATCAGAAACTACCTAAAATTTTTGTATGGTACGCAAAAGATAAAAAAAAATTAAATATTGGGTATCAATACGCCATTTATCTTGTAGATGAATCATGGATATTGCGCGAAGTATTATTCTATAATTTTTCATTAGGAATCAAAGGAATTTTCGTCCATTTCCTAGTTTTTAGGATAAACAAATTATGCAAGTGTGAACATAAGCTACCGGTTTTTATATGGACTAAAATAGCCAATACTTATCAGAAATATAGAAAATGTAACTGATGACTTGTAGAATTATTTCCACCAGAGTTAACAAAGTAGGGAACTCACCTCCTTCTAGTCTGTTGTGCTAGATGACATGGAAGCATCAAACCAAGAATTAATAGAGGTGCAAGGACATTGTGCAGATTTCATAGCATTTTATCAAGGAAATTCCATCCTTCAACTATCTAGGATTCCTCTGGGCAACGACTGCATTAGCTTTCATCAGCCCACTCCCTTCCTTCTTCCCAGCTCTTTTTGTGATACAGTAGAGCTTGTCATTCCACAGCAGTAAAACCCATATTACCAACTCAGAGATCTCATTACGAGATTTATCACATGAGAAATTAGCCATATGCATGACCGATAAACCAAGTTAATACAGATAAAAAGATTAAAAGAAAATGCTGGTGACAGTTAATAACTGTTCAAAAGGTGCTATGTATTCATAGAGAAAAGTTTCAAGCTACATATTCTTTCAATGAAGTTAATAACACTTTCTTGCAACAAACTGCAGGACAAATATATGCTGATGTTAGCAATCCGATAAAAAAACAGATATGACAAACATTAATACAATTGATTTGTAAGAAAATAAGTTAGTACCAACACTTCCTGACCTAACGTATCACTGATACGCAGGAAGGCTACCGTACCTATATCCGATACAACACGGTATGGCGCGATACAATCCGATATGTGTATCAGTAGCTATAAGGAAAATGGGGTCGGAAATTGAATGATTCAGCATGTATCATTGGTTTTGGAAAAAAGGCTCACCGTAGTACCCCTTTTCCACACATTTTCAGTCATCTCACTTCTTTTAACCAAAGAAGGAAGTCTATGACAACATATTCATGTGATTTTTCTTGGCTAAGACATCTGAACAGGGTTAACATAGATCATTTTCACCCCATATCATAGAAGGTAGGCGACAAGAAACGGAGGGGGTACAACCATTACTAATTTGGCAGTCAAATTGAACTGATCAGTTCCAGTGACAAGCCACTAATACAATTCTAGAGATTAATGGATGGTGTCGTTGAATGTAACGAGGTGAACCCCCCAACCCCCCCCCCCCCCCCCCCCCCCCCCCGAACAAGTAAACTGGGTAGCTATAGTACGTTAGAACCACTTCGGCACAATGGAAAAAGTCTAAAAGCACAATGGAAAAAGTCTAAAAGCTACAGTAACAGTGGGTTTGCTACAGTAGCATCGGTTTTGTCTTTTTATTTATTTTCGCTGAATATTTGAAAATTCATAGTAAATCACAGAAAAATCATAAAATAAAAAATCTAATTTTGTTAGACTTCAAATGAGTAGATCTACACAGTGAATATATAATATGATACGCTTTAGTACAAAGTTTTTCTGTAACTTTAGTCTAAATTGGATTTTCCAATTAATCTAAAGCTACAGCAAAAACTTTGTACTAAAGCGTACTGTATTATATATTCATTGTGTAGATCTACTCATGTGGAGTCCAACAAAATTAGATTTTCTATTTTATAATTTTTCTGTGATTTACTATGATTTTTTAAATATTCAGCGAAAATAAATAAAAAAGACAAAACTACTATTACTGTAGCAACCCACTGTTACTGTAGCAAAGCCGTCGTCGAAAACCGTCCAGAGGGTAAAATAAACGGTTTTGGATAGTTCAGGGGGCAAATTAGACTGTTTCATAGTTCAGGGTTATCGGCCTGTTCGTTTCGCTGGTTTATTGTGCTGAAAGCACTGTTCGCTGGTTTGTTGTGAGAGAAAAACACTGTTGAATGGCTACTGATTCTGCTACGAACAGGGCGTATGTGTTCCAGGGTCCCAGTTCAGGGCTTATTTAGAATTTTTCCTCGGCACAATTCAGTACTACTTATGAGTCCGATCTTCGTCGTCTGGTTCTGCCATATCCGTGTCCAGAAGACAGACAAGAGGCTGGAAAATACGAGTCGGACTGCCTAACATAAGCAGGAGGGAAAGCTGGTGGTACTGACGAATTCGAGGAAGAATGCCCGATTGCGGTTGGCACCGACGCCACACTTGGCACTGAAGACCTTGCCGAACGGGATCTCAGCTCGACCAGCTCCTCGGGAGTGCACTCCCATGGCAGATTCCGCAGGTGAAGCACCTTCGACGGCGGCTGCGTGTACTGGACTGCGGCTGCACACCAGAAGCCATCCCTACAGCAAGGAAACCACATCAGGAACTAGCCGGGAGAGGTGCGTCGGGAGAGAGAGAGAGAGAGAGAGAGAGAGAGAGAGAGAGAGAGGTGGATATGTACAGGACGGAGGAGACAGCCGGGCGGCTGGACGGGGGCGGAGCGGGGCAGACGGGTGGGACTGGAAGGGGCGAGGGCCGGGGCGGTGGGACGGCGTGGGGAGACGAGGAAGGGCGGGGATTGTGGGAGGGGCGGTTTTTTTCAGGTAATCACAAGAGTACTAGACTAACCAGTTCCGGTTAGAATATATAAGCTACCACGTTATAGCATCTACTGACATAAATAAAACAAAAAACAATAGATGAAATTCTTGTCTCTTGCTTGATGTCATGGATGATGGAAGCCACCCAAGAGCGTGATCCGTTCCAGGAAAGGATTAAGAGCTAGGGCGCACGATCTACTTTTTGTCGCGGTAGAAGATGGGTCACAATTCATGAAGTTTAGCAATAAGCTAGAAGAAGTTTAAGAGACATACAAATGGGCGCAAGGTATCTCCTAAGATCCTAGCTCTGTACCCGCTGCCGACTTCGTTGAATCGCTCGCTCGCTGATATGCGTATGCATGCATGGTTGGAGCAATGAATTGAGCACACTGCATTTCCATGCATTGATGTCCCGTAGTCGGGCAACTTGTCTCGAAACATCTCTCTAAAATCTGAATATCTTGTATATCTCTTCTTCGGATCGATCCCACTGCTAGTTTGCCAGTTCGGTGTAGGTTGCAATCAGAATGGGGCCAGTGTAGCTGATCCATACGGGAAGTATGGTCACGGACAGTGGCGGATCTAGGAATTTATGGAAGATGGGGCTCAACTTATCTTCAACCTCTAAAGCTCCTCCTCCATCTCTTTCATGCCGATAAAAATTAGGAGGGACTCAAGGAGGGGCTCCATTGTCGTGGCAGCAGTAGGGGGGCTTGAGCCCCGCCCGCCCCACCGCTGGATCCGCTCCTGGTCACGGACACGTTCTGGTTATCAAATGAAGTAAACACATACAACAGAAGACTATGTTTTTGCTCTCGATTTGGATGTAGTCCAATTTTAGCATAGGAAAATAAGTTGTCTAGTATCTACGCTTCAAATTCATGACCACTATTCAACTGTACTGCGTTTATAAGCTGTCGTACTTTCCCTTAAAAGGCACACCACATTTTTGCAACGTTTCAAAAAAAAACATTGGGTAGCTTCTAATGTTTTAGCAGGCGGTGAGGCTCCACCTAGCGCCTAGTAGTGCACTATAAGGCCAGTCTCAATGGAGATTTCATGGAGTTTCATAGGCATTAAATATGCTAACATGACACCGTGTTAATGAAGAGGGAGTAGAGAGAGTTTCATGGGGATGAAACTCTTCTGCACTATTTCCAAAATATAAATGTGTTGAAAACTGGGACATGAAATTGGCATTGAGACTGGCCTAAGTATGCCTTATGAAACCAATTTTAGTTATAAGTCCACCTAGCGCCTAGTAGGCTCCACCAAGCTTGGAGTTGTTTGAAATTTTCTATAGCCCCATTTTGCTGCTTATTTATTATTACATGGTCTCGTTATCTATTATGATTTGTTGACTTTGACGGCCTGAACTTTGTAGAAGACCAAGTGAATTCGATGTTATCAAAAAATTTCATACTATCATGTAACCACCCTGTACTTTGGTCCTATTTAATATAAACACAAGTGTCACTTGATCATGTCTGTGTCGCTTGATCCTATCTATAATCATGTTATTGTAGGCAATATGGAGTGACATTTGTGTTTATATTAACTAGGAACAAGTACGATATGAGGTGGTTACATAACACTTGTGTCGTCGTTGTCAGAGGCACACTTCAACTTTTACGTAGTTCGGTCATCAACATAGATACATAACCAGAGCATCTATTAGCAAGTAAATAGCAAAAGACGACCATAGAAGAGCATGATTTTATGGAAAAATTAGAAACTAGTTTCATATTCTTTCGAGCTAAAACAAACACAAAATTTCTAAGATAAACAAGATTTTAGGATTTTTAACTACAAATTCTTTTAAAAGTTGTAGTCTGATTTGCCACATTGAACTATCAACAGTCCAACTTACCTCCTAGTGGCAAAAATGGTACCTCATCGGACAATACCATCAACTAAATTGTCCATGGTGAAAAAACAAATAGTCTTATAAAAGTTAAAGACGTGTAAAAATCTGGGCCCACTTTGGAGTCGAAAAATGTGTAAAAATCAAGAGCCCGACTTACCTCCAAGTGGCTAACGTGGTTTTATTGACAAGGAGTTGAAAGAACGTTTTGTAGAAAGTACAGCTATGTTTCACTAGGTGGAGTACTAGGCCCACTTTCCGCATTGTCCCGACTCCAAAACTTCTTGATTCTTGATAAGGACTCTAGGAGGAATAAGAGAGTGAAAAAAAAACATAAAAGTCCATTCTACCTCACGAACTATTGTCGTAGTCTAATTTTCCTCCTCGAACCTCAAAACTAGACAGGCATAGATTGGGATACGATAAATGCAAATAAAATATTTAGAGTTCATGAAAACGTCTTTAGAAACTTCAAAAAATTAGGTTTAGATCCATGAAAATGGGAAAATATCCAAAACATCCTAATTGATGCGTAAACATGTTTTAAAAACCTTGCACGTCAAAAATATGAGATGCAACAGCATGAATGCAACATGCATTGATGCCAGATACATTAATGCTAGAAATTTATGTTGTCTGCATAGTATGTTTCTATTGCGAATAGTTTTCAAAACATGTTTACATATCAATTAGAATGTTTTGATATCTTTTTCTAGATTTTTCTAGATATGTTTTCTATTTTTCTTGAGCTAAATATATTTTCAAGCATCTAGAGATATTTTTAGGAGCTCTTAATATTCTATTTGGATTTGATACGCCCAATCTATCTCTAGACTTGTTTCTAAATTTTTTAATGTGTAGAGACATTTTTGTGGTTTAAAAACCCTAATAAATGTTTACTAGTTTTTTATTTACAAATAAAAAGGACAATCCGCCTTCAAAACCACTCCAAGCTAGAGGGAGGTAGTTTGAATTGTTTCAAGAGTTCAAAAAGTAAGATATCTGGTCTTGCGGTTTAAGTAGAAAAATAAGACTATCCTAACACTTCACGGAGGTAGAATGAAGATTTTTTTCCTAAGTATAAGTCTGCAGTTGTTATCAACTGGGCCGTTCAACTTGCTCGAGGTCACAGGCCTTCTTTTTTTTCCTAAGGAGACCTCGTTTGCTTCGGTCCGAAATATTTTATGTTATTGGGCTGTAACGGCGCTTTTGTTTGCTAGGCCTACTGGAGTAGTAGTACTGGACATGTTCACTGCTAGGGCCCATTAATTGTCAGCCCACGTCACAGCGCAACGAAACTAGAGGATCCTCTCTCTCTAAAAAACAGTAATGCTGTTTATACTCGCCTGCGCCGCCTCTGCCCGCGTCGCCTGCTGGCTCAGCGCACTGCACGTCTCCGCTCCAGAATGGACCCCGCCCTCAACTGCGCCACCCTTGCTTGTGCTGCGCGGCCCCGCCCGCACCACTCCGCTGCGCCGGCGTCGAGCTTTGCGTCGACAAGCCTCTCTTCGTCCAAGCAGCAAGTATATGCTACTGAAAGCACATGTTGCAATAATATGTTTCAAGTGTTTCAGATATTTCATAGGTATGTTGTAAGTGTTGTATATCGATGTTGTAAGAGTAGATCGAGATGTTACACATGTTGTAATGACTATAAACGTATGTTTCAAGTGTATGTTTCTAAATGTCTCATCTGTTTTAGACGAATGTTGCAAGTGTTTTATCTGGATGTTACATATACATGCATGTTGCAAGCATATGTTTCAAGTGTTTTCAGGTGTTTCATACGTATGTTTGCAAGTGTTTCATCTAAATATTGCATATGTTTGCAATTGTTCTCAAATGTTTTTCAGGTGTTTTCGCAAGTGTTTCAGACTCTTGTTTTCAAGTGTTTCATTTATCTTTTTTTTTTGTATGTTTACACTGTGGTATCTGTATGTTTCAAAAATAGATAGATTTGGTGTTGCACATGGGATGCGCGTGGAAAGCGGCCGACGGCGTGGACAACATCGGGACGGCACGGACCCACTGCTGGTGCACTCCCTCATAAGCTCGATGCGCTATATGTCCATTCGCTCTCTCAGCGTGGCAGCGTCCGAACACTAGCGCTCCGAATGTACGTTCGGACAATAGCTAGTCCGAAAAAAAAAGGAAAACTAGAGGAGAGCGCTGCAACAGAGAATGCCGTGGAATCGTGGTCGTGCTACTGCATGCTTGGTGGGAAGCTGAGGCTGCAGAGTTCAGTTTGAGTTTTCCACTCTACTCTGCCGGTCCCGGGGGACAAAAGACGAGCACATCCATCGGTGTCGTGCCTCCTCCTGCGTGCACATGCCGCTTCTGGTCCATCACGGACCGATTCAGCGCAGCGGCACGGCAGCTGTGTGTCCTTGTTAGGAGGAATGGGCAAACCACGAAGAAGTCACCAAACTCATCTCGACTTCTGCTCGTTCGTTACGTCCTCTGCCGCTGGGAGTCTGGTGTCTTCGAGGCAAAGTAAACGAAGAGTTCGTCGTCGGTCGAGGGCTCGTGATTGCGATCGCACGAGATACGTACAAGGATCCGTGGCCACAGAGAACAGCTACCGCTGAAGGCTCAACCAGTCAGGGCTGCCGCTCAACCAGCAGTACAATACTGTGGAGTATACCAAGTGTGATGACGCGTCGACTGACCATCCAATCCATCCAGGTTCACTGAACCGTGCGCAACCGGTCCATTTTACCCGTTCAGTTCATGCACCTGACCATGCAAAAACATGTGTGGGGTTGACGGCTAGATCTCTACGTGTCTCTCAGACAGTCAGACAGGTTCGTTTGTCAACTACGTGCGCGTGGCACCGTCCACGCATATGGCTCCGTGACGGGCACGTGTTAGGTCCAGTCTCTTTTGAACGAGTAGTTTTCTTGCCAGATTGTCCAGAGTATCCTGGAGCGTTCAAGAGCTCAAGATGCACGCCGCACGCCGCACGCGACAACAACTCCACTGGACCGAACAGGTCAACCAAACATTTGGGTCGTATATATCATGTTTTCTTATGCTGAAAATGTACAGGAGCCTGTAACTTATTACTTATCCTCCATATCATGTTTTTTTCCCGGCAGATATCAAGTATACAATCGACCAATATCTTCTCCTACACACAATTTTTTATATATATAACACGACAAAACGACAAACGTATTGATACGGGGCCGATCATTCACGGGTGTGCGTGTGTGTGTCAACCACGCAGAGAAAGTATGCGCGCGCGACGAGCGATCCGTCCCTGTCGTGCGCGAGTAAACGGGGCGAGAACACACGCGGTGCGCCCAGCGCGAACGTGTACGTGCAACACCGCGCGCGCACAGGGGATCGACCGGGACTGAAAAGACGACAGGAACACGGCTGCCGCTGGCAGAAACAAGCAAGTGGAGCCGTGGAGGCCACCGCGCAAAGTCAACGGGAACCCGATGCCCAACCGAACCCACGCACTCCTGCCGGGCTGCTGCCGCTGCGGTTGCCTCGCTTTTCATGCGCAGGCTCACGCGCGGCTCGTGGCCGTGGGCGCGACGCCTCAAAACGTGGCAACCGCAGCGGAGCGAGCGCGAGCTGCGTCACCGGCAGACGCCGCGGCGGCGGCGCGGATCCAATCGATCCGGGCAGGCTCGATCAATGAATAAATGATCCGTTCACCACCCGCCGGTTGGGGCAGATTTCGCTCGCGGACGACGAACGAAACCCGCCCGCATGCGCGAGCCGGTTGCTTCGCTGGCTCTGGCTGTGGCTGGAACGAAGCTTCGGTTTGGTTGGAGAACAGCAGGATCGTGCGGCGATTAGCGGAGCTGGAGGGCACGTTTTAGGTTTCACCTGCCGGCGGATTGCGTTTGGAGTATTTTGCTAGTGCTTGATGATTTCCTGTACTAGTATTTTATTATGGGGGCGATGAAGTCAACTCCTCTGCGATCTTGTCCTGCATTTTCAGCGTGTTCGGTTAGAACGAACGATCTCATTCGGCATGGGTCCATGGGGCATGAGGTGGTCCGATCATTTTTCATTGGATCACCATGGTCCATAGAATGGACAGGAGGAAGAATTATATTATTGCTACACAGATGATGGACGACGTCAACAGGCAACCCAATCCAAACGGCGCCTAGGCTCGGATATAGGGTCGGATGGTCGGTAGGACGATCTCGTGCTGCAAACCAAACAGGCTGTTCATTACTACTCGTTCAGGAATTTAAACTTCAATCTTATGTCTGTCTGCACCATAGTCGCCCAAGGTTTTTCCAATAGAATTCCTCCAATGCCATTGAAAATTTTACCTCTTCCTTCATTACCATCGAAATTTTCAAACTTCCCTCACTGCCATCGAAATAAATTCACACTTCCCTCGTTGTCATTTCCGTCAACACCTGTTAAGTCTCTTTTGTTGACTAGCAGGACCCATAGGAACAGTGTATTTTTTTGTCAACTACAAAAGATACACCGTGAGAAGGGGCAGGGCAGAGCGAGCTTCGGCGAGAGTGCGAGACTGTGAGACATATCCAGCGGGCGTCGGCCCCATGCAGGGGGGGTGCACGGGCTGCCGCCGCCCTAGATCCGCGCGGCTGCCCTACGGCGGGCGAGCGTTCACGGAGGTGCGGGGAAGGAAGGAAGGAAGAGAGACAGTGGGGAAGGAGAAGGGTAATTTTTATTTCTTCTGTTTGGGAGGGACAAAATGGTTATTTCCACAACATCCTTAATAGATGTTGACGAAGAGTAAAGATACGTATGGGCACCGAAGCGTAAGAGTTGACTTGCGATATGTTTGGAGACCATTTATATTTATGTTCTTTTGTAGAAAGCTAGTAGTATTTATACATTCTGTGGCACCGAAGACTCCAACCTATTCTCCCATGTCATGGATACGGAAACTGTGACACGGACCCCATTATTAGAGCACAAAATTGGTTAAGCAGAATATATCAATCAAAGTCTACTTGTATTTTCCATTCCAAAAGTATCCGTCTCTTTCAAATATAATGGCGCCGCACAGTTCAGCAAGTTTGTTTCGCACAAAAATTTCGCATCGCATCGGACGGATCAGCTCACCTCACCCTCCGATCAGGCGGTTTGTCTCCGTCCCGGCCCCATGCGCCTGCTGGCGCTGCCTTTTCTCAGCCCACCGCCCGCACCGATGACTTTTTCTCGCTCGGCCTCGGCCACTATTTTTTTTTTCTCACCTTCTCTCTCCGACTCGAAACTCTCGCCCGTTCCATTCCACGCTCTCTCTTCTTTCCAGAAAGTCGGGTGCTTTTGCCTGAGAAGATGTGAGCTTGACGTCCTCGGAGTTTTCCAAAATATTTTAAGATTTTTTGTCATATCAAATGTCTGATACATGAAGTATTAAATATAAATAAAAGAAAAAAATTAATTACATAGTTTCATAAAAAACCATGAGACTTTGAGCCTAATTAGTTCATAATTAGACACTAATTGATAAATACAAAATTGGCGATCAGGAGCCACGTCAAAGTTCGCTCCGAACGGACGACAACATATACTCAGGCCCCGTTCACTTCCCATGCAAATCCAAAATATTTTCTCTTTCACCCATCACATCAAATCTTTAGACGCATGCATGGTGCACTAAATGTAGGTAAAAGAAATAACTAACTGCATAGTTTATCTGTAATTTGCCGTCTTTTTGTTTTTTAGCCTTTTTTCGAAAGATTCTCTCAAATATACCCATTGCGGAAAGATTTCAAAAAATAGACCATTATATTGGCGCCATAGTCGTCGGCGCTAAGATATAACGGCATGGCGCCATGGTCAATGGCGCCAAGACCCTGCCATCGTGGCGCTGACGTGGCAGGAAGCTTGGCGCCATCATCATTGGCGCCATGCCTTGGCGTCATAGAATCTTGGCACCAATAGCCCACGTTTTAGCCAACCTCCTCTTCCTCCCCGAGTCATTCTCGTTTTCTTTCTCCTTCTCTTCGGGTTTTTCTTTGTACACTTCGGTCAACCTCTTCAATTGACCTATTGGACCGTGAAAAGTTGGATTTTATCCGTCGATCTTCGAGAGCTAGGTATCCTCTCACCCTTTTTTATTTATTTCGAATCGATTTGGTAAAATAAAGTCATATTCTTAACCTATGAACTTCACATGTTATTTGTTCATTTACTTTTTAAAATTCGTATGTATTGTACAACCGTAAGATGCCTAGGCGTGGAAAAGCTAGAAAATAAAGGTATACGTAGATCTTTTTCATCATATATTCAATCCTTAGTTTTAAGGTATATTGTTATTTATTTTGTTATATTAGAACAGAATTTGTTGAATTGTAGCTATGGACGGATGACCGAAAGTCCGTACGTCCCAAAGCCGCTCCCTAGCGGTGTGCCAATACCCATGTGCTTCTGTGACGATCCTTGCAAGGTAGATATTTCTGAAGATGAGGCAACATATAACCAGAGATATTTGATGTGTTCCAATTTTACATGGGAGCCTACAGAGTGTCAGCGCCGTAGTACATTTATTGTGAGAAATTACTTTTGTTTATTAATTAATTTGTGTCTTATGAAGTTTTGCATATTAATTGGATTTGAAACAATTCCATTTGTTGCAGACCCCTCCACCGCTATGTGATTTTGAGCAGTAGATCGACACTGAGATCAAGGAGGCTGACATACGACTTCTATAAGGCCTGAAGAAGTGGGATGCGGAGCGCCTGAAGATATTAAAGAAGAGACGCCGAGAGGAGGCAGCAGCAAAGGAGCACAAGGAAGAGGAGGAAAGGAGGCGTGTTGCTGCGTGTAGGGAGGAGAGGGAGAAGAAGCTTGAGCGCGTGCGCCGAGCGAAGACAGTGATGGAGGAGAATCCCGATGCTCAGAAAAAGGGAAAGTTGCCTCGTTGTACTCAGTAGTATGCTAGTTGTATGGTTTAATTATAAACAATGTGGTCAATGTAGTATGCAATGTGTTTAATCTAATGTACTTTAGGTAAATCATGTACCTAGGACATGTTCTGTGTTATTTATTTCGTCATCATGTATTTCATATGCACTTTAAGTTTTTGGACCTTGCATAGTGTTGTCATATATCAGGTTTAATGTTACTGAGTTACTAAAACTAGTTCTCGAGGTGCACATAAAACATAAGGAAGTACTGGATTTCATAATTCAACATGCATAACATAGGATATGGCATGTCAGAACTTGTACCAAACTAGGACACATATGTCCTAGACTAAAACTAGCATGCCTTAGTTAATTAGAGCGAACAACAAGCACATTACATGGCATGTGTAGACGATAGATTTGTTCTATCTAGTAGTGCGGCCACATAGCAAACTGTGTAGCCCCTTCTCCACAGTACCCTCCCATTGTTGATGGTGGAGGTGGCGGGGGTGGGGGCGGAGGCCCGTTGTTCTTGTGGTTAGGGCAGGTGCAATATGGATCATGCCATAGTCTGTCCTGTGAAACGGCACCACTACTGGTATCGTCTGCTTCGTCGTCCTTGTAACCGTTGCTAACTTCCCTTTCTAGTTCGAAGATTCGGTCTTGCAAGTAGTAGATGTATTGTGCGTGCGGATAGATTGGTCTAGGATCGACCCACCTAGTGAAGCCATAATTTTCTTTGGACTCTGAACACTGTATTTCAACGATTTTAGTGAACATGCAGTTAGTTTTGCCTATGAGATGCAAAATAAATGAGAAAAAAATTTGAGTAATAAATTTTAAAACCAATTACCTCTGCTCGCGGACATTTAAAGAATCGGCGACCTCCATCCAAACCCTCCATGAACATCTGCACTAAGCAGTCCTCACCATGTCTACATTTTGGCCAATCTTCTTTCCGGTTATCATATCCTCGGAGTGGATACTCTTTGATGAAATCTCTCTTGGTCTCGATAGGAAAATGATACACTGGTTCATCAAAGTCTTCCAGACCCAGAGACCCTTCCCACACAATGGGAGTTCCCTTAGTTCCCTCCGTTCCCTTCCCTCTAGATGACCCTCCAGACATTACTACTCGTAGATAACCACCTTCTGGTTTCAAGTGACTAGCATTGTATGGAGAAACGTGTATATATATCTAGTAGTGGAGTGGAGAGCCATTGTATTGTGGCTTTAATGCTCCTAAAAAGCCTAGATGTCATCCCTGAAAAGCCTATTTGAATTAATGAAAAACCTATTTGAAAACTCATCTGTAAAGGCTAGATTCCTTGATCAATCAATTCATCTGTAAAAGAGGATGTACGATAGCATAGTGACATGATAAATCACTGAAAAGGCTACATGCTATCGGTGTACTGCACGACTTGACATGTTGCAGAAAATTTTGGCAGAGTTTTCCCTGTTTTTGATTCAATCCAAACATATGTCATCAACAATTATATATGACATTCACCTTAAACAATATATATGAGTATCCTCAAAGCGTGGGTGTCTGGAGTCCATAAACTCCATAGTAGTTCATATAATACATAATAATAGGATATAACAGTCCATAATAATAGTCCATACAGTCTAAACAGTACACAAGTCGGCTACAGTCCGTCACTGTCTTCTAGATCTACCATTTCCCTTGTGTCCAAGAGCGTGGGTGTCTGGAGTGTAAGGGTCAGGTGGTCGACGTCGCCTGGTACCGACATGCTGCATAGGCTGAGTCCAGGGTGCATCGTCTAGCTGAGACGGTCCAATCTCCTCGTGCCCCTGGTCCTCGTCCTCATGGTCATCTTCATCGTCCTCGTCGTCGTCTTCGGTGCAAATGCCTCGCGACCCTGTAGGTGGGTGGCTAGACGAACCTACGCCACCTCTGGGTGCATAAGGCACGTGCACGTCCTGTGTCGTGCCTGTCCTGCAACCACAGCGCGCAGCGGTACGGCGTAGCCGACGAGCCAGTCTCTGGTGCACAAAATCATATCAACTGAATATATTGAACGTGTTAGTAATCTAATATTTGCATATTTATAGATACTTACGTCAAGGAAGCTACGTGTGTCATCCTCCCTCACCCTCGGACGAAAACGTTCTATTTCTTGGACCGACATCCTGAGGGAGTTGCTCTACGACAAAGTTTTAAATTGTAATTCATTGTTACACAAATCGATATGTAAAAGTAGAGCAAATGACATACCACTATGTCCAAGATCGGTCCTGCTCCCACCTGGCGACCTACACGAGTAGAGTGGTCGTACGTCATGTCCTCATCCTCGGATGACTCAATGTCAGCGTAGTCATCGTGTGTCCATTGTAGCTTAAGCCTCGGACGAGTCGTTTGGTGGTACCAAGCTTGGTACCGCATGTAGTCTCTGTTCGTGTGCGGCTCGTCGTTGTCGTCCACGTTCTCGTCGAACATCTCCCATCCTTCGATGTAGTCTCGGTGGAGCAGGAGGAGCGCCCTCATTATCGGGAACGTCTCCTGCAACATAGCCACAAATAAGAGGAGATGATAAGAAGAGTGGATGAAAAGAAGAGACTTAAGTTACAAAGATAAAACAATACCTAATTGACACTTACTCGGATGATTCTGTGTCAAAGGGATCTCCTGAGGAGGATGTGCCACATCATTGGGGGTAGATTGCGCATTGGGAACGGTAGGCGGAACCTTCGCATCCACATCACGTTCCGGGACAGGAGGTTCAAAGTATGCCTGCTCACCCATTGGCGGGGACAACCCAAGAGGGATGGGATCAATGAGCACCCGATGCACAACCACGTCCAAACTTTGGAACTGGCTTTTCATAGCCGATGTCACATAGTTGTCCCACTGATCTGCACACCCTATTGGGATCATCTTCCTTAGCATGTTAGGAGGAAAACTTAGGTGAAGTACACCCTCAACTATGATGCCATCATCTCCATGGCAATGTACCTCCTCACGAGTCATTGCTGTCAACTCACTAAATGATGGCTTCTCATTGAATAGCACAGACACACTTTGCATGTCAACAAACTCAACATATCCATAGCGATCTCGTTTCACAGTTCCTCCATGATATATGCTCACTAGGTTGTCAATCTAGTTCCAAAACATAACAAAGCACAATTGCTTTACTCCAATATACATAAAAAGTAAATACTAAGTACTACTAACTACTAAGTATTCATAACTAATAACTACTACTAACTGCACAGTACTACTAACTAACTATGTCAAATAACTATCTATGTAACTAACTATATAACTATTTAACTAACTAAATAACTAAGTACCTATATAAAGTATCCATCAATCTACATATATATCTAAACATCTTTCTTCAAATCTTAATCTATAATACACTAACTAACTAGCTACCTACCTAACTAACTAACTATTGTTAAGTAAGAACAACAAAGTATTTTACCTTGTAGGAGAAGCGGAGATGCTGGCGCTTGGCAATGGAGGGACGGGCAGCAGCTGAAAGGTCTTGATGGCTAGAGGGGGGTGAATAGCCTATTAAAATTTTCTACAACGACAAGCTAAACAAGTTTATCAATATAACAAATAGCGAGATGCGAGTTTTGCTTAGCCTATGGGTGTTTGCAAGCCACCTATCCAATTCACAATTCTAGTATTTGCACTCAACCGCACAAGTCAAACCGAGAAGGTAAGTACAACTACAACTAGCAAGCTACACAAGAGAACTACTCTAGCTAAGCTAACTAGCTAGCAAAGATGACTAAGAAATTAATACAAGAGAGATAGGAGGGTATCACCGAGGGGCGAAGTATTGAGCCAACCAATATGATCAACAATGAATACCAAGATAACCAAACACCGGGATCAATCAATCACAATATAAAAGTGATGACACGAAGATTTATCCCGAGGTTCACGTGCTTGCCGGCACGCTAGTCCCCGTTGTGTCCCTTTTCACCACGTGGTTCGGTGGCTAATCGGTCTCACACCGAGCCTCTCAAAAGGTACCACAAGAACCTACCAAATGGTAAAAGGTTGCAATGACACGAGCAATATACTAACGTTGCCTTTGGCGCTTCGCCGAGGTAGGCACAAACCCCTCACAATCACCGGAGGTGGCCAAGAACAATCACCAACTCTTGCCAACGCCTCCAAGCTGCTCCAAGCCGTCTAGGTGGCGGCAACCACCAAGAGAAACAAGAATCCCGCAGCAAATCAACCACCAAGTGCCAACTAGATGCAATCTCACAATGCAAATGCACTTGGATCACTCAATCTCACTTCGAATATGCAAAGAAGCAAGAGAGATGAGTGGGAGGGGAGTTGCTTAGCTCAAAGTGCTCACAAGTATGTCAAATGTTCGAGAGAGAGAGCCTTGAGCCGGCCAACGAGTATTTATAGACGTACCCCTTCGAATATAGCCGTTAGAAACTTAAACAGCCGAAATCGGGCTGACCGGACGCGCTGGTCCAACTGACCGGACGCGCCGGTCGCCCAACGGCTAACTCGTGAAGTACTGACCGGACGCGCTGGTCCAAATGACCGGACGCACTGGTCGCCCAACGGCTAACTGCGAAGCAACGACCGGACGCGCTGGTCCAACTGACCGGACGCGCCGGGAACGACCGGACGCGCTGGTCCCGTGAAGGACCGGACGCGCTGGTCGCCTGAGCAGCGCTCAACGAAATAGTGACCGGACGCGCTGAAGAAAATGACCGGACGCGACAGTGACAGCGTCCGATTAGAGTCCAGTAAGCTCCCTGAAAGCATCTAGGCCCCAAGGTTTGGTTTCGGTAATTAATGACAACACTTTATTACCATGACTAACGTGTGTTTTGCAGAAACATTGGTAAGTTAGGTCATGGAGGTGATAACTGCTTTGAGCACTGTGGTTTCGTGTCCCTTGATGGAAATCGTTTCGGTTCTCAAAAGAGTGACGTCAAGATTAAGGACGGTTAGTTCCGGATGACGAAGTGTTGAGACACATTCGGAATAGTCGTTAGGATCTTCGTTTTTCTCTTTTGGCCGTACTATAAAGGGGGGCATGAATGGGTAGCTTGACCTAGGCGAGTCCTATGTTTAGGTGTGGTGCACACTTGTTAAACTTGGCGCTAGGCAACCCTAGATTGGCTCAAGGTTCAGTTAGAAGCAACTTGGTTGAAGTTGCGACGCGTTTCGGGCTGTTTTCTAGGCACCGGACGCGGTCTTCGGGAACACCGGACGCGTCCGGTGTATACGTTACCGCGACTAGGTTTCGGCCTCGACCACCGGACGCGGTCCTCGCGAGGACCGGACGCGGTGGTCAGCGACCGACACATGTCACCGAGAGAGAACGCCCGTCGGACGCGACCTGGACTTGATCGGCGCGTCCGGTGCGAGTCCAGTAAGGTCCAGAGAGGACCGGACGCGTCCGGTCTTCAGGCATCGGACGCGGCCTCGCGTCCGGTGTAAGTCCAGTAAGCACCCTTGCACGTCGGACGCGTCCGGTGCTACCTGACCGGTGCGTCCGGTGTTTCGATTTCGAAATCGCGTTTTGACCGTTACGGGGGACCGGCGCGTCCGGTGCGTTGCACCGGCGCGTCCGGTGACCCCGTGTCAGAAAGTAACGGTTCGTTTTCTTTGAGGGGTGTATAAATACAACCCCTCCACCTCTTTTAGAGGTCTCTTGCTCATTCAAACATCTGAGAAAACCCTTTAGAGTGCAAGGGAGTGCAAGAGCTCTAGTGAGGATAGAGATTTGAGAATCAAAGTTTGAGTTTCCTCACTAGTGATTCGAGAGTAGCAAGTGTGCATCCACCTCCTCATTTGGGCTCGTTGTGGTCAAGTGAGAGTTCTAGCTTGTTACTCTTGGTGATCGCCATCACCTAGACGGCTTGGTGGTGATTGGGAGTTTGGTGATCATCCGGCGGAGCTTGTGGATGACCCAACTCAAGTTGTGAGCGGTTTTGGGTGATTCGCCGCGACGGAGTGTCGAAGAATCAACCCGTAGAGAGCACTTGATCCTTGCGCGGATCAAGGGGGAGCGACACCCTTGCGCGGGTGCTCCAACGAGGACTAGTGGGGAGTGGCGACTCTCCGATACCTCGGAAAAACATCGCCGTGTTCCTTGCCCCTTTACTTTCAAGCAATTACTTTCTCGTATTTACTTTCATTGCTTGTTTTACATTCCTAGAATTGCCATGCTAGACTAGGATTGGAAACTAGGGTGCAAAACTTTTTATCGGTAGACTCTCTAGGAACACAAGTAGGCACTAGGGGTGAATTCCGGCTTATAGGATTTAATTCTTGCAATCAATTTTTAGAAAAGCCCAATTCACCCCCCCTCTTGGGCATCTTGATCCTTTCAATTGGTATTGGAGCCGTGTTGCTCTTCTTTTAGGCTTTACCGCCTAGAGCAAGATGTCTAATGGGGAAGGACCACCTCCCACTTTTGAGGGAGACGATTTTCCATATTGGAAAATTCGTATGGAGGCGTACCTCGAAGCCATAGATGTTGGGTGTCTTAGAGCCGCAACCGAAGGGCTTCCCCCCATAAGGGATCCCGCTAACCCAAGTGGTGACGAGGAGAAGTACGACCGGTGGAATGCAAAGGCCAAAAATGCACTCTACCGGGGCTTAGGCAAAGATATCTTCAATCGCGTGCGTAATGCAAAGAACGCTCATGAATTGTGGGAAAATCTTTGTGCTCTCCATGAGGGAACTAAGAGTGAGCGTGAGGAACGCTATCACATAGCCTTAAAGAAAATTAATTCTTTTGAGATGCTTCCCAAAGAAAGTGCTAATGACATGTACACTCGCTTGAATGTTCTTGTAGAGGACCTCAATGCACTTGGGCTCACCAAAATGAGTCAATCGGATGTTGCAAGGAAGATCTTGAGTGTGCTTCCCGTTGAGAAGTATGGACACATTGTCACCGTGCTTCACCAAAGTGATCTTTCCACCGCAACACCAACGCAAGTTTTAGGGAAAATCAATGCTCATGAGATGTACATGCATATCACTCCGGAAGAGGGCTCATCATCTTCCAAGAAGAAAGACTTGGCCTTCAAAGCTAGTCATGACAAGAAGAAGATGAAAGGCCAAGTCATGATGGTGCAAGAAAGCTCAAGCGATAGTGATGTTGATGATGAATCACTTGCACTCATGGTGAGAAAGACCACCAAGATGTTAAAGAAGCTTAACAAGAGTGGCATCAAGTTCGATGGCAAGAAGAAGAAATTCTTCACAAGTAGCAAGAGAAAGCCAATCTCGGAGATGGATTGCTACAATTGTGGTGAACTTGGTCATCTAGCTCATCAATGCCCTAGACCACCAAAAGACAAGTACAAGAACAAAAACAAGGGCAAGAAAAATGATTCAAGTGATGAAGAAGAAGAGAAGAAAAGGAACAAGCCATACAAGAAGAAGGATGGCAAAAAGAAGGAGTTCCACAAGAAAAAGAAGGGAGGAAAGGCATACATTGTTGGTGATTGGCTCACCGACATTGAATCATCATGTGAGTCCTCCGAAGATGAAAGCAATGATGAGAAAGAGAAGGTTGCCGCATTTGTGATGGGGCCATCATCTTCATCAACATCTTCATCACCACCTTCACCACCTCCTTCACCATCATCGTCCACTACTCACCTATGCCTTATGGCCAAGGGTGAACGAAAGGTACAAAACCATGATAGTGATGATGATGACGATAGTGATAGTGATGATGAATATGACTCACCTTCTTATGATGAACTTGTAAAATTGTTAAACAAATACACTAAAATCATAAGAAGAACTAGAAGTGAAAATGATGATCTTCAAAATGAAAATGAATCACTCTCATCAAAGCTTGAAAATATTCAAAAGACTAGTGGTGAGTTTAGAGTTCAAAATGAAGTAATGTCTTCCACTCTCAAGGAACTCAAAACCTCCTATAAAGAGCTTAAAGATCAACATGATAAACTTGAAAAGAAGCATGATGAGCTCATCACTAGATGCAATTCTCTAAAGGACAAATATACCACATTAAAAATTGATTATGATAGTCTTGTGGTTGCTAATGAACTTGCTCTTGAGACACATGATGCTACTAACCATGTTGTTAAGTGTGATATAGCTACATCATGTGATGACTTGATCATTGAAAGCATTGAGGAAGGTTCTAGTAGCAAAGGCAAGAGTGTGGTTGAGTCAAGCAACTATGATGACTATGCCAAGATTAAGAGTGAAAATGAGAAGCTTGCAAGTGAGAACAAGAAGCTAAAAGGTTTGATGGCTCTTGAGAAGCAACCAACAAATGAGTCACTCATTGAAGAAAACAAAAAGCTAAAGCAAGAAAAAGAGCATCTCAAGACCGGCCTAAGCAAGTTCACAAGAGGCCAACATTTGCAAAGTGAGCTCCTCATGAACACCGTAATGAAGATGGATAGAAGTGGTATTGGGTACTTGGCAAATCAAGAGAAGAAAGCAAAAGCTCAACAACAACCAAGCAAGTCAAAGCCCAAGCTAAAGAGATGTGTTGAGTGTGGTCAAGAAGGTCACTTTGCTCATGAATGCAAAACTCCACCACCACAACCCTTACCCAAGCATGCTAGACCTTTCGCTTTCAATGCTCATTATATGCTAAGAAAAGATTCAAATGGAAAGATGAAAGTCATGTTTTTGGGTCCCCCAAACAAGAATAGGCCAAAGAAAATATGGGTTGCCAAGTCACTAGTGGATAAAGTCAAGGGCCCCTCTCAAGTTTGGGTCCCTAAACAAAAAGCTTGATCTCTTGTGTGTAGGTGAACTACAAGACCGGTGGAACTCATTGGGTTATTGATAGTGGTTGCACTCAACATATGACCGGTGATCCTCGTATGTTCACCACCATTGAAGAGAATGGTATATGTCAAGAGAAGATCACATTTAGGGATAATTCAAAGAGCAAAGTCAAGGGCATAGGCAAGATTGCAATATCACATGATCACTCACTCTCAAATGTGCTTTATGTTGCTTCATTGAGTTTCAACTTGTTGTCCGTTGGGCAACTTTGTGACCTTGGCTTCCAATGCTTGTTCACACCAAATGAAGTGGAAGTTTCAAAGATAGATGACAAGCAAGTGATATTCAAAGGCTTTAGATACAATAATCTTTATCTTGTTGACTTCACCTCCGAAGATGCAAATTTGATGACATGTTTGTTCACCAAGACCTCACTTGGTTGGCTTTGGCATAGGAGGCTTGCTCATGTTGGAATGAACACTCTCAACAAGCTATTGAAGAAAGAACTAGTGAGAGGATTGAAGGATGTGAAGTTTGAAAAGGACAAACCTTGTAGTGCATGTCAAGCGGGCAAACAAGTTGCAAACACTCATCCAACCAAAGCTTTCATGTCAACTTCAAGAGTGTTAGAACTTCTACACATGGACTTGTTTGGGCCTACAACATACAAGAGTTTGGGTGGTAATCTCTATTGCCTTGTGATAGTGGATGACTACTCAAGGTATACATGGACCTTCTTCCTTCATGATAAATCCGAAGTGGCAAATTGCTTCAAGAAGTTTGCAAAGAGAGCTCAAAATGAATTTGAAGTCAAGATAAAGAAGATTAGAAGTGACAATGGGAAAGAATTTGACAACACCAACATTGAAGCTTATTGTGATGAAATTGGAATCAAGCATGAGGTTTCTTCAACCTACACTCCTCAACAAAATGGTGTAGTTGAGAGAAAGAACCGAACTTTGATCACCCTTGCAAGAACAATGCTAGATGAGTACAACACTCCGGAGAAGTTGTGGGCCGAGGCAATCAACACCGCATGCTATGCTTCAAATCGCCTCTTCCTACAAAAGTTTCTTGGCAAGACCCCCTATGAGTTGCTCAATGGCAAGAAGCCGGACGTTTCCTTCTTCCGGGTGTTTGGTTGCAAATGTTACATCTACAAGAAGCGTCAACACCTAGGGAAGTTTCAAAGACGTTGTGATATTGGCTTTCTTGTTGGTTACTCATCAAAGTCCAAAGCATATAGAGTATTTAACCATGCCACCGGTTTGGTTGAAGAAACATATGATGTGGAATTTGATGAATCTAATGGCTCCCAAGGAGCAATTGAGAATTGTGATGATGTAGGTAATGAACCCTTGAGGGAGGCTATGAAGAACATGCCCGTGGGAGACATCAAGCCAAAAGATGATGATGACGATGTACAAATTGTCGATCCACCATCTTCATCACGTATGCCTCAAGATGATAACAAGAATGAGAGAGTTGAAAATGAAGACACTCATGTCTCTCATGAACAATCCGAGGCACAAGCTCAAGATGTTGATGCTCCTCATCCACCTCCTCAAGTGATTGATAAAAGAAATTCACCACTACTTCAAGCACATCCACAAGATCTCATCATAGGGAGTCCTACAAAGGGAGTAATGACTCGATCCCAAAAATTAGCTTCTTTTGTTGAACATCACTCTTTTGTCTCTTGTGTTGAACCTAAGAATGTAGAAGAAGCTCTTCAAGATCCGGATTGGGTGATTGCAATGCATGAAGAATTGAACAACTTCACCCGCAATCAAGTATGGACACTTGAAGAGCATCCCAAAGGTGCAAGAGTCATTGGAACCAAGTGGGTGTTCCGAAACAAGCAAGATGACCAAGGCATAGTGGTGAGGAACAAGGCAAGACTAGTTGCAAAGGGGTTCTCTCAAGTTGAAGGTCTTGATTTTGGAGAAACCTTTGCACCCGTTGCAAGACTTGAAGCCATTCGTATCCTCCTTGCTTATGCATCACATCATGATATGAAACTATATCAAATGGATGTGAAAAGTGCATTTTTAAATGGCTTTATAAATGAACTAGTCTATGTTAATCAACCTCCCGGGTTTGAAGACCCTAGATATCCTAATCATGTTTATAGGTTGTCCAAGGCGTTATATGGGCTCAAGCAAGCCCCTAGAGCGTGGTATGAACGCCTTCGGGACTTCCTCATTGAGAAGGGCTTCACCATTGGGAAGATTGACACCACACTATTCACCAAGAAGTTTAATGGGGAGATCTTCATTTGTCAAGTATATGTTGATGATATTATCTTCGGATCAACAAATGAAGATTATTGCAAAGAATTTGGTGAATTGATGTCAAAGGAATTCGAGATGTCAATGATTGGTGAGCTCACATTCTTCCTTGGCTTTCAAGTAAAGCAAATGAGAGAAGGGATTTTCATTTCTCAAGAAAAGTATACCAAGGATCTTCTCAAGAGATTCAAGATGGAAGAATGCAAACCAATCAAGACCCCAATGCCATCAAATGGACATCTCGACCTAGATGAGGGAGGTAAACCGGTTGATCAAACTCTCTACCGTTCTATGATTGGTAGCTTGTTATACCTTACCGCATCTAGGCCCGATATCATGTTTAGTGTGTGCATGTGTGCTCGCTTTCAAGCATGCCCTAAAGAACCTCACCTAAGTGCCGTAAAAAGAATCCTAAGATATCTTAAGCTCACCCCAAGCATTGGTCTTTGGTATCCCAAAGGAGCTAGATTCCAACTAGTTGGCTATTCCGATTCGGACTATGCCGGTTGCAAGATTGATAGAAAAAGCACATCCGGAGGGTGCCATTTGCTTGGAAGATCTTTAGTATCTTGGTCATCTAAAAAGCAAAATAGTGTGGCTTTGTCCACCGCCGAGGCGGAATACATTGCCGCGGGGGCTTGTTGTGCACAAATCCTATATATGAAACAAACCCTCCTAGACTTTGGAATTGTTCTTGAAAAGGTGCCACTTTTATGTGACAACGAAAGTGCCGTTAAAATTGCTAACAATCCGGTACAACACTCACGCACCAAGCACATTGATATCCGCCATCACTTTCTAAGAGATCACGTTGCTAAAAATGATATATCACTAGAAGGTGTAAGAAGTGAAAATCAATTAGCGGATATCTTCACCAAACCTTTGGATGAGGCAACCTTTTGTAGGTTAAGAAGTGAACTCAATGTGCTTGATTCTAGCAACTTTAAAAAATGAGCGTGTGTTGTCTCCTGCATTGCATTGTATAATATGTCATGTTTATTTTATTGCAATGCATTTAGGGCTTGGCTAACACGGTTACGATAACCCTCCTTTGGAGGAGTGAAAAAGCCTAACCGTGGATCAAACTTGACAAGCATTCTAGTTTTACCTTCTTGTATTGCATTGCATATGCATGGTTGTTTGTTTGTCGTTTCTTTTCGGTTTAGCTTTGAGCAACCTCTGTGTTCGTCCATGAATAGAGAGAGCATTTGACGCTCCTAAAGGTCCAAAAACTCTATTGCATGGCCATACGTTGCTCCTTGGGTGTTTATTGCCTATTTTCGTAAAAATAATACTAGCCTAAGGCAAAATATTTTAAAAATTTGAGGGTTTGAGTGAGGTCACTCATATCGGGTTCCAATTGGTGTTTATTTGTGTCTCTTTGAGTTGGAACTTGATTGGGAGAAGTCGCGTCGAAGTTCGGAACGAAGAATGGCGAAAAACAGCGACCGGACGCTGCACCGGACGCAGTGTTGCTGCACCACCGCGTCCGGTCCCGGCGTCCACCAGCGCGTCCGGTTTTCCAGAAGACAAAGTCCAGATCTAGGCACCGGACGCTGCACCGGACGCGCCTCTGACCACCACCGCGTCCGGTCCCGGCTACCACCACCGCGTCCGGTGCTCCGCGATGAATTCCCGAGCACTCAGCCATCGGACTCTGACCGCGTCCGGTCTGTCCTCACCGGACGCGCCCGGTGACTCTAGGCGCTTACTGGAGTGTCACCGGACGCTGCTCCACCGCGTCCGGTGATTTTCACCACCGCGTCCGGTGCTTCCGAATCGAGCGGATCTCAGCCCTCATAAAACCGTTCCGTCTTGTCCGTTTTTTTACTTGTCCGTTTTTGCTTCATCCGAACGGAATCCGCCGCCGCCGCCTTGTCTCGCCAACCCGCCGTGACAAATCCACCGGAGCCGCCACTCACCTGCCTCCTTCCTTCTCTCCGGCGGCTCCCATCGCGCTGCACCGCTCAGCTCGCCCGCGTTCGCGCCCGCTGCTCGCCACATCGCGCCGCCGCCAAAAATCACCGCCGGCGAGCCACCACCCGCCAAGAGCCGGCCACCTGCCACCACTGTGGTATCCCCCAGCGCCGCAGCTCACCCCTGTGCTCCCGTGCCCTCGCTTCCTTCGGCCGAGATTTGAACCTAGGGTTTACCCCTAAACCCTAGCTTAGGGTTTCCTTCAACCCTAGGGCTTGTCGAGGTAACGGCTCGTCTCGATTCCGTTTTCGATTCAAGTCCTTTCAATTCTCTCGTTAGGGCTTGCCGTTGACCATAACCTTTCATTGCTATCTAGATTGGTCGTTTCAGTGCTCGATCGCCGATCTCGGGGGTTCTCGCGAACTAGGTCACCTCGTCCCTTCACCGTCGTCTCGTCGATCCGAGGTAGCTTAGAGTCGTTTCACTTCGTATCTCATGTGCTTGCTATCTAGGGTTTCGCATCTTTAGATATATATGTGCTTATTGTATATCTCTCTATTCCATACGTGCAGCGAGTCAGTCGGTGTGCCGGGTCAGATCTGTTTGCTTAATCCGAGGCCAAGCCTGCGGATACGGATTGAGGCCAAGCCTCTCGAGTGTCAGTTCATCATCTCACAGAGGTTCTCAGGCAGTCAGTCAGCATGGTGCGTTGCAAGAACGCCGGAGGAGCTCCTGGCGACGGGGACAACAGTCCTCCCCGTCGTGATGAGATTGCGCGCGGTAAGCGCATCAAGATTGCAGCCAGGAAGAAGAGGAGGACACTTTCAGATGCAGAGGTTGCTCAGGCCGTGGCAGACGCCGCAGAGCAGGCAGAGAGAGGTGGCAGACGCAGTGGGTTACACATAGGCGAGCGTCGCTTTCATCTTGAAGGTCGACAGCTCGGCACTGAGGCCACTGAGGACACCGAGGCTACAGCACCTTCAGAGCAGATGTCAGTGGATCCACCCACAGAGCAGACAGAGGCTACACAGGACACTGAGGCTACCCAGGCTACTGAGGCTCCACAGGCCACTGAGGATACAGAGGAGCAGGCAGCTCAGTCTCCACCACGTCGTCGCTCCACACGTGCTCGTACTCAGGTGACACCTAGGCCAGAGGGCCCGCGTCGTGGTGCACGACCTCCTCCCAGAGTTAGAGGGTCACCCCCGGTTGTGCACTTAGACCTGAGGGGTGCTTCTTCACGTCAGGTGAAGAGCTTGAGGTTTGTGGAGGTCAGCCGATGGTTTCCACCTGTCAGAGATGCCAGTGCTTCAGAGGGTTTCTATACCCCACTTCAGGAGGACTTCTACAGGGCCCTAGTTGACAGTGGCATTGCTTTCAGACCTCAGAGGGTATGTCGACTAGAGGCATTGGTTGATGTTGTGGGAGAGCAGCTCCGTCCGCACCTGTTCTATCTGCCTGGCTTATCAGATCTTCTTGGACGGACAGGTGCTTACTGCGGCACATGGGTCAGGGAGTTCTATGCTTCTCTTTGGATTGATCCTGCCCATGAGTTCATACACTTTGCTTTCAGAGGCCGCGATCACAGATTGTACAGCTCCAGAGCTCGAGAGATCCTCAGACTACCAGCTTCTGACACGAGGATCCATCAGTTGTGCTATGGTCAGACTCCACCTCCCAGACGCCCTCACGGCGGTTCAGTGCCACCCACCGACCTGGTTCGACCCTGCTTTCGCGAGCCTTTTGGCGAAGGGTCACGTCGTACTCCTGCCAGCCTGACGCCTCTTGCCCGAGTCTTGGATGCCATTCTCAGACGCACTTTACTTCCTAGACTTGGCTACAGAGAGGGACTGACGAGGATGCAGCTTTGGGTTGTTCACCACCTCATGACACAGCGACAGTTTGATATCTGGGATCTTATCCTGAGTGAGATGGAGGACACCATTGCTGAGGGCTTCAAGGGCAACCGTCAGCTTCCCTATGCCCACTGGATTTGTTTCATCATCAGATCAGCTATCCAGATGCCACCAGAGATCAGGGCAGAGATTGCCAACACCACTACATCATTCCCTGATTATGATATTCGACAGCTTTGGGCTTCTATCACTAGAGAGCAGGCTCCAGCACCAGGACAGCGTGAGCGCCCAGAGGTTCCTGAGACAGCAGCTGAGCAGGACGCTAGAGTTGACGAGCTTGCCGAGGCAGAGCTCGCAGACCTTGACACTCAGCCTGCTGGGATACCTGAGGATGTCACTTCAGACAGCACTGATGAGGACTATCAGCCCATCCCCAGGTACCGGTCTCCTCGGTCTCACGACCACGAGGCCGGTGGATCTGGCTCAGCCTCCCGCTCAGACCCAGCCATGGTGGCTATCCTTGAGAGGTTGACCCAGGCTCAGGAGCAGCAGCAGCAGCAGATACAGCGCCAGGCACAGGATACAGCTGCAGCACTAGCACAGATTCAGGCTCGTCAGGACGAGTTTCAGAGACAGCAGCTTGAGATCCAGAGGCAGCAGGTTGAGATGCAGCGACAGAGTCAGCAGCAGTACATGGATCTCCTGCGCCATCTTATCACAGTTGGGTTTCCTCCGCCAGCTTCTGTCATGACTCAGGCTTTGCATTCCAGTGGTCCGTCGAGTCAGGGACAGCCGAGCTTACAGTTTACATCTCCACAGCAGCAGGTTCCCCAGTCCTTTCAGTCCCCGAGCTTCACTCCTATACATACGGGGTTTACACCGTCAGACCAGCCTCGCCCGCATCTTCTGACAGGCACACCTCTTGGTGATTACAGTGCCACCTACAGCGAGTTGACTGGTCAGCCGACACCCTCGCACACTACTACGTTTCACACTTCGTCAGGGTTGTCAGCTTCCGAGGCAGTCGTTCCACCAGTGACAGGGACCGGGACTACAGAGACCCTCCCCTCTTCAGTTGCCTCGACAGATCCCCCAGCTACTGGCGCACTTCAGGCTCAGGTTACTCAGACAGATCCACTTGTTGCTACACAGTCAGTGCCTGTTCCTGCTCAGACCCCGACCGCTTCGCAGCCACGTGCTTCTTCAGAGGGTCAGCCAGATAGCTCAGACTCCGAGGGCGATTCACTTCACTTCGTGATTACTCCGCGCACCTCGGCACCCGACACGACTCCGTCTGTCCCCCCGTCAGATTAGATTAGTTTTTTTTTTGGCGCTTGATGCCAAAGGGGGAGAGAGAGTAGTTTCAGGGGGAGTTTGTGAGTGGGTTTTCGTTTCTCGTGTGCTCATTCATGCATATCATATTTATTTTCAGCATTGCTGTTGTGTGACATTGTCGTCGAGTCGTAAATCTTAAATCTTAATGTGTTATCCGTCTCCGTGATTAATTTTTGTCACCGTTTTAGCTATAGCTCTAAGGTTGTGCTTCCGTGCCTTACTCCGATTACTTATGAGCTATATCCTTATGTGTACTAACGCTTTTTTGTCTTATCTTATGAAGTACACTCTTTTGGCTTGGGGCACATAAGCAATTCCTAACCCCTTGTGCTTATTGTATTTTGCTTATGTGAACCAAGCATGCTTGAAAACCTTCACTCTAATCCATTGAAACTTAGTGTTGCCATCAATCACCAAAAAGGGGGAGATTGAAAGCATCTAGGCCCCAAGGTTTGGTTTCGGTAATTAATGACAACACTTTATTACCATGACTAACGTGTGTTTTGCAGAAACATTGGTAAGTTAGGTCATGGAGGTGATAACTGCTTTGAGCACTGTGGTTTCGTGTCCCTTGATGGAAATCGTTTCGGTTCTCAAAAGAGTGACGTCAAGATTAAGGACGGTTAGTTCCGGATGACGAAGTGTTGAGACACATTCGGAATAGTCGTTAGGATCTTCGTTTTTCTCTTTTGGCCGTACTATAAAGGGGGGCATGAATGGGTAGCTTGACCTAGGCGAGTCCTATGTTTAGGTGTGGTGCACACTTGTTAAACTTGGCGCTAGGCAACCCTAGATTGGCTCAAGGTTCAGTTAGAAGCAACTTGGTTGAAGTTGCGACGCGTTTCGGGCTGTTTTCTAGGCACCGGACGCGGTCTTCGGGAACACCGGACGCGTCCGGTGTATACGTTACCGCGACTAGGTTTCGGCCTCGACCACCGGACGCGGTCCTCGCGAGGACCGGACGCGGTGGTCAGCGACCGACACATGTCACCGAGAGAGAACGCCCGTCGGACGCGACCTGGACTTGATCGGCGCGTCCGGTGCGAGTCCAGTAAGGTCCAGAGAGGACCGGACGCGTCCGGTCTTCAGGCATCGGACGCGGCCTCGCGTCCGGTGTAAGTCCAGTAAGCACCCTTGCACGTCGGACGCGTCCGGTGCTACCTGACCGGTGCGTCCGGTGTTTCGATTTCGAAATCGCGTTTTGACCGTTACGGGGGACCGGCGCGTCCGGTGCGTTGCACCGGCGCGTCCGGTGACCCCGTGTCAGAAAGTAACGGTTCGTTTTCTTTGAGGGGTGTATAAATACAACCCCTCCACCTCTTTTAGAGGTCTCTTGCTCATTCAAACATCTGAGAAAACCCTTTAGAGTGCAAGGGAGTGCAAGAGCTCTAGTGAGGATAGAGATTTGAGAATCAAAGTTTGAGTTTCCTCACTAGTGATTCGAGAGTAGCAAGTGTGCATCCACCTCCTCATTTGGGCTCGTTGTGGTCAAGTGAGAGTTCTAGCTTGTTACTCTTGGTGATCGCCATCACCTAGACGGCTTGGTGGTGATTGGGAGTTTGGTGATCATCCGGCGGAGCTTGTGGATGACCCAACTCAAGTTGTGAGCGGTTTTGGGTGATTCGCCGCGACGGAGTGTCGAAGAATCAACCCGTAGAGAGCACTTGATCCTTGCGCGGATCAAGGGGGAGCGACACCCTTGCGCGGGTTCTCCAACGAGGACTAGTGGGGAGTGGCGACTCTCCGATACCTCGGAAAAACATCGCCGTGTTCCTTGCCCCTTTACTTTCAAGCAATTACTTTCTCGTATTTACTTTCATTGCTTGTTTTACATTCCTAGAATTGCCATGCTAGACTAGGATTGGAAACTAGGGTGCAAAACTTTTTATCGGTAGACTCTCTAGGAACACAAGTAGGCACTAGGGGTGAATTCCGGCTTATAGGATTTAATTCTTGCAATCAATTTTTAGAAAAGCCCAATTCACCCCCCCTCTTGGGCATCTTGATCCTTTCACTCCCTGAACGACCAGACGCGTCCGATCATCAGTGACCGGATGCGCCTCGCGTCCGATCATCGAACTGAAAAACGCACAGACACTGAACACTGACCGGACGCGTCCGGTCATGCAAGGACCGCGTCCGGTTCAGCGTCCGATCACCTCTGTGACCTCCGTTCGCCTCCGTTTCTTTTCCGGACTTCCGGCGTAGTGGAAAATAATCGTTTCAACTTCTCGAAAACGCCTGAATCCCGCCTCGCAAGCTCGGCGGGAGGGAGAGAGGAACCAAACCCTCTCTACCGCTCAAACTCCACCGCCGTCGCAAACGTGCTAACATCACCAAGTGATCTCATCATGTGTGAGTGTGTTAGCATTTTCACAATCATTTTTCGAGGCGATATTAGTTCTATCCAAATGCATATGATCATGAAATGCACATCTAGAGGCACTTAGGAGTTCAATAGCCGCGTCATTCCCCTCTTTATAGTACGGCTATCTATCCTATAATGTAACCACACCCACTAGGTGTCTTGGTTACTAAAACACAACCCTTAAGCATATACCTTTGCCTTGATCACGTAGGGTTGCGTCCAAATCCAAGTGTGGCCATCATGATCACCATGTCCATCTTGCCACCAACCTTGGAGTGTACTAATCCTCATATGCTACATACAACTTAGGCATGGGATTAGTACTTAGGCATTGTCACTAATTACCAACACCAAACATAGGACTTTCAATCTCCCCCTTGTTGGTAATTGGTGACAAACCTTTCACAAAGATATTATGATAAAATTTTGATTGAACCCATGTCACATTGTCCAAGTATATTACCATGTGTAAGAATTATGGACATGTGATCATGAATTCAAATTGATAGCAATGGCTCCCCCTACATGTATGCTATATGTTTGGATTTTGGAAGCATACATGTTAGATAGGAAAGATTAGGAGCATTGTCTACCAATAGGTGCTAAGTGTTTTAGATTATAGACCTTTGAAGCGTGATACCATCGGAGTAGCGATAAACACTATCTTAGCACCTTGTGTAGTTAGATTCCACTTGGAAAAGCACAAACATAACTAGAAACCTCGTGAGATCAACATTATAAGCAAGGCTCTAGTACCATTTTGAAAAACATGAAGCAAGAAAAATCTAACTACTTCCTATTCATACTAGTACCTCAATGCATCATTCAAATTATACTAGCAAGACACCACACAAGCAAAGTATCGGAGAAAACGGGCATCATACATATGAAGTGCACATGGAAATGCAATATTCATTCTTAAGAGCTTGCTCCCCCTACTTGTGTGCTCAAAATTTTAGTTGATCCCCTTCTTTTATCAATTCTCCCCCTTTGTGCTTCTTCCTCTTTGAGTTCTATCTTTGTGAACAACAATTTCTCCCCCTTTGGCACCAATTGACCACAAGGAGCAAACTTTAGATAGATTATCATGTTGAAATATGGGGTGAGGATCAAGTTTATGATTCAACCTAGATTGCTTACATAAATAAACTACTTCGGTTTGATCCAAGGGCAAGCTTCTTCACACCTCACTAGAAGGGTTATCATGCACCATGTTGAAGCAAATATTTAGACAAGTTTTCTAGATTAAACACTTAGGATCACAAGCTACTTAAACAAGTTATATGCTACCACTAGATCATACAAGTCATGGAAACAATAGTGGTACCATATAAACTTCAAATTCATTTGATTTTCATGAATGAGCCTAGAACATATAAATTATGACTAGATGCACTAAACAAGTCCTTAGCATAGAATGTATGACATGTCAACCAATTGTACCTTGGGGCTCGAAGGAGAGGCATGTCATATATGGGGTGCATCAACTCATGTTGGAGAAGTCAAGTATGTTCAACTCATTCTTTAGCTTGTGAAATCTCTTCTCATCAAGTGGCTTGGTGAATAGATCGGCTAATTGATCTTCGGTGCCCACACTCTCAATAGCAATGTCACCCTTTTGTTGATGATCTCTAATAAAGTGATAGCGAACATCAATATGCTTTGTTCTTTGATGTTGAACCGGATTGTTGGTTAGTTTTACGGCACTTTCATTATCACATAGCAATGGCACATTCTTGAAATTGATTCCAAAATCCTTCAATGTTGCCTTCATCCACAAGATTTGTGCACAACAACTACCCGCGGCGATGTATTCGGCCTCGGCGGTAGATAGTGCAATACTATTTTGCTTCTTGGATGACCATGAGACAAGTGATCTTCCCAACAATTGACAAGTCCCTGAGGTGCTCTTTCTCTCAACTTTGTCACCGGCATAGTCGGAATCCGAATAACCAACTAGCTCAAAACTAGCACCCTTGGGATACCACAATCCAACATCTTGTGTATGCTTCAAGTACCTCAATATTCTCTTTGTTGCCTTCAAATGACTTTCTCTTGATGAGGCTTGAAATCTTGCACACATGCATACACTAAACATCACATCGGGCCTTGATGCCGTCACATAGAGTAGGCTACCAATCATTGATCTATATAGCTTTTGATCCACCATGTTGCCACTCTTATCACTATCCAAGCTTCCACTAGTGCCCATTGGAGTTGTAATACTCTTTGCAACTTCCATGCCAAACTTCTTGAGCATATCTTTGATGTACTTAGTTTGGCTCACAAATGTACCTTCTTTCATTTGTTTGATTTGAAGTCCAAGAAAGAAACTAAGTTCACCAATCATTGACATTTCAAATTCCTTGGCCATCATTTTTCCAAACTCATCACAATAATCTTGATTGGTTGAACCGAATATGATATCATCAACATATATTTGCAACACAAACAAGTCTTTCTCAATCTTCTTGGTGAATAGTGTTGTATCAACTTTGCCCATGACAAATCCTTTGGATAGCAAGAAGTCCCTCAATCTTTCATACCATGCTCTAGGTGCTTGCTTCAATCCATATAAAGCTTTTCTCAACTTGTATACATGATTGGGTTTCTTGTCATCTTCAAAACCGGGAGGTTGCTCCACATACACCTCCTCTTGAATGTACCCATTGAGAAATGCACTCATTACATCCATTTGATATAGCTTGATATTGTGAGCACAAACATAGGCATGTAAGATCCTAATTGCTTCCAATCTTGCAACCGAGGCATAAGTTTCACCAAAGTCAAGACCCTCTATTTGTGTGTAACCTTGAGCCACTAGTCTTGCTTTGTTCCTTACTACTATCCCATCTTGATCTTGCTTGTTGCGAAAGACCCATCTTGTTCCAATGACATTGTGATCCTTAGGCCTTTCAACTAGTTCCCATACTTCATTTCTCTTGAAGTTGTTGAGCTCTTCATGCATTGCATTTACCCAATCCGGATCTCTCAATGCTTTATCAATGTCCTTGGGTTCTTCCATTGACACAAAATAAGAGTGAGCACAAAATGATGTCAATCTTGATCTATTTTGAACTCCTCTTTGTATGTCACCAATGATGAAATCCAATGGATGGTCTCTTGCAATGTTAGTTGGTTGAAGCACTTGGACTTGATTGCTTGGATGTTGATGTTGATCATGAGTTGAAGATGATGAACTAGCCACTTGTTGATCTTGTTGCACTTGAGATGATGTACTAGCTTGATTTTGCATTAGAGAACCACTAGCTTGAGTGATTGGACTTTGGAGCACTTGATCTTTGTTGTCATCTACATTAATAACTTGCTTTGGTCTAATATCACCAATATCCATTTCTTTCATAGCATTACTCAATTGAGTTCCTCTCACATCATCCAAGTTATCTTCTTCATCTTGAGAGCCATTTGTTTCATCAAACTCAACATCATGCACTTCTTTAAGTAAACCACTAGCCAAATTCCAAACTCTATAAGCTTTGCTAGTAGTTGAGTAACCAAGTAGAAATCCTTCATCACATTTCTTCTCAAACTTGCTCAATCTAGTGCCCTTCTTCAAGATGTAGCATTTGCAACCAAATACCCGAAAGTATGCAATGTTGGGCTTTCTTCCATTTAAGATCTCATATGGTGTCTTCTCTAGAAACTTGTGGCAATAGAGGCGGTTGCTATAGAAGCAAGCCGTGTTGATTGCTTCGGCCCAAAATGAATGACTTACATTATACTCATTCAACATTGATCTTGCCATATCAATTAAGGTTCTATTCTTCCTTTCAACTAGGCCATTTGATTGAGGTGTATACTTGGCCGAGAATTGATGCTTGATTCCAAGCTCCTCACATAGCTCATCAACTCTTGTGTTTCTAAACTCACTTCCATTGTCACTTCTTACTTTCTTGATTGTGGTCTCAAACTCATTTTGCACTCTCTTGATGAACTTCTTGAATATGTCAAATACATCACTCTTGTCCACAAGAAAGAATACCCATGTGTATCTAGTAAAATCATCCACAATCATAAAACCATACTTGTTGCCACCAATGCTTGTGTATGTAGTTGGCCCAAATAGATCCATGTGCAATAACTCAAATGCCTTGGAAGTACTCATAATGTTCTTCAATGGATGAGTGTTGCCTACTTGCTTTCCGGCTTGACATGCACTACATAGCTTATCCTTCTCAAATGTGACATCCTTCAAGCCTCTAACTAAGTCATGCTTCACTAACTTATTCAATTGTCTCATGCCAACATGACCAAGTCTTCTATGCCATAACCAACCCATACTTGATTTGGTGAGCAAGCATGTTGAAAGTTGAGTGTCACTAGCATTGAAATCAACCAAGTATAGATTCTCAAATCTAAAGCCTTTGAAGATCAAGTTGGAGCCATCAACACTAACTATCTCCACATCATCAACACCAAATATGCACTTAAAACCGAGATCACACAATTGAGCAACCGAGAGAAGATTGAAGTTCAACTTTTCAACTAAGAGCACATTGGAAATGTTATGATCATTTGAGATTGCAATCCTTCCAAGAGCCTTTACATCACCCTTGCTATTGTCACCAAATGTGATGCTATCAATGCCACTATCATTTGATTTGAGAGAGTTGAACATTCTTGAATCACCGGTCATATGTTGAGAGCACCCACTATCAAGCACCCAATGCCTTCCTCCGGCCTTGTAATTTACCTACAAAACAATTTAATGTCTTTTAGGTACCCATACTTGCTTGGGTCCTTGGAGGTTAGTCACTAAGCTCTTTGGTACCCAAATGGCCTTCTTCTTTGGGCCCATAATTGGTGTACCAACAAACCTAGCATGCACACCTTTATCACCCTTGGTAAGCACATAACAAGAATCAAAAGGAATATAAGGTACATTAGCATTTTTCTTGTTCTTGTTCATTTTATTACAATTAATCTCTAGATGCCCAACTTGCTTGCATCTATTGCAATAACGACCATTGCCCTTCACAAAGCGAGACTTTGGAGTAGCAAAGGCCGCCTTGCCCTTCTTAGGAGTATAGCCCAATCCCTCTTTGTTAAGAGAGAACCTTTGGCTACCCAAGCATTTTAGCAAGCGGGCATCCCCACCATAGGCGTTGCCTAATGCGCGGGTGAGATCATCCACCTCTCTCTTGAGAGTCTCAACCACAAGTGATGAATCACTAGTAGTAGAGGTAGAGTTGGTTGTGGTGGATGATGATGAGCTACATGAAGCATTAGTAGGACTAACAAATAAAGAATCATCAATAATATCACATGTTAGTCCAATATCACAAGTGACAATCACTTGCTCCTCCTTAGCTTCCTTCATGAACTTTTCCAACTTAAGATCTTTTTCCTTGATGAGCTCAAGTAGAGTGGAGTGGGCTTCCTTAAGCCTAGTGTGAGCAATTTCAAGATCCTCGTGGTCTTCCTTTAGACACTCACGAGAAGCCTCTAGCTCATCAAAGGATTTCCTAAGAGCTTTGAGCTCTTGTTCAATTCCTTTGCACTCCTTACTCTTTTTGAGAGCAACAAGCTCCTCCATCAAGGCATCATTTTCATTGCTCTTGGCAATGAGCTCTTGTTCCAAGATTTTGTATTTCTTGGTTGTCCTCTTGTAGCCCTTGCTCATTTGATCTATTATGCCTAATAGATCATCCTTGGAGTAGTCCTCATCCTCCTCATCATCACTCCTACAATCATCACTAGCACAAGAATCATCATCACTATCATCATGTTTTACCTTGGTAGGCTTGGCCATAAGGCATGTTGATGTAGTGTCGAAGATGGATGGCTTGTTGGAGAGGGCGATGTTTGCAGTGGCTCGTCGAGTGATCCTCTCATCATCACTAGAGCTTTCATCATCATCACTATCGGAGTTGTCACTATCCCAAGTGACTACATAACCACCACCCTTCTTCTTCTTGTTGAAAGTGAAGCTCTTCTTTGCTTTCTTCTCATTCTCTTTCTTATCCTTCTTGTTCTTCTTGAGCTTCAAGTCCCCATTATGAAATCTCTTATCTTCATAGGGGCAATCCGCCACTATGTGATCGGGGCTATTGCAATTGTAGCAAAGGGTCTTTGCCTTTATAGTGTCTCTCCTTTTCCTTGCCCCATATCCTTTCTTCTTCATAAACCTTCCCATCTTGTGCACAAGGAGGGCCATGGTCTCATCATCGAATGGATCATCATCATCACTTTCTACCTTGCTCTTGCCCTTAGAGGATGAAGCCTTGAATGCAATGGGCTTCTCTTGCTTGACCTTGGTCTCCTTCTTCTCTTCTACCTCATCTTCATCATTATTGTATTGGGCATCGGTCATTATATCTCCAAGCACATTGGTTGGTTTGACCTTGTCCAATCCCTCTCTAAAGATCATTCTTCTCAAGGTGGCAAACTTCTTGGGTAAGCACATCAAGAACTTGTGTGAGAAGTCCTTGTCCTCAACCTTCTCCCCAAGCCCCTTGAGATCATTGACAATGACTTGGAGCCTATAGAACATCTCCGGGATGGATTCATCATCCTTCGTCTTGAATGTGGAGAACTTGTCCTTGAGCATATATAGTTTGGCACTTTTTACCGTTGAAGTACCTTCATATGTTTCTTCAAGCCTTATCCAAAGCTCATTTGCCTTTTCAAGATCTTTGATTTGCTTAAATACTTTATCATCAATGGAACGATAGATTGTGTCAAGTGCCGCCGTATTGCATTGTTTGTTGATGCGGTCATTGGGAGTGAGGTTTTCCTCATCAAGAATGACGTATCCTTCTTTGGTCACATCCCAAACCTTCTCATGTATATTGCCTAGATATTGCTTCATCTTCCTTTTCCAATGATCAAAGGAAGAGACGCCATCAAAGAATGGAGGCTTGCCATTAACATGATTGAACATAACTTGAGCCATCTTACACTGAGGTTGTTAAGCCTTACAAACGGTGACCACGGCTCCGATACCACTTGAAAGGTCTTGATGGCTAGAGGGGGGGTGAATAGCCTATTAAAATTTTCTACAACGACAAGCTAAACAAGTTTATCAATATAACAAATAGCGAGATACGAGTTTTGCTTAGCCTATGGGTGTTTGCAAGCCACCTATCCAATTCACAATTCTAGTATTTGCACTCAACCGCACAAGTCAAACCGAGAAGGTAAGTACAACTATAACTAGCAAGCTACACAAGAGAACTACTCTAGCTAAGCTAACTAGCTAGCAAAGAAGACTAAGAAATTAATACAAGAGAGATAGGAGGGTATCACCGAGGGGCGAAGTATTGAGCCAACCAATATGATCAACAATGAATACCAAGATAACCAAACACCGGGATCAATCAATCACAATATGAAAGTGATGACACGAAGATTTATCCCGAGGTTCACGTGCTTGCCGGCACGCTAGTCCCCGTTGTGTCCCTCTTCACCATGTGGTTCGGTGGCTAATCGGTCTCACACCGAGCCTCTCAAAAGGTACCATAAGAACCTACCAAATGGTAAAAGGTTGCAATGACACGAGCAATATACTAACGTTGCCTTTGGCGCTTCGCCGAGGTAGGCACAAACCCCTCACAATCACCGGAGGTGGCCAAGAACAATCACCAACTCTTGCCAACGCCTCCAAGCTGCTCCAAGCCGTCTAGGTGGCGGCAACCACCAAGAGAAACAAGAATCCGCAGCAAATCAACCACCAAGTGCCAACTAGATGCAATCTCACAATGCAAATGCACTTGGATCACTCAATCTCACTTCGAATATGCAAAGAAGCAAGAGAGATGAGTGGGAGGGGAGTTGCTTAGCTCAAAGTGCTCACAAGTATGTCAAATGTTCGAGAGAGAGAGAGCCTTGAGCCGGCCAACGAGTATTTATAGACGTACCCCTTCGAATATAGCCGTTAGAAACTTAAACAGCCGAAATCGGGCTGACCGGACGCGCTGGTCCAACTGACCGGACGCGCCGGTCGCCCAACGGCTAACTCGTGAAGTACTGACCGGACGCGCTGGTCCAAACGACCGGACGCGCTGGTCGCCCAACGGCTAACTGCGAAGCAACGACCGGACGCGCTGGTCCAACTGACCGGACGCGCCGGGAACGACCGGACGCGCTGGTCCCGTGAAGGACCGGACGCGCTGGTCGCCTGAGCAGCGCTCAACGAAATAGTGACCGGACGCGCTGAAGAAAATGACCGGACGCGACAGTGACAGCGTCCGGTTAGAGTCCAGTAAGCTCCCTGAACGACCGGACGTGTCCGATCATCAGTGACCGGACGCGCCTCGCGTCCGATCATCGAACTGAAAAACGCACAGACACTGAACACTGACCGGACGCGTCCGGTCATGCAAGGACCGCGTCCGGTTCAGCGTCCAATCACCTCTGTGACCTCCGTTCGCCTCCGTTTCTTTTCCGGACTTCCGGCGTAGTGGAAAATAATCGTTTCAACTTCTCGAAAACGCCTGAATCCCGCCTCGCAAGCTCGGCGGGAGGGAGAGAGGAACCAAACCCTCTCTACCGCTCAAACTCCACCGCCGTCGCAAACGTGCTAACATCACCAAGTGATCTCGTCATGTGTGAGTGTGTTAGCATTTTCACAATCATTTTTCGAGGCGATATTAGTTCTATCCAAATGCATATGATCATGAAATACACATCTAGAGGCACTTAGGAGTTCAATAGCCGCGTCATTCCCCTCTTTATAGTACGGCTATCTATCCTATAATGTAACCACACCCACTAGGTGTCTTGGTTACTAAAACACAACCCTTAAGCATATACCTTTGCCTTGATCACGTAGGGTTGCGTCCAAATCCAAGTGTGGCCATCATGATCACCATGTCCATCTTGCCACCAACCTTAGAGTGTACTAATCCTCATATGCTACATATAACTTAGGCATGGGATTAGTACTTAGGCATTGTCACTAATTACCAACACCAAACATAGGACTTTCCGCAGCGCGCGGCCTCACCGACGGTGGAGGGCGGCGGGGTGGCGGTGGCCAACCGGGCGTGCGGGCGGGTGGCGGCGGCCGGCCGGGCGGCCGAGGCAGCGCCGGGCCGGTCGGCGGCGCGTGGGCAGGCCGGCGACCGGACGCGGCGTGCGGGCGGGCGAACACGGCGTGCGGGCGAGCGGCCGTGCGGGCAATGGAGATGGAAGAAAGAAAGAGAAGAAGGAAGAGAGGAAAAAGAAAGAAGGATACTGTTTTATTGGGGGTATGACGCCAAGATCCATGGCGCCATGCATGGCGCCAATGACGATGGCGCCAAGCTCTCTGCCACGTCAGTGCCACAACGGCAGGGTCTTGGCGCCAGTGACCATGGCGACATACTGTTATATCTTGGCGCCAACGACTATGGCGCCAAGATAAGGGTCTATTTTTTGAAATCTTTTCGCAAGGGGCATATTTGAGATAATCTTTCGAAAAAAGGGCTAAAAAATAAAAAGACGACTGTAATTTACGAGACGAATCTTTTGAGCCTAGTTACTTCATGGTTAGATAATATTTGTTAAATAAAAACAAAAGGTGTCACAGTAACTTTTCACCCACTTTTCACTAACTAAACACTCCCTCACTGCTGTTTCGGTGTAAAATCACGTCTCTGGCCCCGTTCACTTCCCAAAATATTTTCTCTGTCACCCGTCACATCGAATATTTGGACGCATACATGGAGCATTAAATGTAGGTAAAAAAATAACTAATTGTACAGTTTGTCTGTAAAGGTCGAGATGAATCTTTTGAGCCTAATTAATTCATGGTTAGATAAATTTTGCCAAATAACAATAAAAGTGCTACAGGAATATTTTCCCCAAATATTTCGGATCTGAACACAACCTCTATCTGGAAATCCTATGAACACCAAGTTTGTGCGAGGAAAACACAGACAGTAGGAGTATCATCTACTGTAGACCAAGCTATAGGTTATTTTTATTCCGATTGACCCGTATCGGTGCTGGATTTGTTCGGCTGATTGTCAGAGGCCACTACAACCACTTTGGCTATTTGCAGCATGGGTCTGGTTTAGATCATTAAATTTACATTTAAATTTCACTATAAAAAAAGAAGATTTCCCATCACATCAAAATACCGACTTAGAGTACTAAATGTAGATAAATTGAAAAACTAATTACACAGTTTTGTTGTACTTTGCGAGACGAATATTTTGAGCCTAATTAATCAATATTTGGAAAATTATTACCAAATAAAAACAAAATTACTACAGTGTCAAACAATGATTTGGCACTCCTCAATTAGGTGATCTAAACAAGGCCATGGTAGTGATAGTTTAAAGGATCATGTGCATCGCGTGGCCTCCTTTTGTTACAGCAACAGGGACACAGCAGGGTTGTACTTTCAACATCGGTCCAACAGCTCCCCCTGGTTCTTCTAATGCAACTTGCCAACTTTGTTGAGAAAACGTTTGCCCAAGGTGAAGTTTATTCTCGAAAAACGATCGCGAATTCGCCCCAAACCGTAGATCTTGTGAAGCTACAGCTAGTTGCCTTTTTGTTAGTGATTGATCCGTGTGCCTAGAAGAGTTGGCAAATCAAATTTATATTATTCATAATCAAGCGCGCAGAGCGTCTTGCAGTTATTAAATATTTTACAGTATTTAATATTAGTATTTAATTTCACAGTATTCTTATTTTATCGTGTGATACGTGTATTTTTTTTATAAAAATTTAATTGTCCCGTAGTAACGCACATGCATGCTACTAGTATAAAAAAAGAAAAAAAATCCAATTGACCTCAACTATTGAGGGTGGTCTAGTTTACCCCCTCAACTATAAAACGGTCTAATTTACCCCCTGAACTTTGTAAAACCGGCCAAATCACCCCTCGAGTGGTTTTGGACGGTGGTTTGCTACAGTAACAACGGTTTTGCTACACTAACAATGGTTTTGTCCTTTTCTTTTTTATTTATTTCGTCTGAATCTTTGAAAAATCATAGTAAATCACAAAAAAATCATAAAATGGAAAATCCAATTTTGTTGGACTCCACATTAGTAAATCTACACAGTAAATATATAATATAGTATGTTTTAGTACAAAGTTTTTGTTGTATAAATTATTCAAATTAATTACAGAATAAAATAGATCAAAATTTACAGCAAAAACTTTGTACTAAAGCATACTATATTATATGTTCACTGTGTAGATCTACTCATGTGGAGTCCAACAAAATTGATTTTTTTATTTTGTGATTTTTTTATGATTTACTATGATTTTTCAAATATCCAGGCGAAATAAATAAAAAAGAAAAGGACAGAACCACTGTTACTGTAGCAAACTATTGTTACTGTAGCAAAACCACCATCCAAAACCACTCGTGGGGGTGATTTGGCCGGTTTTGCAAAGTTCAGGGGGTAAATTAGACCGTTTCATAGTTGAGGGGGTAAACTAGACCACCCCCAATAGTTGGGGTGTCGATTAGACTTTTTCCATAAAAAAAGAAAGGGAAGACTTGCTTGTTGCTTGGTCACAATAATTTATGTAAGCGATTAATCTAGAAAATAATTGCGTCTGAAAAATGATTCAACTCCTGATCACGCCAGATATGCCAGCTCTAACACAGTTCGTCAACGGGCCAAAGAAACGCATAAAAAAATGAGGAGAGCGCGAAAGTTCTCAGTAGGCGTGCAAATACCTGTACCCCCAGATCATCATTAGAAAATTCAGGGGACAACATCTCCAAGGGATACTGCTAAAGCGAGAAATAGCTCCTTTTTTATCATGCCCATTATTTTACTAACTTATTTAATGTTTTATTAAAATACTTGTGCGCCATCATTATTCCCCTCTCCATAGTTGACTTCGAAGCCAAGACACATAGGACTATTGTAGTATTTTTCTCTTTTTCTTTCTTTCTCTGTGGCGCTGAGAATAAAGCCATAGAAAACTGATTTCTTCTTATCTTGAAAGTCCACTATCTCATGGCCAAGACGTCACCACCATTCACACCCATATTTGAGCATTTTACACACAACACCCCCATCTTTCTCTCAATTATTGGGGGTTGATTCAAGAAATTTGGAGAGGTGAGGTGTTGTGTACCACGGACCGGTGGATACGATTTACGAGAGCTTTACGGTCAGAAAAAAGCGTAATAGCTTGTTGTAACTGTACAATTGATTTTGAGCGCTAAATTTTCTTTATCATGAGACTTGATTCAGACATCTTACTAGTTACCGCACAGAAGAATGAAACCACCTTAATGTAAACATTTCCCCTTTAAGCAAACTGATCACGATCAAGTGATCGAATATACGCTGTGAGCTACTTGTCCTTTTTTAAATTATTCATAATTGATAATAAAATCATTGTCCAATGACCTAAATGTTGTTAACTTCTTACTACTCATTAAATATTCATAATTAATAATAAAATCATTGTCCAATGACTTAAATGTTGTTAACTTCTTACTACTCGTTATGAAGCATCATAGTGTGGTTCTAATTATAAATATGGTTTCAATTTATAAATATACTTTTATAGCGCTTTGTTAGTGCCAGTTTGGATCCATTGGCACTATTAATTAGGGCCTATTTGAATGAGTTTTAAGATTCTTAAAAACCAGTTTTGCCTCTAGTTTCTAATATCTGGATTCTAAGAAAAAAAACTGGTGGGGTATTTGGATTCTCCAGTTTTTAAAAAAAACTGACTTTATTTATTGCTCACAGGGTCACGAGAAACTGCCAAAAGCTAGGTATCATCAGTTTCTTGGTTTTTAAGAATATGACAAAAACTAACACAAGAAACTAGGTAAAAACTGGCCTATTTGGATCCCACCAGCTTTTAACAATCTAATAGCTAATAGCTGCTATTTTGTAGCAGAGGGTTGTTTTGAATCCACCTACTAATAGGTGGTTGGATAGTGTGTCGAAGGTGCATATAAACTATTAGCACCTTTAGCAGCTTTAAACCTGTTAATGGAATTAATAGGTAGCAGCCCTCTAACTATACAAGTAATAATTAGTAGGTCTATTAGTAAGTCTGTTTGATCCATCAGCACTAATTTTAGCTACTAATTTTTAGTGGTAACGGATCCAAACAGGCCCTTACATTCACAAAAAATAGTTTTACTCCTATCTCTTTTTATGTGTCGCTACGATATTCACACCGTTCATTTTTTTTTAAGTTTAACTAGATTTATTTATAAAAAATATTAACCATCGTATCTTAAAATAAGTTTATCATGAAAAATACAACGTTTTAATAATATGTACGATAAATATTAATATTTTATTATATATATAATTGATCAAAGTTGAATAATTTAATCTGTGGAGAATCGAGACCCATAAATAATACCACCACTTGTGACCGTGCTCCTACTTCCGAGATCTAACAGTGCCTGAGTGGACCTCAAAAAAACCAATACAGAGAGAGAAGGTGACTGTCTGTCTGCCTGGCCAAAGTGGCAAAGGTGAGGCAGTGAAGGTGACCACATCGATATTTGGAGGAATCCAACGGGCTCCTCCACAAAAAAGCGGCAGCATCCATTGACTCGCATCTTTCCCCTGCTCTCACCATTTCCACCTATAAAGCCGGGCCGCAGCCTCCTTCCGACATCCACCTCCCAACCCAATCTCCTCGGACTCATAGAGCCCCAAGCCAAGATCTGCGTTACAAGTCACCGGCGAAGCACCGGCTCCCATGGCCGTGGACCTGATGGGCTGCTACGCCCCGCGCCGCACTGACGACCAGCTCGCCATCCAGGAGGCGGCGGCGGAAAGTCTCCGCAGCCTGGAGCTCCTGGTGTCGTCCCTGTCCACCCAGGCCGCCGCGCCGCACAAGGCCGCTCATCACCTGCAGCACCAGCAGCCGTTCGGCGAGATCGCCGACCAGGCCGTCTCCAAGTTCCGCAAGGTCATCTCCATCCTGGACCGCACCGGCCACGCCCGCTTCCGCCGCGGACCCGTCGAGTCGCCGCCGCGGGCGGCTGCGGCGCCTCCGGTCGTCGCCGCTGCTGCCCCCGCTCCCGCTCCCTCTCTCTCCCTGGCCCCGCTGGCTCACGTGGCGCCCGTCAGTGTGGCGCAGCCGGCGGCGGCCGCGCACCCGCAGAGCCTGACGCTGGACTTCACGAAGCCGAACCTGACCATGTCGGGCGCCACGTCCGTGACTTCCACGTCGTTCTTCTCGTCTGTCACGGCCGGCGAGGGCAGCGTCTCCAAGGGCCGGAGCCTGATGTCCTCCGGGAAGCCGCCGCTGTCCGGCCACAAGCGGAAGCCCTGCGCCGGCGCGCACTCCGAGGCCACCACCAACGGCAGCCGCTGCCACTGCTCCAAGAGAAGGTAACGGTATCCAAATTAAAGGCTTCCTCAAAAACACCACTTCTCGTCTTTGGCCTCGTTTAGATGAGAGAATTTTGAAGAAAAACATTGTATCAGAATTTCTGTAGCATTTCGTTTGTATTTGATAAAAATTATCTAAATTTTAACTAACTAGGCTTAAAATGTTCGTCTCGTAAAGTACGATAAAACTGTGCAATTAGTTTTTGATTTTATTAACATTTAGTACTATATGCATTTGCCAACATTTTGATATGACGGGTAATCTTCTTTTTGCATAGTGAAATTTAGGGAGAATCGGACGAAACCAGAGCTTTAGGTAGCTTGCCTTCTAACCCACGGTACTTTTTTTTTATTTTTGACAGGAAAAACCGCGTGAAGAGGACCATCAGAGTCCCGGCGATCAGCTCCAAGATCGCCGACATCCCGCCGGATGAGTACTCGTGGAGGAAGTACGGCCAGAAACCCATCAAGGGCTCCCCTTACCCACGGTAAATTTCCTCCTCCTGTAGTTCGGACCATCGCTCGTCTCGTGTTAATCCGTTGTCGCGCAAGGAATCTGACTGTTCTCTGGTCATGTGGTCCACAGGGGCTACTACAAGTGCAGCACTGTGCGGGGATGCCCGGCGAGGAAGCACGTGGAGCGCGCCACCGACGACCCGGCCATGCTGATGGTGACCTACGAGGGCGAGCACCGCCACACCCCCGGCGCGGCCGGGCCCAGCCCCCTGGCGACCGCGTTGCCGGTGGCCGCCGCTGTCTCCGTCTCCGCCGGCAACGGCCATGTCTAAGTCTAAAGCTAGGATTAGCTTCTCTTCTTTTTTGAGCTGCTTCCCCCTGATCTGATGTCCGTGTAAAAAAAGAAACAAGGTTGTAGAAAGAGGGAGAGGACACCTTCGATGCCGCAAAAACTCAACTTCAAATCGTATCTCCGATTGGTACCCGCTCACGCTTCCGTTTTCTCTTGTTCTGAGAATTGCCCTCAAAATCAAACGAAAATCACGCCCGCTGACCCGCGGATCTGAGGCTGGGTTTGATCCCAATAAAAAAACAAATGATAGATTTCGTCAGTAAACCTCGAGCTAAATTTATTAGACTTAATTTATTATTAACATATGTTAGTGTCACGTGGGGTACTAATAAAAAAATTAAATTATAGATTCGGTCAATAAATCACGAGCCAAATTTATTAAGCCTAATTAATTTATCATTAGTATATATTACTGTAGCATCATAGTGTTAAAATGTAGACTAATTAGATTTAAAAATCCGTCTCATAAATTAGTCGTAATCTTTATAATTAATTATTTTTAATTTATATTTAATATTTTAGGTATGTGTTCAAACATCGTAGGACTGAACTTCAGCGGTGGAGCAAACAGCTTGAGTCGTGTGACCATCTGATGCAGCTGTAGTATCTGCGACTGTAAGGGTTTGTTTAAATACTCAAATTCATCCTTAAATTTTACTATGTAAAAAAAAGATTTTTTTTCACATCAAAATGCCGGCACATATACGGAGTACTAAATGTATATAAAAATCAAAAACTAATTGTACAGTTTTGTTATACTTTACGATACAAATATTTTAAACCTAATTAATCAATATTTAGATAATTATTATCAAATAAAAATAAAATTGCTACAGTGCAACACAGTAAATTGGGATACGCCGAACAGTTAACGACGACGGAGGACGAAACCATTGACCCGATATTAAATACGGAGCAGCGGCGCTGTTGTCCGCAGGACAGCTCATCATCCGCTGCCGCTATAGGTGATGTTTTTCTTCTTCTATATTTTGATTTATTTAATTTATGAGAAAAAAGGTCGGAAGTCGTAGGCAGCCGCTTAAACAAGCGCAATAATGGCGGGGCTTGTCCCGGCCAGCCTACTTTCTGTGCAGAGGTCAAGCCTAGTGGTGAGGGGTGGGCCGCACCAGCCTGTGTGTGGGTGCCTTTACTTTTCTATCCTCCCCATCCACGCGGGGCCCACGGATGGGATGGGATGGGGCGCCCTGGTCAAAGGTGACAGGTGAGGGGTCGCTTTCCCGGCGGGGCTGCCTGCACTGCAGCACCAGTTGACCGCAAACTCTCTCTCTCATCATCGGAGCATGGCCTTGTTTGTTTAGATAGAAGAAGTTCGAAAAATTTAAAATTATAGTATTTCGTTTGTATTGGATAATTATTGTTCAATTATGAATTAATTAGGTTTAAAAGATTCATCTCGTGATTTACAATCAAACTGTACAATTAGTTATTTTTTATCTACATTTAGGTCGTGTTTACTTCCCGAATTCGGCCGGCCGAATCGAGGCTTTTGTGTTTTTAGTGCAAAAAATTGTCCAAAAAATTGATTAATTAGACTCAAAATATTCGTCTCACAAAGTACAACAAAACTGTGCAATTAGTTTTTGATTTCATCTACATTTAGTACTCCATGATGTGATGGGGAATCTTCTTTTTTGCATAGTAGAATTTGGGGAAGAATTTGGGATCTAAACAAGGCCTTACTACTCCATGCATGCGTTTAAAGATTGATGTGATGAAGAAAGGCCTTGTTCACTTCCCCATCCCAACCCAAAATATTTTCTCTGTCACCCGTCACATCAAATGTTTAGACGCATGCATAAAGCATTAAATGTAGGTAAAAAAGATAACTAATTGCATAGTTTGTCTGTAAATGTTGGAACGAATCTTTTGAGCCTAGTTAGTTCATGATTAGACAAATTTTGCCAAATAACAACGAAAGATGCTACAGTAACTTTTCACCTACTTTTCGCGAAGTGAACTCACCCAAAGTAAAAAAAAATCTACTAGGGCTCATCTAAACCAGGCCTAGCAGTGTTTTGTTTTGAGTTCTTTGCCAGCTTTGCCTTTGGCCTGTCCTGGCCTCGAGGACCCGGTGGTGGGGCCCGCGCCGCGTCGCACCATGAGAGAGAGAGGGGGAGGAGGCCAGGTCGGGAGGTAGCTCATTTTCAACGCCTCGGGCCGCCCGCCCGCCCCGTCTGCGGCTTTCCGGGGGTGGGCCTGGGTCGGACGGGCCTCGCGCCCCATCCATTGACCAACTGAGGCTACCGAGCCATGCGATGCGAGATGAGCCGTGTGGGCACAAAAGCCTTGCTTACCATCCACGTCTGTCTAACCTGTCCCCCCGCTTTCCTTAATCTGTTTCCCACTGATCGCTGTGACTGTGAACTCAAGCAACACCTCCAAAAATTAAACTGCTCCATCAGTAGTCATTAGTCAACCGATTCTGCTTACGGTGACTACAACGACCGGTGAATGAATACGCGGTGCATGATGACAGGACGATCGTGGTTGCAAGGCGCAAGTATTGTTGCTGGCGGTCTAGTGGAGCAGCACTTTGTTTTGTTTACGTTTTGGCGTGAAAAAGCAGGCCAACTAGGAGCATTTTATGCCAACCAAGTTCGTGCTGTGTGTATATGAATGTCTGATCCGTGGACGCGTGGTTGTTTTTTTTAAAAATGCGTAGTTGGCACGGTCCGTCGTCCCGTTTCCACCTTTTGTTTAATCCTAGTATAGTACGACGGGTGCTCCGCTAGCATCGATGGCGCTGCCAATAAGCTCGCAAGTCGTTTTGGGCAGCCTTCTAGTTGCATTATATCTAATCCACTCATGCCCCATTGGTGATTCGGACACTAATTTACGTCTCCTCCCTCCATTTTGTAATCCTTTTTCTTAACGGTAGCGATAGACCTGCATGTCAAATGATACTCACACAAACACAGGTCAATGGAGCCAGAGTAAAGTACTATCACGAGAGAGAGCTGCCAACTTTGCCTGCCCGGCTAGCTAGCTAGTAGTACGCTGTAAAAGTAAAACCACGGCTAGTGAGAACTGGACGCCTGGACTGGACACCTCCAACTCCAACGTTCTTTGCATCTGGCTGCCCACGCTTTCAGCCTAACCCACTGCTGAGGGCTGAAGCCTCCGCCTCCCCGATTTGTTTATTCCCTGCAAATCCCCCCGGTGAGACAACGCCAATCCGCGCTGATCGGATCAACCGATGCGAGATTTCCTCGCCTTCGTCTTCTCCTCGGCCTGCCCGGGGCCGGGCGAGCTGAGCTGTCCAAGTGGACTTCCACTCCATTCCATCGTGGGGCTAGCTTGGTGTGACCTAAAGCTACTCACAAGACTGCGAGTGCTTATCTTTAAAATTTAAATAATGGTGCACTGATAGCAGTTAGGTTTGATGCCACGTCGACCGACCGAGCGGAATATTACCGTGCTGCTACAAGCACTGGTGCGACGGACGCCCCTCTCTAGGCCTTGTTTGCTTGCCAACAAAATCTGCAAAGTGCAGGCCTGTAGCATTTCGTTTGTATTTGTGAATTTTTGTCTAAACATTGACTAATTAGGCTTAAAAGATTCGTCTCGTAAAGTACAACTAAACTGTGCAATTAGTTTTAGATTTCATCTACATTTAGTACTCCATGCATGTGCCGGTATTTTAATGAGATGGGAATCTTCTTTTTACATAGTGGAATTTAGGATGAAATTTAGGATCTATACAGGCGGTCTCGCTGTGGCACTGTGGCAGTTCACTGTGACTGAGCTGCAGCGGCAGAGCTGACATGTGATGTGTGAGTGGCACTGGAACCCATGCTTCTGGTCCTTGGTCGCATCAGTGTTATGTGTGGTTTACGTGCTCATGGCCGGTGACTTGTGAGAGTACTGTATAATTAACATAACACGGTATAAATACTTGAGAGTCATAAACAAACAAGGGTAGATACTACTAGGGGCTGTTTAGTTCCAAGAAATTTTGCAAAATTTTTCAGATTCATTGTCACATCGAATCTTTAGACACATGCATGAAGCATTAAATATAGATAAAATAAAACTAATTACACAGTTTAGACGAAATGGACGAGACAAATCTTTTAAGTCTAATTAGACCATGATTAGACAATATTTATCAAATAACAACGAAAACGCTACAGTAGCGTTTTGCCAAAAAAATTAGCATCCAAACGGTGCCCTAGTGGAGATGGGATTGTTGAAAGCTTGGGGTCCGTGCAAGTAGTAGTAAAAGAATGCATATGCCCATGTTCAGTTCTGGAATTAGAGCTACCGAATTGGTACAGTGCGTATTAAATGTGCACTGTACCAATTTGTTTGTATTTGGTAAAAATTGTCTAAATTTTGACTAATTAGACTCAAAATATTCGTCTCGTAAAGTACAACAAAACTGTGTAATTAGTTTTAAATTTTATCTACATTTAGTACTCTATGTATGTGCCGGCATTTTGATGTGATGAGAATCTTCTTTTTGCATAGTAAAATTTAGAGGTTGAATTTAGGAACTAAACAAGGGCCGACTTTTTTCTGCTGTGGTCGTATCTCGTCTCTACTGAGTTTACAGGTAACCCCTTCCCCAGTTCCCACTACGAGTGTGAGGCTTGATTAGTACTCCTCGTAGTTTAATCCTAGCCCTCGTTTAGATTGAAGAAAATTTTAAACCGATGAATAGTACCACTTTCGTCTTATTTGGCAAATATTGTCCAATAATGGACCAACTAGGCTCAAAAGATTCATCTCGTGATTTCCAACTAAACTGTGTAATTAGTTATTTTTTTTACCTACATTTAATACTCCATGCAAGCGGTTAAAAATTGATGTGATGGAGAGAGTGAAAAAACTTAGAAGTTTGAGGCAAACTAAACAAGGCTCTAGTGCTACTAATTGAGTAGAGCCGCATGATTTGACTAATCACCATTGGTTTGGTGCCTAGTGACGAAGCCAAGACCTGCCAAGGAACCTGTTCGTTGGTTTCCACACCGAATAATTCCTTAAAGGTGTTAGTGTTACTGTAATCATGCTTCAACATGAACATAAACCTTTTATATTACTATGACTATGAAGGCGTACTTATATCAAAGAAAAATGCCGGAATTGGGCGCGACCAAGTGGACCAAATGGAGCTGATTTCTCTGCCTGGGAGCATTTTTTATACTAGTCTTGATTGATTCAGATCATGAGGATTGAGGTTGAGGAGGGAACAGATCGCAGACAGGATTTGCAGCTTAGCGCCACTGAGCGACAACTCGGAGAGAGAGGGTGGTGCCCGTGCCCCGGCCTCGCAGCAAGTTGCATCTTTCTCTAGCGCCTGCTGGGTGCTGGCCAATGCCCATGTTCTTCTCGTTGAGTCGGATCCTCCCTGTTTGATTCGGTTTGGGTCAAAGTCAAACGGCACCCGTCCTAATGTGAGGCTCAACTGTTTAAGTTGACAATTGGACGGTGGATATCAAAGCGAACGAGGGAACCAATGGCCCATTGTGGTTGTTGACTTGCTGTGCTTTGGGTCGTTGGTTGTGTGATACTAGGACCGAAGGAAAGGCGTGTCCGTGAGGCGGTTAGACTATCTCCAACCACATCACCCAAAATACAATACTCATTTCATATTTAGGCGCTACAGGCAAAAAGTTCAATACTTATTTTTAGTCTTCTCCAACGACAAGCTCCAAAAGAGATCCTTCTCTACAAATGAGTCTCTAGGAGAGAGGATACTCGTATTTGGGTTGTGCCTCTGCTATAACCTAAAATGGGTCTCACATATAGGTACTCTGTTGGATATTGATACAGTACCATTCAAGACCTATTTTAGGTTTGAGTGCTGATATAGGTTATCAATTGGAGACAGTCTTAGGTCAGCTCCAATGCAAGCATATAGCATTAATAGCCTCGTAAAAAGGTGGTGAGCCATGTAGTAACCGAAAGATTGAAACCAACAAGTAGCCATCGCAGGATACATCTGACATGTGACAAACGATTCCTGACCAAAGGTAACCAGGGAGGGATAGACAGGCATCAGAAAACTGAAAACGCATGCTAAAGCTGTCGCTTTTTCACCCAACGCTGAGCTCTTACAGCTTCAACAATTTGTCAGATGAGGCATCGGCTCCTTCTGCATGTTCCTACAAGCTGTGAGACCACCATCTTTTTGTGTCCACATGGCTTCCGAGCCTAGCTGGCTTCGTGAGACCACTGGACAACGTGGAGTGTTGGGGCTGCTGTTAGTGACGACCGAGTATATTGAATGAATAGATCTGTTGTGAACCGCCTATACTAGGTAGAGCAGATATAATAATGAGCTTATAGCCAAGCTAGTCAGCATTTTTGCTAATGTAGAGGAGAGAGAAGAAAGCTTGGCTCTTATGCAAGCAATAAGCTGGGCACGGAAACATAGGCACCTGTGGACCCAAACAAAAGTCTATGTGAGAAGGAATAGGAAAGAGAAAGTAATACATAGTATCACATAATAATAAAAAAATATTTACAGTCAAATAGGAGACAACCATTATATAGCTTGATTCTCATGACTTGACTTATAGCTAAGCACTTGGCTCTATTATTGACCATGCTCTCAAAAGATTTTTATTAGATTTTTGGAGTGATGGAGGTTGACAAGGATAGACAGAGTCGTAGTACTAGTGCATGGTGGACGGCCCAAGAGTGAGAGAGACGCTGACTGTGCCTGCCAGAGCCCAGAGAGGCGAACCGCTGCTGGGTTCGTTGTCCCTCCTGCATACGAAATTGACAACGGCGGTCCAGGCACACTAGGCTCACTTTCTAGATGGGCCATTTTGACGAACCAAACATACTGTTGTTTCTTCTTTCGAGTAAATAAAAAAACCAAAGGTTGATGGGCCCAACTCGTTACACCGAACTATACACGCGCATCTCTACTCAAGAGTTCCGAATTAAGATCGAACTGTGAAATTATCGGTTTGTAACAAAACAGTCCCACTCCATGTTCGAAATTCCGGATCGGAAAACAACAAACTTATGAGGTACTCGCTTCGTATCGGATTTAGAAGTCGTTTTGGACAATGTTTGGATCAAACATTGAGAATATAAATCATCAATAACTTTTAAGTTGTTGAGTTTGCAAATATAAAATTTATATGATGTCTTAAAAAGTACTTTCATAAAATTATACATATATCACTTTTTCATAAATATTTTTTATAAAAACAAGAGGTCAAAGTTATGTTTTGGAGACCGTGTCGCTGTCCTAAACGACTTTTAAATCTGATACGGAGGGAGTACTTATTAGTCCTCGTGAAAGAACACGGATAGTGTCATCTGTCATGAATCTAGCTCAACTCTACCCGTCTTTCGACCATCCATGCATTTATCAACACTCCTAAAATAGAGAAACAAACCTGATATAATCGTTGTTGTTTCTTTCATTAGTTAGTTAGTGACATATCCGCCGTTTCCAAATCAAGTTGCTTCTGACTTCTAGCTGTCTACAAACTGCATGTTTCCTCAGTTAATTAAGTTTTTTACTCCGACGCATGGAACAGTGACCGCTCATAGAAGTAACAGGATAAGTTAGTGTGGCTGGCTGGCTGCGACGAGCAAGGGGGGCTGGAGCCATGTTCGCCACCACCACCACTAGGCTCCGCCACTGATTGGCAGCCCAACACTACTTCATTCCGAAGGCCGTAACTCTTCGATACAGAATGCAATTGAGGCAAAATAGTACAACCTGTCCATCCAAAAGATGTGTTGCTACATAGATCAAAGCAGCGGCAACCCTACATCAGCAACCTAGGAGGTACTTAGCACTTTGGAAGAATTTCCAAATCCATCAATCAAGACAAGGCCTCGCTACACTACACCCAGAAGGCTACAGGATCTAGGGACCGATCAATGTGTTGATGAGGGATCTGGTAGTCCATGGATGCATAGGTGCAACGTCCGGCAACCCGCAGCTCACCCTCCTTGCCGTACTTGAGCAGGAAGGAGGTCAGCTTCACCACGCGGAGGCGCGGGTAGAAGTCGTCATCCTTGGCCATCCGGGACTCTACCAAGCAGAACCTGCTATTGTCCATGTACACCAACGTGGCACCCAGATGCCTCTCCGAGCTCTTGTCAAAGAACACTTCCACGCCGAGCTTCCAGACTGGCATGGTCGCGCACCCAGTTGCGGGTGGGATGTCGGAGGAGCACACATGCCCGGTGCCTTCCTTGTGGATACAGAGCCCAACCCAGGCGTCCAGCTCGTGGTCATAGTACGCTTGGCCTCTGAACGGCAAGATCCAGTCGCCGACATGGGTCCACTCAAGGCTCTCCACGTCAAAAGTGAAGGTGCTGCTAAGGTCACCACGATTGGGCAGGATCAAACCAGGGTTGAGCTTGTAGCTTCTGACGGACACAAAGATGGTACGGCCGTCCGGGTGCACCGCATAGCCGCTGACACGAGAGGAGTCAAATGGCGGCATCGACTCGACGCTGGCCCACGACCACGACTTCTCTGTGGCTGGTGGCTCTGGCCCCAGCACCTGTAGGAAGGGGTAGACGAACGCCCAGAGCCTGCCGCCAGCGGAGGCGTACAGATGTTTAGTGCCACAGTCCCCACGGCTCATCGGGGACGGGCATACCGTCATCGCCAGTGCCTCGGTGTCGAACGCGGGGATGCCGGGACTGGATTCTGCGGGGTACATCGCCAAGATCTTGGTGCCGTGGGAGGCGAAGGACCGCGAATAAGCATGTTGTGCCACGATGCGGACAAGCAGGGACGCGGCAGGCCGTGGCGCGTCCGGGTCGGCGTCGCTAAAGCCGTCCTCGCCTGCCCTGTAGATACTGTAGCCCCTGTCCCAGTCGTTCACCACCAGGTGGAGATACTTCTTCTGCAGCTGCTGCTGCGCCGCCGGCCGCTTGGCCGGCAGAGGCGCAGAGCAGGCTGAGCAGCGACCCGACAAAGCCCGCTTTGGTGTACTACTAGCAGGATCAGAAAAGTCGCTCGTGCTGTGATCTCCGCGCCGCTTTGACATGCCTGATTTGATTGCTTCCCCTTGTAATCTAGAGTATGATGAGTTGATGACTATGACGTCTTCTTGTCTTGCCGTGTCTCTGCGCATATATTATATATACAGAGAACAAGATAAAATAAACTGTGCGGTATGTATTTATGATGAATCGGTACAATAATCCTTTCCGGAATCGAAATACATAACCGACTTGGAACCTGCTCGGACCGTACGAGTTTAGTCGATTGCTTGGGCGAAAACCTCGGCGTCCTGCGCTGCAGATTCACGAACCCACCCTGAATCTGAGCTATGCTGGGCCGGCAAGCATCTAAAAGACTAGAACCGAGGCCCACGAACCGTGGTGCAGAGTTTATATAATATACATACTCCCCCCTCAATACACACACACACACACACACACACACACACACACACACACACACACACACACACACACACACACACACACACACTGTTCTCTGCTTAATCCTACGTAGTCGGCGAGCCCTTTTATATCTGTATATAATCCTCCTCTATTCTCTGTTTAAACGTAGTTCGGAAGTGTGCTCGACGATTCGGTTTGCACTCTCCAACTCGCATTGCGCCTGTTCCTCGTTTGAAAGCAATTGGATGATAAGCAAACGAGTGCTACAAGCCAGTTCACAATACATCAAGATTCATTTCCCCACACTGGTAGATCGTACTTCCGAAAGGCGTCTTGGACAGATAAAAAGGCCCGATGCTCACCTCTCAGGGTAAGAAATGCATTATTAAATGTAATCCTAAACCTCCGGATAAAAGATCAGATTTCTTCAATACACATTTAGTTCAAAACATCAAAACTGCATGCATTCATCCATGATCCAACTTCCTAGCTCCTAATGTAAAATAAGGATAGCACAGAAAGTCTTCTTAGAAGACAGGGTACTATCAATGAGCTTGATCGTGAACCTAATTCATTCTTTTGATTAGCTCATTGATGTAGTTCTCACGGTTACCGGCATCACCACCCTCCACATAGTGGTTCCTCTTCTTCTTCAGGCCACCCAAAGGCGCCTTCAGCTTGAATGGCCATACGAAGTTGTTCGCCTCCTTGAAGTGTGGGCCGACAGTCATGATCTCGTGAACAAGATCCTCGATGCAGATGATGTTGTGCATGCCCAAGCCCTGACAGAACACCAAAAGGTGGACATCGTCATGTAAATTGTCAAACACAAACAGATCACAGGAACCAGGTGCAGAGTTCCATGATTACAAACCTCCTCGATAACTTGGTTGTTGGAGAGAGGGATCCTCTGCTTGTTCAGCTTTCCATAGCCCCTCTTGTAGATCAACTCCCTGACACTCTTCAAGTTCGGGTACCTAAACAAGATTTACCACTTTAGTAAGGTCAACACTCAACAGAAGCTGAGGGGTCACCAAGCTATGATGAAGGAACTACTCCAGTCAGTCTGCTTCAACTTTTTTTCCAAATTTTATCTATTGTAGTATTGTTTAATGGAAATTAATTGAATATAGATGCATCACTGTGCATCTTCTCTTTATCAAAAGCAACTCTGATAAAACAACAGAAAGTAGAATTTCACAGCCTTCATTGCGCTTGCAATCTAAAGTCCGTAAAAATTCACTGAAAGATATATCAAAATAAGCAGCAAGACAAGAATTAAAATCAGTAAAGAAAATATACCCATATGCAACATATGGCTCAACCCGGCGAAGCATGTTAATAGTAGCCTTGTTGACCTTCAGGAACACACCATTGAAGATCTGAAAAAAAATAAATGTTCAGTTTCACGAACGAACCAACAAACAAAATTCAAATAGCAGAAATGCAATTGTAACAACAAATTTTGGTGAACCCACCTGCCTCAAACGCAAAAGCTGCAAGATCTTCCTGGTCTTAGGGTGCATGGCATTGATACTGTAGTTTCAACATCAACAGAATTAAAAACAAACAAGAGCATACAGATTCCTCCAATATAATACGACCATAAGAGTTTGTCTCACCCACGGATGCGGACCACAAACAGCAGCTTTGCCTCAGGACTGACATAGAAACCACCCTTCAGACGAGCCTCACGCTTAAGCTGCACCAGTTCCTTCTCCTGCTCGCCATGAATCCACATAATAAGCAAACAAATAACACATCTCAGTTCTCTATTTCATCAAGAAAGCATCTTAATAATGGCAATGATCCTAAATCTTCTACTATATGAATCCTGCACCATGAAACGGGCCAGCGGATCATGCCACGTCGCCCGTTCACCCGCTAACCGTTGGATCGAGGCAACTCGCAATATCAGTTGTTTGATGCGGATCGGTTCAGGTCTCCGCCTGTTCCATTTCAAATCCGAAATCTCTTGAACTGTCTTTCAGCTCATTGTCCAGTGCTGCGGGCGTGGCGCACCGGCGAGGCGAATCACATTGTTTCAAAGTTCAATCCATTAGCTTTTCAAGCCAATTTCTATTGGCAAATATGGGATGCACAATGCTTATTATTGTTGCTCATGTACATATGCGTTTTCGTTCAATGATATGGACTAAATGCATGTATGTACAGAGGCGCCTTCACTTACAAATGCATTCAGAGGCAGTTGGTTTGAGATGGCTACTATAGTTGCTGCACATTACCGCATAGCTGAAAAATGGAATGCCTAAATAAGCCTACTAAATGGCATCTGAACCAGGACAGAGGAAAGCCTGAACCAGGATAGAGGCAACAATTAAAATCTCTATAATAATAATTGTTGTCTACAGTGATTTAACATGCTGAGTGCTTACTACAAGCCTTTGCCTCTCTGTAGCTGTTGCATTCCCTTTGAAGAAGAAAGCATACTGTGTGATACTGCTATATTTTAGAGAGAAAGAGAAGAGTAAGAATGGAATATCACAAGGACGTCGGTGCCACTAGAGACTATTAAGGGGTATTTTAGTACTAACTTGATTTAATTTTCATTTGCTATGTTCAGAGCTATCCCTGCTGTATGTATGTACAATGTAGCATGAATCAATCAAGGGCTGCTCTAATATTTCGAGGTGTTCAGTTGGAATTATAAAGCAAATTAGCTCATTAGCTACTTTACAAAAAAAAAATCAGTAGTAACAAGTACTAGTAATTAGTAGTCCCAATACTTTTCACTTTCCCCAACTTAAAGAGTTGTTTGCACACAATACTATATGCAGTCCTATTACCAAGAATGTAGATCCCAATATATATTGATTTGCTTGCTATCACGACTGCCCTTCTCAAATGTAATTAACCACATCCATATAACAATTCTCTTCTGTCCATTCTATAGCTGTCATAAACTTAAAATGCATTGAGACACCCCGTTTCACTACAGAGCAGTAAATTTTATTGGTCGCCTATCAATCTCAACTGCCGATATGACAATAGAAGCTGCAAAAGAGGTTGTACCCTGTAACACTCCGGTGTTAAGCAATGCATTTTTGCCTGGCAATCATATTGCATAGCATTCATGTCATCATAATCATGTGTGATAATGTTACAATTTAAATCAAATAAAAGTTTGAAAATGATATAGGTGATGAAATATATTAATATGATAATCACATTATATCAAAAACCTTGCAACTATAAATTCTAGATCACTTGGAACTTTAGTTCAAATTTTGGAGCTCAAATTTTGTCAAAACTTGTTCAAAAATAATTATGAAAAATATTCAAAATTATTCCCTAATTTAGCTTTCATTCTGCCATTCAAAATCTATTAAGAATTTTTGAGATGGCCCCTTAATCAAAGTTGTAGAGAATTCAATTTTGAGCAACTTTTATTTTTGGTCCAAATCCATAAAATGCTTTCTTCTTGTTCAAAATTGGGTTTGAAGTTTGAAATGCATTTAAATTTGAATTTGGAAAATCAAAAATCCGGTTTTTCCTTAGCAGGCCGCCGCCTCCTGTTCGGCCCACGTCCGGATGCGGCCCGCGCCACTCACCGCGCGCGCGCGCCCGCGCTGCCCCGCCTCGGCCCAGGCCCAGCCGGCCGTCTCCCTCCTCCGCCCGCGCCCTCGCCCGCGCGCGCTGGCGCTCCGGCAGAGCACGCACGCCGCGTGGCGGCCGCATGCCGGCCACAGCGGCCGGGTGGCGCTCGGTCGCCCCCACCAGCGCGAGCGCCCACGCCTTAACCCCCCCCCCGCGCAGCGCCTCGCCATTCCTCCCTCCGCTCTGCCTCCTCACTTGTTCACCGAGCGCAGCTGCCGTTTCCGCCTCCGCCACCGCACGCGCTCGCCGGACGCGCGCGTTCCGACGAGCTCCGGCCACCGCAGACCTCTCCATCTCGCCACGAGCTTCCTCTCTCTCTGGCGCACCCCGTGCTCACCTCCATCTCCCGCGGTAAGCTCCACAGCCCCGCCAATCGCTCGCCGGAGTTCCGGCCGAGCTCACCGTGGTTCTCCGCTCCGTGGAAACCCCGCCTCCGCCTCTTCTTTTCCCTCACTCGCGCGAGCATCTTGTTCGCCTCCTCCTCCCGGTGCTCGGACACCATCTCCCGTGCCGCCCCGTGGCCGGAGAGGAGCTCCCGCCGGTGAGCAGCGCCGCCGAGCCGCCATGGCCGGTGGCAAGCTCGATTTCGAGCTCCTCCGGTCATGCCAGTGGTCTCAACGGGACCGCCTCGCCTTGAGGATCACGACGGTGGTGACCTCGTCGCCGGCGACCTCGCCGTCGTCGAGATCCGCGCGGTCAGCGCCCTCCCTTGACTCGGAGCGGCTGACGCGTGGGGCCCGGTTGACCCGCGGGCCCGCCTGTCTGTCTCTGTTTGTGCGCGCGTGTGTAGATCGCCGGGTACACCTAGCAGTTCAGCGGCTGGAGTTAAAAAGGATTTTTGAAATTGATTTTCAGAAAATGTATAAATGCTTTGGAAAAATTGTAACTTGCTCATTTTAGCTCCAAATTTGATGAAACAAATTTCTATAGACTCTTTGGGACCAGATCTATGATCTAAAATTATTGCATGTCAAATTTGAGATACTTTTCTGTAGAGTTTTTAATTAACTATTGAAATGGCTGTTTTCTTGATAAATACTTAATAAATCCTAGAAAAGTCAGAAAAATATGATTCCAAGTTTATTAATCTTTTTATGCCATGTACTTGCTAGGGAAATTTTATCTCATGACTGTTCTGTAGAAAAATGTATAGTTGCAGTTCAAATGCTTTCTATTACCAATATTTGTTATTTTTGTTATTTAAATAAATTTGAATAAAACATGCAAGTGATAATTTTTCTATAGTGTTTGTTTAGGTAATAGATAGTAGGAAAATTCCTAAATCTGTTGTTTGATACTTTTCATAATGTAAAGTATTTTAAATATCTATTTTAGGCCTTAATTTGTTATTTTTGTATAGGCAGTTCTAGTTATCCAAATGCAGTAAAAATTTTGTGTCAAGCTATTCTTGATATTAGTAATCCACTGTAATTTTATGAGATTTTTCTGAGCTACTAAAATATGTGTTGCTGTTCAACCATAGGACTAATTAGGGTTTCTATTTATTCTTAATGCAAAGTTAGTTAGAAAAATATACTTTGGTGTATCTTTGAAGCATCTTAATTGTTTAATACTCTCGCATGGTAGAAACTAGTGTTGGTAGTTTCCGAGTACATGTTCTTGGATGACGTAGACTACCTTGTAGAAGAGTCATAATTTCCGCATGATCCGATAACGTAACATATTCACTTCATCGCATGCATACCGCATCATCATCATCTCATGTCACCTCTGCAATGCATCTATGCATGTTGCACTCATACTTCTGCATCATACAGGATCGCAGGAGGTGGTTCCGACAGTAGTTCCCGAGGACGCAGAGGAGCAGCCCGAGGAGCCGGAGCCAGCCGAAGCAGAAGAGGAGTCCGGTGAAGAGCTTCCGGAGTGCCCCGATCATCGTCCCAGTACCTTCGAGCGAGGCAAGCCCCGGAGCATTTCTCCCCCGGTTTGCAAATAATTAATTATTAATTTTACTTAATCTGATGCATTAAGTTTAGGAGTTGTTTGCAAACGTTGCTGCATTATACCTTGTTCTACCTTGTTTTACCGATCCTTGTCACCCTGGTGTCCACGGTCAATACTTGCTTAGTTTGCTTAGACCGGTAGAAGTCGGGTGATTGCCTGTCATCCGCGAGCTATAGGGGATTACCTGGTTTTATGTGAAAGAATTGTCATGTGAGAATAACTAAGTGTGGGAATGAATGTGAGACCGGGCGGAAGCTTGCAGGGTTCTGGACTGTAGTGTCTTCCGTCTGTGTCGATTAAGGACCGTCCGATGTCGGGCCTCGGGTCATGTTGAACGCATGCCTCACATTTAGCTGGCCGGATAAAGTACCTTTCGACCGCGAAGCCGGGAGATTATTCGGGCCGAGTAGATTGCCCGCAACGCACTGTACCGGAGCAGTAGTGGCAGGAAACGGGGGCGCGATGATAAGGCCAAAGAGCAGTCGGGCGGCCCCCGGGTACATGTGGTTCCTGGCAAGCTCGCGACTTTACCTGAATGGTTGACTCGGGGACCAATACCTCACTTTAGCGGGTGAGTGAGGTTTGTGTGAGGAATAAATTACCAGCTGGTCAATAATCGATTCGAATCGCCATCGTTCACTGGATAGTGAACACTTGACTTGAGTTACTTCATCGTAGTAATATGGATACAACACTTGGATAGTTATGTGGAAAATGATATGGTAATTATTGTCAAATATCATTGGTAATCCTTGCTTGCTCAATTACATGGTTACTTTAGCTTAAGTGCAAACATAGTTGACAGGAGAATAAAGATTTAGAAGATGACATGCTTTTGTAAATGATTTGCTAAGCTAAAAAAATGCTTTTCTTACAAATGAGTCAGCTACCCCACCAAAAAGCCTATCATGATCCTTGGAGTCTTTTTGTTTTGGTTCTGTCGGGTAAGTCTAGCTGAGTACCTTCTCGTACTCAGGGCTTTGTTCCCACTTGTTGCAGATGGACAGATGTACTATGGTTATTGTATCAACTGTCTCTACCCTGCGATGGGCGAAGCCTAGGACCATGGGCAATGGTCACTCACTACTCCTCGCCTGATGCTTTTGTGGAAGATGATCGCGAGCTGGCACTGTATTTTGGAAAAGATGTGTGTGTGTGTGTGTGAGCTTTGAACTAATGCTTCCGCTACTTTATTTGAAACTGGTTTGTAATAACTATGTTTAAACTCCGATGTATTTTGTGCCGCAAACTACTGTGTAACTTATGAAGGTAATCGCTGAACTTATTACGATCTTGGCTGTGATGTGAAATGGTTTGAAATCCGTCGAGATTTCACGGACTACCGGGTTATACGGGCTTAAGTTTGGTAAATTGTCCGTCCGTTGGATGATTTTCTTACTTAATCTCGTATAATTGGGCGGTTCTGTTACATACCCCAAACCCAAGACAACGATTTTGGCCATATTTTAGTATTTAAAGCTAGGCAAGTATTATCAAGGTAAGCAAAGCCAAGCATGACTCAGTTACCACCGCCATTTTTTTAAAATAAAATGACCATAATGCTTCACTAAAATCAATAACACTATTTCATCGCACCTTTTGCTTTATTAGAGTGTTACTAGCAAAATCTACCGAGGCAATACTGTGGAAAATATTAACCACTATTAACATTATGAACAGTACCACTTTCATTCCAATCCTTCGACAAGCAAACACCAAATTCTACACTGGCACACCACTGGCGCGATCCAGTGTAGGCGTGTCAACGCCGCGCCACCATTTCTAGTGCTATACTAAACCAGAACCATCTACTGATAAAATCATCGCATGGCTTTTATATTACTTACAGTGGCACACAATGCACAACAATATTCTAGATTGCTTACAGTTGAGACGATTGTACTGGTCCATAGAATAGATTCTAAATACTGGACCATAGAATAGATTCTAAATTGTTTGGGGTTGGTTATCTCGAACAAAAGCACTAATCGCATGCGTTCCGAATACACTAAGCAATATAGTTGTACAGTAAGCAGAGCAGCTAACCGGTCCTACTATTGCTGCTAACACATTTCTTACTACAAAGATTGAGAGCAAACGATTATATTCCGTAATCACATTCGCATAACTCGCTCCGAATCAACATAAAGTCATGGGCAAACCCAATCGAACCCAGATTAAACAAGCCATTAGGATTAAAGTAACATGCAGCACGCAAAGCCCTACAACCTATCCGGCACGAATAGTCTCCATACAGATTAGATCGAGCGGGAGCGGCAATCTAACCTGGGCATCGTACTCCTCGGCGTACTGCTTTGCGCGGGTGAAGATGAGCTTGCGGCTCTCGATGGACTTCTTCTTCTCGGCCAAGGCCTTCTCCTTCTTCTCGGCGGCCCATTGCTCCTCGCGCTTCTGCTTGCGGAGCACCGACTCCGGCACCGCCACCTTCGCCGCCTCGGACATCTGCACGGTCACGGCCCAACCAAACCGCAGCTCGTCAGCCACAGATCGAAACGCTCAGCGAACAGCGAGGGCGGCAATGGCGTACGGCGCGGTCGCTTTACCTTACCTGGACGAGCTGCGTAGGAGAGGTGGGGCGCGGGGAGATGGGGGCGCGGAGGTGGACGCAGGCAGCAGGCGGCGGCGGGAGTGGGAAGGGCTGGTTATGTAGGAGGGGTTTGGTTGCTAGGGTTTGTGGAGGTGATCCGACGGTCTGGAATGGTTGGGGGCCCGCGGCGTGTGATGGTGGGCTGGTAGGGACAGGTGAGCTTGTGTACTAGTGGGCAGTGTGCTTGTCTGAACTTGCCGTTTGAATTGTTGCCGCCGCATCTGCGTGTGGGTGCCGCGCCGGCGTGGCTTGCTGCTCCATCTCGTCCTCTGCGACTGCGGTATCTGCCCCAAGACATACGTAGCCTCTGCTACAGGCACATCCGCGCCAGCCGTGGGCTCTTCAGAGCTCAGATATGCGCGACGACGACCGGCAACCGGCCGGCGCCCGGTGGTGCCATGGCGGGCTCTCTGGCTCTAGCCCTGTGCGGCTGTCGTGCCGCCTACCGGTGCCGGTTGTGCCCCAATGCCGGCTAAATTTAACCCTAGGCGGCGGCGCGGCGCAGGTGGAGAACGAGATGTTTTTGTTCGATTGGAAAAGGTACGCTGGAGCTGACGTCACGAACGGCCGAAGGCCGGAGGGCATCCATCTCTCCTGGTTCCCTCCGTGAATTTTCTTCCTGGGCTAGCAGGCCGGCCCAGGCGCCCAGCTAGATGGTGGACGAGAGGATGCAAGAAACATGCAGCTTGTTCGCTTGAGCTTTCAGCCGCTTATTTTTAATCAGCCAGAAGTATTTTTCTCTTACAACAAATCAGCCAACAGTACTTTCAGCCGCTTATTTTCAGCCCAAGTGAACAAGCTGATGGCATTTTAACTCTTATTACTCCTTGATCAAATAAAGAGTTTGATTTTCCTCAAATATATATATATATATATATATATATATATATATATATATATATATATATATATATATATATATATATATATATATAACTACATGTATATGCATAGTACTTGTAATTTTTTCTCAAAATTATTAGAGTAAAATGCACCGTAGGTACTTAAACTATTTGTTGGTTCCTAGATGGGTACTCCAACTGAAAAACCTACCAACTGGGTACTAGATCTATATTTGTTGGTCACCAACGGTACAACCTTGGCCACGCAAGCACCAGCAGCGTACGTGGACAAGCCACCCTGGATAATGGGCATGGCCTTTTTGCTGAAACCCCCCGTCGAACCTGACCGCCCTCCTCATTCTCTCTCCTGTCTTCTCACTCATCTCCGCCGTCTCTCTAATGTAGCACTTCGCCGCCGCCCGCTGCCCGCCTCCCCAAATTTGCCGCTGCCCTAATCCCCCAAACTCGCTGCCGCCAGCCTCCCCCAAAGTCGTCGCCGCCTCGGAGGTTCGCTGTATCCCCGCGCCGCGCATTGATTGGGGTCAGGTCCGCCGGGAGTTTAACCTCGCCACATCTAGTGAGGTGTGGCGCGGCGCGGCACCATGGCCGATCATCGGCGACTGAAAGGGGAACCAACACCTGTTTATGGTAAGTGCCGCCATCTTTTTTGTTTTTTAACCTTAACACAAGATGTTAACTTTAATACCCTTAAATTTTGGCTAGCCAATTTCTAGGTTGCCCATCACATGGTAAATATCAAGACTAATGGTTTTTTTACCATGACTTGGACATTTACAAATTTAAATTTTTTACCATGACTTAGATATTGAGAAATGTGGCTAACTCTAGAGTTTTTACAGTGACTTTCTGTTTGATCACTTAAAATAACCTAGAAATATTTAGGATAAAAAACAATTTAGGGTTTATGTTCATGAACTAGCGTAAAAATGCTTTTCTAAGTGTTGGATCAATAATTAACTCTTTTTTTATGATGTTGTTTTTGATCAGGGTAAAACTATAGTTTCTTTTTTTCATGATGTTGTTTTGATCAGTGCTAGTTTTGATCAGGACAAAGCACTGAACTTTAGGTTTTATCTGAATGTTTAGGGCCTGATGATGATGACGAGTTCTTTGGGGAAGTACATCATGGGGGATTTTTCTGTGGGGCTGGTAAAAATCGGGTTTATCTAGATGGCAAGGTGAATTGGTTTGACCCTATCAAAGTGCAGTGCTTGAGTTTTTCTAGAATTGATGAGATCAGGTTGATGCTAGATTATGGACTTGAGGCTGTCAACGTTCACTGGTTGTTGCCTGAGATAGAGTTGGGTATTGGTTTGCGAATCGTAGACTCAGATAGATAAACACTCATCATGAAGCAAGTTGCATATAAGGTTAAAAACTTTGTGTTGTACTTTGATTAGTACAATTCACTTGATGACAACGCTTGTGTTGAATCCACTTGGTACACAACCCAAAGTGTTTAAGTCCTAGGAAGGTGGCATCTCAAAGAGACCCTGATGTGGCTAGTGAAGGCAGTGACAAGGATGACAGTACAGATGGGGAATTTGTAGACAGTGACTATGAAGTTCATGATGACGATGATGATTTGTTTTATGACAATGTTGATGATGGGGTGGTGGATGAGGGTGCAGCCAAGGGCGTCATGCTCGGCAAAGGAAAGAAGAGAAATGCCCCATATGGCAAAGAGAACGTGTCAACAGGTAGGTAATGGGATGAGTTGTCATCTAATGAGGATGAGTTGGAGTTACCAGATTCTGATGAAGAGGGTTAGGTTGGGAGGAATATGAAGACATTCAGGCCAGAGGACATGCAGAACCCTATTTTCAAAATTGGAATGAAGTTTGCATCAGTACAACTGCTTAGAATGACTATTATAGAATACAGTATCAAATAAAGGGTGGAGATAAAGATGCCATGGAATGACAAGACCAGAATCAAAGCCCATTGCGATGATGGCTGTCCATGGTACTTGTATGCTTCATTTGACTCAAGGATGCAATGTTTCCTGATCAAGTCTTATGTCGGAGATCACCATTGTCAGAAGAAATGGGTGCTTAAGAGGTGCACTGCAAAATGGCTAGCTAACAGGTACTTGGACAGGTTTAGGGCTGATGAGAAGATGAGCCTGACCAATTTTAGAAGGATTGTTCAGTTGGAGCTAAACTTGACCCCATCTAGGAACAAGCTGAGTAGGGCAAGAAGGATGGCATGGAACATCATCTATGGAGATAAAGTGCAACAATTCAATCAGCTATGGAGCTATGGTCATGAACTCAAGAAGTCAAAACCAGGCAGTAGCTTCTATCTGAACTTACTTGATGGCTACTTCACTTCACTGTATGTGTCTTTGGATGCATGCAAGAGGGGTTTCCTCACTGGATGCATGCCAGTGATATGTCTAGATGGCTGCCACATCAAGACTAAATTTGGAGGATAGCTACTTACTGTTGTAGGCATAGACCCAAATGCCTATATCTTTCCTGTAGCCATGGCAGTGGTAGAGGTAGAATCTCTAGCATCATGGAAGTGGTTCCTAGAGACACTAAAACAGGATCTTGGTATAGACAACACCACTCCTTGGACCATAATGATAGATAAACAAAAAGGACTAATCCCTGCTGTCCAGCAAGTTTTCCCTGACTTCGAGCACATGTTGTGTGTTAGGCATCTATACTCAAATTTCCAAGGCCACTTCAAAGGGGAAAACTTGAAGAATCAACTGTGGGCTTGTGCTAGAGCAAGTACAGTAACAAGGTGGAACTAGGAGATGGAGAAAATGAAAGTGCTGAACAAGGATGCTTATGCCTGGTTAGAGAAGATGCCACCAAACACTTGGATTAGAGCTTTTTTAGTGAGTACCCGAAGTGTGATATCCTGTTAAACAACACTTGTGAAGTTTTCAATAAGTACATCCTAGAAGCTAGAGAACTGCCCATCTTGACCATGATACAGAAGATCAAGTCCCAACTAATGAGCAAGCATTACAATAAATAGAATGAGGTGGCTGAGAAATGGGTAGGAATGGCCATATGCAACAAGGTTCTATGGCTGATTCCTCAAGATCTTATGCAACAAGGTTGGTGTCTTCACCAAGGTGCTGGAAGCACTCTGCAGCTACAATGCACAGGTCACCAGCCTGAACACGATAACGTTCTATGGCTATGACGAGAGCGTCTTCACCATTTTTTGTGGTCACTCGAGCTAGAGGACTTAAAGAACAAAGAATTAAATTGTTGTCTTGACTTTTTAAAAGAATGTGTTCTTACAAGAGCTTGCTGAATTCATGTGTACTTTTTATGCTTATTAAGTAACCCATGTTTTTAGAGAAACATATATCATGCACACATCTCCAAAGTCCAAACTCCAAAGTGCAAAGCACACTGGCCTTACAGAGAAGATGAACTACAGTCCCCGCAAAGTAGGAACCATCTTCTTTGTTCTCGCAAAATTGAATTTGTTCTCTTTCTTTTTACTCATGGGTCACATACAGCTCAAATGTACTGCTAACCATTTTCCTTTGCTTTTATAGTTTAGCAGAATTCATTGTATATGTGATAATCTTTAGTTACTTATTTCTTGCCTCTGTGTTCCATTGAGTTAATATTTTTTATTTAATTGTAAGCTGCTTGCTTGTTCCCAATTTAATTAACTTAAATCTTTTCTGTGTAATTGCTTATTTCAAACAATCTCTCAAATACATGCTTAAATCACATGCGCGCTCTGATAGGATGAACATCTTTTTAATACTCTGAAACCTCTCTTGATTTGAGCAATATGTTCTACAGATCTTTCCACCTCCAGCAGCCTCATTTTCCAGACAGAAGAAACAATCAACACATTAAATATGCATTGGCATTCTCTGAATATGGGCACTTCATCAAGCTGACATTCAGTCTGTACTAGGCACCCTGGGACAATGTCTCAATGTTTTGGAGCTAAGAGTCACCCCCCCCCCCCCCCCCCCCCCCCCCCCCCAAGAGCTAATGTAGCATGTGTGTTGCTATTATTGAAGTTACTATCTTGGCGAATATTATTCTTTTGGCTTTGATCTACAAAATATCGGAAGCCATTTGAATTGATTATATTTCCAAGTCTTAATTATGCTTGTTGGTTTATAGGAAATTATAAAGATACACATAACTGTCTGTGACACTGGTGCTGTAGCTGCCACCCAGTAGCTGCTGTGCAAAGAGGAACAGCAGGATGAAGAAGGCAATGGGATTTCAATTTTCAAACTGGCAAGTCACGGTGGCAACAGCTGTGCAAAGAGGAACAGCAGGATGAAGAAGGCAATGGGGTTTGAAACTGGCAAGTCACAGCAATATAGGTGACAACGGGGATGCTCTTCATGTTGCCCATTGCCTTCTTTCTTGGGTGGCTGGTTGTGGATTGTAGATTTCAATTTGAGTTTTAACCCATGGATGGAAGATGGTATGTTTGTGACACAGTACATTAATTAATTTTTAGTTACGACGACAAATTAGCACCAAAGAGGACCTAGAAGCAAACATAACTGTTCATTTCATGGTCGCTTTTACCCGGTTAATAAATAATTGGTGCTCATGTCTTTTTGTGGCTCAAAACATGTTAGGATTAGATAGATTGTAGTGTTGAATGGTCTAAAAAAATTTCATGCTCTATTTGGTTTGGAAATTTTGTGAAAGACTTATCGGCCATTGCGCTTGTTGGCACTGTTGTCAATGTTGATGAGCCGAGTTCGCCCTGTTGCTTGAACTTATCAGCCCTATTGTTTCAGCGAAATAACAGTGTTTTTCCTCTCACAACAAATCAGTGTCAACGTAAGCCGTTTTTCTAGCCAGCCGAACAGGGCAAAAAATTATTTCTCGGTTGATTTTGATCGACTATTTTATTCACACTTTTGTTTGCTTTGAAAATTTTGAGGCTCCTAATCCATTGTTTTTTTCTCAATTGAATTGCGTTCAAAATTTTAATGCTCCGTAGCAACTCCAAGTATAGAAAAGAAAATTCAGGTAAAATGAACACGTGATTTCTAGGGGGCTTGTTAATGTATGGATTCTGCATTTGCACAACCAATTGTTAAAGTAAACTTCAGTTATGCCAAACATGGCTTGGAACATTTGAATCGAAAAGGAAATCAAATAGCAGGAAATTTTGCAATGCAAGGGAAAGAACAGATGACAGGATGCAAGGAGTACGAAACCCAAGTTGACAGCTATGCTGACCCTCCTCCCCCTTCGCTTGCCATTCCCAGTACCGGTAGCCGCCACACTGCCGAACGCCGCCTTCCTCCTCCCGGCGATCACCAGGGTCTCCCTCCGCCGGATCCCGCCGCGAGCCAGCATGAACGCCGCTGCCGCCTCCGCCTCCGCTCCAGACGCTCCTGCCACCGCCGCTGGCGAGGTGGGCGGGAAGGAGGCGGTGGACGTCCTGGTCCAGTACGTGGTGCTGCGGCGCGACCTGGCGGACGCGTGGCCGCTGGGGAGCGTCGTGGCTCAGGGCTGCCACGCCGCCGTGGCTGCCGTGTGGGCGCACCGGGACCACCCGGACACCGCTGCCTACTGCGCGCCCGACAACCTCGACCGAATGCACAAGGCATGTTCGACGTTTTGCCTCACACGATCTCCAGTATCTTGCTTGTGTCAAGTGTCTGCCTTTCGCGTTACCCTGGTGGCCACATGGTTCTCGCTTAGTATTGTTAGCACACGGAATCTGAGTCATTGCTTACAGAGCTATGGTCATGGACTCATGGTAGGCATGAGCGTCATTACCTAGTACGTCAGTAGTTTCATGATGCACTGCGTTAGGAGGTCGTTACTGTGAATTGCTAACTTTCAGTAACGTTAACAAGGACAAGAATGTATTACAACTCAACTTACAAGGTCTTTGTAGGACCTCTCTTTATACACCTAGCTGTTTCTTGCAGGACTGGATGATTCTCCTTCATGCTTGGGTAATAATTGTTGACACAAAAAATCTTCACGCAGAGATTCTGAACAACTGAAATAACCTACAAATTTTTTTTTGACTTAACTAGCATCTGTAACAACCGTGGTTGTAAGGGCGTTCATTTTATATGCTCGTTTTGATTGATTGTTGTTTCCATTTGAAGCACCTTTCTTTTCAAAACAAATAATTTGGTCATCTTTTATCTAAATGCAGGTAACACTGGAGGTGAAAGGAGAGACACAGCTAAAGAACCTGTCCGAGAAACTGGAAGCAGCTGGTGTCCGGCACAAGCTGTGGATAGAGCAGCCTGAGAATATCCCAACATGCATAGCCACAGCACCCTGCCCAAAGTCACAGGTTTCTTCATTCTTCAAGAAGCTCAAGCTTTGCAAATAAGCAAAGAACGTCTATTGTTCATCGCTCTGTCTGCTGTCATTACAGAGGATGATCAAAACTTTCAGAACTGCACATGTCTGTTTCCATGACATGTTCTGCTAGCAACAAAGCCATAGATAATTAGATGTTTCAGCAATGTAACGGAGATATTTGTGTCGTACTCTGCCTTCTGATTTTCCGTGATTGTCCATTCACTTACTGTATACCTGTCTCAGCAGTTCATTAAGGTGGATAAAGTGATGAAGTATTTTGGATTGGAGAGAGATTATCATTTGTCTTAGATTATCTCAGCCAATTTCCCAACTAACATGCCCTAGAGGTTTTATTTCAGCTAACGAAGGCACTACACATTCATGCATATACAAATCAGTAGACTCCACGTTTTGGTGAATGAACAAACTGCTACTGTTGCTGATCTCTGGGATGGAGAACATCTCAGATGCACCTTTTAGGAGATGTGTAGATAGTGACTAGTGAGACAGCAAGGAAGTGGGAGGTGGTGGTGCAGCTGGCATTTAGCATCACCTCCTACCACAGGGCAATACTCTCAATCCCTTTATCATTTGGTCAATTTAGGGGTGTAAAACTAGTGCATACGCCAGCAGTGTGGAAATTGCGTATACCCTCCAGGGTACATGTTTTTTTATGGTTCCTATCAAAGAGCAAGATCTTGAAAAGAGATAATGTAGCTAAACGGCAAGCTCTTGTTGATACAACATGCCATTCCTGCTCAGATTTTGAGTCAGTACATCATCTGTTCTTTGACTGCGTGGTGGCAAAACAAATTAAATGTGGTTAGAGCTAGTCCATGTAGTTAATCTGAACAAAGTCTATAACTTTGAAGCTGTTGCTGGGTTGAGTGAGACGAAACATGTTGTGTTGAATGTGTGCAGTGCTGCTGCAATGTGGAGCTTGTGGAAACTTAGAAACTCTTTAAGTTTTCAGAATGGCAGGTGGTGAAGTATGTGGCAAATTTGGCGATCCATCTCAATAATGCTCAAAAACTGGTAACTAATATACCCTGTCACCTGGAGCAATACAAGGTGGTGTTGGACGAGTTGGAGAAGCTAGCTTCAAACCTAGAAAAGATCTCGGTGACTAGTACCTGATGGAGGGCATGCTTGATTGTTTGGTTGATACCTTGAAGAACTTGCTTTGAACCTAGGCGGGAGATCCCGGCCTGTTGGCTAACTGTGATGATAGTGTTCATCATTGGGCAATGTTTTGGTGGCATCTAGTGTTAGTTGTCGTTCTTGTGTGCTAGTTGTTGGTGGTGGTAGTTTTTTTTTCCTTGTGTCTGAACTGAAGGGCTCATGAGCCATGTTTGTGCTTTATTTTGGATGACACAGATGCTTCATGCTGTAAACGTTCTGGACCTGATTTTTTTTCTCGAATACTCAAAAGATTTGCGTATCATTGTAATTAAAAAGAATAGTTAAATCATACAAACTACGCGCTTCTGAGGAGCGCCCTCGAAGGTCTTACAGCCGTATACTAGACCGTCCTAGCAAACCACTCGGAGCTATGATATTACATAAAAGGTATACAACCGAGCTAAGAGCATTCTGAACCTGATTTCGGTCCTGATAGCAATGCTAATGGGCCGGGGTTCTCCCTTGAACTCTAAAAATGTATACAAATCAGTAGGTTGGAAAACCATACTGCATCATGTACAAAACTGTCCGTCAGATGGCAGTTATACAACTATTAGTTTTATGCTACACATGCAATGTGCATAGGAAGGTTTTATAGGATGAGGTCCTTGGGATATCCAGTTCCACGCCTGTAATTACCATAACAATAATTCAACCTTTTCATAGCCAAGTGAGTAGAGACTCGAGAGTATTTCCACTAATTAAAGTCTTAGGGTCACTGAACATATACTGGAGATGACACAATTTCCTTCAAAAAGACTACTCCAGCATAAGCATTAGTGCAGTGGCAGTGCACATGTCATGTAAACAATGAAACAAAAAAAATACACCCTTAATTCTTATGTACATCAATGCCCTACTGCACTACGTACTACTATACACACTTCAGATATACCTCTCTTCGATTGAAAGCATATACACCTGCAGTAGCAAGATCAGTAGCTTTAGCTTGTGCTACAATACGAGCATAGCACATCTGATGAACACTCGAAGCATGCAGCAAGCAAACAAGCAGCAATAAGGAGGGAGCACACATGCATAATGTATAGCTCGCCGGACCAGTGACCAGTGACCACTACGTACTAAGCTACTAGTGCTTGGTCGAATTTCTCCGCGGCGAGAAGAGACGCCGGGGCGACAGCATGCTGAGGAACCCCGGCGACGCAATGCCACCGCCGTCGAGCGACCGGTAATCCGACATATGGAGGCCATCGGTGCTGCTCCCGTGCACCTTGGTGCGGCCGGGCGTCATCATCCCCGCAGAGAAGGTGCTGTACTTGACGAGCTTGGGCACCCAGCTCTTCTTCTTGGCCTTGGCGGTGCCGTTCATCCGCGCGCTGAGGTAGGCGCGCATGGCGTCGAGGCTCTGCTCGACGACGTCCATGGGCGGGCACACCAGCGGGTTGCCCGCGGCGCTGAACCGGGCGAGCTTGGTGAGGCAGCCCATGGAGTCCGGGAGCGCGGCGATGGAGTTGTAGCTGACGTCCAGCTCCCGGAGCGAGACGAGGAGGCCGATGCCGTAGGGCAGCTCCCGCAGGTACTGGAAGTTCTGGCTCACGTTGAGCGTCTCCAGCCCGCCGAGGTTCTCCAGCCCCTCGGGCAGCGCGCGCAGGCAGTTGAGGCGCGCGTCCAGCGACCGCAGCACCGTCATGTGGGAGGTGGACGACGGCAGGTACGCCAGCTTGTTGGAGTTGACGGACAGCCGCCGGAGGCCGTGGAGCTCGAAGCCCAGCGTGTCCGGCAGCCTCGTCAGCTGGTTGAAGTTGGCGTTCAGCTCCTCCAGCGCACTGGTACATGTCAGCAAGCCAGTGAGTGAATCAGTGCTGCTCATATGCATGCATGTGTGTCGTGAACTTTGCCAGCTAGCCATGGACGATATGATGGTTAATTACCACCTACCGGCATTCCTCGACGGTGGCCGGCAGTTCTTGGAGCAGGTTGCCGGAGACGTTGAGGACTTTGAGCTTGGAGAGGCAGCCGATGGAGTTGGGCAGCGACTTAAGCTGGTTGGAGCGTACGTCCAGCACCACCACGTTCAGGAGCCTCGCGATTATGGACTCTGGAATGCTCTGTGGTTTTAATTTTCAACGACAACACGTTAGTTATTAGATGTTTTTAATGTATTCTTCCACCCACCAAATCATGAATAGCAGAGCAGGTATATTTCTGTTCAAGCACTAATACTTTTCTTCCTCTATCAGGCGTCTAGACACTATGGGCCTGTTTAGTTGGTGAAAAAGTTTGGGTAAAGTTCCTATAGCATTTTTCGTTGTTATTTGGTAAAATTTATCTAATCATAGACTAACTAGGCTCAAAAGATTCGTCTCGACATTTACAGACAAATTGTACAATTAGTTAATTTTTTACCTACATTTAATGTTTTATGCATACGTTTAAAGATTCGATGGAACAATTACTATGCAAACTTTTTTAGGCCTTTTTTTCAACTAAACAGGCTCTACGTAGAACATATTTAAGGACATGGACATGGAGTAGACAATCCCTATCGTAAAGTAAAACTGGTGAGTGATAAGACTTTGCCTTGTCGTCGAGGGTTTGACTTATTTATACGCAGTGGCTTGATCCGTATGGCATGGAGGTAGACGTACAGTTAGCTTTTTCGTTGCCGTTTTCAGGCCGGCCCCCAGTCCACTTCCACAGACCTATAGTACTTGCAAACAGCAAGTTGCCTTTTGTACTCATCTCGCCCTTTTAAATTCACACCGGCCAGGTCGAACCAAAAACTGAATAAACTATGTTCCGGTTCTATCGGTTCTTTCTGCGTGCAATTTCAGAATATTCTTTAGCACCAAAAGATTGAGTCACAACTCACAAGGCATGCATATCTGGGTTTTTTTTTGGTCTCCATCCCCATGTATGACATACAGGAGGCCAAGCCAAGCGGCGAAGCAATAACAAGATATTGTGAGAAGATGGCTAGATAGCTGATGAGCTATCCTTCATATATTAATAACAATTCATGCTTATCTCACACTAGCTATAGGTTTGCAGTTAACTTATCACCCTGTGATATATAATATATGCAACACCATCTCAAGATAAGTGTTCTGCGTGTTATCCATTCGAATAGAACAAATGGGGAGACCCGGATGATCACTCTAGCATCTAGCTAGATGAGGAAAACAACAAAAGTAGAACGACAAGGAACGCATGCAAAAGATAGCAACACAAGAAGCAAGAATTGCTGATCAAAAGTAGAAACCTACCACGGACTAAAAATATATACCTGTAGGTTGTTGTTGGAGAGATCCAAGGTAGTGATGTTGCCAAGGGGCGTGGTGAGATGTGGTAGGGTGTCCATGGACATGCTGCTCATGTCCAGCTTCTTCGGTTCCATGCGCTTCTCCTCATGCTCTGCATGTCCAACCCCTCCGACTCCAAACCCAACAAGATGGCCATGGCCATGCCCATGTCTCCTCTTCTCTCCCATGTCCCTCATGTCTCGTAGCTAGCTTCTCTCCACTCCTGATAACCAATGGAAAAGAAGAAAGAAGATGCCATCATCAGTAAAGACGATTGCAGAGATCAGAGGAGAAGAGACAACAGACATAATTGACACCACCATGGATGTACGTACGCCTAAATAAGATTTGGACATGTGAGACACCCGTGCTAACAAGAAACAACGCTAGGGTGGGCACTGGGGTATTGATTGTGGTCTTGTGGATGATACAATCAGGAATGCTATGGCCATGAAACGATGGTTTGGTGAGAGAAGGCACAAGTGGAAACAAATGAGAACACTGTCGAAAGGTCCTCTCTAGAAAAGGATGGTTTTTAACTCTAGTATATATTTCTTGCTCTAGGGTCTAGGAAGCTTGAGATAAAACGTAAGCTTTCAATATCAACTTCATAGCGCTCCAAAGAAAAAAAATCAAGCCATATAATATAAATATTATTGAGAGAGGCGAGATGTCCAAGAACAAGAAAAACGGAGAAGCACTTGATAGTTGATAAGTGCATATTCTCCACTCCCCCACATCACCGATTGAAGTGAGAGAGCTTTGAAATCAAGAGTAGAGAACAACTAACTAGCTAATCACTAAACAAGGACACAACCACCCATAGGAAAAGAAAAAGAAACAAACTAGCACACCAGTAGCAGTTTAGTAAGAACAAAAAGAAGTCAGTAGCTGGCTTCTCTGTCCTTACTAGCTATCGCACCAAGGATATACTTATTCAGAGCCTAGCCACCTAGGTCAAGAGAATGCATGCACATGGTAGCCGCCCGTCGACAAAGCAAGACAGAGATACAGAAAAATAAAGCGAAAATATAATTGTGATAAGCTACTACTATATACCCAAGGTGTAACCGCGCGCGATGACAAATTTGCAACAAGAGAAACCAGAGCAGGAACCCATGCACGCACGCATCCCTCAGCTCGCTCTTGGCGGCGCATGCAAGAAGCCAAGAACAGCCAAAGAGGAGATCGAGAAGAAAAGGCAAATTAATAACTGGAAGGAAAAGGGGGGAAAAAAAGAAAAGCATGACAAAAGGAAGTAGAATAAAAGAGAAAGAAGTTCAAACACAAGAACACCCATATCTGCATGCATGCAGCTGAAGCTGAAACCCCCTACCATCAGATGTTCAACAATCCAAAACCAAAAGTAACAGGAGCATAAAGCTAATTTCTAGTCTCAAATAGACCTTACCTCTCTGAAGTTGAACTGCTCTTTCCAGGAACGACGACCTGGCAGCAGCTATGGCCAGTGGAGGCAACCGGTCGGCTGGGGGTGGGGTGGTAGCTGATCGAACGGAGAGGCAGCTAGGCGTAGGCGAGGAAGGAGAAGCTGAGCCTTGAGCCAAGCGAGAGCCCTCAGCCCTGCCCTGATATATAGCAGGAGCCAGAGGGAGCCGAGAGAAGAGACACACGAACGAACGAGAAGAGAAGAGAGAGAGAGAGAGAGGAGAGGCAATCGACGGAACGGAACGGAAAAGAAGCTGACCCAACGACGGCGACGCTAGCTTTGGCCTTTCCACACGGTACAGTGTGTAGTGCAGGTAGTACTACTCCAGCTAGCACCTATCCTAGCAGCGGCAGCAGCAACAGGGCGATCTTTTTTTATTAAAGGGCATCTGCAGCGGGACACCGGACGGTACTTCCGTACGTACCCGCCCGTGGGGCCCACACGCGCTCTCTCTCTCCCTGCATATCACTTGGGCCTCGTGTACACAGAATAGGAGAGAAAAACAATGTATCAGAATTCCTGTAGCATTTCGTTTGTATTTGGTAAAAATTATCCAAATTTTAACTAACTAGGCTTAAAATGTTCGTCTCGCAAAGTACAACAAAACTGTGCAATTAGTTTTTGATTTCATTAATATTTAGTACTCCATGTATTTACCGACATTTTGATGTGACGGAGAATCTTCTTTTTACGTAGTGGAATTTGGGGAGAATTGGGGGAAGCCTCGCTCGTTTGGGCGGCACGGCTGGGTTGATTTTGGAAGGTCAAAGTCAAACAACGCATGGGATTGGGATCCCGGCGAAAATGTGAGCTGAATGGCTGCGGCCGGCGGCATCACCAATTCAGCAGCAGCCGTTCATTGGGACGGGGACATGGGAGAATCTGGGGGGTCTAGACTGAAATACTAGCCAGATAATAGGGGATTGATAGTAGCAGGTGTATGAAATTCAACACTAGCTAGGACACTCTGGTTTATGGGGAAAACAGAGTCAGCAGATAAGATTTTTATTTGGAAAGAGTGAAAACATAGTTTTAATCCAGCGGGCAGTAAACACTTGCACAAAAAAAAATAAAGGATTAAACAAGTTTCTTCTTCTCAAATTATGGTTCCATATTTAACGAACTTTGCTAAATCTGAGCATAGACATAATACATATTGTATTATATTTTAGTACAAATTTTAGAAGTCATAACACATTATTTTCTAGGATGGAGACAGTAGTTAGCAACTTACTTTAGTCAATCTAGATATTTCATTTAGTCCAATAAACTTTGGCTTGCTCTGCTACCGTTTTAAGGACGACAAGGGAAATATTAGGATATTACCACGACGTGTCGAAGGTTGTTTGGAAACGATCCGAATAATAAAACGAAATAGATAAGAGTACAGTTAATTTCTAGATTTGGGCACTTATATCCGCACGACAGCGCAATGGGCTAGAAATGACGGAAGAGATTCAAACACAAATCAATGGGGTTGATGAAACAGACGTCATTTGAAACCTACTACCTCTTGCGGTAATTATTGGAAATGGCACGACGGCATAATGCATCAGAAATTATGGGGAGCGTGAATTAACAAGACAGGATGAAGTGGACCTGATTTGCTGGAACCCTGCGGTAATAATTCAAGGTGAACAATATATTAATGCATTAACGCTACTATCGAATATCTATATCTATATCTAATAATAAAAAGACAAAATTTCTCTCCACCTATTTTTTTAGTCTGGCTCTTCCTAACTAACTCCTTATTGAAATTGTCTAAAAGTCTCTCGTATATGCATGGTCTAAAAGTCTTTTATATTATATATGACATATGCACATAGATAAGGTAACCTGGACAGCTACGAATACTAATTCAAATAGATCCCTTGATGCTGAACAACCCGAATAGGAATCCTACTACAAATAGAAAAGAAGATTTCAAAAATATTCAATTAAGGTTGGTCCGGCTCTCCCTAACTAACTCCTTCAATATGGAAACTGTCTAAAAGTCTCCAATATATGCACTGTCTCAAAGTCTCATGTATTATATGACATATGCACATAGATAAGGTAACCTGGATAGTTGCGAGCCTACGAATACTAATCCAAATGGATCCTGAACATCATGAATAGAAATCCTACTTCAAATAGAAAAGAAGATTTCAAAAATAATCAATTAAGGTGCATATAAGAGTTCGTTTCCATTTGGTTTTGCTTTTCAGAGTCCATTCCGTGTAGGCTATTGTTTTTTTACCGGTTCCTTCATCTGCTGATCTGTTTTTTTTTCCTACTGGTTGTCCACTTGGTTCGATTTTTTTCTACCTGTTCATTAACTCTGGTGGCTTTTCATTTTTTCCTGCCAATCTGTGAAAAAAATAATCAATACAATATTAGTCGTCTTTGGATCATTAATCCTTCTCTAAAAAAACAAATATTTCCATCAGCTAATTATTAATAGTTTTGATTAAAAACAAAACTTTTTTGTAGTAAAACGTAGATCAGTTGATGGTCCAACTAATCAAAAGTAAACTGAAATCTTGAACAATTTAGATTGATGTTTTACACGTTGGCAACTAACTCTTTAGCAACTTCAGTTAGATATTAATATTAAAATTGTATATTTTTATGGGGTCATAAAGAAAATGGCGAAACTCAATATTTGACTATATAATAATAGCACATAGATAGTTTGAAAATTGAAGTTATTGTATATTTATACATTTAAAATATTTTTTGTTTTGCAATAGGACAAAAAAATCAAACAACTCGCGTCTAGCGATAATATGGAGTCTGATTCATGTTGCAACGCACGAGTACGTTTGCTAGTGTGCTACCTAAGTGTTGAATCTGCATTCAAGAAGTTGGATTTGAGAGTCCTGGATAATAAACTTCTGGTCATTCATTTGTATTATAATAAAAATTGTTAGCTAAATTATTGCTCAAATATCTTAAAGTTTTAAACTCGATATGTATGTGCCTTATAAAAGGGTAATTGGAGATTGTACGTCGAAAATCATTTCCTGAACAAACATATATGTATATTATGCTTTAATATACATATATGTGTGTGCCCATCTTCCTCCTTCTCCACCGTGGCCTTCTAGAGCGCGTGGACTCGCCGCGGCCTTCTCTACTGGACCTATCGCAGCTTTCTCTATCGGACCGACGAGCTCCGCACTACCGGTAAGCTCTACACTAGTGAACTCTATGTGTCGACGAGCCTCCTTTCCCAAACAACAAGAAGATATTGTGCTGAAAGCACGTGTTGCAAATGTATGCTTCAAGTGTTCAAGATGTTTTGAATGTATGTTACAAGTGTTTTATACTGGCGTTGCAAAAATAGATCGAGATGTTGCACATGTTGCAATGGCTATACACATATGTTCCAATTATTTAATTTGTTTTAGACATATTTGCAAGTGTTTCGGTTGGATGTTACAAAAGTAGATCTAGATGTTGCATATACATGCATGTTGATGTTTTCAAGTGTTTTCAGTTGCTTCAAACATATGTTTCGATTGTTTCATGCAGATGTTGCATATACTTTGCAATGGCTACACATGTGGTTTTCTATGTTTTATTTGGAAATTGCAAAAGTAGATATGGTGTTGTACATGTTACAATGGAAACCACTTGCCGCAACTGCTGAGGCGATTGTGCATGCGCGTGGGAAGCAGAGGGATGGAGTGTGGCGTGGCGGCGGGCGCGGGAAGCGGAGGTGGATGGCGGTAGGGACGCAGGCAGGCCCCCTCCTGTGCGTGCAGGAGGACAGATGCTGATAACATTACAGGCTAGGTAGAAGCTGTGTCTGGACGCCTCGTGGGGCTAGACGTCTGGGCGCTAGTGTTTTCATAGTTAATTTCTAGATTTGGGCACTTATATATGCACGACAGCACAATGGGCTAGAAATGACGGAAGAGATTCAAGCGCAGATCAACGGGATGGATGAAACAGACGTTTGCGGTAATTATTGGAAATGGCACGGCGGCATAATGGATATCAGAAATGATGGATAAGAGCTGAGCAGCGTGAAGTAACGAGATGGATGGAGACATGGAGTGGACGTGATTTGCTGCGCTGGAAGCCTGCGGTAAGAATTCAAGGTTGCATTGACGCTACTACAGTATAAATACCCTCTTTTTTTTTTTGAATCTGGACAGTATAAATACTACCTACGTGTTGAATTTGCACTCGAGAAGTTGGATTTGACGAGTCCTGGATAAACGTTCTGATTGCTCATTTGTATTAGTAATAATTAAAAATCGTTAGCTAAATTATCGTTCAAAGATTTTAAAGTACCTGCTTATAAAAGGTAACAGGAGGTAGTACGACAAAAGTCATTTTTTGAAGAAACATATATGTATATTCTGCTTTAACCTAGGAGTCTATAAGCAGGGATGCTTAAATCAGGCAGATTTTTTTTTATTAAGGCTAAAGTGCTGCAGCGGGATCCGCTACCGTCTGCATGCGTCCGCTATCGTCGTGGTCATCCTCTAAATAGAGCGTGCGTACCAGACCTCCTCTAAAAGGCCATGGGCCCACACAGTAGTGACCGCAGGACACATGCACGGGCGAGCATAGTTGACAGCGTGCAGCAGCGGAGGGAAAGAGGAGAAAGGTGACATGCAATTGTGGGCCCCATTGATTCAACTAACAAAAAAATATTATAACTCACAAACAAAAAACTAAATTAAATTCTGATTGCACCATTAAATTTGTTTCAATAAATTCTTCAAAACAAAATCTCACATGGATATATTTAGATAAAATTTATAGAGGATGACAAGTGGGGCCGCTGTTGGGAGTGAATATAAAGGATGGATGAGTGCGGGAGAAAGTGATATAGAGGAGAGAATCTTGATGACCAGGACAGAATATTCCTTTTAGAGGATGAATATAGAGGACGATGAGTGCGGATAGCCTAAGAGTAGCTAACTTATTTTAGTTAATCTGAATATGGTATTTAGCCTAATAAAGTTGGTTTGTGTGCTCCTATTTTAAGGACGGTAAGAGAAATCTTGGATATTACCCGCACGTGTCGAAGGTTTGTTTGGAAACGATCCAAAAAGGAAAAAAAAAAGAGGAAGAGTCGAAACTATTCCTCTCAACTTTAGCGTATGCTCAGATAATCCTCTAAACTAACATTTGATTCATTTTACCCCCTTCAACTATTTCAGTTGGTCCAATTTACCTCTTAAAATGATTTTTCTTTTTTATTTCTCTATGTACAAGTTGTGTTTTAGTTTTAGATTTTGTGAAGTGATAGAAGACATCATATTTTGTGTTAGAAGAATACATTATGAATTTTTCAAAATACATTATGATTTTTTCAAATTATGTTTTGTACGATATTGTATCTCTAGTGTTTATTTATTATTAATTTTCCTAAGGTATCAAAATAGTGGCAAAAAAATAAGATATATTTTTTCTAATATAACTTTTGATGTCCTCTATCACCTCACAAAAATTGATATTAAAGCTCACTTATACATAAAGAAACAAAAATAGATAACTATCTTGTTAAGGTGTAAATTGGACCAAATGAAATAGTTGTAGGGAATAAATTGAATCAAAGGTTAGTTTTGGAGGTTATTTGGACATAGATATGAAATTTGGAGGGAGCAATTTGGACTTTTTCCAAGAAAAAAAAACCAGGTAAACGTAGTTAATTTTTAGATTTGGGTATTTATACCTGCACACGATGTGTTAGAAATGACGGAGGAGATTCAAGCGCAAATCAACGGGGCAGACGAAACAGACGTGACAGCGGGAGTACCTTGCGGTAATTATTGGAAACGGCACGGCAGCATAATTAATGGATATCAGAATTGATGGAAAAGAGAATTGAGCGTGAATTAACGAGATGGATGAAGTGGACGTGATTTGGAACCGTGCTGGTGGTAATAATTCAAGGTGAACAATTAATGGATGGATTGACGCTACGCGGTGTATACCTACGTGCGGAATTGTGCAGTCCAGAAGTTGGATTATTTACGAGTCCTGGAGAGACTTCTGGCCGCTCATTGGTTTGCTAGTTCAAATTCTCAAACCAATCAACGCACGCATGCCTCTTCGATCGACCACATAAACACGATACGGCGGCGACAGTGATCGATCCATCACTTAATGTGGGTGAGTCGTGTTGTGGCGCTCAATGCAACGGAAGTTCTCTGCCCAGTAGAGAGAGAGAGAGACAAGACATTTTTTTACACATTTCCTGTGGTCTCTGTTTACCAGAACCGATCGTCGATTCACAATGATGCACGCGATGGCGTTGCTTTTGTCTGGATCTGCCTGTGCTTGCACGCAGGTACGGTGTGTATGCAATCAGGCGTGCAGATCGATTTTCGTACGCTAGTAAAGCCGCGCCCGCGAGTACTGTCTCTTTCTCGAACCCTCTCGCGGCTACAGGAGTGAGAGGCGAAAAAGGGGGCGGTCAGGTCCACCGTTTGCCGCCGGCGGATTGGGCGGTCTTCCTCGCCTCCGACGGCCGTTATGGCGTCTGGAGGTGGGGAAGACCGTGGATCTCCGGTCGGCTTGGTAGTTTAGGTCCTAGGTCCTCTAGGTTGTGTCCGGATGGCGGCGGTGAGGCGGTGGCGACGTCGCCGTTGTGGAATAAGTCCTTCCAACCTTGACCCCGCCTTGGCAGCACTAGCTCCGGTGCCGGCGAGAGGTTTGTGAAGGTTGGTTCTCCTGGATCTGGTGCCTTGCTCGAGGTTTCGGTTCTAGGTGAATCTTGTATAGGAGTTCGTGGCCATCCGGCGAGTCGGGTGCTCCATCTGGCGAGGATGGCGGCTTCCTTTTGCGCGACTGGTGGAGCGGCTGTGGGTGCTGAGGTGGTGCGGCTGATGGATCTGGGAGTTCTTGCAGTGGCAAGCTCCGGTCCGAGACCATGGAAGAACAGGGTGCGTCCCCGGCCGATGGACCTCAACGGCGATGTCTTTCTCGTCTTCAGGGGCGGGATTCTACTGTGGCTCCTTCAAAGCTTTCAAGCGATAGTGCTTCTCTCGGTCTCTGGATGTTGGCTTCCTCTTCTGGCTGGATCTGGTGTCATCTTCCAGGGCACCGGTATCTAGCAACGGTGGTCGCCGGCAGGGTTTTTTTTACCGACCGGTTTCCGGTAACCGCCGGCCTCCGGTAGCGGTAAACCGGCCCGGTTTACCGGTAACCGGTCGGTAACCGGCCAAATTCAAAATCAAATTCAAACCCGCTTCGGTTCGGTTCGAGTCCGGTAAACCGGCCGGTTTGGAGCGGTAACCGACCGGTTTGACCGGTTTACCGCTCCAAACCACTTTTTTTCTTTCATGAATAAAAAGAAATTTTGGTACTTTCTTTGCACAAATTAATGTAAAAAGACCACACAATGTGGTAAAAAATAACATAAGTCACTAAAGCAACAATATATAGTCGCATACAAATACATATTCGCTTAAATATATAGTCACTAAAACAACAATATATAGTCGCATACAAATACAATATATAGTCGCTTACACAAACAAAGATATAGTTTCCGCTCGCATGGTCAACTACGTAGGATATATGGGAAGACCCCTTGTTGGCACGACATTTCATATTCGGCGGTGGACATAAGAGAGATACCTTGCTGTCTAAGCAAGTCAGCCTTGTAATCTTGCCAAGTTTGACCTGTCCATGCTGCTGTTGTCTCCCATTCTTGAACTAACATATTGTAAAAATTAGGGTCTTCCCATTTATACACCCATCTAGTCTGAGTCTGCATGGTCATGTCAGGAATGGGATAGCTATAAGTAGGCTGCGAGGTATCGCTGTAGGAGGAAGAAGAGTACTGTGGAGTGTCGTAGTCCATCGGTGTATATGCTCTCCTCTGTGATGTCGGTTGTCCATGGTCACGGTCTTGAGTAGCATGTGTGAATTGGGTCTCGCCTGCAATCAACCATAATTAGTAGGCATAGACAGAAACAATTGTGTGTATGTAGGTGCAATGGATACCTGTGAAATGAAGACCTACATAACTACTACCACCAGCACCAATAGTACCATCCCCACTCCCACCACCACCACCGTTTGTCCCACCAGCACCGCCACCGTCACTCCCACCAGCACCGTCATTGTCACTGTCATCGTCACTACTATCATCGTCACCACTATCCTGGGACTGGTATTGCTCATCCTCAGTCTCTGTGTCGCTGGTCACTGCTTTTCCTTTTCCTCGGTGACGCTTGTCGTGACCCTTCGGAGGCAGCATCTGCATCTTCCTCTTCCCGAGGTGAGTTGCACCCACATTTCTACGGGCCCAATCACTGATGCAATCATGCCCCGTAGCCTGACGTAGATCCTCGGGGTCTATTTGGTCACTGCCAACACAAACAAATGAATCAAATAATACATGGTGAGACATACACACACATTTGTATATATATAAATATAATGTACCTAACAAGATGTGATGGCAGAGGGACGTCCACTTCGTCAGAATCCTCATCAAGAACAAGAGGCAGGTTAGATCTACCGTACTCCATCCATTCCCTAACCGGATTGGTACAGTCATAGAATGAGACTTCGGCGAACCGGTCGATAAAATCTTCTTCATCATACCTTCGTGGGTTCACATCCGCTAGTCGCAGCCGAAGGTTGTAATTGACATAAACAAGCATGTTTAGTTTCTTGTGCGACAACCGATTGCGAACCTTAGTATGCAGCAACGCAAAAGTACTCCAGTTCCACTCGCATCCACTGGAGGAGATGCATTGTGAAACAAGCCGCAAAGCAAGGCGCTGCAAATTTGGAGTATCTCCACCAAATATCATCCACAGGCCGCTGCAAGTGGAACACATTATGTTAGCTATATGTTCCAATATACGAAACCAAATTGGTGCAGATTTAGAGTATCTCTTACATGCAGTTGTCCTTGGATCCATCGCCATTTTTATTGCCAGTTCTGAACCAAACTCACCACGCTTCTGTCGAAAAATCTCAGCCTCCTGCAATGCCTGCACGGCGCACTCGACATCCGTCATTTGCTAAAATGTCTCCTTCAGGCCACCGAACATTGTTGGAGTTGGATCCATACTATATGTAAGCTTTGGATTTAGAACAGCAGCTGCAACATATGATTCAAATAAGCATACTGGAAATATTCAATATATACAGCTTGCTAAATCAACATAAGTCATTATCATACCTGAACCCACATACGTCCCTATGTACACATCACGAATCCTTGCATCCATAATCTCTCTATACTCATTCCATATTTGCGTATTCCTTCCAAAGTACGACTCCAACTCCTGTTTGCAATTCTGGTACTCGTACACCACGTCGCACATGTTGGGTCGCTTGTCTTGATCAGCGAAACGAAGGAACTTGTAAATTGGTTGAACTGTATTTATGATGTATTCCAATCCCTCCCACCACTGAATATTTGACAATCTTACATGAGCATAGCGACCTTCTTCAGTGCGTGCCCACTTACTCTGCAAAAACTCAGTAGATGCCATCCACTGCATGAACTGTTCACGTTTTCGATGAAAGCTCTCTAGAAACATGTAGTTGGTCCCAAATCTAGTGCCATTCCACTTGACCAACTCACCACCAATTGCTTCCTTCATCATATGATTCAACTGAGAATGGTTGTGCAACCAAGTTGAAATTCGCTTGCATACTTGGAACATACCTGCATGATCGGTCCTGTTACCAATATCCTTCAACATCAAGTTGATGGTGTGTGCCAGACAAGGTGTCCAAACAATGTGTCCATACTCCTCTTTCAGTGAGGTGCAAGCTTTCTTGTAGTTGGCGCCATTGTCGGTGACCACATGTACAATATGCTCGGCACCAATCTCCTCCACCACCTTCCGAATCTCCTGAAAAACCACATAACATATTATACACACACACACACACACACACACACACATATATATATATATATAAATAAAAAGAAACACATGACAACTATGTTTAGGACGTACCCTGTACAAATAGTTAGCATCTTGACTTTTTCCAGATGCATCAATGGATTTGTGAAACCATGTGACCCCATTGCAATAAATCAGAAAGTTTATGACACTCATTTTTGTGGGGCCAGTCCATGAATCACACATCAACGTGACGCCAAAGTTGGGCCACTCCTTCTGAAACTTCGCATATCTATCCTTCAAGTCTTTCTCATTCTGATCTAGGTACTTGCCATCAATATCCCTTCCAGTGGGTGACGCGATGCCTTCACCTGAAACCATAAGCAAAGAATGAGAATATGAAAAGATACATAAGGCCATAGGTCTCCAAGTATAGGTACTTACCCCACTTCTGTGTCTCTCACACCGCACTGACAAAGTACGGATTGTCGGCATTTCGTCCTGAGATTCCTACATAATGGAAAAACTTTCCCCAAGCTTTACCAATAGCTTCCTTTGCATTTTTCCCCTTCTGCGTCCAAGACCCTGTATCAATCCTTTGTTGCTGCATTCCTCTCCTCCCACCCGCTGTCACATGATAGTCCTCCACCTCCACTGGAGTCTCCCTCCGTGATCCTGCTCTTCTAAACAACCTGTCAATAGGATTCCCACCTTGCGAACCACCACCACCACCACTACCCCCTCCACGGTGGTAATTACCTCCTCTCTGTTGCACCCTCTGCTCATAGTCATATTCTGCTCTCGACTGGTTTAGTGCTTCCTTCATCTGAGCCTCATATTCATCATCACCGAGGGGATGGTTTCCCTCCGCTGCAGCTTTTTCTTGTGCCAACCTTTGTCGAGCCCGGTCAGCAGTCGTCTTCTTAGCTCTGTCAAGATCTCGCCGAAAGTACGCACGCACATCTGGTGGCACACAGGCGCAATGCAAGGTGTCCGCCACGTACCCAGCCAAATGCTGTTTAAATCTAGTGCAACCACCGCCTGCTCTCGTCACATGACAATAATTGCATCTCCATCCAGGAGCAAGATTTTCACCATGCTCCCATACAACGTCTCTGTTTCTGCCTGACATTGTCTACTCTACCTGCATAAACGGACAACACAAAGTCACACCTGAATAAAATGTATCCTAAATCCTACCACAAATCCTCCACAATATATACCTAAAATCTATACCTCACTTACACAAAGTCACAATATATACACAAAGTCACACAATATATACCTAAAATATACATCCTACCACAAATCCTACCTCTAATCCTAAATCCTAAAAAAACATCCTAAAATAAATCCTACCTAAAACCTAACCAAAAAACTATCCTAAATCCTAACACAAATTCTACCTAAATCCTAAAACTACTCTAAATAAAAAAACAAAAAAAAACTTACCTGCGCGGTTAGCCGCGGATCCGGTCGGTTTACCGGGCTAACCGACCGGTTAACCGCTAGATCCATCTGGTTAACCGACCGAGCGTCGCGGGCTCGGTAAGCCGCGCTGACCGGTCGGTAAACCGAGGCGTGGGGGCGGTAAGCCGGCGGCGGCGGCGGCCGGTCAGCGCGGGTGAGGGTCGGACGGGAGGCGGACGGGAGAGGAAAGGAGCCTCGGCGCGTTGAAACCCCCCCCGCGAGCTCCCGGCTCGTTTTGTGCCCGTGGCGGCCTAATGGGCCTCATGGGCCTGAACGGGCCGGGACCGGTTTTTTTTTCTTTTTTTTTTCAAACTTCTATTCGTATAAATAAATACTAAACGAACTCAAATTTGAAAAAATTTTACACCATTGGCTTATATAAATCATGAACTATTTTTAGGAATTTTTTCAGCAATTTTTTTTTCAAATTTTAAATTTGAATTTGGGGAATACCTAACCGGACCGGAACGGTTAGGGCGGTTACCGCGGTAAACCGACCGGTTTTTTTAACCCTGGTCGCCGGTGAGTCAGGCGAGCAGGGGATTCCCCAAGGGTTTCTATGTATTTTCTTTTTATTCTAGGGGCTCCCGTGTAAGTTTGGTCAGAACAGCTGTTCTCTGCAGAGACGGAACCAACGATTCTGACTAGAGGGGCCAAACAAATATGATCATATTTTTTTAGTGTACTAAAATATATGTAATTATATGATTCAACAACTTTTTAAATATTTTACACTATTTATAACCAAAATCATAATATTTGAATAAAAAATAGGTGAAAATTAATATTTTTTAGCTGTAAATTCATATATTTATATAGGTATTAAAGGAAACTTACTGTGCTGGGGGCCATGGCCCCTGCTAGCCCCCTGGTTCCGTCACTGGTTCTCTGTACCTGTTTGGTATGGTGTCTGGTACTCCCTCCGTTCATAAAAACATGCAATTCTCGTTTTTTGAGAAGTCAAATAGTTTAAATTTTGACTAAATTTATATAAAAAATACTAATATTTATGATACAAAATAAGTATCATTAGATTAGTTATAGAATATATTTTTATATTAAATTTATTTGAAGACATAAATGTTAATACTATTTACTATAAACTTGGTCATACTTGCGTCAGTTTGACTGGCACGCATCCTATAATTGCATCTTTTGTTGGATAGAGGGAGTACTTTTTAGTTTCAATACAGTCTGGTATTATAAAAAAAAAAGCCGCGAGTAGACTTTCCTGATTTGCTTCGGGGTTTTTTTAAGTCACTTGCGTACATACGTGTAAAGCAGCACCCGCGGTAGGCAAGCTGGCGACGTGGCAGCTTTTGGTGTTGCATTGCGGCATCATGGCCTTGCCCTCTCCTTCCTCGTGAGCTTCAGGAATCGATCAACAGCAAGCAACCGACCTGGCACAGCGACAAAGCAACGACGATGCATACACACAGGCCTCTCACGTTAAGTAAGCGGAGAACAGTATACCAGGACAGAGCTCAGTACAACCCTCCAACAATAGCGCGTTTGCTTCGCCGGCCGAATGATTTGATCCTACTGTATATCCGAACCTGATCACACCGTTTGGTTCGTGTCAGGAGATGAAGAACCTGTCCGTCGTCAAAATGATCTGAGTAGCGTGAGTAGTAAGTCATTTTGTAGGATAGGATTCTTATTATGCAGAAAAAGCACCGGGCGATGATGTCTGATTTCCATGTGGGACTGACCCATACCATAAAACCAAACAGGCTATAAATAAATGGACAAAAAATGCGAGCATGGACATCAATTTGAATAGTCGAATTCAGATGGAGATATTTCATATGAGAAAACTAACAACTTAAGTTACACTTAGTTTTCTCAAATTTCTTTAACTTTTTTCTCAAAAATTAGCTGGTAAGAAAAAATTGTCGGACATATATTGATAAACAAGCGGTAATTAAATTAAAAACAACATAAAAGAAAAAAAACAAAAACTACCTACACGGTGGTAGCAACAGCAAGCCATACACCACAATAACGAGCAACTACAAAACCACCAGATCAAAGGCCAAACTTAACCCTGCACGTCGTCAAGTACAAGGGGATCTCATGGAGGAAAAAAAACACCCATAAATAAATACTAAGAGTAGGCATCCCATGGCAATGCCTCCAACGAGAATGTGGCACCAAAAGTTTCACCATTACTGGTCCGAACTGAAAGGTAAGGAAATATTGCACCCAGCCGTCGTCAATGGGATAATATTATCGTGCGGACGAGTTCATAGACATGCATGACTTGTTCCTACTGCACTTGTCCACAAGGCCGCCACCAACCCGCTAGATGTGACAGAACCGTCTAATCTAATGCCCTCCAAAGAGTACTTATCTTTCATTAGACACTAAGTACATAGGGAAGAATACTAAACTACGTGATTCCATCGAGCACACCGCAAGGGAGAACTCGAAGATCCACATTTTTATATCAGGATCACAAATGAGATAGGAAAACTTACAACATTCTTACTATTTCTTACATCACTTTTAGTACAACATCAGAGTAATTCATTATTTGGTTATAACAGCGGAATATAAAACATTTTCAGAGTTCAGCGGAAATAAAATCATTTAATGATAAGTTAAACATTAACATGAAGAACGTTTAAATGTATGGAATGATAACAGATTAATAGTATTTTTCTTGTAAATTTTTTGGTGAAAGTTTGAATAAATAAACTCTACTCCGCATCGCAAAGGAAATCCTCGCTGAGCCCACCAGGAGGTTTCCACACACAAGTATCAACTTATCAGTACTTGTCATCTGCAACAGGTAGAACAAATCCTGAGTACTCAATTGTACTCCGCAAGACTTATCCGTCAGGAGGAAATAAAAAGATTCCAAAGATTATGCAAGGCTTTTTGGCTTGTGGGATATTGCAACTGCAGGAAGCATTACTAAAAGTGCATCCTTACATTCAATTATTATTAGCAGTCATCAGTAATTCATTAACCAACCGTTCTAGGTAAGCACATGTTCTACTTTCAAGCAAGGGTTGAGTCATCAGAATCAATCTTTTCATCTTTCATCTTTCATCTTTCAGTTCTTCCTACGGTGCCAGAGCGCAGTCAAGCCGTACTGTCACGCAGAAACGGCGATTCGCGAAACAATATGCCTAGCTGGGTGCCCCGAAAACACACGCCTTGCTCGTACCCCGGGCACAAGCAAGACCAACCCGTTCCACTCCTGTCAAGGGGTCCAGGTCCCTGTCCAAGCTCGGACCCTAAGCCCCCAACACTGCAGGCCCGGCCTCAGTATGGTGCTTAGACCTCCTCAACCCATATATATAACCACCTAAAAAGCCGGTCCGAAAAGAGTCAGAACCCATGACAAGAGAGAAACAAGTCTTCCCGTCCCCATAAGCAAGTATATGCTCGGGACAATAAATCTGTGACTTGACCAGGGTCCATGCAACGAACGGTCCTTAATTGACACAGGCGGAACAAATGCAACTAGAGCCCTGCTCTGTTGCCTAACCAGGTCCAAGTCCATCCAACCCATTCCGCCCGGTCTCCAATTATCCATATGCATTTATATTCCATGTGATAGTAACATGATAATAGTAACAATATTATAATTCCTATCTCTCGCGAGTGACAGGTAATCACTCGACTTGTACCAGGATCCTATAGCATGACACACTACACGGTCCTATCATACTAGTAAGACTCATAGGAAAAGTATATATATATATATATATATATATATATATATATATATATATATATATATATATATATATATATATATATATATATATATATATATATATATATATATATATATATATATATATGTGTGTGTGTGTGTGTGTGTATATATGTATGTATATATATATACATATATGCAAGTGGGTTTCATTCAATTCCTTTAAACTTAATGCACAAGCATAATTTAAAGTGCATAATTATAGGGGTTATGCACCGGGGCTTGCCTGGATAAAGATATAACCAAAGTTAGCATTCCATCGATGTGACATGATCCTCGTGGCACCATCTTTTTGGCTTCTCCAGATGACTTCGCGATCCATCATCGTTCCTATTAAGATATATGTGGATGTGATGCAAGGCGTAAATGGATAACAGTAATTGCAACTAGGAGCTCACGGGCTAACTCTAACGTGCAAGACTACGTACCCACGTGGTTGAAATAAGACATTATTTTCCCAGCAACTATTTTAGTTACTCGAACCCAAAGTTTTACTTATTCCGTTCTATCAATTTAATATTTATTCGTCAAAGGGCATCATTATCTATCCTAGCCACTAATTATTTTTGGGCTACCAAACTTACAGTGGCGGATACTAATGTTAGGAACGTACTGTAACGTTTCTAGGATTAATAATAGCAAAGATTACTCCTAACAATTCCTGCAAGTTTACCTACTCATGGTACTAAGCATCTTGGTTTACTTATAGCGCTCTTAAAAATATTATAGAACTATGTGAACCAAATATACCAGTAGCTAGATCGTGATTTATGGATCCTGATAAAGTTTGTTTCATAATTTTTGGATTTCTACGCACTTTTAAATCGAATTTACCATTTGTATCCTAGAAATAAATTAGAAACAAACCTTATAAGACTAGCGGGCCGGCGGCAACCGAAATGGCCCATCGGCCCGTCGTGACCCGCGCGGGGGCAGCCACACGCGCAGCAGGCCGGCCCACACACGGCCCGCGGTGGGGGAGCCCGTGCACGCCCTTCCCCTTTTCCGTGTGTAGAGGCCGAGCAGAGGGCCGGAGGCAGACCGGCCGACTCAGCCGGCGGAGGCCACGCTACCGGCAAGGCAAGCCGGCGAGCCGCAACCGAGGTGCGCACGCCCCACGCGGAACTAAGGCTGGCTAACGAGCCAGCTCGGCTCGGCTCGGCTCGTTCTGGCTCGTTAGGATAACGAGCCAGCTCGGCTCGGCTCGTTATCTTAACGAGCCAGAAAGCCAGCTCGGCTCGGCTCGTTAGGCTCGCGAGCCAGGAAAAAAAATACAAAATATAATATTTGTATTTATCTAAAACATAAAAATATTAATAATATAAAAATAATATATTCAATAGCTTTAAATCGAATAAAATATTCATATGAGCTAACATATCATCTATTTGTAAAGTGTAAAACATGAAGTAATACAAAACTAATATAAGTTATGATGACTTTTTCTCTAAAACTACGGCTCGTTTGGCTCGCGAGCGGCTCACGAGCCAGCTCGAGTTGGCTCGTTATAGCTAACGAGCTAAAATCCTGGCTCGGCTCGGCTCGTTATCATAATGAGCCGAGCCGAGCTGAGCCGAGCCAGCCACGAGCCGAGCGAGCTAACGAGCTTCGAGTTTTTCGTCCAACCTTACGCGGAACCGGCGCGCCCCCACGGCAACCCACGGCCAGGCCGGGCATGGCCTACAGCCGGCTGGCCACGGGCGCCAGCGGCTGAGGCGGCGGCAGCCCGACGACGGGGGCGCACTTGGGCGCAGCAGTCGGTGAGGGCGGTCAAGAGGCAACGGACGGCCATGGCGCACCTGTGGCTGGGCCGCTCCTGAGCCGGGGCATGGCACAGCGGCCTGGCCGCGTGCGCGCGTGGCGGCGGCGGTCCGAGCCGGAGCCAAGGTGACTCCCGGCGGTGCGGCTGTGACGAGCGCGCCCCGAGGCTCAACGGGGAGCGAGGCGGAGGTGATGGCGGCTAGCGGCCCAGCGCGGGGGTGCGTGAGAGCGGTGAACTGACTGCGGCACTGGCGAACACAGAGCTAGGCCATGGCGGCGTCGCGTGCAGGAAAAACAGAGCGAGGAAAAGGAAACACAGCCGGAGGGGGAAGTGAGAGTGGGTGAGGCAGCGGGGCGCATCGGTTAACAGGGACGAGGACGGAGCGGGGCTGACCACGGCACCATGCACATGGCGTGCCAGCGTGGCCACGACGCGACGCGGTGACAGCTGCGGCCCCGCGCGGAAACCGCCAAGGCGAGCAGGGCGCAGAGGACAACGACTGGCCGGCAGCGCGGCGTGCCAGGCACGTCCGACGCGCAGCGTAGAGTGGTCACGCGCGGTGACCGCGGACAAGGGACGAGCGCGAGCAAGCGTTGATGAACACGAATTTTAAAGCGCGCGCCCATTTTAGCTCGACTCGGTTGAGGCCAGACCAACTCACCTGTCCCAAGGCCCAACCTACCAGCTATCAAGAAGAGCACACACGAGACCAAAGGATAGCTGGAGAGGACGGTAAAGGCATGTCGAGATGGGTTCGTCGCTGGAGTTCCATTTCGCGCGAAAGAATGTAACACTTGGCTCACAGCGCGTTCAAGCAAAGTTAGAGTAATTTTTGCGAGAGCAAGTCGATCTCCAACACCACCACGACCTACACACAGCTCAAGAGCCCGGTGAGGAGCAACCAACTACTCGAAAACATATTGTTAGCGCTTAGGCAATTTCGATAGAATTTAGCTGTCAAATTAACCTTGTCATCCTCTCTTTTCGCCCCGGACGAGATCCCAATTTAGGTGGGGTTAGATTTCGAATTCGATTACCGAGCTTGCAAACACTAGTAGACGATATTTATTCCCCCCCAAAAAAAATGAACGTTGCACTTTTATCAGCGGAACTTGCTCATAAATCTTTACTTAAGCGCAATACTCAAGTATATTTTATTTTTGTTCGTAAAAATTGTTTTTCATGAGTTTTAAATCTGAAATCCGTGGAACTAGTTGTGATAATCCCACTTATGTTTTAAACAAGGTGCTAAGCGGCTCGTAACACCAGGGGTGTTACACTAACGCCTACCATCGTAGCCGCCATACCTTGTAGCTACATCAAGGGAAAGGTTGTCACCATTGCCGCTGTAATCATCTAGACATTGCCACGGACACCCCTTGACCCATTGATATGTAAGTGTTGCTCCTAATGGTCCATCTTTGTGTGTTTTTAATAGGAAGTTCTAGTCTATAGGCTAAAATTGAAAGATGAACAAAATAGATTACGTCGAGATATTCAACCCCTTCTTTGGTTTTCGATCCTTTTAGCTAGCCGAGCTTGAGTAAGTGTGAGGTCCTATCCTACCGCCGTGGCTGCCTTCATGTCTCTCCCACTGCCTCGTCCACCACAATCATGGTCGTCCCTACCCTAGTACCATCGTACCGGCCTTCTCCACCTCTTTGCTAGTGTCACTAACATTATTTTGCCTCATTGCCCACTCACTCAACACCACCGTTTCCCTCTAAGGTTGTCATACTTTTGTAAGGCCACAGCGTCCTAAACTAAAACCGGAGGAAAGCGGAAGGAGATAATGTGAACGTGAGAGCATGAGTGGGTCCATGCCGCTTCTCTGCTCTGGCCAACCGCACCGTTGGAGACGACATAAAGATCTAATGTACCGTTGATGCCGTCGCTAGCTACAGTACTTGTCGTAGCCTAAATAGCTAGATGCATGCAGAGGATGTTGTTGGCCGGTCACATTCTGGGTTATCCATCCAACAGTGGAGGAAATTAAGTATGGACGTTTCAGTCTAAACAGACGGCGGGAGCGCGCGATCGCGAGCTGTGTCACCACATACTCTGCCCGTACGTGGTATCGAGTGCATAAAAATTCAGCAGCCACGGTGCACGCACGCATGTGTCCGTGAGGCTGTGTTCAGTTCTCGGCAAAAAATTTTGACCTCATCACATTAAATGTTTAAACACATGCATGGAGTACTAAATGTAGATAGAAAAAAAAACTAATCGTAAAGTTTGATTGAAAACCACGAGACCAATCTTTTAAGCCTAATTAGTCTTAGTCTATGATTAGTCGTAAGTGATACAGTAACACGCATGTGCTAAAGACAGTTTAATTAGACTTAATAAATTCATCTCGTAATTTTCAGATAAGTTATGTAATTAGTTTTTTTTAATTAATATCTTACAACCCTTCTAACATCTCATAAAACGTTCGAGGTGACACTCAAAAATTTCTGTCACCAACTAAACTAGTAGGCCTCGAGTCCGTCCTTGCAGCCCGCGCGCAGGCGTGGACTTTGCGGCAGCTTTTTTAGTTTACCGAGAGAATGATAACTGACCATGATTTGCAAATGCGTGGTTCAATCCGTACGGAATGGAAAAAATAAATAACCTATCCTGTAGATAAAGTCGTTGCAGTATAGCAAAACGAGAATGACTATAACGTGTCACCGGAATAGGGCCTTGTTTAGATCTTAAATTTGGGGAGCAAAATTTGCATAGTAAATATCCCGTCATATTGTAGTAATTTTATTTTTATTTAGTAATAATTGTCCAAATATTGATTGATTAGGCTTAAAATATTCGTCTCGCAAAGTACAATAAAACTGTGCAATTAATTTTTAATTTCATCTACATTTAGTACTCTATATATATGCCGACATTTTGATGTGATGGGGAATCTTCTTTTTGTATAGTAGAATTTAGGGTGAATTTGGGTATCTAAACCAGGCCTAGATCTGCTGGACGATGAAAGGAGGTGATCGTTTTATTTGTTTAATTAAGAGGCCTCTTTAATTAATTAATATACACCTGTATATAATAATAAGGCGGCAAATAAAGGTGACGAATGCCAGCAATCTGTTCGGACTCCCGCCAGGAAAACAAACTACTCCCCCAGTATATTTCTCCCGGCTAACCATTGACTGCAACCGTAAAGAATAATGCGTCTTCTATCTACAAATGCACAACGCTGCTGCACAATCCAGAGCGTCAGTTCTTCGTACTACTGGCTACCCTGCAACATGACAACATGGCATGCATGCACAGTATTTGAAATCCAACTTGGGCCTTCTTTAGTTCCAAAATTCATAATTCAAAAAGTGTTACAGTAAAACTTGCGGTACATGTATGAAGTACTAAATGTAGGTGAAATAAAAAAACTAATTGCACAGTTTACGTGGAAATTACGAGACGAACGTTTTGAGCCTAATTAGTCCGTGATTTGACACTAAAGTGCTACCGTACACTTTTGCTAACGACTGATTAATTAGTCTTAATAAACTCATCTCGCGGTTTCCAGGCTAGTTGTACAATTAGTTTTTTTTGTCAGTATCCGAAAACTTCTTTCGACATCGTACGAAATATTTGACGTGACATTTTCGTCAAAAACTTTTGGAACTAAACGAGGACTCGGTAAAAAAAAAAGATGCGCATTCGTACGCAGACAAAGGTGCACTACGAGACGATAAAACTGCGTAGTAGTTATATGGTTCGGCCATGTTCATCGAACCTGCTGCAAAGCACTTCGAGAAAGCAATGTTTGAGTCCTCTCGTAGGCAAGGACAGATCCAAGGACTAAGGGCGTGTTCAGTTCCTTTATTTTTTTAACACATGTCACATTGAATGTTTGACAATATTAAATATATACTAATTATAAAACTAATTATACAGATTGAGATTAATTTACGAGACGAATCTATTAAGTCTAATTAGTTCATTATAAGTATCTGAACACTCTATGGTCAACCTCATGATCAACCTCTGTTAAAGTTAACAGGGCGAACCAAACAGGCGGCTAGCCGACTATAGCCACTTAGCCAGCAAGCTTTTTTTTTTTTTTTTTTTTTTTTTTTGGCTGATAGCCAGCAAGCTTGTCTGTAAATCTCGAGGAAGTCTAGCAACTGCCATTTATCAAAGCCGCCAGTTGACATAGAAAACCTGAGCAGCAGTAGCTGCCTAGCTTCTGCTACGATAAAATTCATTTAAAATTTGGTGTTTGACCAAAGGCGCGCGGCGACATATTGTCTTGGCTGCTTCGATCAGCCGCCCATGTGTGGATTTGTGATCGATCGGGCCACCCGGTTATAAACGAACGTACGATAAGTAAATATCTACTGTAAATATGATAAGATCATGCACGGTGCTAAAAGGCTACAAGTCAGTTTTGCGACTCGGCCCAAGCCACCGCTGCTCACGTACGTAACTCGCTCCAATCCGTAAGCAATTGAAATAGCTGAATTTATCAGTCGTCTCCTCATCGTCTGGCGTTGCTTGCAATTGTGCCACTTGTGATTTGACTAAATCATCGATCGAGCTAATTTTTGGGTCTTCTCTCAAGGTTCATTCATGCACATTATTCTCATGATTAAAAGGAAAGGAGCTAGTGATATTATGTGAAGAATAGGTGTTCTTCTATGTTGCTTCCATGTAGTACATGTAAATTAAAAAGAAAATATCTAAAAAGCTACTAGTGTCCTATTCAAAATTTGCTATGTTGTACACTCCACGCAAATTTACATGAATTTTCAATCTAGACTTGAAAGTCTACTGCTGCTTTGCCTAAAAAAAATGGCCACTACTCATTAGCAAGTTGGAAATGAACCTAGTAACAAGAGCTCGTAAACTGATAAAAGGAGCAGCCCTTAAACAAAGATAAGAAATCTCAACGTCCGTGTCACTCTGGTGTGTTTGCCTTCTACAATGATATGTGGTACGGGTACAGCGAACTCTGAATTATTATATCCGCCGTGGTCCAAACTAACTAATAATGTTCACAGCTGCATGCACTTAGTAATAGATTCTCTCCTGATGAACAAACAACTACCGCCGCTAACCTCTGAACAAATCACTGATAAATTAGCAGTTTGCCAGTTTGTGTCATGCACGCTAATTGTCATCATATATATAATGAAAACGTTCAAGCAATGTCTATGAGAGTACGAATTAATATAACTAAAACGTTATTAGCACAATAACCTATAGGAAACTAAGTAAACGTTTTGAGATACAAATTAAAATTCAGGGACCAAGCAAGTTGTTGTTTAGTAGAGGATAAGCCATGCCATACAAGTTGACTTTTTTATCTGTTCATGCTGTCCGGTACACCTGTTACCTGCTTACGGGCGCATGACAGCCTGACGTTTTTGTACGGACAAAGGACAGTAGACAGTTGACCTTTGCAGCAAGCAGATGCCAGCTGCCCTTGGCCTCGTTTATATTCCAAATTTAGGATCCATTGCATAGTAAATGTCCTGTTATACTGTAGCAATTTTGTTTTTATTTGGTAATAATTGTCCAAATATTGATTAATTAGGGTTAAAATATTCGTCTCGTAAAGTACAACAAAACTGTGTAATTAGTTTTTGATTTCATCTATATTTAGTACTCCATATATGTGCCGACATTTTGATGTGATGGAGAATCTTTTTTTGCATAGTAAAATTTAGGGTGAATTTGGGTATCTAAACATGGCCCTTGTTGCATTCTCTGGCCCAATCACTTGAACCCAGAAAAAGAAAAGAAAAGAAAGGGAACTGCTGTACGCATATCTGTTGGTTATAATGATCACAACGGAGCCTAGCTACAAGCACAATTTAAACCGTAGAACGCGATGCCAGTCAGTGTCTAGACTAGCTATATGTTAATTGAACGCCGGCGAATCTCAAGGGACCAAACTGTTGAAGGACAAAACGTACGGCTGTCTGTGCCATGCATCAATCCTGGTTTTCCTCAAAAAGATTCCTTTTCATTTTGGCTAATTGCTAGTAGCATCTTCCATTGCATTGCCACTACTGCACTTCTTGAAAAGTCTAATAATCTTTTAAAACTTAACTGAATATATACAAAAATACCAGTAATATTTATGATGCATAATAGATGTCAATATATAGATTATGACTATACTTTTATAATAAAATTATATAGAGATATAAATATTGATAATACTTTTTATATGTCTCATCAATTTTTTTTAAAAAAAAATTAATTCCTCAAGAAAGAGACTTAAGGTTATTTTTTGGGCTGAGAAAGGATATATACACGGCCCTTGGCCATCATCGACAATTGATGTTTGCGATATTTGAATTCGTCAAATGAATTTATTCTGTAACGCGAAAATAATTAATCCACACACAGGTGACAAGGTCCTTGGTTGTAAAAGCTAGGCCTTGCAAGTCATCCTAGTTTGAAAGTCACGTACCTGGATCGTAGCCAAATACAAAATCGTCATCTAAGAGCATTTTAAAAAGGTTGCTTTCCGCCACCGGTGAGTACCACAAGCTCAAGCTCAGGTCCATTGGTCCAATTATCGATTAATTAGCTTATTGATGCGTATCCATGCATCCGTCCTTCACTGATGTTTTAGGCCTCGTTCGTTTACTGTGGAACCGCTCCCTTGAAACTGTTACAGCTGAAATGATAGGCTTATTTGTATTAACATTGATTAGCTGGAATAGTTCCCACTCAATCCAGGCCAAACGAACGAGGCCTTAGCGGGTGGTAGCTGGTAGCGCAATCAGACATTCAGTCGTGGTCGATTTGTTTGGTATAAACGCCAGAAAATGTCGAGGAATCAAATCGAAGTACATAACGTACACGGCTGCGTCATGCCGTCATACATGCATAAATCTTGGTTTGAACTACACGGGAAAAAAAATAGCTACACTTACAGTCTGTCAGTTGGTTTCAATAATGTGCGCGCGCGTCTGCAACTGCAATTTGCATTCTCGTCAAGCATATGTCCATCCTGCTGTCGTCCATGGATATGACAAAATCAAAACATGTGAGCTGAGATGATCGACAATGGTTCGTGACGAAAATATATTAACTGGCTATATATGTCATCCTAGTTTCAAAGTCTCGTTCGTACCTGATTCTAGTCCGATATATACAGAGAGTCATACGTCATTTCTGAGAGTAAACAATCTGCTTGCTGCCGTGAGCGGTGAGTACCACTGCCACAAGCTAAAAAAACGAGAACCATGCATGCATCATTGGCTGGTGAGTTTTACTTCACACGTTTACAAAATGCGATTACTAGAACTTGATCGCCCAAATAAATAAATTAAAAGGGGAGAATTTGCTAATGCGTGCATAGTAGTAGAACGCATAGAACTGAAACTGTTCCGTTTACTTGCTGCCTGGACCAAGCTGTTCCATATGACGTATTCTAGTTTGTTTGATATATTTTTTTTTTTTTGCCGAGAATAAGCTATAGGTCCAAGATTTCATTAGATAGAATAGAAGGGGGCAAGCAAGTACATACGTGCCGTACATGCGCTGTACGAGCACCGCCTGTTGTAATAATACAAATTAAAGTCAAAGTAAGCCAGCAAGTTCCTGTTATATTACGTTTACAAAGCTACTAGACATGGTGAGCCACGCGCCCACGCCGCTGGTCAACAAGCCGGCTGCCGGGGGCCTCGTGGTCAAGTTGATCCGGCACGTTGCGTGCAGGCGTCTGCACAAGCGAGGTTGTGATGGCGAGCTCTCCGTCCATGCATGCATGTGGCGGCCGGGATTATCATGTCAAAAACATGAAACATGCATGCTCCGTTGCATACTTGCATGTGACACGCCGGCCCGGCCAGAGAGAGAGAGAGATTGAGGCCATGTTTAGCCGGCATTTTTTTTTGAAAAAGTACTGTAGCACTTTTCTTTGTATTCGATAACCTTTGTCCAATCATGAATTAACTAGGCTTAAAAGATTAGTCTCGACATTTACAGATAAACTGTACAATTAGTTATTTTTTATCTACATTTAATACACCATACATATGCCGACATATGCGATGTGACGAAGAATCTTGAAAACTTTTTGCATTTTGACACAGACTAAACCAGGCCTGATTCTAATTCGGTGGGCTGGAGGCGGTACGGCGCCAGCTCGGCTGGGATACTTGAGAGGCCACAGCCCAGGGCTAGTCCGTACACGCCGAGAGTTTCAGCCGCACACGAATCGCATCCACATGCACCAGTCGGTAGCTAGCTCATCCGTTTTTACCGGCTGAAAGAAGGGTGCACCTCTAATACCATCGATCCGATCCACGGAGACCGGGTGATGATCGTCGTCGCACGTCCTCCTCCACACACGGCGAATTAACACGTACGTACACGCGCGCAGCACGACTCGATCGGATCGATCACTCGCGCGCGGATCCGGCAGTATCCAGTCTTGTCACGTCAAGATCCATCCTCCCGTTGGATGCGCCTCTCCCGGCCCGCGCGGATCAGAGCTGCTGCCAGTGCCACCTCTCTCGATCGATGACTTGGGCCGTGTGAACGGCAGAAACTCAAAGGCCTAGTGGCCTCGCCTCGCTCGCGAGGGGACGCGCCAGCTAGCGGCTTTGTATGTCGCCAGTACGACGTCGCCGTCGCCGTCGCCGGTGGTGGGGGCGGGGTGGTGTGAACCGCGCCTTCAATAACCGTGGAATTTCCTGCGCCGCTCGCTGGACGACGTGGCCGCCGTCACGTCGCACTGTGCGTGTCTGCACGACTGCAGGAGGAGGAGGTAGGTGATGCCCGGTGGAAGCGCGGCGGCGCATGCATGCAGAAGCAGAAACGCCCGTCATCCGGACTGGACGTCAAGTGCTCATTACTTGCATGGAACTCAGAGGGGGAGGGCGGACCGGGGCCCCGGCCGAGGAGATCGATCGACGTGGACGAAAATGGTGGGGTGCCGCCGGCGTACGTGCCATAGCCAGTGTGCTCGTTGGGTCATGAACTCATGATTCGTGCCCGTGTTTAGAACAGAGTACTTGATGTAAATCACAAACTCAAAGACAAATGAGAATGTGAACGGTTGTTCTTTCGTTGATAAAAGTGATTCATAAACAGTCTGCACCCAACAGCAGCCCAAGAGGCTCTGCGCGGACCGTGGGCCTTCCTGCCGGGCAGACAGACGACCTGCACGCGTTTGCGTTCACGACGTCGCGAGAGATGCCAGGCGAACTAGTCCAGCGTAGAAAGCGAAGGTGGGACCGACTTGGCAGTGAGTGACCGAACGAGCTGTGAGCTGTCCATCGAGCGTTGATGTGTAGCGCCGCGTCATCCAGCTCGTTGGAACCACCCGATTGCCAGAAGCAACCTTCGTTCTGTCTACTGTATGTATGTAGTGTACGAATGTTATCGGACAGTCAAGCAGCTCGTGTGCTGCACGATTCTCTTCTGCCATACACTTGCCACACCTGGCTGGTTCCAAATCCTAGCGCCACGCTATAGCTATACATTAATCTCTCATTTTCCAGCATCCGTTATCGTTTTGGCATTTCCTGCTCGTGGCAAAGTCCAGGTGACCTAAAACAGTTTCTGAGATGGTGACTGCGCTGCGCCTTCCCGTCAAGTCCAAGAGTGTTCCTGTGCACCAAAGGGTCATCCGGTCATGTCATCCGGTACATATACTAGGAGCAGATCATAATGACAGAGAGCGCCTGATCGCCGACCAAGGCTTTGTTCACTTCCCCATCCCAACCCAAAATATTTCCTCTTACACCTATCACATCAAATCTTTCGACGCATGCATAGAACATTAAATGTAGGTAAAAAAGATAACTAATTGCATAGTTTGTCTGTAAATGTCGGGACGAATCTTTTGAGCCTAGTTAGTCCATAATTGGACAAATTTTGCCAAATAACAACGAAAGATGCTACAGTAACTTTTCAGCTATTTTTTCTCAGGAAGTGAACACACCCCAAAACAAGTCGCCACTCGTGAGTCGTGGCTACGATTCACACCTGGTGGCTTCGCTTCGAACTGACCCAGCAGAGCAGGGCCTCGTTTAGTTCACAGAACAGGGAAGAAAAACACTGTATCAGAATTTCTGTAGCATTTCGTTTGTATTTAGTAAAAATTATTTAAATTTTGACTAACTAGGCTTAAAATGTTCGTCTCACAAAGTACAACAAAATTGTGCAATTAGTTTTTGATTTCATCAACATTTAGTACTCCATGTATTTACCGACATTTTAATGTGACGGAGAATCTTTTTTTTATAGTGAAATTTGGAAGAGAATGGGGAACTAAACAAGGCGCAGGTGACCGCGCGCGTAGGCGTAGAGTAGGTATGAGACATTTGCGCGCGCGCGCACACACACGCAGATACAACAGAGGACTACTGCGTGCTACGCACGACTCGGAACAAGGGTTTGGAGCTGGAAAAAACAAAAGTCCACCAGATAAGGATGAGCGATGCATTTATGAGAGAGAGACGGAGGCGACGCTGTAAACGCGACCGCTACAGATGCGGTGCGTGCGTCTTCATACTGACCTTTCTCGCGGATCTACAGAGCGCAAGCGGTTAAAACGTCAACAATGGCTTGAGATCGATCGATACGCGGCCCTGCCCGACTCGGCTGCGGAGTCCTTTCTCCCGCGGGTTACTCAAAGTGACCGCCACTTTGTGCGTAAAGCACCCGCTCGTTCGCTACTAACACTTCGCTTTTCTATCGTGTTTAAGGGGAGTTCGTCAACCGGCGCCAACCAAGGTTTTCATTATCGGAAATTAAAATTTATCGGACATCATGGATAAAGAGGATAAGCAAGATATATCGGAAATATCGGACCAAATTCAAAAAAAATTAATTTTTTTTCAAAAAATTTGTAGAATTTGACTTGAAAACTATTTCTAAGGCATTAAACATCACTTGTTCACAAATCAAAACAAGAATAAATCATTATAAGTGTCAGACCGTCACGTGACTGATTTTGGATTATCTGTGTAGAAATAGAAAAGAAGGAAAAAATTTGGCTGATATCAAATTTTATCGGACCTCAGGGATAGAAAGGAAATTTCGAAAATATCGGCGACTTTCGGCCGATGAAAAAAACCCTGGCGCCAACCGAGGGAGGGCCTGCGAATTCATGGCGCTGTCTGTTGATGCTGCTGCTGTCAACTGTCGCCTCGGCCACGTGGGCGGAACAATGGAACGCGCATGCGTGTAATACACTGGACAGCTGACAAGAAATATTAAGAGAAACAAGGATGGCCTGCTCCTCCGGTAGAAACGACGGCCACGTCCTCCAGAAAAATCACAGCCGTCTGAATTCGCATCGTCTGGTGGAGATTCGGTGCCTTCGCTCCCGGTACGCTCAGATTTAGCTTCCTGCCAGCTTTTAGAGCTTCTTCTCGTCGGTGTTTCGCTGAACCAGCTTCCACTGGACCCACTGTCCTCGGCTTCTTCCCAATCGGGACAAAAAAAACGACCTTTCACCTCGTTCGTTCCGCCTAGATCTATTTCCTCCCGCATTTCATCGTCGCGTCTTCTCTGCCGTCCCCGTTGCAGCCGTCCGTCTCTGCGCGTTCGCCGGTGGGTTACGCGGCGTTCTTGTCCTCGCCGTCTCCTCTTCGGTCTGCCCTGCCCCTTCTTCGTCCCCGCGCGCTGCACACAGCCGCTCCGGCCTTCCTCGCCGCTGTGTTTGGCTCGTCCCCTTCGTGGTGAGCCGTTGCTGGCCGCCGCGGAGGGGGGGGGGCACGAGAGGGTGCGCAAGAGATCCGGAGGAGCAGGAGGGTCAGGAGAAAGGGGGTCAGAGTCCGCTGTCCGTCGGGGACGGTACCCGGTGGCGGGCTGCTCATCGGAGGAGGCGGGCTTCGTCGGATTGGAGGCGGAGGGAGAGGCGCCGTTGCCGCTGTTGGAGAGGGGAGGCGGAGGGGGTCTTCATCTCCAAGCCGCCCTTGTCAGAGACAAGGGGTGCCGTTCGCTCGCTTCACCGGGGTGCTGTAGCTGTCTCACAGCTTCCGTTCGCTCGCCGCACGCTTAGATCTGCAGGTATCGTCATCTTGTTCACTTCATCCTTTTTTCCTCTTGTCTGTTCTCCGTGTTGCCCGTGGGTCTATGCTCAGCTATGTTGTCATACGCTTGTGTTCATTGTGTTCTGGATAACCTTCTTTACCGATTCCTGCTCCCTTCGTGCTTGGCGTCTTAGGATTCTCTTGGAAGCTTCCCGGCCTGCCGAGGGCTACTGTCGCTGTGCTCGACCTGTTCGGGACCTACTCTTCGAGAATCCGGTTCCGTTGGCAGCCACAGGATCTGTGTTGCTCCCGTTACCGCGTCCTTGCTATTCCCGAAAGACGCCGGTGTTTGGGTTCCCTTTTCAGGTGCGACTGCCGCCTCCTTCTAGATATACCTACTCATGACGCATGTACTTCGTGGGGCTCTATAGACTGATGTGCCTTTGGTGTTTTTTGCTTCATGGAAGTACCTTGAGAGGGCCAGCACACTCCTGACAGCTGCTCCAAGATTGGCCGCCGTGTTTTTGAGGGGGAGGGCAGGGGGTCACGGCGGTCACAGAGACGGGGAAGGACCGGGCAGGGAAGGGAGAGAGGGCAGGGTACTATGATTTACTAAAATTGGATTTGGGATTATAGGCACAGGGTGTTGGGAGAGTGGGTGGGTAGATACAGCTAATTATTTTTTTACACTAATGGCTATTTTTCCTATCAATTTAACATACCTTGCTATCTTGAAAGATGTTGCGTTGCGCTATTGCTTGCCTTATGTAGGTTGCGTACACGAAATTACTGGAGATGGGATTCATGTGTATGGTGTAGAGATACAGCTACCAGCCCAACTGGTTGGTGCGCCGCCGCGTACGTTGTTTTTTTGGGCTGATGCTGTTGTAGATGACTTTATAGCTTACGAGGGAGCAGCGTTACAGGGTCTTCTAACTTTGCAGAGAATGTACGGGTTTAGAATTGTAGACTATAGTGCGCAGGCAATAAGGCTAAGGTCTTTAGCCGAGCGTCTTTTGCCGCTTGCAAACAGAGGCGCCCATCTTGCTAGATTAGTTCTTGCAGCCTCACGTCATCAGAATATTCCTTTGTCTACCTTAGTACTATGCGCTGAAGATCTGTTATATGAGGTCAACCTTATGTCACAAGAATCCACCATGTCTTCTTTCTAGAATGAGCCTGTTCCCTTAGGTGGTACATGTTCCGTATTTGTTTTCATGTAACTGCAGCTGTGCAATGAAATAAAAAGTGTTCCTGTTCCTCATATGTTGGCCACCTCTGTTATGCTGTGTTGCCTACAGATTCCTGCTTTCCACTTGCTTATTTTTTTCTACATGTCCTATGCTGCATAAGATTTAGTACACTGAAAGATTGAGCAGTTTCAGAGATCGTATCATACTTATATTATCATCGGCAATATTCAGCATCCAAAAGTAGATTGCTTCACCTCAGTAAAAAAAGGAAGGGTTCTATGTTCATCTCTTGTAGTAATTATTCCGCTGTTGTATGCACAAAGGATTTTACAGACTACTCTATCTCTATGTTACACTGTCAATGATTGTTGTTATGCTTTGCCCATGCAACTGCTTTCATTGTTGCGTGCACGTGTTAAGATACACAGCTTGTTGGCCTCATGGATTACTCAGCTACCACGACCGACCCATGTCCATGTACGTAAACAAAAAGATAGCTAAGGTCTCATTACATCTGTGCCCATCCAAATTTTGCATATTTTGCCATTTGGTTTCATGTTTATGAATATGATAATGTTTAATGTTATATATCTATATCTGCCAGCGGATGCTTCGGTGCGTATAGACACCTTTGCTCCAGGCACTTCGTCAGGCCGGCGCACCAGAGGACGTATGTATCGTCCAGTGCATGAGCCGCTTTACTTATGTAAGATATTCGATAGTCTTTCTTAGGTAATCTTTACAAATCTGTGAGCAGGGACGCCGGCAAATGCTTCATTGCGTATAGCCGCCTCTGCTCCAAGCGCTTCGTCAGCCCCTCGCACCAGAGGACGTACGCATCCTTCCATGCATAAACCGCTCTGGTTATGTAAAATGTTCAATAGTCCTTCTTAGCCAAACCTTGCAAATCTCTTCACAGGATCCAGCACATCCTATGCTATACAGCATTCTGATCCATCTACTTCTAGACAAAAAAGGAGAAAGCTCTTGCAGCAGCACCGTCTTGTGTGGGGAGGTATTTATAATTGCCACACACTATTCATTGCTTACATTCTTCTGGCCCACAAAAGGGACCTCACACATATGCTCTCCTAACAGGTGCAGCCTCTAGATATTGTGCTAACCTTCAGTGTGGCCAATTTGATGACCAGTTTGTCGATGCACTCAAAGGTAGCCTGTAAAAAAAAATGTTTCCTGTTCCTTTCTCTGCTGCCATCCAATTTCACCTGCTCACACATATGGTTCATCCGTGTTCCTTTATCTATTGTCTATTCTTCAAGCAGTCTCCTATCCTGGAAGATCATACTATGGAGGTCCCGATCAGCGGTGCTCACATTGCCGTGCTATTTTTTGGCGTGCTGAGAAAGTAGGCAAAGAATCACGGAGTTCTTCTGATTCTGTCATCTATAATAGATGCTGTAAAGGAGGCAAGGTGGTCGTTGCACCTTTTCTACCTAGACCAGAACCGTTGGCCTCTTTAGCGAAATTTGGGGGGGGGGAGCCATCTCAAATAAGTTCATGAAGAACATAAGACAGTATAATTGTTTGTTTGCATTCACTTCTATGGGAGCAAACATCGATCGATCTATGAATGATGGTAGAGGACCCCCCGTTTTTAAGATCTGTGGGCAGATACATCACCGTATTGGTTCCTTGCTACCTCCAGAAGGTCAGAATCCGCAGTTTATTCAGCTTTATGTATATGATACATCAAACGAGATACAGAATAGACTTGCTGCACTCCATCGTGATGAAAGGAGAGGGGCTGATCTAGATCCAGCTATTATTCAGTCCCTAACCGATATGCTTGATGGTCACAACTCATTGGCACAACAGTTCAGAATGGCTAGAGATAGACTCGCACAAAATGATGCCGAAGAATTTGTGATTCATATTGTTGGTCCCAGGGACGGAGACCCCCCTCAGTACAGTTTACCAGCTACAAATCAATTGGCAATGCTTGTGGTTGGAGATTTCACCCCAGAAGCCTATGAGAGGGATATCATCATCCAGCGTGAAGCAGGTGGTTTAGAACAGATATCTGCCCTCCATCCAGCATTTATGGCTTTACAGTATCCTCTCTTGTTTCCGTATGCTGAGGCAGGCTGGCAACCAGGTGTTCTTTACACTGGTGCAGCGCCAGCTACAGAAAAAGCTCATGTCAGAGTCACAATGCAGGACTATTACTGCTACATGTTTCATTACAGAAAGAACGAACCTAATCCGTATTTATGCTATGGAGCATTATCAAGTCAGGCCAAAGTTGATGCTCGAGCTTGTGTGGATGAAAACAGGCTAAGATACATAGTACAGAAACAGGCTGATATCAGGATGGAGAGTATCCAAGGGATCTGTGATGCTATTAGCAGGGGATCAACAGAAGGAAGTGAAATGGGAAAGATGACCATTCTACCAGCGTCGCACACTGGTGGAAGACGCTACATGATACAGAACTACCATGATGGTATAGCTATCTGTCGAGAATATGGTCCTCCAGATTTTTTCATCACTTTCACATGTAATCCTAAGTGGTTAGAGATTGCTGAGGCCATCTTTGAGGTTGGACAAAAGCCCACTGACAGAAATGATTTGATAGTCAGAGTGTTTAACATGAAGTTGGAGGAACTTCTCCATGATATTAAGGCTGGTACACCTTTCGGTCCCTGTGCTGCAGGTATATCAAGCACTGCATACTATTTGTCTATATGCCTTCTCCTATCTACCTGTTTCTGCCTTAGTGAATACACATTGCTTCCTAACCATTTCAACCTACCTTCGTTTAAATGCAGTCCTTCACACAGTTGAATTCCAGAAACGCGGCCTTCCACATGCACATATTATTCTGTGGACCTCAAGTGACACAGCCAATCCAACTCCAGTAATGATTGATAGATATATATCTGCAGAGATACCTGATCCTAGGTTGGATCCACTTGGCTATGCTCTTGTTGCAGAGCACATGATACATGGGCCTTGTGGCACCAGCAACCCTAGGTGTCCGTGTATGAAGAATAACAGATGTTCCAAACATTTCCCAAAACCATATCAGGAGCAGACCACGGTTGACAGTAAGGGTTTCGCTGTGTATAAAAGGAGGCAAGACGCAATGTTTATTCTCAAAGGTGGTTGCAGCATGGATAATAGATGGGTAGTCCCATATAATATGTTGCTCCTAAAAAAGTATCAAGCTCACATAAATGTCGAATGGTGCAATAAGACTACTTTCATCAAATATCTCTTCAAATATGTAACTAAAGGAGCAGATTGCAGCAAGGCGTATCTACAAAGAGTGAAAAAGGGTCAGGAAACACCTTATGATCAGCAGACAGCCACTGTGAATGAGGTCAAAGAATACCTTGATTGTAGATATATTTGCGAACAGGATGCATGTTGGAGAATTTTTGGATATGATATTCACAGGCATTATCCACCAGTAGAAAGAATGCCTGTACATCTTCCCAATGAAAACTTCATCACTTATAGTGCCAGAGCCAAGATGGATAGATTAGTGAGCTCAGAGTTCTTGAGGAGGACGATGCTAACTCAGTGGTTTATCTGCAATCAAAATTTCCCAGAAGCTAGGACCCTCGCTTATCCACAGTTCCCTTCAAAATGGTTATGGGATGCAAAGGATAGAAAGTGGAATAGGCGCAGGCAACAGCATGGTAAAATAGGTCGCCTTCATTATGTTCACCCATCTGCTGGTGAACGATACTATCTTAGAATGTTGCTGCTAACAGTTAAAGGTGCCACAAGCTATGAGCATCTTAGATTCCACAATCGGAGATATCATCCAACCTTTAAAGAAGCATGTAAATCACGGGGTCTCCTTGGTGATGACCAGGAGTGGTACAATGCCTTTGATGAGGCCGCTGCCTGGGCCACCTCAGCTCAGTTACGCAGCTTATTTGTCACAATGGTGTTGTTTTGTGAAGTAGGTGATGAGAACAGCTTATTTGAGAAAGTGTGGCGGCATCTATCAGATGATATCATCTACCAGTATAGAGATATGATTGGGGATCCCAATTATTCATTACCTGATTCTAGGACCAGAGACTACCTCTTAGATGAGTTGTCCACACTTTTCTCGCAGAGTGGTAGAGACATAGCTGATTTTAATTTACCTCCAAAGACACATGCTGACTATCCTGCTTTGTACAATCGCCTTGTCGAAGAAGAGTTATCATACCCACCTGATCCATCTATTGATATGAACAGCCCAACTCTGTCCCTTAATGAAGACCAGACACAAGCTTTCAACGCTATAGTGCACAGAGTTCGGCAAAATCAACCAGGATTCTTCTTCGTGTCAGGTTATGGTGGAACTGGGAAAACATATTTGTGGAATCGAATTGTTGCCTATCTCAGACTACAGGGCAAGATTGTCCTCACTGTTGCGTCCTCCGGAGTAGCAGCGCTGCTATTACCAGGAGGCCGTACGGCTCACTCGAGGTTCAAGATACCTTGTGAGATTGAGGATGACATGATCTGTGATGTCAGTAGGGGCACGATGCTTTCAGACCTTATTCAGCTTACAAGTCTGGTCATCTGGGATGAAGCCCTCATGGCTAACCGCAAATGCTTTGAGGCGTTAGATCGCACGTTTCGTGATATTGGAAAAGTCAAGAATCCTGAGGCTGCTCATATTCCATTTGGTGGCAAAGTCGTTGTCTTAGGAGGTGATCTTAGACAGATCCTACCCGTGATTGAAGGAGGTGGAAAACAGGAGGTTATTTCTGCAACTATAATTAGATCGCGCCTCTGGTCTCATGTAGAGATACTGAGCCTCACACAGAATATGCGATTGCTGTGCTCGATAGATAACCCTAATGAACAAAAAGAAGTGGCTGAATTCAGTAAATGGATATTGGATGTAGGAGAAGGGAAAATTCCCTGTACTAAAAAGGATGGAGAGGATGAAGCGAGCTGGATCACTGTCCCACATGATTTGCTTCTATTTCCTGCTGAAGATAGACTTGCCGCTCTTATACACTCAGTCTATCCTAACTTTCAGACAAGCTATAGAGAACCTGTGTACCTTGCACAGAGAGCCATATTAACTCCAACAAATGAGCTAACAGATACAGTGAATCAGTACATGGTGCCTTTAGTGCATGGTCAACAGAAAGAGTACCTTAGTTCTGATACGATTGATAAGTCCACAGCTCAGCATGAAGCCTATGATCTCTTATACCCAATTGAATTCTTAAACTCAATCACTGCAAATAATTTCCCCCATCATAGGATTGTGCTCAAGCAAGGAGTTCCTATTATGCTGCTACGCAATCTAAATCAAAGAGCTGGACTTTGCAATGGTACAAGACTGATAGTTACCTCTGTAGGAGATTGGACGATTGAGGCAACAATTATGACTGGGAGACATGCAAACCAAACCTGTGCGATACCGCGTATAGCGCTATCTCTCAAGAGTAATAAATGGCCATTTGTTCTCCAGCGACGCCAATACCCAATAAGAGTTTGCTATGCCATGACAATTAATAAGAGTCAGGGGCAGACACTATCAGCAGTTGGTGTCTATCTTAAGAGGCCAGTTTTCTCACATGGCCAACTCTACGTCGCAGTTTCGCGTGTAACCACGAAGCAAGGTTTGAAAATATATATTGAAGATGAAGAAGGCAATCCTACGAATCAGACCAGGAATGTTGTTTATAAAGAGGTTATGCAGTACCTATCCTAGGCATAGACTATAGCATATTATTAATAGCATCCTCATGCTAATATAGTGTACTGTCACCTAACCTTCTGTTATCGGTATTCTGCTTCATGGGTCCATGCACCAACTACATCATGCCATACTACGCCATCTTTGCGACAGTTTCCTATTCTTAGCTACCGCGAACTGGAAGCAGCTTTACATCTGCGCTTCCTCAACCATAGGACACTTACTTTTGTATATGTTTTGCTTAGTGGCTGGAGTTCTGCAGTACACTACGATATAGAATTGTATACCTACAAATATGCGGTTCGTAGAAACAGGCCTGCGTGCCTGTCTTACTCAGCCTATGCCATGCATAGAAGCTTTTGGATATGTATACACACTGTGTAATGAAATGGCTTGGTTCCATTCAGCAATAAAACAAGAAAAAAAAATGTCGCCTCTCTGGTTTGTCTCAAGCTTAGTAATTCTATATTCAATTCGGCTTCATAAAAAGTCTGAAACCTCTGTGATTTCTATTTAGTGCCTACTAATTCTATATTTAGTTTTGTTTATACAAATACATGACTCACAGCTTCTTGTACTGCTACAGATACACCATGCAAGGTCCCAAGTACCTCAGCGAGCTACCAAAAGGTAGGTGCTTCAGTCCCATCACTGTCCGGGTTATCAGAAAATGGACTCATCATGACAGCAGTGGTCAAGGCGTCCCTCTATATGTGGGCATGGTTCTAGCAGATGCACAGGTATTGATTATATGCACTTAGAACCAAAAAGAACTCATTTTCCGTCACACATTAGACTAATCTATGCATTATGCTTACCTATTACATTTGCTGCTCACTCCAATACTAGGTTAATAATTAAATACATGTTTGCAATTGTAGGGACATGCTATGTATGCTGAAATTGCAGATGATCTCATTGGAGAAAAGGCATGCCTGTTCGACGTTGGAAAAGTTTACGTGCTGAAGAAATTTGTTGTCAACAATGCAAAAAAAAGTTATAGAGCCGTAGACAGGAACCTACTGATAAACATCTCGCAGCACACAACAGTCCAGGTGGTGCCAAATCCTCCAAGTTCCATTCCTGAATATATTTACAGGATTACTCCGCTACCAGCCATAAAACCAGTACGGTTTGTTTACAACTACACAGGTAGACTATATCTCTCAATACCTCCTTTACATAGTTACAAACATTTGTTCCATCCTGGACCTTATATCTGATGCAGTCTCATCATTGCCTTTCAAGATACCATTGGATACCTCATCAAATATAAAGCAGCTCACACCTTTGTACCCAAGAATAAAGAGAAGGCCAAAACACTTAGGGAAATCTACATCAAGGATCTAAGGTATGTCCATGTTTTAGTTATTAGCAGTTATAGATTACAAGCTCTTCTGTTTTGAAGACTTAATTCGTATGCAGTGACAATGTGATGCAAGTTACTCTGTGGGGCGACCAAGCTACAGGCTTCAACATTAGCGATATCTACGATAGAGAAGCTGGAAACCTCATTGTGTGCCTTATCGTTGGCTGCTATCCACGAGAGGATTTGATGAACAACAGTAAGTTCGTGTACCTATGCTTGCCTCGCATTGACAAACATACACACAGTCAAATCTGCACACTAAAAGGCTTGTGAAGTCACTCATGATAAAGCTATGCCATGTTACAGATAAACCATGCCTAAGTGGAAGTCCTGCCTGCTCCTGCTACCTGAACCCCAATATCCCAGAGGCACAGCCTTTTCACCACAGGTAGCAACCATTTCTTATGTAGACCACATGTTGTTGATCCTAAAACAGATATAATAATAGATCTCTCATTAACAGGTTCAAGAATACACCAGTCTACATCGAAGAACCAGAACCGAAAGAAGAGCAAATTACAGCTCCAGTTGAGGACATTCAGCTTCCACAGAAGACGATAGCTGATCTTGCTCGTGTTGATCCCTTTGATGAAAAGGTGCATAGTCCGCATACTATTTCTTTCACCTCTTCGTATATGATTGCTTACATCTTTTATAAATACAGTCTCTGGATCTTCAAACATTAACATAACCTAGCCCCTGAACCATTAGACAGTGAAACTAACATACGATCCCTGCACAGGAACCAGGACCGTTCAAGTGTGCTGTAACCGTTGTTTGTATTACAAACACCAGCAGCTGGTGGTACATGGCCTGCAGGCCATGCAAGAAGAAGGCCGACCAACAGATAGATGGGAGCTACAGCTGCCCAAAATGTGGGGGCTACAACACCGCTCCTAGGTATTAATTACCCAAAAAAATCACAACCTCACTTCATACGTGGATTGCTTAGTTAACCTATAACAAAAAAAATACAGGTACTTACTGCATTTCATAGGAAAGGACGATACTAGCGAGGCATCATTTCTAGCCTATGATGATGAAGCTTACCAGATGATTCAAAAAGAGTGTGAAGCAGTCGTTAACCCACTCCACAAAAGAGAGGGCTTGCCACAGCAGTTACAAAGCATCATGAACAAGACATATATTCTATCTGTTGATCTCACTGATGAATCGTGCCAGACTACTAAGATACGAGAGTATCAGGTCAAAGCTGTTCTAGAAAGGCCCTCAAAGCGTCCTTCCACACACAGGACCACTGCAGCTTACCATGATCCGCAGGGGCCAGGAAGTTCGACTGCTCTCATCGCTACCCCACCGTCTCACAGTGAGGTCCTGCAGATTGAATATCCAGCACAGTCTGTAAGTAACATTAAGATTCATCCACTCATTTATGCTTGGATCAATATACAGCATATAACATTGTGTCAGTCATCTGTTCTACAGACTCCAGTTCCTGCCTCACAAACAGATCATGATGCTCCCAAGGACGACAGAAGCAGGTACACAGTTCTCTGTATGCATCCGCTATCAGTACGTGCCAAGTATGATTAAGCCACTTACTAAACATAGCCACACACCCTTGACCAATACTGTGTTATTCTTAGGTCTACAACAAAACACAGTGTCGCTCGCAGAAGGTTGTTACGTGAGGGCAGTTCACCAATCAAGGTCAGTTATCATCGCTACAACGGTTTAGAATTCTAGACACATTAACACATCATCCTGCCTCCATATACTAACCCTACAGTTCTTAGCAGCACACTGCAGGAGGCGATGATGAACCAGAAAATACTCAGCCTAGCGACACAGATACTGAAGACACCACTCCTTTGGAGCCCTGCCCAAAAAAGTTAGCTTGCTTTCTCGCAGACCCAAGACATACAAATATCCGTTACTAAATACCGAAAATATTGCAGGGCAAAATCTGACACCCAGACTGATGATGCAACTGCGTCGCAGGAGTAGGGCAGTGCACCTTATATGAAAAAGGTAAACAATTACGACCCCACAAATACATATACACACTGGCAAATAAATTGATCTCCTCTGCTTTACAAATTCAGTTAGCCTCACAGTCAACGGTTCACGCTAACTATAAGTTTCTGTTAACTTTGTAGTAACAGTGTGCCAGACCAATGCAGAAACCTTTTGCAATAGATATGAGACTATATCTCTCCCTGCCGCTCCACCACGTGCTTTTGCGCTTTGTTCATGTATATAGAAGCAAACTGCAATCTGGTGCTTCTAGCATCTGTAAACTGGCAATGGATGTCTGTTGTCTGTATAATTTGTAGACGTCCTGCCTCTTATGAAATGCTGAACATAGATATGTCAGCAGCGTATCCAGGAGCCTAGGTCATGATGGCCACTTACACCTGAGACTACTGACTAATGTGCTTGCTGCTGTATGAAAGCCTCCCATCTGGAGCAAACACTGCACATGTAGGCATCTTACATGAGCCACACAGCAGTTGTCATCTTAATAGTCATTGTAGTAGTGTAACCACATCTGTGCTCAACAACATCTTTGTGCTGCTAATATAATCGTCATATAATCATATGCTAATTATCTATCCTTATCTGTTTTCGATCCCACTTTTTCATGATCACGGTTCGCCATGCACACATGGGAACTAGGAAAAGTAGATGGCCATGCCATAGCCCACAAAAAAAGGAGAAAGCTCACTCCTAGGACTCTCTACTGTTCATTCTGCGCTGTGCCGCCACCATTCTCCCTCAGAATTCTTCCTACCGTTTAAGTATCATAACAGCATGCTGGCCAACGATACGGGCGCGCGAAGGCGCGCGCCCCGTTACTAGTAGTAAGAACAAAGGCGTAGTGTCTGCCGCTTACTGGTATAGAGAAGGCAACGGCTTCACGTAACGGTAAGTACGGACAGGGACGCACAAGTGCACGGCTGATGTACGAGCACGGAAAATTCACCTGGGGTAAACTTTTCTACACGCCATGCTGGTCAGAGTCAGACATGTCACGCAGACGACCAGAAGCGCACCCTATAACGCAGTCCAACACACCCTATTTTCTCTGCATCGGGAGGCTTCAAGATGCAAGCCGACATAGTGGACGCCCACTTGTCAAATGTAATGGCACGAACACAGGCCGCTCGACACACGAAAGCATCCACGAGCCACTGGATGCCTAGGAAACTCTGTGCACGATGCTGCACCATCCAATGTCATATCAGCTCACTTGTGCATAGAAATTTGTGAAATATACAGTTGTGAAACTTTGTGCATAGTCTTCCCAGCTACAATATACAGTTGCGAACAAAAGCAAATGACAAAGTCTCAAGAGAAGCCGAGTTGCATTTCCAGCCAATCCTGTTTGAAATGCCATACGAAAGCTATAGGGTCACGTATCAAGACGCATGGATGGTTAGATGCTGCTGCAAACTTCCAAAAGCCGAGAACTACCCGTGCGTGTATATACAATAGCAATCAGAGGTAATTACAAATCCAACACGTCGAATCCCCGTAAGAAACTGCAAAAGGCCATCTTTGCCAACCATCAAATCTTAGGACATCTCAAGGCTCAGGTTTGTTGTCTTCCTTATCATTAGAGGTTGCGTCATCAGGGGCTGCACAAACGGAACACTGTCAGGGATGTGCAATAAAAATTATGGAAGAGGCAAAAGATGCTTTGGTATATTTGATCACTCCCCATGTGCTACATGAATCGGCAAGAAATAAAGGATTTTACAGTGCAATGGCTACCTTGTTTGTTCCCCTTACAGCAGCATGCGAAGAATTCTACAAATGGACGTCTAGGAACAGGAATAAGCTTTCCCACGAACGCCAGCGGCCAGCTGCAGAGCAATAAGAGAATGATCAGGTACAATACCGGGGAAAAGAAAGAAACGTCTAGAATGTTATACAAAGGATCGCACCCACGGTAATATATTCATGAAACCAGAAGAAACATGTCACGATTCGACCATGACCTATTCTATTTCATCAGCAAGCATATGAGAATCTTACCTGAAGAAAGCAAGACCTATCGATACCAACCACAGCTGCCAGCTTAGCTTTACTGTTGAGGCAAACTTGCCAAGGAACTCAACGATAAGCGCCTAAACATAAACACAGACAACAGAATGTGAGAACAATACACCTAAATCAAGTTATCTTAGTTAAAGAAAGGAAATCCCTTCTAGAGATTCTACCTGGAGTATAACTGTTACTGCTATGATGCCAATAAAGAGGTGGTTCCCTGAAATGCCCTTGAATATATTGAGCTCATCTGGTTTACGTGAATTGAATTCGTTGAACACCTAATAAGACCACAAAAATGCGATGTCAGGCCACTACTGCATTTGTTGTATAAAATAAAACTCCGGAGTCACATAGACAAAAAGGAAGAAACTTCTTTTCTAAGTGAAAGCTGAAACAGAACCTGGCAGAGAACAAATGTGTTGAATATGAAGGTATTTTTCACTTTATCTGCATGTGCTTTATCATCATTTTTCAACTGCAAGAGGCTTATTCCCTTGAAGTTGAGAGTAAGGAGGACTGAAACTTGAAACAAAGCCTGAACAAAGAACCAAGTGTTTAATAGGAAGATCTATATTAAGCAACACAAAATAAAGCGGCATATGTAGCATACCATGATAATCAAGTTTCTCCACATGATATTTGTTATCAATGGCTCCCTGAAAAGGTGATAAGAAACCATTTAGCACCGCTAACACAAATATTTTTGACACTTAAATAGCAACATACAGAGATAAATGCTGACATAAATTTGATGCAACTGAAATGATCTAGCAACTAAAATTATCAACAATCTTATATTTACAATTTATTGCAAAATATCTGACCACAAAAATGTAGGCCCATTTAAGTTTGTAATAAGTCAAATCTTTTTTAACTTTAATATCATCAATAATTAAAATTTCACTTAGATTGGCAACACAAGATTGATGCTAGCAGATTCATCATGAAAAATAGTTTCATTTTTCTATTTGGAATTTGTATTTTTATGAATATTGCTGATTATTGCATTAGAGGCCATGTCAATGTCAATGTCCCAATGGATTTGTGATCAGAGAAAGTAGTGTGTACAATTACTGAACATATTCAGTTTAAACAATGCTAGAAGACAGATGCCGATTAACTGCCATGTCCATAATGTTTGTCAACCAGATCCCTTCTCCCTACTGGGGTCTCTCCATGAGATGGTAGATGAGCAAATATAGCACATGCACAAAAACAAACCTTCTCCCTACTGGGGGTCTCTCCATTAGATGGTTCGTAGGTGGTTCTGTCGCCAATGCAAGGGCACCCAAAGTGTCCATAATTAGGTTAACCCACAACAACTGTCAGCCAAGGGAGCAAAAATTAGAATTTTACCCAACACTTTTACAAATTAAATGATGATATAATGCAACTTCCAATAGATCTCAGTGTACAAATACATATATCATAATAGAAAAGGATCTGAACTCAAACCTGAACAGCATTCAACGGCACGTTTCCAGAACTGACGGCAGCAACTACATTGATTATCAGAGCTGCGACGTTGACTGTTAGTTGGAACTGTATAAACTTCTGTATGTTTGCATACACCGAACGACCCCATCTGACAACCTGAAGCCAGAAACAAACACCATGAACTACAGTAGCAGAAGGCTAACAAGAAAAGATAGACACTTAACATACCCTCACGACTGATGCAAAATTGTCATCCAAGATAATAATATCAGAACTCTCCTTGGCAACTTCAGTTCCCTGAATGCCCATTGATAGACCAATATCTGCCTGCAAGTTTCAAAGTTTTGTTAAGTACTACAAAAAGATGTTTCTGAACATCTATGGAAAGATGCTTGTTTAAATTACATATTAGGAACTTGAAAGTTCACTTTCAAAATAGGCTGGTTTCAAAGTAAAATATTAGAAATTTCATAGGGACTAGTAGTTCACAAACCTCATGTAGCGCTGGGGCATCATTTGTGCCATCTCCAGTAACAGCAACAACGTGACCTCTTGCCTTCAGTGCCTTAACAAGTAAAAGTTTATCATTCGGTGAAGACCTCCCCATCACCTGTAGCCATTATTAGAGCATACTTTAACCCAAAGACACCCAAAGACAAAAGATAGTATATCTGCATATGCAATGCATAAAGCAAAATTGGTAGAAAGTCTATTGTTTGAAGATTTATATAACAACTGAAGGGAAATAGCAAAATAGATAGGCATAAAAAACAAATTTCCTCATGTTAGCATGGTTGTATTCGTATTTTTGGTCATTAGCGGGTAGCCGGGTACAGATAGATTAAGGGATTGTTACCCCATATCTTGACATGAAGTAACCGCCAAATCCTGACACATCCAATTGAGTATTGAGTCAGTGCAGGTAAATTAAGGGATTGCCTTCGGTTACAGCCTAGACAGCTTATGCAATACTACTAATAACTGAATCACAGCGAGTTTCATAGTGCTACATAGGTCATTTTCATGGTTTTTTTCATCAAATATTTTATTTCTCAAGTCAATAACCTGGGCATAAGCAATGTCACAAAATGTGAGCAACAAAAAACTTGCTTGTTGCCACAATATTTCACATTGGGTCATCTGGTTCGCACTAGTGTATATTATTTCTGTTACCCGACATGGATACAGGTGCTGGGGGAGAGGGAGCCAGGGAAGGGGAGGAAGAGAGGGAGGGGGAGGGGGGCTACAATGACATATACTAACCACAGAAAATATTACAATAGTATCATAACAATTCAATGCCGGTAAAATGCAAGGATAATAAACATACAGAGATTTTTTCAGCAGCTTCCTCCTTTTCTAAGTCTGACAGCGCCCGGAATGTTTTCCCTTCAATGATGACAGGTTCTGACGCATTGGGATCATCAAGTATCCCGCACTCCAGGGCAATGGCTCTTGCAGTTTGAAGATTATCACCAGTAACCATGCGCACCTAACAATTCAAACGAATAACTGAAAAGTGATGACTGCTAATAACTTTCAAGTAAACATCTCTAGACGAAGCAAAGGTATGGATTATGGAAGATAACATAAATGGCGACCTGTGCCTTCTGGATGCATCTAGTATAAAGTGACACAGAAACATGATAGTACCTTAATGCCAGCTGCCTGACATAAACGAACAGAATCTCGAACACCTGGACGGCAGGGATCCTGCATCAGTTAACAGATGTATATTACTGGTATATTGATGTTGGAGTATGTTTAGGCCCATGTGGCTAAGGCCCATGTGGCCCATGTATGGAACTATATTTAGCTACCCTTCTAGGGTTAGCTCCTTGCAATGAATCAGATAACTCTAGCATGGTAATCGGAGCCTAGTTTTTCTCTCCTCCCCTGCTCCAGCCGCCGCCCCTCCTGGTGGTTGCTCCAGCCGCCGGCCAGGAGGCCATGGCCGGAGCTTCTCCTCCCCACCCCTCCTACTCCATGGCTGGCGCTCCTCCTCCCCAACCCTCCTTCTCCTGCCTACCCCCCCAGTCGGTGCTCAGATCCGCCCGCCTGGTGGCTGCCGCCGCCGGCCAGGCGGCCATGGCCGGCGCCCCTCCTTCCCACCCCTCCCACTCTTCTACCTCCGTGAGCTCGGCCTCTTCCCCGCCGATTTCCTCCTCGCGAGCCCCCACTGCTTCCTCACCGCGGGGCTCGACATCTGCCTCCGCCCGACACCTACCTCCGCCCCAGCCGCTTCCTCACTGCGGGAGCCGCTGGTGTGCTGCTGCCGCCGGCCAGCAGCCACCAGCCATGGCAGGTCGCCTTCCCTCACCTCCTCCTCCTCCCCCACCTTCCTCTCTCCCATCTACCTCTGCTGCTCCTCCGTCCTCCCAGACGCATCCTGCAGCAGCCACCACAGGAGGCGCACCTCTTCCTCTGCTGACCCCAGGCATCGCTCCCCTGCTGGCTCCTGCTGCAGCCGCTCCCCTGCTGCACCCAGCAGCGCCGGCCCCACCTCTTCCTCTCCCATGGCCGGCTCGTGCCCGCCCTGCTGCACTGGTGGCTGGCGCGGGAGCCGCTGGTGTGCTGCTGCCGCCGGCCAGCAGCCGCCAACCATGGCAGGCCGTCGTGCAATGCCCGCCGGTGGTCTCCTGGGGCGAGCACCTCACCTTTCCCTCACCCATAGTGGACCTTCCTGGCTCTCCTGTCGCAGCTGCCGGGGGGGACCCGACCTTTTCCGCTGCTGCTCCTGGCTCTGTGAGCGCTGCTGCCCCTGCGAGCCTGGCCGCTACTGGCTGGCACGCGGGCGTGCACAGTACCACTCCACCGCCGCCGCAGCCGGGCCATCTTCCAGGCGCCGCCACCATGGCCGCGAGCGCCGGGGCCGCTGGTGCGGGGGGTCCCAATTGGATCGCCGATTCGGGCGCCACTTTCCACACCACGCCCGATGCGAGTCTACTTTCTTCTCTTCGTCCTCCACACCCTTCCTGTCCCTCATCCATCATGGTCGCCAATGGCGCTTGCATTCCTGTCTCCTCCGTGGGCACTGCCAGTCCCCACGGCTCCTTTCACATCTCTGATGTTCTTGTGGCTCCCGGTATGGTTCACAACCTTCTCTCTATTCGCCGGTTCACAACGGACAACTCTTGTTCGGTTGAGTTTGACCCCTCTGGTCTCACCGTGCGGGATTTGGCCTCCCGGTGTCCTTTGCTCCGATGTAACAGCACTGGGCCTCTCTATACCCTTCAGTTTCCGGCGTCTGTTTCACCTCCTTCGCCTTCCTCAGCCGCTTTCGCCGCCACTTCTTCCACCACCACTTGGCACCGTCGCCTCGGCCATCCTGGCCGGGATGCCCTGACACAGCTCAGTCGTAGTTCCGACATTCGGTGCTCTCGGGCTCACGATGATCACTTGTGTCATGCATGCCAGCTCGGCCGTCATGTTCGCCTTCCCTTTCAGTCCTCTTCCTCACATACCACTCGTGTCTTTGATCTTATTCATTGCGACTTGTGGACTTCTCCCGTTCTCAGCATGTCTGGCTATAAGTACTATTTGGTGGTGGTTGATGATTTCTCCCATTATTCCTGGACCTTTCCCCTGCGTGCCAAGTCCGAGGCGTTCCCCACTCTCAGCCACTTCTTTGCTTGGGTGTCCACTCAGTTCGGCCTTACCATCAAGGCTGTCCAGTGCGACAATGGCCGTGAGTTCGATAACTCCACCTCACGTGCTTTCTTCCTTTCGCGTGGTGTCCAGCTCCGCATGTCTTGCCCGTATACCTCATCTCAGAACGGCAAGGCCGAGCGCATGATCCGCACCACCAATGACATCATGCGCACCCTTCTGCTCCAGGCGTCTCTACCCGCTCGCTTCTGGGCTGAGTGTCTGCACACCTCCACCTATCTCCTTAACCGACTCCCTTCTACTGCCTGCCCAGCTCCTACGCCTCACCACGCTCTTTTCGGTACCCCTCCTCGGTACGACCACCTTCGAGTCTTCGGGTGTGCGTGTTACCCTAACACCGCCTCCACCGCTCCCCATAAGCTGGCTCCCCGGTCGACCCTCTGTGTCTTTCTCGGATACTCTCCGGATCACAAGGGTTACCGATGCTTTGACCTTGCCTCTCGCCGTGTCCTCATCTCTCGCCATGTCGTGTTTGATGAGTCGGCATTCCCTTACTCTACCACCTCTCCACCCCCACCTCCAGCTGACCCTGCGGAGGCCTCCTTCTTTCCCACTGACCCGGCGATTCCGCCACCCTTCTCCTTCTACCCTGCAGGTCCTACTCCGGCGCACTCTCCTGGTGGTCCCGCCTCGCCCCTGCCGGACTCACACCAGGACCCTCCGGTGCCTGACACGGTCGAGGCAGCCCCGGAGCTTCCGCCCTCGCTCCCTGTCGCTTCGCTGCCTCCCGTTGTGCCTGATGCTGCCGTTCCGATCGCGGAACCGACTACACCGACCCCACCTCCTCCCGGGCGCTTCGGCCTCGTCTACCAGCGCCGGCGGGAGCCGCGTCCGCCATCACCCCCTCCCGGACGCTTCGGCATCGTCTACGAGCGTCGGCGTGAGCCGGCTCCGCCGATCTCGTCACCGGCGCCGTCGTCGCCGGTGCATGCTCCGCCGGCATCGCAACGCCCTCGCGCCGACCCGCCGGTGTACCACCCGCCTCTTCTTCACCGGGACCCTCGTCACACTCACCCGATGGTGACGAGGCAGGCGTCTCGCCCGCAGGCCTTCATCGCCGCCGCCTGCGAGCCGGGGATCTCTCCGGTACCCTCTTCCGTCCGCGCGGCCTTGGCAGATCCTCACTGGCGCCGCGCGATGGACGAGGAGTACGCGGCCCTCCTCGCCAACCAGACGTGGGACCTAGTGCCTCGTCCGCCGGGTTCCAACATTGTCACCGGCAAGTGGATCTGGACGCACAAGAGGCGGGCTGATGGTTCCTTGGAGCGCTACAAGGCTCGCTGGGTCCTCCGCGGCTTCACTCAGCGGCCCGGCATTGACTATGCTGAGACTTTCAGTCCCGTGGTGAAGCCAGCTACTGTCCGCACCGTCCTCACCCTGGCTCTCGAGCGCTCCTGGCCGGTGCATCAGCTGGATGTCAAGAATGCCTTCCTTCATGGCACTCTGACTGAGACGGTCTACTGCAGTCAGCCGGCAGGATTTGTGGATGCTTCTCGTCCTGACTTCGTCTGCCGGCTCAACAAATCTCTCTACGGGCTCAAGCAGGCACCCCGGGCTTGGTACTCTCGATTCGCTACCTTCCTGCAGACTCTTGGGTTCACGGAGGCCAAGTCTGACACCTCCCTGTTCATATACCACTATGGGGGTGAGACTGCTTACCTGCTCCTCTATGTGGATGACATTGTTCTCACTGCCTCCAGCGAATCTCTGCTCCACCGCATCATTGCCTCACTCCAGAAGGAATTTGCTATGAAGGATCTTGGGGTGCTCCACCACTTCCTCGGCGTCACTGTTGAGCCCCGACCTTCCGGTCTGTTCCTCCATCAGCGGCAGTTCACTTGTGACATTCTGGAGCGAGCCGGGATGACCGCCTGCCAGTCCTGCTCTACACCGGTGGACACCCAGGGCAAGCTGTCAGAGGCTGGGGGTCCGATGCTTGGACCAGCAGACTCCACCGCCTACCGGAGTCTTGCTGGCGCACTTCAGTACCTCACCTTCACACGGCCGGACATCACTTATGCCGTCCAGCAGCTCTGCCTCTACATGCATGCTCCGCGGGAGCCTCACCTGGCTACTATGAAGCGGCTTCTCCGGTACCTCCGTGGCACCCTTGGCTACGGGCTGCTCCTCGGCCGGTCTTCCACTGCCGAGCTGGTTGTCTACACCGACGCTGACTGGGCGGGCTGCCCGGACACCCGCAGGTCCACCTCCGGCTACGCGGTCTTCCTCGGCGGCAACCTGGTCTCTTGGTCGTCCAAGCGCCAGCCCGTGGTTTCCCGCTCCAGTGCCGAGGCGGAGTACCGTGCCGTGGCCAACGGTGTGGCCGAGGCCGCCTGGCTCCGCCAGCTCCTGGCTGAGCTTCACCGCCCCCTCGCCAGGAGCACGCTCGTCTACTGCGACAACGTCAGTGCGGTCTACCTCTCCACCAACCCCGTGCAGCACCAGCGGACCAAGCATGTGGAGATCGATCTACACTTCGTCCGCGACCGGGTGGCCATCGGCGACGTCCGAGTGCTTCACGTCCCGACCACCTCCCAGTTTGCGGATATCTTCACCAAAGGCCTCCCTTCCTCGACCTTCTCCGAGTTTCGCTCCAGCCTCAACGTCTCCAGTGGCTAGTTGTGGCTGCGGGGGGGTCGTGTGTGTTGTGCTCTCACATGTTTTCTTTCTTGTTCAGTCTTGAACTCCGCTGCGCCGGGGCGCCGGTAGTTCAGACTGCGGGGGGGTGTTGGAGTATGTTTAGGCCCATGTGGCTAAGGCCCATGTGGCCCATGTATGGAACTATATTTAGCTACCCTTCTAGGGTTAGCTCCTTGCAATGAATCAGATAACTCTAGCAATTGATGATGACGGCTAACAGAGGCAGCACACTGTTAGCAAACACTGTACAATATTTGCTATATAAGAAAGAAGGGAACAGCGAAATGCAAACAGCAGTCATATATCATGTGGTTATTAGCACATTCTTCATCAAGATCATCTAAAGACAGACATGGTTATTAGCACATTCTTCATAAAGATCATCTAAAGACAGACATCATAATTTAGAAATCAAGGCTGTGGAAAAAATCTGGATACAAAATACTGCCTGAATTGGCAGCAAACAAATGCTATAGTGGTTTTGTAATTTGTAATCATTCAATTTCTAGTGTTGTTGATTGGTTAAAGTTGTCCTTTGCGACCAAACAGTTTATACTGACAAATTCAGTGAAAGAAACTGATAAATAGATCAATTCAGATGTACGGTCACATTGAGCTCTAAGGGACAATGGGACATACTTCCTCCGTTCCAAATTATAAGTCGCTTTTGACTTTTTTGGCACATCCAAGATGCTACGCATCTAGATATAATAATATGTTTAGATACATAGCAAAATGAATGAACCAAAAAAGTCAAAGCGACTTATAATTTGGAACGAAGGAAGTAACAGGTTTAATTTATTTACAGGAAAGAAGCTGAAAATTAGACACATAATAACAAATACTTCATGCGAAATGTGGAACAAATACTATTGAAAGGTAGCATTAGCAATAAAAAGGGAGAGATGGAGAGTGCATCTATCAGAATATTTCAAAAATTAGCAGCAATCAAAACTCTTAAATGTTATGTACCTTTATTCCCACAATTCCAAGCATAATCAGGTTATCTTCAGGCAGTTTCCACTCTTCCCTGTGATCTTCGTCTGGAACATCATCCATCTCATGAGTTCTATAGGCAAACGCAACACAGCGGAGGCTAGCAGCAGCCATATCTTCAATGAATTTCTTGAATTCAACAACCTGAAATATTAACTAACTAAGACCATACTGTACAAATGAAAAGAACGAACATGAAGTTCCCTTAAAAATTTGAAGAATAAATATACCTTTTCTGGAGTCATTGAATGCTTCGAACCATCAGTGTCAACCCAGCCTGTGCATGAGTCCAAAATAATTTCAGCTGCTCCTTTCCAGTGTATATGGACCTCAGAGCCACCCTTAAAAAAAACGAGAAGTGATTAGACATTGAAATATTCAAAATACAAATTGACAGTTTAACCAAAGGAGACACTGGTCAAGGAACAAAATATCTGCTTATATCATTCTTTTGTTTTCATATTTTTTTTCTAGAACCAGCAGGTTGAGCTTTTCTTTTCTAGAACCAGCAGGAGAGTTTCCATGATTGCTGAATACAAAATTTGAACGATCAGGTGTAATGTAGGTAATAATTCAAACATAATTAATCTGTTTTAAAAAGGGAACCCATACTAGGTGGAAACTAAAATGCTATGTTTCGAACAGTACGAAGGTTTTTGAACAATTAGAACCATTAGATGTGTGGCAGATACCAAGGGCCAAGATGCATGCACCATATCAACCCATTTATGGTAGGGTAAAAAAGAGAGGATGTAGCACAACATTATGACTCAGATCACGACCAACTTAGGTCTTCAAAAGACATCACACAACATCTTCAGTGTTGCAGATAATTCAAATTACCAGGTGCACCGCAACCCCGCCTCGCTTTTTCTCTGAGTTGAAAGGAAATACATGAAGAATAGATGACTTCGATCTTGTTTCATTGAATTTCATACCCAGCTGTAGAAATGTGCCGACCATGATTAGAAATAGCAAGAGGTAAACATATAGAAGGATCTAGGCTGAGACTACTATAAAGGAACTTTTTGCACCTTTAGCCCCCAAGACAGTATAGCCTTTTCTGTAGGTGATCCAGTCACCTCCGGTTCTTGACCACCCTGCTGAGACATGGAACATAAGTCAGAACTCATGCCCCCAAGAAAGCACATGTCTGTTCATGCTCTCCTGATAATTCTCAAGCCAGAAACAATAAATTGAACTTGCGAACTGGACATAAAATTTCCTCTTGAAAAGATCACTACACAGGCATGCATGTGCAATAAATCAAACAAAAATTGGCAGGATGCACCTTTTATCTAATCACTGATGGTGATGGCGCATAGGGATCACTACTAAGCTATATCTTTAATAAAACCTGAAATTTCATATGCAACCGCATATGCTTTTCTTTCTCCATGAATGGAGATGACTACTAACCTCGGGCTCAAATATGCTTCCAGAAGTGTTCTGTGCAATTCCTTCAACAATCAGCGATGTGACATCAGCAGATAACATCTGAGCATTATCAGGTGAGTCCATCTTCTTTCCACCAAAATATGCCTCAACAACAGTCATCTTAAAATCAAACAAGGAAGAAGAGAATTTAAAAATCAGGGCCAAGTAGATTTAACAAACAGAACTGTCTGAAACCTGTATGTCAGTATGTATAAAGTGAATAAACAAAATTGCACCTGATTTAAAGTCAAGGTGCCAGTCTTGTCACTGCAGATTGTTGTGGCAGAACCCATCGTTTCACATGCAGAAAGCCTCCTCACCTATATTCCATAGGAAGTGAGTGTGCATAGCATTCGATGCCGGATCAAGTAGCATAACAAAACCAAGGTATAGAAAGTTGGGAACATACCAGAGCCTTGTCCTTCATCATTTTGCGCATTGAGAAAGCAAGCCTGACAAAAATAAAGCATGTTGAGTGGCAGGTGACGAAAGCGCTAGCAGAAAGTAACATGCAAACCATGCTTACGTCAGTGTGACAGCTAATGGTAGTCCTTCTGGAACAGCCACGACCACAATGGTGACCTATTTACACCTCAAGATGGTAAGACGAAAACTGTAAACACCAAAGCAGTATGCATAAACAGAGAACAGAATACCTACAGCCACTGTGAATATTCTAACTACTCCACGTATCGTCTGGCCTACACCCATCTTCCCTTTCACATATTGCACAGATCCATCAGGATTATAAGTATGCCCAGTGAAGTACCTACAAGAAAACAGGGTGATAGAGATTGACGTGGATAAACAAGGTAGACAGTTAGCACACTAAAATATAAAGGCAATTTTACCTGGCCAAAAGTACAACCAGAACTGCAAGGGCAACAGAAAGTCCAACCATTCCAATGAAAGTAGCGACACCATTCAAACGAACCTGCACCAGAACAACAAAGGCATGTAAAGTCAATAAACTCGCGCAAAAGCTGGCAGCAACAACAAAATCAAACCTGAAGTGGTGTCTCTTCACCCGAATCTTCAGATATGCTTGCCATTAGCAATCCCCATTCAGTGTTGATTCCAACAGCAGTTACCTGGACATTACAACAGTAGGGTTCAGTTGATAAATGCTCTACACTGTTCCAATCACTACTAGTGATTAAAGAGGTAATTAGGCATTATATCATATGAAAGTAAGTTTGATACTGGAAAGTAACAACACTAAAGCTTTAGCTCAAACTTGGGCAACAAGAAGTAATCTACTATTTTCATGTACCTTTATCCACTATTTTCTTCTACACATCTATGAAATCGAATAATCCATAAGACTGGAAGTCAAAATTTCAGACGTTTCACTGGATTCCGTCCAGAAAGTAATTGTGGCTGGGGAGTATGTGTATACAGAAACTTACCAGCATTGTGCCATAGCCATCGGCAACTTTGCAACCTGACATTAGAAATGGTGACTTCTGATCTTTGTGTACCTTCAAATAACCCCCATGTGGCCAAGTTAGGGTCAGATATAACACGTGTTACTTCCAAGGCTGCATATTGGAGTAACTTACAATTTTACTTTCTCCCGTCATGCTTGATTCATCTATGGAAAGGGAGTGGCCACTGACAAGGATACCATCTGCGGGGACCTGGCAAAGAAATCATAGGGTATCCTTAGAAATTGAAAGTAGACACATGACTCGAAAATGAGGCTCATGCTCAGTGGCCTCTCTACCTGGTCACCAATTTTGAGTGGGACAACATCTCCAACAACCAAATCATATATTGATACCATGATTCGCCTTCCACCTCTAACAACCTGAATGATCCGTAACGTTATTTGGGATCAACAAAGAAACCGACAGCAATAGATGCGCCTCTAATCCTCACCTCCAAACGAATGTTCTGTTTTTCTTCATTCAGATTTTGGAATTGAAGTGATTGCTTGTAGTCGCTGATAGCTGAAAATTAACATGGAAAAATAGTAGCCACTAGATTTTGAGCAACTGTACACAAACCGTAAAAGGTAGCATTGGCACTAAGGAGTAAGAGAGGTTTTATTTGAAGTTTCAGGCATACATACTGGACTTTAACTTTATTGCTTTAGAGTTTAGACCAATACTAATTTTGCATCATTATATGCAACTTTTCACAAATTTGTCATTCGTTTTATCATCTATTACTTGATTTTGCTTGATGTGAATAGAAACACACTGATTGTTACTCCATGTTTAGTATACAAGGCATAACCAACTTTGTTTCAAAGACCAAGGAACGTATTTAATTCTTTCTCAACACTAGTACGCATGGTTATACGTCTAGAGAGAGCATGCCTTGTATTATAGGACTTGAATAAAAAGTGATTACACCTTATATATTAGGAGTTTAGGAAGGAGGGAGTATATGACAAAGAACACAGAAAGTCAGAGAAAAGTCATAGTGGCACACCTGTAACAAATACAACTAGAAGAACAGCAAAGGCAATGCTCGCTCCATCATACCAGCCTTCTTTTATGCCCTAATGTCAACATATTCCAATGTAAAAATAAAGGAGCAAAGATTAGCAACGTAACCAATGGTAAGCACATGGACAGATATAAGGGAATGTGATGAAATCTGCACAAAAAAATGCATGCACTAGAAACTAGATGAAGCTGGATAGATTTGAAATAGGATACAGAAACAGCAAACTCATTCAGCTAGACATAATACAGTTGGCAATTTTGTACAGTTAAGGGAGTCAAAGAACTACAAATGCGATGCCCACCTCTGTTGTTATGCCCAAGGCCAGTGAAACAGCAGCAGCAACCATGAGGATGATTAGCGTCAAGTCCTTACAAGCATCCCACACGAAAGCCTAAATACGATGTTAGTCAGCAGGAGTGACTAACCCAGAGAAAGGAAATGTACTATATCATAAAGGAAACCTTAGCATACCAAAAAGCTTCTTCCTTTCTTACGAGGATATGTGTTTGATCCAAATGCATTTTTCCTTGCCATCAAATCTGAGTCATCTCCACTAATCCCCTTCTCTGTATCGGTTTTTAGCATATGTGCTACACCAGAAACCTGCAGAGGAAATTATAAGGTTGAAACTATCACAGGCAAGCAGTGAGGTAAATGATTATGACACAAGGATTAGCTCACCCCTCCGTATTGCTGCAGACCAGAGTAGTTGTGATCCCTTGTCAGTGCTGTAAGCTGTTCTTCTTTGATTCCGAAGCCAAGTGCACCATCAGCACTTGGTACTGCAGAAGTGGGGGTTGAAAACATATTAAAAGAATTGCAACAACAGGATATCTTTTGTTTTACTATGCTTTGAATAAGGATCACCGGTGCACAACGCATAGTACGCTGCAAAGAAGAAAAGCATGCTCCTATCATGTCCAAAATAAATGATCCTCCTAGAATGCATTGTCACATCAAACCACAAGGACCAGGATATGTAGCAGGGTTTTTTTTTTTTTTTTTGAAACGAGGATATGTAGCAGTTGGAAAAACAGCTTACAGGCATTATGCAAGACCAGTACGAACAAAGTGCAATCCCCTAACAAAGGAGAGTGAGTAAACATTGAAATCAAACCTTTTGTTTCTTCAGATTGAACATGGATTCGGCCAGCCTCTTTGAAACGAAAAGCGGCCTGCATAAGAAAATATAGACATAAGCTAATACCAAAAGGTAAACTTAAGGAATGATGAGACATTGTTTCTAGTAAGATACCCTTATAACATGTGCCTGTGCACGGATTTTTCTCCTGATTTCCTCCTTTTGTTCCTCCTTTTTCAAATCGAGAGTGTACCTAAAGCGCCTTGATGCATTCAGCACAAGGGCTGCTTGCTGCAATAACAAAAGGTATTAGAAACCAAACATATCAAAAGAACGATATCGAGCTAATCACTCTAGCAGAAAAAAAGACATTTAGATATTTTAGGAAAGAAAAACTCAAGTGGATAACACTACAGTACCCCCACCATCTTAGACAACTGTTTAGACATGTCTGAAGGTGTAACAATCCAGACAATGTCGTCTTTACAGTTTGACACGCATCACGATATCTCATAGACTACTGTAGCAAGGCATATAGAAAGTTTGCATAACTATTACAGTTCTGCAGCTTGGAAAGGTACAACTAGCAGTGCCAACTTAACAATAAGAGAGCATCCTGTATAGTGAACTATTAATGCATGAAGATTTTTAAAGTATAAGCAGTGAAATATATAACAAGAGACAAAGAAAGGACTTAAGTACTTGGTTGGTTTGTTGTCTCTTTGTACAGATTTATGTTTATTTTTAAAATAAATAAAATCCTACAGTGGGGGCTTCCCTTGCTGTATTTCCCGTTAAAAAAAAGTGGGGTATTTTGACACTTGGGGACTTCATATACAGAAATGTGATACAAAGTACACTACACAATGCCAACATTAATGGTTTAGTGATTAGGTGAAGTGATGATCCCAAAAACTCTAGCACCATCTGAACCATAATCATAAGTTCATAATCCACTTCCAGACAGAAAGGTCATGCTGCCTTGTATGCTGGGCAATTATAGTGTTAGATACTCTAAAGCTCTGTTCCAAAAGGCAGCGCGCCTCAGAGCTAGGCAGAGCAGCACTGCCTTGCATAGCACCTGTTGCGGTTTAGGACATTGATCCAAGTACGAAAGTAGTTTTAATTTAAGATGGGAAAGACAAATTATGGTCATGGGACTCATAGTTGCAATCTAATGTCATTTTTTGTTTTAATATACAAAAAAACTCCTGTATTTAACAAGGCATTACTCCAACCACCTCCACCTGCGAAAGTTACAACTAGCTATAACCTGCCTAGCGCTTTTTGATTGCTCAAAAGTTGTAGGGAAGCTATTACTGTTGTCAATTCCTGCAGGCTGCTTGTAATGGCCAACCATGACAGGAATATGTCCATATGAAAATCAATATATTTGGCTTTCAAATAAAAGGTAAATTGACTATTGACTCTAGTTGCCAGCAGTTTTTTGCATAAAGTGATTAGCTAGCTCTGCCTATATTTCAAACATGTTCAGCAATTTCTTACAGTTATTTAGTAAAAAAACATGAACAAGATGCAATTTGGTTCCAGGTATTATGGGAAGGCCGTATCAGAATATCCTCAACAAATTGCAGACAACAACATCAGAACACATCTTTTGGTTTCTGCAGCATTTGAGAGTTACAGAATAACTGAACATTGTAAATACAATGAGTTGTGGTCAAATGTCTTTCTCCTTTTGCTAGGCATTGTGAACCATTCAATCAGGCATGTTGCAACAATTATTTTGGGATAGCCTAGAATCCTAATCAGGTTTGGCATTTGGAGGATCAGGGGCTCAAACGTAGTAAATCCACTAGCCCGCTGGCAAACCGGAACAGCTAAGTTGGGGCCCTTCAGTTTAGTCAGAGAACTCAAAACAAATACTCCAATGAAGCAATTTTCCTATCCAACTGCCGCGTGTGGCAGGAAATTAGAAGCTAGCATAAAACTAGTATAAAATTACGTGTGGCAGGAATGCTTAACACGTCGACACATTACACAGCTAACCATCTGCCGCGTGGCCAAGCTAGCTAGAATATTCTACACCCAGAGTTCCAAGCAATATCCGTTTTAGGAAATTGTAATGCATTCGTAACAGGAAAAGGGTACAGTTGCCCAAATCTAACGCAAGTGCGGGCACAGCAAATGGACCGAACAATTCTAAAGTATTCATGATATTAAAAAAAAAAGGTTGAAAGCGCGAACAAATCCGAGCTGCGAGTTCTCGCTGAAAAAGGACCCGTCCAGAATCAAATCTGAGGGCCTGTTTAGATACCAAATTTCCCTCCCAAATTCTACTATACAAAAAGAAGATTCTCATCACATTAAAATGTCAGCATATGCATGGAGTACAAAATGTAGATAAAATTAAAAACTAATTGCACAGTTTTGTTGTACTTTGCGAGACGAACGTTTTAAGCCTAATTAATCAATATTTAGCTAATTATTACCAAACAAAAACAAAATGCTAATGTACTGCACAGTACTGTACAGTGACTTGGCGCACGCCGAATCCGGCGAACTAAACACGGTGACTCCAGTACTTGACGCGCATTGGTTACAGGTCAAATCCAACTGACGCGACAACGAAAGGACGCGTCGGACCACTCAAATGCAACAGTGGAAAGGGGGGGGAGATGCATGAACTCCTGGAAAAAAAAAGTTCCAAAAAAAATCGTAAAAAGCGAATCTGAAAGCAAGCTGGAAAGCAGTGCCGAACGCCTAGCGTTCGGAAGTAATCCCAGTGAAGTCACATCGAAGACCATCAAATGGGCTGAAACGGCTGAACCATCTACAGATGGAACGCAGCTCTAAAATGTGGAGATGAGAGGATTAGAGTTTGAACTCTGAACACATGCTGTGATATCTAAATCACCAACTTCTCTCGGAAAAAAAGGTCCGAATTCAATTAGAGAGGGGAAACGGTCAAGGAATAATTCGAATTCACAAACACAAACCTCAAGTGAAAGCGCAAGCAGAAGTCCCATGCTAGCCACACGCTGCTTCAAACCAAACCACGATGAACCCCAACCAATTCAGATACACCGCACTCCACAGAAGCCCCTTGCAAAAAGAACAAAATCTAACGCCAGGCTCGGCAGCGCTTTTGTGTTCTTCCCCCAAAACAATCGAGAGCTCCGACACAAACACGGAACCAAAGCAGGGGAGAAAAAACTACACACTGCTTCAAAACCAACCACAATGAGCCCAAACCAGTACAGACAGACCACACTGTGCACAGCTAGAACATAACGCCGCCGGACGGCGCTCGCGACAACAAATGACGACGAGCATGGAGGGGCGTGCTTACCCGCCACTTCCTGAGCCGCTCGAGGGGTGCGCCCTTCGCGGGGATGTCGAACGGGTCGGCGTCGCCGCTGAAGCTGCCGCCGCCGCTACTCCGCCGCCGCGCCAGCCCGCCCCCCGACGACGAGGACTCCATCCCGGCCCGCGCGCGATCGCTGGCGAGAGAGGCGCCGACCAAAACCCTGAACCCAGGCGCTGCAAACTCGGGCACCGCCGCCGATTTATGGGACGGCTGCCGCTCGGAGCAGGCTCGTAGAAGGTTCCTGGCGAGGGGCGTTTGTATTTGGATTTTGGAGAGGCCTGCAGTTTTTGGAATGGGCTGCTGCGGAGTTTTGGAAAGGAAGGGAGTGCCTGCCTGAACCGAGAGTTGCTGTTCGGAGTATATTTTACAGTTTAAACCTTCCAGTTCCAGGTAGTACTCCGTATTTTTTTTGTTGAGCCCAGGTACGTGTCCAGCATTTTGGGCTACGGATGTTCAGGTGCCACCGGGACGAGAGCAGGAGATTGGCATTTGGCGGAACGGATCGACGTCGAATGGGGCTCAAGCACTATCGGAGAGCAGAGATAGCTCAGAGAAATCTGGACGCACGTTGAAAACATTATCATCTGCAGGTGTTTTATCCGGGGACTAAAGTGTAGGGGGTGTTATATCGGGTGTTCAGATGTTAATAATAAAACTAATTACATAAGTCGTGACTAATTCACGAGACGAATCTATCAAACCTAATTAATCTATTATTAGTATATATTTATTGTAGCACTATGTCATGGGGGAGCTTGTGGAGCTGCGCCAGACCAATATGCCGACATGTGTTTAGATATTTTGAGAACACCAGCTGCATTTTTGCCTAACAATTGTCCCTCCGAGATATTTGTTACTTTTGATATGCCGCTTTTAATCGTTCCCACACGGGCAGTGTTGCCTTTTTGCAGCTAAATGGTGCTCGCTATCGACGTGCAAAAGTGAACGGTTCGATTTCTTTCATAAGCAAGGTGGACTAGTAGTTGTGTCGGTTCGATTTCTTTCCTAAGCAACGTGGAGTTATATCGGAGCCTGTGGCAGGGCTTCTAATCTCAGGTCTAGAGCATTTGAGAAGGAGTCATTTTTATGGCTCTTACGTGTGGTTTGAAAATGGCTACTTTATTATTGGCCACTAGAAAATGACTCCTTCTAAAGTGTTGGTAAGATTTCCCCGGCTTCTTCGCTGAAGCCTAGCCGGAGCCAGACCGAGGTCGTGTCAAAACAAGCGCACAGTCGCCCGAGACAGATCGGAGATGGACTATGGCCTGTTTATCTAGTTTATAATCTGTTTTTTTCAGCTTGTTTTTTTAGTCGGAACAGTATTTTTTTCTCATAATAAATCAGCCAACAGTGTTTTTCAGCCGGCTTATCAGCACAGCCGAACGGAGCCCATTTATCCATGGACTAATTTTTAGTCCGTGTCACATCGAATGTTTGCACACTAATTTAGAATATTAAACATAGATTAATTATAAAACTAATTACATAGATGGAGACTAATTTGTGAGACGAATCTATTAAGTCTAATTAGTCCATGATTTGACAGCGTGCTGCTACAGTAAACATATGCTAATGATGAATTAATTAGGCTTAATAGATTCGTCTCACAAATCAGTCACCATCTTTGCAATTAGTTTTATAATAATTCATGTTTAGTCTTTCTAATTAGCATCCGAATATACGATATGACAGCGACTAAACTTGAGTCCCGGATCAAAACACCCTTGAGTGTTGCTTTGGTTCCCAACCATTTCACATGATACTCCTATAGGAGTACTACGTGTTCAGTACAGTAACCCCGGGTAAAGTGTCCCTAGAGCGCACGAACGCAGTGCTATGTGCTAGCCCTTAAATCCTTTCGCTAGCTGCCAGCCAGCATCAGTAGCAACTGCCGATGAACAATGTCCGCGATCACGAGTACGGGATTAGTAGAGCAAATAGTACTCCTAAATCCGTTATGCGCCCTCTACGTACTAATGTGTCAATCAATCAAATAATCAATTCGGGTTCCGTTTCCTCGGCTGATTGGTGCGAGAGGTTAGCTAGCTCGATCTAACCGACCAAAGCCAATAATTCTTGGGTCCTAAGAATTAATCATGGTGCGTGAATAGAATTAAAGCGTCCATGTGGCCCCTCGTGAGCTCGGCTCGCTGATTTGCCGTCCACCACCCCGGCCCGGCGGCGCCGAGCGGCGTGAACGCATGAGCTCAACTGCTCAAGTACCTCGCCGCCGCACAACGCATCCTCGCTCGCTCTGCTCGCGTGGAAAGCAAGGCGACGCATGCACAAGAACGTGCCTTGTCTCTAGTCTCTACATGCATGACCTCTCAACACACATGCATGGAGTTTTTAGGCCCAATTTCGAATTTCGAAAGAGTGCTGTGCTTTTGCATGCAGATCATTGGATCCAGCGGGGATTTGATGGGTGCGCTCCGTGCTCGGACGACGACGACGGGGTCTACGGCAAATGGGAGCTGGCGTTGGGCCGGAGTCGATCGCTCGCAGCCACGTACAGCCGATCGGAATTATGGAAGTGTTTGAACTTTACACGCTCGAAAGCGTGCAGTTGCCTTAGAGCTCGTTCGATTCAACTTTTGGTAACTTGAAACTGAAGCTGCGGGGTGAGCTGTTCGCTGTCTTGCCTTTTTTTCCCCCCTTCCGGACGGATCGGAAACCCGCGCTTGGCTTTCTTTTTGGTCACAGTGGGTGGATGGGCATTGTTGTACATGACGGGGAATGGGTGACGAGGCCCTCACGAGCTCCCCGGCGCACCACAAGTGAACGAACGGCAATGGTAGCTCGTAGCTGGTTTCGAATGTCGGTCACTCAATCTTCATCGCATCTACGATCTGTCCCGGCTTCTCTGTTTCATCGTAATCATACGTACTGTTGTTTATATATATATTCTTCTGAAAACCATATATACTAGTCATGCACACAGTTTGAAATATTGACCATGGCTAAAAGATGTGCACTTCTTAGGCCAATCTCAGTGACAGTTTCACGTGAATTTTATTTGCATTAAATAGGTTGTCACATATGTATTTTTTTAGATGGCGGTGTATTTAAGAAGAGAAAGAAGAAATAAATTTTATCTAGATGAAACTCTCTTAGCACGATTACCAACTATCTATGAGTCATGAAATCAAATGCCTATAAAACCATAGAATGAAACTTTACAATGAGAGTAGGTGTTTCATCCAAATTTTATTGTTTTGGAAACAACGCAATAAAACTATCCACTGAGACCGGTCTTATATGCAAATGAGCCTTCACTCATATTTGTCTCGTACAAAATACTAGCATTTTTTCAGCTCCCAAATAAAAATGCACGGCAAAAGTGACATCACACATGGCCGGTGACTAGCCTTTAGGTATGGCATGTGCGTGACCACGTATGGGTCTATATGGATTGACAAACAATGTCTAAGAATTTATTCCCCTGTCACAAGATACCTGTAGATCTTACTATTCGAGGAGCTAACTTTTTTAAGATTTGACTAGATTTATTATCAATGTTTATGCCAATTTTTATCATGAAAGTATATTCCGCTAATGATACTTATTATGTACAATAAATACTATACTAGTATAGTTTGTGTACATTTGATTAATTTTTTTTAAAGTGACTCATCGAGAAGTATATTTGCAGCTATTTTAGAACTGATGAGAGAGTAGATGAACAAGTCGATACGTCATCATAGACTAATTGCGACCAACTTTCAGGAGTAGATAGATAGATCGTCCGACACGTAGAAGCACGCAATGTCCTCTCACAGAAAGGAAAATGAAGTAGAGGCCCTGTTCGGCAGGCTGTTTTTTTGGCTTATAAGCCGGCTGTGGCTGATTTGCTGTGAGAGAAAAATACTGTTCTACGGCTGATAAGCCGTGCTGATAAGCTCAGCCGAACAGGGGAGAGTAGTCTAGTGATGCTGATGCCTCCCTTCGATTTTGATCCTTCGTTTAATTTGTCCGATGCCATGTTCGATCCTTTGTTCCGATTTGCACTGATCCATGCTTTGTCATCGAAGTCATGTTCACTTTCCTTTCGGCGGCCGTCACGTTAATTTCACTTCTACCTTGCCCAGGCGGTTAAAGAACCGGAGCCTGGAGCCAAATGGTTAAACTAGTACTTTGGAAAGCTGTAACGGAAGGACACCCAAGTCTGAACCCCGGACCCAGAGAGCTTTTCAGTAGGAAAAATGTAAGAAAAGCATAGCCAAAACTTACAGATAACACTAAAGGGCACATTCAAAAGCACATTGTCAGTACGTGTAACATACTCCTGAAAAGCGCCAAGTGATGAATCGTTCGACTTTGCAAAAAGATCGAGGGATGGGCCGGCAGTAGCTGGTTGGAATTTTCGCACGTACTAGTAAGAAAAGATTAGCATCGACCGAAGGTCCAAAGCGACGATGAACTGGTAGCACTAGAATGCAGATCGTTCTGAAGTGACACTGGTGATAGACCTGTATCATCCACTTTATTCCTTCTGTAGAAGAACTCCCAGCTAGTACTACAACTCGAAGCTTTTTTTTTTTTTGACAAATACAACTCGAAGCTTTGATCTTGAATCGGTCCGATATCTTGTGGTGACGTGGGTGTGGTTTCCGGATTGCCAAACACACGCGTCGCGTCCCCCGCATGCAGAACACCTGCTAGGCTACTGGCGTCCCCAATAGTTCCAAATAGCTAGTCCAGAAAGAATTTCATTGGCTATCCAGAAGAGATTAAATAGCTAGTGACTTCTAAATAGCTAGTCTAGTATGATCTTACAAACATCTTTCTCACAGCTTACGTAACTCTCCACTACAATGTTTAATTTTTATTAATCCTATGCCTCATCTAGCTAGCTATTTATAAATTGCCATTGCGGACGTCCTAACGAATAAACTACCCCCTCCGTCTCAGAAAAAGTGTCGTTTTAGGTTTTTCAAACATCGTGTTTGATCGTTCGTCTTATTCCAATTTTTTTAATAAATATTATTTATTTTTTATGACTTATTTTATTATTAGAGATACTTCAATAATAATTTATTTATTTTATAATTTGCACAAAATTTTTGAATAAGACGAACGGTCAAACACGACGTTTGAACATCCTAAAACGACACTTTTTCTGAGACGGAGGGAGTAGGCTACTAGCTACCGTCAGGCTCCTGGTCATGGGCATGCATGGCTCATTGTTGCGCGTAGACCAGGCTAGAAGCTCTTCGCTGTGACGCTATCTGCTGTAGCTTGCATGCATTATAAGTATTTTGCAACTGGAAGCATGCATGCATTATAAGTATTTTGCAACTGGAAGCATGCATGCATTATAACTAGTGCATTATAGGCTGCTAATGACAGGTCGCGAGTTGTTAGCCAGACAAGTAGTAGAGTAGTACGTATGCATGATCGTATATAAACTAACCACGCACGCCGAGACAGCGCCGGATGCACGTGGCAGCGACGCACGGCAGTGCCATACTGCCATGCCATCTGGCATGCAAAGAGCCAAAGATGGTTTGTCCTACGTACGTGTCGGGTTTGGTTGGAGTCTTGGAGAGACGGAAGCACACAAAGTACTAGTAACAAAGAACCGATGCCACAGAAACAGCCAGAAGATCGTCTCTCTGCTGACAGCGACGAGGTGGAGGAGGACGGCCGCGCAGCAACTACTGTACTCCGTAGTACGGTATTCGTTTCTCTTGTAATCCGTAATTTTAAACTTATTTTTTCAGTCGAAATAATATTTTTCTCTCATAACAAATCAGCGAACAATACTTTTAGTCATTGCTTTTCAGCAAAACAAACAGGCTGAAAAGGACGGCCTGGCACAGTTTGCTTGGACCGATCTTGACCGTCAACGATAAAATTCGACGGCCTGAAAAGGATGTCTTGGGCCTCGTTTAGTTCCGAAAAGTTTTTGGCAAAAATGTCACATCAGATATTTCGTGTGATGTCCGAAAGAATTTTCGGATACTAATAAAAAAAACTAATTACACAACTAGCCCAGAAACAGCGAGACGAATTTATTAAGATTAATCAATCCATCATTAGCAAAAGTGTTACTGTAGCACTTTAGTGTCAAATTACAGACTAATTAGGCTCAAAACGATCATCTTGCAATTTACACGCAAACTGTGTAATTAGTTTTTTATTTTATCTACATTTAGTACTTCATGTGCCGCTAATTTTATTGTAGCACTTTTTGATTTCTGAATTTTAGAACTAAACGAAGCCTCGGCAGGCAAAGGTGCCTACTCGGCAGATCAAACACGTCCGCGCGCATGATCAAAAGTAGCTACGCATGATCAAAAGTAGTTAGTTGGTTAATAGTTTACAACTAAATATTACTAGTTAGCAAATTAGTATAATTGTCTACCTGTTGGGGTTCGTCTGGTAAGAGTGAGACATGCATGGGCTTCAGCTTGTGCACTGTAGCAGAAGCCAAGCAAGCCCTCCACGGGCTTGTTTATTTGCCTGGATAATTGTTGAGCGCTGTCTTTAATTGATTCTTTAAGCTCTCTTAATTATATTGTTAAGGCTTAATTAGTGTTATTTTATGTGATAAACGAAATTTCTTAATAAAGTCATTAGCGTAATCGAACCCTAGGTTAGGGTTAGATTAGAAGCTTTTGTTTTTCAACTGTACCGCGAAGGAAAGTTGTACTCAAGTTATATACTTTGTTATGCATCCATCAAGCATCATGTTTATTACTTCATCATCTTAAGCATACGTTATCGTCGCATGTAGTCCTCGTGAACGAGGAGGTTGCTGAAGTCGAATCCGTCCCCGAAGAAAAGCCGACGTCCGTGGAGGTGGGATTTGATATTTGTGGTACTGACCCATAGCCTGAACTTCTCGTCGACCAAGGCAAGCCCCGGTTACATTTAACCCTTCCTTGAGCTTTGAAAAGTTGACTTCACTTATAATAATGCTTTATTGCACTAAGTGATAGGAGTTGAGTGATAACCTAATTACTACATTACCATCCTTGATATTTCGATATCATCCTTGTTACTGTTTTTATTTGAAATGCTTAGTATGCTTAGCCATGCTTAATGAGAAAATTTTAAAAATATTAAGCAAAGTTTAAAGGTTGTTGGACAACCGTTTGATGAATAATGATGATGATGATCTAGGACCAGTCGGTGGACTTGCATCGGGAAAGGAGTCCCCATGTAGTGTCTCCGACTGAGTTAGTTAAGGACCGTACTGCTGTTTGAATTGTGTGCGTCGAGACTTTGTAACTGACCACATGCTCCGGTAAGTCTAAGACCTTGGTAATGCCAACATGTGAACGGCCAACTGCGCGCTGGGAGTGGAGAGATGGCGAGAGTAGTGTGTACCCTCGTAGCCAAGGGCTGGATTGAAGGTGTACTGTACTCTCGGGTGGCGCTGGACCCGGTCATATTTTGGAGGATCCGGGTGAAGGTTGATATATGTAGGTTTGAGTCCTACATATGTCGTGTGGTTAGGGATCCCCAGCTGGGTACAATCGATTCGAATCGTCGCTGCTCCTCGGTTAAGAGACTCGATTCTCTATTCAACATCATAGTTAAGAAATAGAACTTTGGTCGGAGAATCAGAAAGAAGTTGAATGAGTTATATGATCTAGATTAGCATCACTTACATTCTGTTGATAAATAATACTGAAATAAAACCTTGATCTTAAGGATTCACTATTAGTAGCTTTTATGCAAAAGAACCTTGATTCTTGCTGGAACCTCACCTTGATTCCCCTAAGCCTGCATTCCTGAGTCGTTTCACCCTGTTTCGACGGTTAAGTCTTGTTAAGTACTTTCGTACTCAGGGTTTGTTGAACCCCTGTTGCAGGTGCGTCTCATGAGCAGGTGTGTTTCGGACCCTGTTGCATGACCGTTTTTGCGGTAAGCGACGACGAGTAAGATGTTTGGCTCTTGGGCAGAGCATCGTGTTTTGGTGATTGTAATAATGTTAATAATGCTACTCCACTATTATGGTTGTAACACTAAACTAAAGCTTTGTAAGTTTGGAACAACGAGTTTATAAACTTATGTTATGTAAGACTTCCGTTTTTGTACTCTGATGTAATTTATTATATAAACTGTTGTAATATTGTAATGTCTCTGAAATGTGATCCTGCTCGAAAGATCGTGGATGATTCGGGTTTCCCGAGGACACTCGACAGACTTCTTAAGTTCTGTGGTACACATATATGGTGGTTAGAGGTCTTTAAGACGATAACGAGTACATATGGGTCATATTATTTAGGAGATTCTGCCACAAAGAGCATAATGCACCATAGGTCCATTACCTTTTCTCTTGTGTCAATTAGGTCCAACACCTTTCAAAGTGCAAGTTTGGGTCCTTAAACTTATTATGGCATGCACCGGAGGTCTATACCCCTTTGTTTATGTTTTCTTTTTATAGAAACCTCCCTCTATTTCTTTTTCTCTCACATGCACATCCCTCCCACCGTCCAGCTCTCCTCCGCACGCGCCTATTGGCTCATTGGCCATGCCCTAGCTCGCTGGAGCAGGGTGTTGGCGGTGTTGGTGCACGCCTACCTGGACGCAAGGCCGTGGTCCACGAGGATGGCAATGGAGCAGGGCACGTACTGTAGCACGCTCCGGTTGATGGAGCGGATGGCGTTGTTCGGCGTGCTCCGCGCGTCGTCAGAGTACTTGTGGCCAGGGGCGGATCTGCCGGGGGGGCTGCCGGGGCTCAAGCCCCCCTACCCTGGCTGAGCCATTGGAGCCCCCCCTTAGCCCCTCCATGAAAATTTCAGCCATTAACCACTGGGAAGGAGGGGCTGGAAATGTTCCCGTCGCTGCCTCGCTGGTGACGAAGGTTGAAGACGAGTGGTGGAGTTGCTTTGCTTCCTGGGCCGGAATGTGTATGTTTCAGTGGCCCACTAATGAAGCTTGTTCACAGCCCATCAAGAAGAGTAGAAGGCGGACCTTTTTTCCCTTCGTTTCTATCGGTCACGGGAGCAGAGGAGTCGGCCTCGAGCGAGCGAGACTAGGCACTGGCCGAGCGGCGGCGGCTCCAGAGCTAGGGTTAGCGCCGGCGCGCCGTGGCTAGCGCCTAGCCCAACGGCCAGCGGAGCCTCGGAGGCGCCGGGATCCCGGTAGACGAGGCAGCAGGCAACAGCGGCCGAGCCCACGCAGCGGCGCATGGCGCATCGCAGGCTCGCAGTGGCCGAGCAGGGCTCTGGCGTGGGGCAATGCGGTCACGCGGCGGCGACTCCGGCGAGGGGCGATGCGGCGACCGAGCAGGGCAGCAGGCGCGCAGCACCAGCAGGCAGCAGCTGCAGGCGCCCGACACTGCTAGCAGGGCAGCCAGCAGGTATAATGTATACCCTTTTTCTTGAGCTTTGCCTTTGAACTTTGTAATTGATTAAAATTTGATTAAGATTTAATAAATTGTAGATTGTTCAGAAAAGAACATTGCACACATATTTTTCTGGTTCAAGTAGTACATCAACTCCAGGCACTAATGACAGCACAAATCAACCAATTCGGCGTAGAGTGGAGTTTAGTCAATCCGATGTAGTTGGTGATCTAGGAAATCGCATACCAATTGAACAATATCCACCAAAAATTAGAGACCAAGTTAGAAGACCAAATTAGAGATCAAGAATGACAAAATCATAAAACTATTTGAAGACATGAAAACCCGGCGTATATTAGTGCATCGAAACAATTTAGTGATATGATATATGTTCTCTTCTACCTTCAAAACTTTGAAGTTAAATACTTGAAATTTATGTCACTAATTTATTTTTTTCTTGTATAGATTGCTTCTAGTGATTCATGAAGAATACGATGGTGTGAATGCATCATCATCTATCGATCTTTTGTTGGTTAGTTCTAAAAATTGTATCTTTTACCTCTTCTTATCGTTTTATGATGCACTTTCGATTGTGTATTATAGTTATCATATAAAAGATTTAAAACCGCTATATCTTAGCTTTGTATGGGATATAATTGAGTGAAGTTGGTCTAACTTTGGTCTAGCCCCTCCTAAATATTTTTTCTAGATCCGCCACTGCTTGTGGCAGGGGAGCAGTATGAGAGGTTGGCTTCTGGGTGTGCTCCAGCAAGCAAACATGGCAGTGCATCGAGCTAAAGGGCCCCTGCGCCACATACGGGCTCACCGTCACCGCCCTTGGTGCCGCTGCTGCTCGAAGTACCGGCAACACGTATGAGAAGTGGCGGCAGGCGTTGTGCGCAGTCTCGCGCAGGTAGATGTGGCGCTCCTGCACGAACACCGGCAGTGCGTCGGCGCACTCGCAGTAGAACATTGTGGACAACATGGCCATGGCGAAGAAGCCCAGCCGCTCCTACACGCCCTTGGGGGGTGTCGTCGAGGCGCCAGAAGATGGTGGCCAGGATGAAGCCCATCATCATGATGGTGCCCACCAGGGTTTTTTTTACCGACCGGTCACCCCAAACCGCCGGCCTCCGGTTCCGGTTTACCGGTTCCGGTTTACCGGTAACCGGTCGGTAACCGGTCGAATTTGAATTTGAATTCAAACGCGCCTTCGGTTCGGTTTGTCACCGGTTTACCGGGCGGTTTGGAGCGGTAACCGCTCGGTTTGAGTTTGGAATTTTCTTTTTTCTTTTTTTTTTCAAACTTCTATACGTATAAATAAATACTAAACGAACTCGAATTTGAAAAAATTTTACACCATTGGCTTCTATAAATCATGAACTATTTTTAGGAATTTTTTCAGTATTTTTTGTTTTTTTCAAATTTTAAATTTGAATTTGGGGGCCTTAACGGGGCAGGACCGGGATTTTTTTTTCTTTTTTTTCAAACTTCTATACGTATAAATAAATACTAAACGAACTCGAATTTGAAAAATTTTTACACCATTGGCTTCTATAAATCATGAACTATTTTTAGGAATTTTTTCAGTATTTTTTTTAAAATTTTAAATTTGAATTTGGGGAATACCTAACCGGACCGGACCGGAACCGGCCTGGCCCGGTTAGGCCGATAACCGCGGTAAACCGCGGTTTACCGAGCGGTTTTTTTAACCCTGGTGCCCACTGCCTAGGCGCATCACTTCCGCCATGCGCCACGTGTTGGTGAAGGAGTACTTGATGAACACACACGGCACCGGTGACCTGGTGACGAGCTGTCCTTGTCCTGCCTGTCCACGGACGATGAGCTTCTGTGCTGCCACTTGACGTGGGCGGCGCCGTCGGGCTAGCGCTCCTACTCGCGAATGGTGTCGAGCATGAACTCGTCCAGGTTCTCGTTGTCCGAGACAAGTGCGCCGAACTCAGCGAAGAAGGGATTCAGTCCGGCAGGAGTTCCGGCGTACACGGTGCATCCGCGCGAGAGGACACTGTCGAGGATGCCGAGTATGCGAGTGGTGGGCTGGTGGATGGTCATGACGACGTCACGACGACGCTGTCGCTCTGCGTGATGTGGCGGAGCACCTGCACCACTATGAACGCGCTGGCCGAGTAGAGCCCGATGTCGAGGCTGAGCTGGTCGACGGGCGCACACTTCCGTTCGTGGGACAGCGCGTGAGGAAGGCAGAACTCGGCGACGAACAGACGAACAGCAGCATCTCACGCACGGTCAGAGTCGGGTACAGCAGGTTGTCCTGCGTCACGTATGCGGGCGCGCAGCGCCGTCCATGCAGCGGCTCCCCGTTCAGCATGAACCCGCTGCCGTGGAGGCTATCTCGCGCGATCTGGCCCCCAAGGGCGTCCACCAATGTTGACTTGCCAGACCCGCTCGTGCCCACTAGTGATTTGCGCGCGCCCATGCGCGCGAGCGATGGCCAAAGATGAATTTCTAAAACAACCGTTGGATGTTGAAATACATGTATATTACATGAACAACCATTGAAAGTTGAAATACATGTATATTACATGAGATGTAGAGGATATCCCGATATTACTTAGATTGTTACACGAGACAATCCTACACCAGATGCTAGGTGTCCAAATCGTACGTAACTATACATATGGGATAGAGCACTGAGGCATAGTCTCTGAAATGGCATAATACAACACATTGCACATAGCAAGTCATAGTGGCGGATGATTAGATATAGGTCACAAGGAAAGCAGCATCAGCTTCTGAGGTTCGGCTGTTCTTTACAGTGCTAATAAAGCTTCCATGAGCGGGAAAATCAACAGAAAAACAGAGCAGCAAACTGAGGATCGAATTTTTAAACTAAAATTTCCTAGGCAGGGATCCGATATGTTCAAAGAGTACATCACATCACATGAGTCATAAAGTACACATCCTAGCATAGTAGATAGAGTTCCAACGGTAAGGAGGGATAGTTGGTGCGACGACAGAACATGGGATATTGTCAGAAATTCTAGGTTCACAAAAGGGCAGGACATGACCAAATCACCAAACTTCACCGCATGTTTGATAACAGCGCTAAGTTGAGAAGTGTAACTGAGATTAGCCTAATTGATTGACGTGAATAAATCTATGTGACCTCCATTTGTAGCAGCTTCCCCTTCTCTAAGCCTCTCTAGCAGCAGCAGCAGCACCATTGTCTGTAGGGCCTACATCTTATTCTCATGATGTGCCCTTCATTTTCAGAAGGAAGTTAGATCACTAAATTTGAAAAGTGACATCACATGGTTCAAACTCTGCAAATCTGATGAGATGATCCATTTTGTGATGGCAGTATGGAGGTGTTGGAAATTTGGAATATTCAGTTGTATTTGAATGATCTAGATAAAAAATTATAAGTGAACACTGGTTAGCTAATTTCACTAAATAAATCACATGACAGATGAAAACATGCAGGTATTTTTATCCTGTTTGGCTAAGCAATAAGTTGCAGAAACACACAATACTATTATATCATAAAGAAACAATTCTTTGCATCATTCAAGCAAGAGGCAAATTACCATGGCCAAAGCAGCGTAACCTTCTTTCACACAATGTAAGAGTTACCAAGGCAGTAGCTCACCATGGCAGGCTACTCCTAAATTTCTTCAAAAAGCCTATAACTGCAAACACTAAGACACTAAGAAGCAGTTGTGGTATTAATATATATTTGAAAATTAGGCAAAGACAAAGCAACAAGAGATGCAAGAAAGGAATGGTGTCAACTTGAAGTTGTTGGTTAGCAGACCATGCTGGTGGAGAGGGTAGTGAGGAGCAACGGGCTGCGGCAAGCCATGTTCGTGGTCGCAGTCAACTCACCGTATATGAGCTGCAAAAAATACAAAAATATTTAGACAAGATCTATAAAATTTTGGAATTCATGCATCTAGCCCACAAATCAGTAGAAGTAGGACACATTCTTGTGCACCCAAATTAAAATCTCATCTGATCCATGAAAAACTAAAACAGAACAGAACATCATAATTAAATAATTAAATTTCCAAATTGATCGCCTCAAGCTTTTTATACCTTCAACACAAAACAATGCAATAAGAATTGGTAATACCAATAAGTCTTTTAAAACATAAGTTGTCTATCATTCTCCACATTGGGCGACACTGGAATACCATCAGACAATGCAATAAGTTTATTAAAACAAAAGTGGTATATCGTTCTCCACTTTAATGGTTCAAAATCAGAATTTATGATGCATATAGAGGTGCTTGGTGCACCATGGAAACACCAAATTGAGGGTCACACTCCAAAAGATATAGGTCTTCTACAGTCCCTATCCAGTATATTAATTCACCTGAGTAGGCCAAAACTGTCACTGTATGTTTGTCTTTAAAAGCATTGCTGAAACAATCAGCTCAGAGCTCAATTATCTGTGCATCCGGTACAACATTTCTTGCATTTGTGTTTTGCACCGAAGATTGGTAACTATTACCACAAAAATCAAATTATGTACAATCTGTTCAATATAAAGTGCAGAAGCCTGCTTTTACCAAGAACCACCACATCTAGAATAAAAATCATATCAATAGTGGGTACTGCAAGCTCACTGAACAGCCTACTGTAGACCCTATTTCGTGAAGTTTAAGAAAAACATGGAGGAAACTTTATAGTGCAATACTACTGAATTTGTTCATAATAGATGCAGTACCCATGTTGTGCTAAGTATTGAATGCAATAGCCAATAAGCACACCTTCAGACTAACAAACAAAATATCGTTGATGTCTAAGCTGGGGTTCACTTTTCTCGCCTGCAGGACAGAGTAATGCCCCACCTTGCGTGGGCAAGAGATTAATGTTGTGCAAATTAATCTACCAAAGAGCAGGCCCTTCCTGCTCAACAAATATTCTTCAACAACTTGATAGGAATGACATACCAAATCAATATCTAGCATACTGCTTCAGAAAATCTAATTATAAAAATAGACGAAAAGAGATCATTCAATGTTTTCTCACCAATTCAAGCAGCAGGCCGATAGCTCTAACCACTTGCTGAAATGTCACCACTGTTCCTCTAGACACCTGTGTAGCCACAGCTGCTCCTTTCTTACCCGACACCAACATGCAGGGCAAGCAAGAGTGGGCACATGCGAATCTATCAGACAGCAACGTACAGAAGTTCAGTCCATAGCATGTAAGAATGAAAACATGGCTGCATTTTGACCACAAAAATTATCAACATTTCTGAACAATCAGAAGTTCAGTATCGATGTGCAACTGCTACACAAGAGTCTGAGCAGTAACCCAAGCAGCGGATAAAACGGTCGTAGGTAGCAGGATAGGCCCGATTCTTGAATCGCGCATTAGGGATTAAAAAAATTACCAGAGTAAATCAACATATCGAGGCAAAATACACTTGACTGGAATAAACAAAGAGTTAGGAACCCGGGGACAGAGCAAGCGCCCGAAAGCAACACAGCAAGGATGGCCGCCGGGGAGAGGGCGGAAAACCATGTACGTGTGGGTGGTGTGGGTGGACCGCAGAAGCGGGTTGCGAGGCAGCCAAGGCCGTGGCGGATTGGAACCACGAGATCCCGCGGGACAGGCACACTGGCCACCAGGTACTTGTATATGAGCGTCTGCTGCTCCAGCTCCTCGTACTGCGCCGGCCGCCGGTGTGAACGACACCACCGTCCTCGCGACTGGCGACGGGTGTGGCTGCCCCGCTTCGAGAGAGGAAGGGAGCTGGATCTGCACCGCCGCCGCACCGCGAGGTCACCCGTACCAAGGTTGGCGCGCCAGGACCCGCCTGTGCCTCGACATCACGCCTGGGTGCCGCGGGGAGGCAGCGAATCAAGAAACTGCGATGCACGGACGACCAAAAGGAAGAAGAAGCGGGGATGGGGATAGATCGGGCGACTCACCTGGCGCAGCCGGCACGACGGAAGGGGAAAAGAAACAGACGCGTGTGTGGCTTCTTTATCCGGCAGCCGGCTGGATCTAGGAACTGCTACCGGGAGGGGGCTGGGTCGCCGCGCATCCGCAACCGCCTCGGTCGGGGCGCTCCTTCTCCGCTCACGTCGCGCCCTTGAGCTGGCAGGCGTTGCCGGCGCGGCGTATCCGCTCCTCGCACCCTCAGACGGTCAGCCGTTGCCGGGGTGGCGCCTCTGCTCCCGTCACGCCCTCGAGAAAAAGTAGATCTAGGGTTTTGGAGAGAGGGAGAGGGACACCGCCGGCACCGCCAGGAGAGGGAGAGGAAGCAAAGAGCCGATTAGGGTTTGTAACAGAGGAGAGCGGTATATATTTGGTATAGCAGGCATCAGGAGGAGACATCACCACCGCCGCACTCGGATCCAACCACCCAGATTTATTCCGGTGACGTGGCCACCCTGAGGCCGCGCCGGCTCCAAACGCTCTCTTGTCTTTAAATGACCGTGAACAGCTCGCCCGCGCACACCTCGCTGGAGACGCCATCAAGCAGCACTTTGGTGCGCCTGGACGATCCAGACGGCGACGGCGACGGGGTGGGGTCGCGTTCGCAGACGCCACCGGGCGACGGTGAGTCTTGGGGCGCCCTAACGACCGCAGGAGGCCGCCTGCTCGCTCACATGACACGCCAAAAGCACGACGCGTGTGGGCGTGGAGGCGAGCTAGCGGCGAGCTAGGGCATGGCCGGTGAGCCAATGAGCATGCGCAGAGGAGAGTTGGACTGCGGGAGGGATATGCATGTGAAAGAAAAAGAAATAGAGGGAGATTTCTTAAAAAGAAAACATAAATAAAGGGGTACGGACCTCTTGTGCATGTCATAATAAGTTTGAGGACCCAGACCAACATTTTGAAAGGTGTTGGACCTAAGTGACACAGGAAGAAAAGGCATTTGAAAACTTGAGAGAAAAGACATTTTTCTAGGCTGCTTAATGCATACATTTTCTACTTGGGTCTTGTTTAGTTCCCACCCAAAAACTTTTCACCTCGTCATTTTGAATGTTTGGACACATGTATGGAGCATTAAATGTAGATAAAAAAACTAATTGCACAGTTTGCATGGAAACCGCAAGACGAATCTTTTAAGCCTAATTAGTCCATGATTAGCCATAATTACTACAGTACACACATGTGCTAATGATGGATTAATTAGGCTTAATAAATTTGTCTCGCGGTTTTCAAGCGAGTTATGTAATTAGTTTTTTATTAGTATCCGAACACCCTTTCTGACATTCCATGAAACATCTGATGTGACACCCAAAAACTTTTCGCCCACGAATTAAGCAGGGCCTTAGTACTAGCAAACATATCCATGTGACTATATAGGATGCATAACCTATTGCAAGTAGCGGTAATTGTAGTGTAACAGTACCAAGTACTCTCTCCGTTCTAAAATAAATGTATTTCTTGAATTAAGTGGGAAGATTCAGCACTACTTTATCAGTACTTTTCAATAGACGAATAGTTTTTTCCTATCACAACAAATTAGCATAAGCCAAATTTCAGTGAAATAAACAGAAACATATGTACCTCTATTAAAAGGTGTTGAAATATGTAACATTTGCGATTTGAAAATAGGCCAAGTAGGAAAACCTACTAAAACTAATAGATTGTACAATATCTAAATGTATATTTATTATGAGATAAAATTAAATGCTTGAAGTGCAATTATTTTAGGACGGAGGGAGTACATGCCGACCAAGATCAAACTCATGTAAGTCAAGATGTGACAGAAAATCTGAGCCAAGAATTTCACTATGCAAAAAGAAGATTCCCCGTCACATCGAAATGTCGGCACATGTATGAAGTACTAAATGTAGATGAAATTTAAAACTAATTACACAGTTTTGTTGTACTTTGCGAGACGAACATTTTGAGCCTAATTAGTCAAAGTTTAGACAATTTTTACCAAATAAAAATAAAAGTTGCTACAGTACGACGTGACCTACACTATTCCAAATCGGCCCTCCCAATTCCGCATCTAAACACGGGCCAAAAGAATCCACTTTTAACTCTTATATACTCCGTATTGCCTGTTCGGCTGCACGTTGCAGCGCTGCTGATATGTGGGAGGAGGGAAATAGTTGCGATGCTGCTACAGTGAAATGTGTATAATCAACCCGCTCAACAGTGTGCTGCAACTGCAACACGCAGCCGAGTAGGCTGATTATATACATATATACAGATATACAGAGTAACTGGTAGGATAAAAAAATCCTACAATCTATTAGCTTATATTAGCTATGTTTAGATAACAAGTGGGATAGGATAGGAGTGCTTATTAGCTACGTATAAATTAATAATTACTCCCTCCGTCCCAGAAAAAGTGTCATTTTAGGTTTTTCAGACATTGTGTTTGACCGTTCGTCTTATTCAAAAATTTTTAATAAATATTATTTATTTTGTTATGACTTATTTTATCATTAGAGATACTTCAATAATGATTTATTTATTTTATAATTTGCACAAAATTTTTGAATAAGACGAACAGTCAAACACGATGTCTGAAAAACCTAAAACGACACTTTTTCTGGGACGGAGGGAGTAGTTAGTAACCTATAATCAGATCTGTTTATGTTTATATCATTATTAATTCTTGGCAGCTAACGGTCACCGGCTGAATCTAAATGTTTTTCAAAAAAGATAATAATATAATAAATTTAGCCTAACCTTACCTACAAAACAGTTCCCTTGACAAAAGGATCGACCGACCATACGTGGCGTGAATCGGAAGAAAAACTCCGCAGTTGCGATGCTTGTTGGATCTGTCAAAGCGTCCATTTGTTGGATAAACGAGTGAACGCGTCCGGCCGACGGCCGTACTACTGAGCAGCTGCACGGCCACGGTCCTGGCTCAACATGGCAACGGGTACGTACCCGACGGGTAGTGCTCGCCCGTACCCGTACCCGCACCCGCAAAATTTTACCCGTCGGGTTACCCGTACCCGCATGCGGGTAAAAAAATAGTTCCATACCCGTACCCGCCGGGTAATTCTCACCTGACGGGTAACCCGTACCCGATAACATACCCGAAAATTACCTAAAAATATCAAATAGTCACATGCAAAAATAAATAATTCTAAGCTTCCAACAAGTTACAAACATGCTAACAAATATTATTAGCATCATTACAACAAAGGCAATCTACTAGAAATATAGTGGATGTCTCAATGGGCCAAATTCATGACTTATATGCGCTAAAATAACTGAGGTTGGCTAGTTATTTTTGCAGGTATGTCTCACCCGCGGGTATGCGGGTATGGGTAGTATACACCCGCACCCGTACCCGCATACCCGATGGGTATAGGATTTTGCCCAATAACATACCCACGGGTAGAAAATTCATTCCATACCCGCCTCTTTATCGGGTAATACCCGTCAGGTACTCGGGTTTCGGGTACCCGTTGCCATCTCTAGTCCTGGCCCACGGAGGGGAAAGGCTCGCTCAGCAGGAAACCGGACCCAGCTGGGAGTCTGGAGTTGGGAGCGGCCGAGCGGCGAGCGGGCAGGAGCGGGAGGCTTGTTCCGTCAAGATGGACAGATGGTGATGGAGCAGCCGCAGCCTGGCCCGAGAGCGAGAGATCACGTGGCGTAAAGATGGGTGCACCGCCCAGCTTTTTTTTCTTTGGCTTGCAGGCGCAGGCGCCGCGTGTCGACCCACGGGCCGCCCTGCCGCTTGCTGGAAGGAAGCGCGGGGGCACGTGGTCTCAGCGTGTGGAACTGGACGCGGAGCTGGAGCTGCCGACTGCGGAGGCCCGGCGCAGCTCACGCTGTGCTTTGCCTGCCGCTCTGCCGACGGTCGAGAACGGACGGCGACCGACCAGGGCCACACAGGGCACAGGCACCGTGCGCTGCACGCCGGTCCAAGATTTCACACACTCGCCGAGTTGCCGACGTCTTGACCATGGTCAAGAATCTTGATTTGCTGTATGAATTATTCAAATTAATTACAGAAAAAAATAGATCAAAATTTACAGCAAAAACTTTGTACTAAGGCATACTATATTATATATTCACTGTATAGATCTACTCATGTGGAGTCCAACAAAATTGGATTTTCCATTTTATGATTTTTCTGTGATTTACTATGATTTTTCAAAGATTCAGACGAAATAAATAAAAAAGAAAAAGACAAAAACGTTGTTACTGTAGCAAAACCGCTGTTACTGTAGCAAAACCACGCACAAAAACCGCCTGGGGGTGATTTGGCCGGTTTTGCAAAGTTCATGAGGTAAATTAGACCATTTCATAGTTCGGGGGTAAACTAGACCACCCCTATAGTTGGGGTCAATTAGACTTTTTCCATTTTCTATTTATAACCACCTTTTTTTGAAGAAAAATGACTTGTGCAACTCACCAACCTCAGTGAAGCCTTTCAGAGAGTGTCTTAAATTTATTTAAAATAGTGTTCTTGACTTTATTTTGTGTAGAGAGGCGTGTGTGAGAGGAGAAAGAAAAATTAAACAGGACAAAATGTTTTTGACAATTTATTAGTTGCTATTACATAGATTTGATTGCTAATGAGATAGCTATTTGCAGGTAAGGGCCTGTTGATGCGGTTTTTAAAAATTTTTAATATCACAAAACAATGGTTTTATCAGGTAAAGATACACAAAACCGTTGTTTAGAAAAAAGATGTCACGAGTAGAGTTTCTAAAATTCCAAAAAGACTACGGTTTTGACATATTTTAGAGATTATAAGATTTATTGCATCTAAACACCTAATAGCTTTTAAAAACCAAAGTATTTTGAAAACCATAGTATTTATCCGTTCAATACTTCGAAAATATTTTATATCCAAATAGGACCTAAGTTATGTCACAGAACCTCCTAAATTATGATGACCCATATGTACCTATCATTGCCATTATGACCTCTGACAGTCATACTTTTGTACCTCATAGCCTAAAAGGCCTGTTTTCCTCCGAACAGGATCCAATTACAGGAGTATTGCAATATATTACAACAGTTTATTCAAAATAACATCAGAGTAAAAGAGCGAAAGTCTTACGTAACTTAAGTTTACAAACCACAGTTTTCAAACCTCAAACCAAAAGTAGCATTATTACAAACCAGTAATAGTGGAGTATCTGTGGTAACTTTATTACAACACCCAAACGAGGTGCCTTGCCCAGAGGCCACACAGTCCACTCGTCGTCACTTTCTTCAATGACAACGGTCATGCAGCAAGACTCAAAGCAAGCTTGCTCATGCACCGCACTTGCAACAAGGATTTAACAAACCCTGAGTACTGAGGGTACTCAATAAGACTTACCCGACTAAGGAAAAGACTTCAAAGACATGCTAGTTTTAGGAGATCAAGGTACGAGTATTCAAGAATCAAAATGATTTTTACAGAAAATCTTACTAAAGTAAGTCCTTACTTTCAACCTTTTATTTTCATCATTGATGGTTCATTAACCAATTCTAAGTGATCCTAATCTAGATCCAACTAATTCTCATGAAATTCTTTCTTATTCTTTCAACACATTTCATTTCTTTTACAACGATGTTGGTGCAAGGTCAAGATTCCTTTCTCGTGGAGTAACGACGATTCGAACTGCTTAATTTACCCAGCTGGGGCTTTCTAACCACACGACATATGTAGAACCAATCTTGCATATATCAACTCTTACTTGGGTCGACCAAAACCAGAACGTGTCTATCACCACCCGAGAGCACAATACTCCTCAAACCCGGTTCAATTCTAACCCCGAGGGTACATGCTACTCTCGTCATCTCTCCATTCCCAGTGCGAGGTTAGACGTTCTCATGATGGAATAGCCGAGTAAGGCTTACCCAGCATGGGTACGTGGCTAGTACTATTCAAAACTCCTTGACATGAGGGCCAACAACGGACGGTCCTTAACTGATAAGGCGGAAACACTACATTGAGACTCATTTCCCAATACAAGTTAGCAGTGGCCAAACCACCCGTCCGATCTCAAGTTCAATCTTATATTTTAGTATCCATCAAGTTATGCCATCAGAGTGCCATTTAAAACATCCCATTTTAAAAGCCTAACTTAATAAGCAATAGCGAAGCATAACTACGCATTTTCAATAAAACATGTATCAAGGGTGATATCGCAATAATCAAGGATGATAATGCAACAATTAGGTTATCACTCAACTCCTAATTACTTAATGCAATAAACTATAGTACGAGTGATAAAGATTTGTAAAACTCAAGGAAGAGTTTAAATGCACCGGGACTTGCCTTGCTCAGACGAGACGACTAGTTCAGGCTCAAAAACTCCAACGTCTGGTCCAGAACCCACGGAAGACAGCCCTTCTCCGGAGGCTTGCTCGACAACGTTTACTTCCTCGAAAACGGAAACTACACGAGAGTATGACATGCTTCAACATGATGCTTAATGATGACATGATATGATTAATAATTTAAGTATAATTTTCCTTCACGATACAGTTGCAAACCAACAGAACTCACCACTTACAATCATTTCATTAAGCAACAGTAATACTTCATAAAGAACATGTTAATCATGAGCACAACCAAGTAATTAAGGTGCCAAGGATCATTAAGGGTTAATGACCCAAGGTCATCACTCAATCAAAAAGAACACACAACACTTAAAGTTATCACTTAAACATTTATTTAATTACTTAAATAATTAAGGTAGAAATTAAGAATAAATTAAACTTCATCCAATCGAGCTCAAACTTTTTCTATAGATTGGCCCTAGTATAAAACAGTGTCAAAATAAATTTCATGATTTTTGGATTAATTGTTTAATTACTAAAATTCCTGAAAATTGCATTTAGTATTTAATTGAGCTAATTAAATAACTTGCAAGAAGTAATCAAAATTGACATTTGATATTTTTCAAGATATTTTACACCTTGAGAAGCTTACTAAAAAATTCACTATTTTTGGAGCTCTACTAAAATTCTAGTGAAATAAACAAAAACCCACACTATTTACATTTTTGAAAAAGGAAAACAAAAACTGCCGCTCGGGCCGACTCTTCTCTTCTCTCTCAGCTCGGCTCAGCAGCGCGCGCTCGCTCGTAGCCCATCCGCACGCGCTCTCCTTCTCTTCCCGCGGCCCGCCCGCTTGGCCCAGCAACGTGACCAGGCCGCCCCGCTCGCGTGCTCACACTCTCCCTCTCTCACTGACAGCTCGGCCTCGCTCGTCATCCCTCTCCCCCCGCTCTCGCTCTCTCACCCCGTGGTCCTGGCCATGACGGCACGGTGGTCGGCCGGCGATCACAACACTGGTGATCCAACCAACCCGACCAACACGGTCTACACCACATCGTGAACTTCACCGGACCACCCTCACGACCGCAGACCCCCTGGAGGTAGCTCCTCACCGGCCATGGCGACACGGTGGCTACGGCTCGCGGCACGCCAACGTCACAAGCCGGTAGCGGCTCAATTAAAAGCATGGGAAGCAGAAGCAGCTCACCGCGAGTGCAGTGGAGCAACAAGCAGATGCGGAGAGGCGATGGAGATGCCTGGCCACGTGAGGCGGTTTGGTGGCGCTCGGTCACCGGAGATGGGAAAGGAAACGGTGGTGCGAGCGATTCGGGCGGAAAGGGGCTGGTGCAGGCGGACCAGGAGACGCGCGAGAGCGAGGCGAACTTTGATAGTGCGGTGGTTTTAGCCGGAGGCAGCTCAATGGTGGCAGCAGTGAGCGGCGGAGCTGAGCGACGGTGACGGCAAAAGCAGAGAAGAAAGAAGAAGAAGAACGACGGTGTGCTCGGCCTTTTAAAGAGTCTCCAGCTAGAGATGGCAACGATACCCAAAATCCGAGTACTCGATGGGTATTACCCGATAAAGAGACGGGTATGGGATAAATTTTCTACCCGTGGGTACGTTATTGGGCAAAATTCTATACCCATCGGGTATGGCGGGGACGGGTGCGGGTGTATACTACCCATACCCGCATACCCGCGGTTAAGACATACCCGCAAAAATAACTAGCCAACCTCAGTTATTTTAGCGCATATAAGTTATGAATTTGGCCCATTGAGACATCCACTATATTTCTAGTAGATTGCCTTTGTTGTTGATGCTAATAATGTTTGTTAGCATGTTTATAACTTGTAGGAAGCTTAGAATGATTTATTTTTCCATGTGACTATTTGATATTTTTGGGTAATTTTCGGGTATGCTATCGGGTACAAGTTACTCATCGGGTGAGAATTACCCGCGCGGGTACGTGTATCGAACTATCTTTTACCCGCATGCGGGTACGGGTAACCCGACGGGTAAAATTTTGCGGGTACGGGTACGGGTGGGCACTACCCGTCGGGTACGTACCCGTTGCCATCTTGATCTCCAGTGGTGCTAGAAGGCACGCACGAGCGAGGTGGTGATCACAGGCGCGTCTGGAAGCTGGCCGAAGGCCACGGCGGCTCGCCGGCTACTGTAGCCCCCTAAATTTTTAATTTCAAACTGTTTTTGCCAAATTACTCCCAAAATTATGTATTAACTTGAAAAATTCCCAAAATATAAAATATTAAGAATTTCAAGATCTACAAGTTTCATGTTGAACACTTTTTCAAATTCGAACTGAATTTTGAAATTTGAATTTGAAATCAAAAGAGGACACTTTTCTAAAATTTGGTAATATAGAAATTAATTTAAATTTTATGTTGAAACTTCAAAAACTCAAAATACCGAAGTTGTACATCTAGCCAAGATCTACAACTTTTCTATTTAAAACATTTTCAAATTCTACCTTTATTTTGAAATTTGAGTTTCAGGATGAAAAGGGGTCAAATTTAAAATTTACTTCTTTTCAAAATTACATAAGATTTTACACTAATTCTTTGAAAACTCAAAACACCAAACTTGTAGCCCTTGAAAAGATATACAAAATTTGTTTTAAACTTTTTCCCAAATTTTGTTTAGATTTTAAATTATTTTTAAAGGGGTAAAATCAGAGTTTTTGATTTAGGGTTTCCGGAAGAATTTAAAATTTAAATTTGTTGCTATTTTAATTGGTGAGTATTTAGTGATCAAACCATCATCCAAGGGCATCATTTAGTGAAGCATCACATGTTTGACCAAATGCCACTCTTGGAGTTGACTTCTGGAAAATCTTTTAATAATTACCCAAATTTGAATTCAAATTCGAATCGAAAAACTCGCGACAAGTTTTGGATCCTAAATTCAAACTCAAATTTTAATCTTCATTTTATGTGTCGGACTTGAGTTCATACTGTAACACTCCGGTGTTACGCAAGCATTATCATTGCAATCATAAGCATGACATTTCATATCATTCATAATCATATGGTAAGATTATAACTTGAGTGAAATAAAAGCTTGGAAAATGGTATTCGTAATGTAATATGTTAATGTGCTAATTACCTTTTATCAAAATTGTGCAACTACAAATTTTATATCACTTAGAATTATAGGTCAAATTTTTGGAGCAACTAAATTACTCAAAGTTTTGTCAAAAACTTGTTTCAAAAATATTATTTAAAAATATTCAAAAATACTCCCTATTTTAGCTTTTATTCTCCAATTCAAAATCTGTTGAGAATTTTTAGCTGGCCCCTTAATCAAAGTTGTAGAGAATTAAATTCTAAGCAACTTTTATTTTTGGGTTATTTCCAGAAAAGGTCTTTTTCTTGTTCAAAATGAGGTTTGAAAACTGTATTTGAATTTTGTTTGAAATTACAAAATTAAAAAAAATCAAAACTAACCTAGCAGGCCGCCGCCTCGGTTTCGGCCCGCAGCCGAAATCGGCCCGCCTCCGCACGCGCACGCCCGCTCCCCGCCTCGGCCCGGCCCAGGCCGGCCTCTCTCTTCCCCCTCCCGCTCCTGCGCTCGCGGCTCGCTGGCGCCGCGGCAGAACGCGCCCGCCGCGTGGCGGCCGCATGTCGGCGACGCCCCCGCGTGGCCACCCGTGGACCCCGCGCGCGCTCCGCCTCAAATCGTCACGAGCACCTGGTCTCCATCCCACTCGCCACTCGCTCGCACCCTTTTTCCCTTCCTCCGGAGAAACCGAGCGGGAGCGCCGCTCGCCACCGCACGCCCCCGCCTTCACCACCGTGTTCCGACGCCGGTGAACCACCACCGTTCGATTGCTCATGCACGAAGCTCCGCCACCTTCTCCTCTCCTCCGAACGGGCGCCCCCATCCCCTTGCTCGCTCCGGTAGGGCTCCATTTCTCCGCCCCCGCTGCGCCACCATGTCGGGGCCGCCGAGCTCGCGCTCCACCCACCGTCTCGCTCGCTCCCTCTCCATCCCCCCGAGCCTCCCTCTCGAGTTCGCTATTTCCTCGCGAACATTTTGTGCACACTCGCTGGTCGGGACATGGCCGGAGATGGCCGTTGGCCGTCGGCCACCGCCACGGCGTCGTGGCTCCGAACGCCGATGAGGCCGCCCTGTTCTCCCCCCCTTCGGTCTTCACTGGACCAGCGCGCCTGTGGGCCGCGCCTCCGAGCGGGCCTGCTCGCTTTTTCCCCCGCGCGCGAACCAGGCCGAAAACGGCCACGGGCCGGTTGACTTCCACGGGCCGGCCCAATATCATTAACGAAAAATTATTTTCTATTTTCTTTTATTATTTATGATGAAAAATACTTTAGAAAATGTTTTTGTAGTCATTTCAGCTCCAAAAATTATGAAATAAATTTCTATGGACTCTTTGGAACCAGATCTATGATATAAAAATATTGCATATCAAGTTTGAAATACTTTTCTGTAGAGTTTTTATTTAATTATTGAAATGACTGTTTTCTTGATAAATGCTTAATAAATCATAGAAAAATTAAAAAAAATGTGATTCCAAGTTTGTTAATCTTTTTGTGCCATGTACTTGCTAGGAAAATTATATATCATGTCTGTTCTGTAGAAAAATGTGTAGGTGTAGTTCAAATGCTTTCTATCGCTAGTATTTGCTATTTTTGTTAATTAAATAAATGTGAATAAAACATGCAAGTAATAATTTTTCTATAGTGATTGTTTACTGTGTAGAAAGTAGGAGAAGTTCTAAATCTGTTGTATGATACTTTTCATAATGCAAAGTATTTTCATACTCATTTTTAGGCCTTAGCTTGTTATTTTTGTATAGACAGTTCTAGTAATCCAATTGCAATGAAAATCTTGTGGCAGGCTAGTATTGATGTTAGTAACCCACTGTAATTTTCTGGGATTTTTCTGTGTTACCAAACTTTGTGTTGCTGTTCAAACATAGTGCTAACTAGGGTTTACATTCAATCTTTGATGCAAGATTAGTTAGTAAACTATGCTTTGGTGTATCTTTGAAGCATCTTGAGTGTCAAGGTGTCTTTGCATGGTAGAGAATAGTGGTGGTAGTTTTTGAGTACATGTTCTTGGATGACGTAGACTACCTTGTAGAAGAGTCGTAAGTTCCACGGAATCCAAATAAAGTAACATGCTCATTTACATCTCATTCATTCATCATCATCATCTCATGTCATCCCTGCAATGCACCTAGGCATGAACACTTATAATTCTGCATCATACAGGATCATAGGAAGCGAACCCGGTAGCAGTCCCCGAGGACCTGGAAGAGCAGTCCGAGGTTCAAGAGCAGGAGTCGACCGAAGCCGAAGAGGAGGTCGGTGAAGATCTTCCAGAGTGCCCCGACCACTGTCCGAGCTCCTTTGAGCGAGGCAAGCCCTGGAGCATTTCTCTCTCGGTTTGCAAATAATTTATTATTGACTTTTCTTAATTTGATACATTACGTTTAGGAGTTGTTTGCAAACGTTGTTGCATTACACCTTGTTTCACCTTGCTTTACCCGATCCTTGTTACCTTGGTGTCCGCGGTCAATAATTGCTTAGTTTGCTTAGACCGGTAGAAGTCGGGTGATTGCCTGTCATCCGCGAGCTCTAGGAGGTTACTTGGATCTATGTGAAAGTATGTCATATGAGAATAACTAAGTATCGAAATGAATCTGAGACCGGGCGGAAACTTGCAGGGTTTTAGACTGTAGTGTTTTCCGTCTGTGTCGATTAAGGACCGACCGTTGTTGGGCCTCGAGTCATGTTGAACGCATGCCTCATATTTAGCTGGCCGAATAATGTACCTTTCGATCGTGAAGCTGGGAGATTATTCGGGGCGAGTGGATTACCCGCAACGCACTGTACCGGAGTAGTAGTGGTAGGAAACGGGGGTGCGATGATAAGGCCAAAGAGCAGTCGGACGGCCCCCGGGTACATGTGGTTCCTAGCAAGCTCACGACTTTACCTGAATAGTTGACTCGATAACCAATACCTCACTTTAGCGGGTGAGTGAGGTTTATGTGAGGAATAAATTACCAGCTGGTTAATAATCGATTCGAATCGCCATCGTTCACTGGATAGTGAACACTTGACTTGAGCTACTTCATCGTAGTAATATTGATGAAACACTTGGATAGTTATGTGGAAGATAACATGGTAACTATTGTTAATGATCATTGGTAATCCTTACTTGCTTAATTACATTGTTACTCTAGCATAAGTGTAATCATAGTTGACAGGGTAATAAATATTAAAATACTGCATGCCTTTGTAAAAGAATTGTTAAGTTAAAAATGCTTTTCTCGCAAATGAGTCAGCTACCCCACCAGAAAGCCTATCATGATCCTTGGTGTCATTCTATTTTGGTTATGTCGGGTAAGTCTAGCTGAGTACCTTCTCGTACTCAGGGCTTTGTTCCCACTTGTTGCAGATGGGCAGATGTACTACGGCTACTGTATCAACTGCCTCTATCCTGCGATGGGCGAAGCTTAGGACCATGGGCAATGGTCATTCGCTACTTCTCGTCTGATGTTTTTGCTGGAGATGATCATAAGCTGGCACTTTATTTTAAAACGCTGTGTGTGTGCGTGATTTGAACTATTGCTTCCGCTACTTTTATTCGAACCGAGTTTGTAATAACTAATAACTATGTTTAAACTCCGATGTATTTTGTACCGCGAACTTTTATGTAACTTGTGACGGCGACCGCTAAACTTAGTACGATCTTGGCTGTTATGTGAAATGGTTTGAAATCCGTCAGGATTTCACGGACTACCGGGTTATACGGGCTTAAGTTTGTTAAATTGTCCTCTCGTTGGATGATTTTTCTACTTAATCTCGTATAATTGGGCGGTTCTGTTACACATACCCTACACTTGACACTAGTGTATAACACAGTCATACACCTCAAATTACATAAGGCATAAACTTAGTATTTGTGGTGACATTTGAAATTCGGGTTTTCGATTCGAGTCACACATCTCAGAAGCACATCCAACCTAAGAATGTAAACTCGTTTTAGTTGATGCACATCATAATTGACCTAATCATAAATATTTTGTGGTGCAATATGATGACATGGCAGGTTATTCAGTCACTATAACACCAGAGGTGTTATAAGTTATCCAATCAGTTAACTATCATAGCATCTAAAGATGTCCTAAGAAGAAAAAACCGCTGCCATCCATCTGGCTTTCGGTTGGGGGTACAAGTGACAGGTGAGCACTTGAGTTTCACTAAAATTTGGCTTATACTGATGTTTATATTAATTTATTATGAAAGAAAAACACTATTCGTTCGCTGAAAAATACTGTTGAAGTAGTTCTAGCGAACAAGGCAGTAGTGCACACGTGGGTGTTTAAATCCAGGGACTAAAGTTTTAGGGTATCACATCAGGTTTCACATGAGGGTGTCACGTCGAGTGTTCGGATAGTAATAAAAAAACCAATTAAAGGAGTCCTCAGTAATCCACGAGACAAATTTATTAAGCCTAAGTAATCTGTCATTAGCACATGTTTACTATAGCACCACATTGTTAAATCATAAACTAATTAGGCTTAAAAAATTCGTCTCACAAATTAGTCTCAATTTGTGTATTTATTTTTGTAATTAGTCTACATTCGATGTGACGAGACTACCCCAAACATCGGCCTTGTTTAGTTCCTCCCCCAAAACTTTACGTTATATCCCATCGAATATTTGGACACGTTGAAAGTCCCCTAGTTTGATTTTGGCTAATTGATGAAACCTAGGACTAACCTTTGTATTTAAGTGGATGATTTAAATAAAGGTGGTCATCGAATATGAGACATGACATTGACTCATATGACCAAAATGGTGAAGACCAAGATGAGGTTTGGCTCGATGGACCGGTGGTGAAGGTGAAGGGCAAGTCGAGGCTTCGAAGCGAAGGACCATGCGATGGTGAAGCTTGAGCAAGACTTGGCGCCGATGGACCGATGCAACGGAGAAGAGCAAGTGAAGTCAAGGTCGATGGATCAAGACGGTCATATGATGATATGAAGTGGATCATACCATTTGGAGAAATAAAATGGGCTCAAGACAAAGGTATAACTATAGGGCCATTTTGTTTTACACTCAGGACACCATAGAGGGTGTGAGTGGTTTAGGGTCGATAGCCGAACTATTAAGAGGGGAAGTCTTATCGGTTACTCAACGCACGGGTGCCACTAGGTGAATTCATGAAGTGCATTGCATGTAGAGCCTAGTGAGCTAACTGGAAAACCTTTGAAAATGATTGAGAAAAAGCTAACACACAAGCACATGGAGATGTACACTTGATGGTGTTGGCACATTTACAAAGGTGGCGTTGGTCGCGCTGTGGTTTGCGGGTAGAGAGGGGTTTGGGTTCCTCTCTCCCTCCCGCCGAGCGTGCGAGCGCGGGATTCAGGCGATTTCGGGGAAATGAAATGCTTATTTTTCACTACGTCGGAAGTCGAAAAAGTAACGGAGACGAACGGAGGTCACCAGCGTAATCGGACACTGGACCGGACGCGGTCACGGTTTGACCGGACACGTCCGGTCAGTACAGCGCAGCAGTCAGGCGCGCGGGCTAGGGTTTGCAACCGGCGCGTCCGGTCACTCGCGGGACCGGAGCGTCCGGTCGGGCACCTAGAGGAACAGTGCGTGGCGAAGGGCTGAGCGGACACGCGGCGCATCCAGTCACACGTGATCGGACGCGTCCGGTCGCGAAGGGAGCTTACTGGACTCCGACCGGACGCTGGCACTGTCGCATCCGGTCGTTGCGTGGAGCGCGTCCGATCGTTGCGCCGTGGGTGTGCGGCACTGTGCGTTCGGTGCGTCCGGTCGTTTGAGCGGCGCGTCCGGTCATCACGTTTGACCGTTGGCGCTCAGTGACCATTGGAGGATCTGGCAGTCGCAGTTGAAATTCGAGGGACACGTGGACGACGCAGGGTGACCGGACACGGTGAAGCGCGTCCGATCGCTCGCGAAAAACGCCCAGTGAGTTGCTAACGGCTCTATTCGTTTGGGGTGCTTATAAATACGTGTTGGCCGGTCCTTGGGGAGGTCTCTTGGTATTTCTAACACTCTTGTGCATCCTTTGAGCTAAAGCCTCTCCTCCCACTCATCTCTCTTGCTTGATTGAAAATCAAAAGTAAGATTGAGTGATCCCAAAGTGCATTGCATAGCTTAAGGGCATCTAGTGGCACTTGTGGGTGATTTAGCCGGTGGATTTCTTGTTACTCTTGGAGAGTACCGCTCCTAGCCGGCTTGGAGATTGTTGGAGGCATTGGCAAGAGAAGATGATTGTTCTTGGCCACCTCCGGTTGATTGTGAGAGGTTCTTGTGCTTTCTTCGGCAGGACGCCAAAAGCAACTCTAGTGCAATCCGCGTGTCATTGAGTTACCTCACTTGAGAGTGGTGTCTTGCAGTGCCTTGCGGGGCGTGCCTTGCGGGGCAAGTGACTTGAGGGTCACACCGGGAAACCATCTAAGTGTTGGTCGACACAACCGGTGACGTAGCTTGTCGGTGCATAAGTGAACACTCGGTGAACAAAAATATTGTGTCTCTTGTCTCCCGCTGATTGGTCTTCACATTGTGTTGTTGTCAATGTTGATTGTTTGTATATCATCTTGGTGATTGGCAACATCTTCACTCCACCGTCGGTATAAGAATCACAATCCTCTCTCTTGCATTTACATTTACTAGATTATCTTGTGTAGCTCTAGTGGTAGCTTTGCTAGTAGTGTTGTTAGCTTGCTCTCTAGTGTAAACTTAGTGACATAGCACTTGTGTGAACTAGAGATCATAATCTACTAGACTTGTAGATAGGAGGCTTGCATCACAACCTTTGGCTAAGCAAAACTCGCTTTACGCCGTTTGTTATTCTAACAAGTTTGCTTAGTGGTATTTATAGATTTTTTTATAGGCTATTCACCCCCCTCTAGCCATCTAGGACCTTACACACGTACATGGAGTATTAAATATAGATAAAAAATAACTAATTGCATAGATTGCGACTACTTTGAGAGACGAATCTTTTAAGCCTAATTAGCATATGATTTGATAATAAAGTGCTACAGTAACACATGCGTTGATGATGAATTAATTAGGCTTAATAAATTCGTCTCGCGGTTTACTGACAAATTCTATAATTTATTTTTTATTAGTATCTGAACACCCTATGTAATTACATCTAAAACTTTAAACACCGAAACTAGACAAAGCCTGAATAGTGCTGTTTTCCCGTTTCCACTGCCAACTTCTTCCCTTTATGGCCTTGTTCACTTCCCCATTATAACCCAAAATATTTTCTCTTTCACACATCACATCAAATCTTTCGACGCATGCATGGAGCATTAAATGTAGGTAAAAAAATAACTAATTGCATAGTTTGTCTGTAAATATCGGGACGAATCTTTTAAGCCTAGTTAGTTCATGATTTGATAAATTTTCTCAAATAACAACGAAAGATGCTACAATAACTTTTCACGTACTTTTCGTGAAGTTAACCCACCCTATATCTGGCGATGAAACAGGGACTCTAGATAAAAGGCTGCTGCGATGTCCTTCGTGGTCCTGAACTTCTAACAGTCCGTTTTATCTTTTTAGTAATAACATCATACTGCGTACGAGCACAAATTTACAAGGAGACCAGGCACCTTCACCTGCATTTAAACCGCATGTTCAGCACACACTTGGCATGTCTGAGTCTCTGGCCCTGTTCGGCTGGGCCTCTGAGAACAATAAAAAATAAGCACCAAAAAAATCAAACCTTTCAGAGCAGACCATCCCCACTGATACACAAATCTCCAAATCTGGGTCTTGTTTAGATACACCCTAAAAGTTGAAATTTTTTCACTCTCTTTCAATCACATCAATCTTTAGACCCATGCATGAAGTAGTAAATGTAGGTAAAAAAAAATAACTAATTACACAGTTTAGTTGGAAATCACGAGATCTTTTGAGCCTAGTTGGTCCACGATTAGACAATATTTGTCAAATAAGACGAAAGTGGTACTATTCATCGGTTTGAATTTTTTTTCAATCTAAACGACGCCCTGCTTAAGATATCGACATTTTTTTTAGTTTTGATAAACGATATCGACGGTTAACCAACCTATCAGCACTTTACGCCTGACGACTCAGCCTCGCTGGTTCCATAGAAAAGGAAAAAGGTCAGCTTCGCTGGAGGACCATGCTGTCTGTGTTCCTTTGGATTGCCTCTCGGCCTGGGACCGGGAGGCTGGGGGAGTCGGGATTCCGCTGCTCCGCATGCCATTTGCCAGGCTCATCCGTCCTGATGGCCTGATGGGCGTCTGGCAATCTGGCTACCAGGTCGCTGGGCGATGGACCTCAGGACCTGTGGTGTGTGGACGTCCAATCTCTTGGTGCTACGAATGCTACTGGTACCTCTCCGGCTCTCCTTTGCCCTCGTTTAGATACCAAATTTTAATATTAAATTCTACTATAAAAAAGAAGATTCCTATCACATTAAAATACCAGCACATGCATAAAGTACTAAATGTAGATACAATTAAAAACTAATTGTACAGTTTTATTGTACTTTGCGAGACGAACATTTTGAGCCTAATTAATCAAAGTTTGGACAATTTTTATTAAGTACAAACGAATTGCTACGGTGCACTGTGCCAAATCTGACCGCCGAATTTGGCAACTGAACACGGCCTTTGTCCAGACTCCAATTTGCTCGGAGCTGGTGTGTGGTCTCCCTCTGCCCGCCTAGGCCGTGTTTAGATGTCCGAATTCGGGCCTGAATTCGGACATGAACAGTGTCTCGGGTACTGTAGTAATTTTATTTTTATTTGGTAATAATTGTCCAAACATTGATTATTTAGGCTTAAAATGTTCGTCTCGCAAAGTACAATAAAACTGTGCAATTAGTTTTTAATTTCATCTACATTTAGTACTCCATGCATGTACAAACATTTTGATGTGACGAAGAATCTTCTTTTTGCATAGGTAGTGTTTAGATGGTGTAAAAGTTGGTGTAAAGTTCCTGTAGCACTTTTCGTTGTTATTTGGTAAAATTTATCTAATCATGGACTAACTAGGCTCAAAAGATTCGTCTCGACATTTACAGACAAACTGTGCAATTAGTTATTTTTTTACCTACATTTAATACTTCATGTATGCGTCCAAATATTCGATGTGACAGAGAATCTTGTAAAAGTTTTAGAATTTTGAAGGAAGTAAACACAGCCATAGTAAAATTTGAGAGAAAATTTAGGATCTAAACACGGCCTCCTTGCAGTGTGAAGTCGACGTCCGCTTGTGTCACTCGTGCGTGGCGTGACACAGATACGGGGCAGTACACACTCGTACTGCTCCGTACTCCCAGCGGTCTCTGTGGGAAAAATTTTGAAGCGACGGTTTTTCAGGGACAGAGTACTATACTAGTAGCAGGACAGAGGGTGGAGACTTCTCTATCGACAAATCAAACTGTATCCAATGAACCCAAACCTAAAAATGGGTCTCAAATAATATTAGCCTCCAACAACATACTATCTGCTCTCTCCGTCCTATAAATTTTGCAATTTTAGGACTAGAGAGAAACCGAGGAGTGGTGCAAAATTACGTAAATACCCTTGGAAAGTAAGTCTGATGAGTTGTAGCTACAGTACCGTACAACTTCATTACAAGCAACAATAGAAAACTTGTGGCCATGAGTTACCACACGTGGCACTAAATAATCAGCCCCCTAAACAAGCTGGTGTAGCAACGAGAAACTTCCCGCGCGGACAAGAGTTAAGGGCTTGTTTAGTTGGTGAAAAAGTTTGGTTCGGTTATTGTAGCAATTTTCGTTTTATTTGGCAATTTGTGTCTAATTATGGACTAATTAGGCTCAAAAGATTTATCTCGTGATTTACAACCAAACTGTGTAATTAGTTTTTTCTTTCGCCTATATTTAGTACTTCATGCATATACCGTAAGATTCGATGTGACAAGTACTGTAGCACTTTTTAGGTTTGCTTTTTGCAAACTAAACAAGCTCTAAGACATTCCATGACAACAGTAGATGGCCAGCGGTACAGGGTGATGTGATAGGCTGCTATGACAGTGCTTACGTATGCAAAAAATTTGGGACTAGGTAGTGTTTGGATGGTGTAAAGTTTCTGTAGCACTTTTCGTTGTTATTTGGTAAAATTTATCCAATCATGGACTAACTAGACTCAAAAGATTCGTCTCGACATTTACAGACAAACTGTGCAATTAGTTATTTTTTTACCTACATTTAATACTCTATGCATGCGTCCAAAGATTCGATGTGACGGGGAATCTTGTAAAATTTTTGGAATTTTGAAGAAACTAAGCACTGCCTAATTTGAATTCTAGGATTGCAAAATTTACGGGACTGAGGGAGTATATGTGAGAGTATCCTCTCTCCTGGAGACTCGTTTACATAAAAGAGTTCTCGTTTGAGTTCTCTGGTAGAGAAGACAAAAATAGGTATTAAACCGTTCGTCTGTAGCGCTACTAAAATGTGAAATTGTATGTTGAGTGACTACGGAGGTAGTCTAACCAGAATTGCAAGATAGCAGTAAATTCATCCGTGCATTAAATGATTAATTATAAACTGTGGGAGGTTGGTTGCGCAACCAATGCCAAGCGGCCAAGGCCTTGTTTATTTTCCTTCCAAATTTCAAATTTTTACACTCTCTCTTCGTCACATCAATCTTTAGACGTATGCATGGAGCATTTAATGTAGGTAAAAGAAATAACTAATTACACAGTTTAGTTGTAAATTACGAGACGGATCTTTTAAGCCTAATTAGTCTATAATTGGACACTAATTATCAAATACAAACGAAATGCTACAGTAGCAAAATTGCAAAAATTTGCCCCAATATTACTTTCACGGAAGTGTGTACGGAGTAGCAGTAGAAGAAGAGATTATGGATGGTAGGATTCTCCAACACGTACGTGCTCCCAGCGTAAGAGCAAACTTAACAGTAGAGACAAGTCGCTTGGCTATAAGACCAGTTACATAGAGTAAGGGTCAAGTCATACGATAAGTGTCTACTGTTTGTTTAAAAAAAAGTCTCTATCTCTTATTTTTTTCACATAACACTTACTACTTGAACCCACCATCTCTGCTGGCTTCCAAGTACTACGAGGCACCATCAGTATTGAGTTTCAGTTTACCATTGTCCGGTTTCTGCCATTTCATCACCTGACGAGAATCCGAAAACGGTGGACTGTACGTTTGTAAGGGTGACGTGCATACGATGTTTTTTTCGACAAAAAAAGTGGAAAATGCTCCTTCGTGGACCTTATTTTAGGGCGACGCAACCATGGTCCATGGGCATTCAGGCTCAGCATAGCCCAAGTTTTCTGAAGAGAAAAGGCTGAGAAATACAACGGGCCACGACAGTTGTTGTGACTAGTCCGTTCGAACCCGCGCGGCACATGCCCGTCCAGATCCAACCAAAGCGTGGCGATGGGCCAAACAATTTTGACGGCACACTGTAGCCTCTACACAAGCTCACATGTCCCCAACAGACAGTTGCACAGGATTTGACACCAGAATAGTCCTAATAAAAAAGAATTCATGTGCAATACGATAAAATTAAAAGAAATCAGTATACCTAGCTATAAGTTAACCAAATTGTGATGACACATGAAAACGTTCAAAAATTACATAAATAGGTCTGAAACCAGGTGCGGTTCTTCTCGCTCTTCTTTTTCAGGGCCTATTTGGTGAGCTCCAACTCCAGTTAAAACAACTTCAGCTGTGTCTTCTTCGACTCCGATGAAGTTTTTTCTAGCTTTACATTCACTTGTTAAAAAACAGTGAAATGTCTATACTGCCCTTCTATTCTATTTTTTACTTTATTTTTTCTCTGTACATATTCTCTCTATCTTATCTCCTCCCTATGTCTACGCACGCAAGGCCAGCCACCACCCTCACTTCTCTATCCAACCTCATCCAACCTCGCGCGGCGGACCTGGCAGACTCGCGGGAGCGGGGCCGGCGGGGGCGGCCGGCGAGGGGTGCGGTCGCCAGAGGCCGGACGCCGGCGCCCGCTCGCGCTGGAAGCTCGCATTCGGGAGGAAGGGGTCGGATGCCTGGGCTGCTCTGCGAGAGGAAGAATGGGAAGCAGGTAGGCCAATTTCTCATGGGCTTGCTGAGTAATAAAAAGTTTTTGGGCCGAAATACAGGGTAGTCCTGGGCCTACTGGACTTCCAGCTGGCTCCGCCGCAACAGGACACCATCACACGCTGGGGTCCCGAACCGTTCCCAGCCGTCGGATCACCTCCACAAACCCTAGCGAACAAACCCCTCCTACATAACCATAACCCGCCTTTCCACTCCCCTCGCCCGCCGCCGCCTGCGTCCACCTCCGCCCTTCACTCTCCCCGTGCCCCCCTCTCCAACGCAGCTCGTCCAGGTAAGGTAAGCGACCGTGCCGCACGCCGTTGCCGCCCTCGCTGTTCGCTGCGCGTTTCGATCTGTGGCTGAGGAGCTGCTGTTTGGTTTGGCCGTGGCCGTGCAGATGTCGTCCGAGGCGGCGAAGGTGGCGGTGCCGGAGTCGGTGCTCCGCAAGCAGAAGCGCGAGGAGCAGTGGGCTGCCGAGAAGAAGGAGAAGGCCCTGGCCGAGAAGAAGAAGTCCATCGAGAGCCGGAAGCTCATCTTCACCCGCGCGAAGCAGTACGCCGAGGAGTACGATGCCCAGGTCAGATCGCCGCTCCCGCTTGGTTTAACCTGTATGTAGACTATTCATGCGGGGTGGGTGGTAGGGCTTTGCGTACGGCATGTTATCTTCATCCTGATGGCCTGTTGAATCTGAGTTTGATTTGGTTGCCCCCTGACCTTCCTTTGATCTGGAGCAATTTATGCAAATGTGACTACGTAATATAATCCTTTGCTGTCAATGTTGGTAGTAAGAAATGTGTTGGCTAAAGCGGCAGTAGTAGGATAATATGAGAAAAGACACATCTGTTTGGCAACTAACCATTTTCTACCATATATGTTTGGCAGTTCGACAAGCAAATAATAATATGTGCGCCTTTACTTTTAATAATGATAAACTATAGTAGGTTCGAACCGGAAAAGAATTCAGAGGTGACAACAAGATCTAGTATCTGTGTTGATACTTCATACCACTAGTATTTGTTATCTATGTCTAGTTATCCAAATCACTATCGCCTCCTACAATTTTAGCAGTCAAAATAAGAAGAGTACCGGTTCTAGCAATCTAGCAGCAGTAGCTTAATGAACGAATGCAGGTTTTCAATGCCTTGATGGCTCCAGTGAGTCAGTGACCCCATCTCGATGCGCATCCTCGGTATTTGTATATCCTGATCTGGCTGCTGGCCCTCCACAGAGGGCGCGGCAAAGCCACGCGTCTTTCTAGTCTATTCTATGGACCAGTACGATCGTCTCAACTGTAAGCAATCTAGAATATTGTTGTGCATTGTGTGCCACTGTAAGTAATATAAAAGCCATGTGATAGTTTTATCAGTAGATGGTTCTGATTTCGTATAGCATTAAGGATCATTGCCATTATTAAGATGCTTTCTTGATGAAATAGAGAACTGAGATGTGTTATTTGTTTGCTTATGTGGATACTTTGGCGAGCAGGAGAAGGAATTGGTGCAGCTTAAGCGTGAGGCCCGTTTGAAGGGTGGTTTCTATGTCAGTCCTGAGGCAAAGCTGCTGTTTGTGGTCCGCATCCGTGGGTGAGACACAAATTCTTATGCCCGTATTATATGGAGGAATTTGTATGTTCTTGCTTGTTTTTAATTCTGTTGATGTTGAAACTACAGTATCAATGCCATGCACCCTAAGACCAGGAAGATCTTGCAGCTTCTGCGTTTGAGGCAGGTGGGTTCACCAATATTTGTTGTTACAATTGCATTTCTGCTATTTGAATTTTGTTTGTTTGTTATCTCGTGAAACTGAACATTTTTTTTTCCAGATCTTCAACGGTGTGTTCCTGAAGGTCAACAAGGCTACTATTAACATGCTTCGCAGGGTTGAGCCCTATGTTGCATATGGGTATATTTTCTTTGCTGATTTATTATTGTCTTGCTGCTTATTTTGATATATCTTTCAGTGAGTTTTTACAAAAGAATAGTGTGTTACAATACTAAATTTGGACTTCAGATTGCAAGCGCAACCAAGGCTGTGAAATTCTACATTCTGTTGTTTATCAGAGTTGTTTTTGATGAAGTGAAGATGCACAGTGATGCATGTATATTCAATTAGTTTCCATTAAACAACACTACAAAGATAAAATTTGGAAAAAAAGACTTGAAGCAGACTGAGTGAAGTAGTTCCTTCATCCTCAGCTTTTGTTGACCTTACTAAAGTGGTAAATTTTGTTTAGGTACCCGAACTTGAAGAGTGTCAGGGAGTTGATCTACAAGAGGGGCTATGGAAAGCTGAACAAGCAGAGGATTCCTCTGTCCAACAATCAAGTCATCGAGGAGGTTTGTATCTTGGAACTCTGCACCTGGTTCGTGTGATTTGTTTGTATTTGACAATTTACGTGATGATCTTCAACTTTTGTTCTATCAGGGCTTGGGCAAGCACAACATCATCTGTATTGAGGATCTTGTTCACGAGATCATGACTGTCGGCCCGCACTTCAAGGAGGCAAACAACTTCCTGTGGCCATTCAAGCTGAAGGCGCCGCTGGGAGGCCTGAAGAAGAAGAGGAACCACTATGTGGAGGGTGGTGATGCTGGTAACCGTGAGAACTACATCAATGAGCTCATCAAAAGGATGAATTAGGTTCACGATCAAGATCATTGCTAGTACCCTGCGTTCTAAGAGACTTTCTGTGCTATCCTTGTTTTACATTAGGAAGTTGGATCGTGGATGAATATGCATGCAGTTTTGATGTTTGGAACTAGATGTATTTGGAAGAAATCTTGTCTATGCATTTCTTATCCTGAGATGTGAGTATTGGGCCTTTTTATCTTTCCGAGACAGCTTTCGGTAGCAGGGTCAGTTCTGGCTTTCGGAAGATGTGTAGGGAATTGTGTTATTATAAATTCTTAATGTTGATGTATTGTAAAACTGCTTGAAGCGCTCGTGTGCTTATCAGCCAATTTCTTTCAATCGAGGAACAGATAGCGTCTTTCGCAATCGCAGTGCGTGTTGGAAAGTGGAAACCGAAACGTCGAACTCACTTCCGTGTACGTTTAAAAAGAGGGGTATACAGACTTGCAGAGAACCGTCCTGGACTTGGGCTCGCCGACTACGTTTAAACAGAGAACAGAGGATTTTTTTTTGAGGGGAGAACAGAGGTTTAAACAGAGAACAGAGGATGTTTTTTTTTTTTGAGGGAGAACAGAGGATGTTTAAAAAGAGAACAGACAACTCCAAATTGAACTCCACAAACAACTCCATCGTCCATTCGTCCTCGTCGCTGGGTTTCGTTTCCGTGAAATTGTGATCTCATAGGCTGTCTGACCTTGAATTTCTGCAACACTTCTATGGACGCGCTCGTGGGCCATTGTTCTAGTCATCTAGATGCACACCGGCCCAGCATAGCTCACATTCAGCTTGGGTTCGTCAATCTCTGCTGCTCCACCGATAAATGGTGGGATGAGAGTTGGATGTCAAATGAAGTTCTAAATATGAATTAGTTACGGTCAAACAAAAACTATTAGAGGCTAATTGATGAGTAGAAATCATTTAACAAAGAAAAAATTAATTAGTCTACATCTATCCTATTATTTAATGACGGACTAAACTTAGGTCCAATCATCCAAACATGGGCTTCTTGTGTCGTTCAACACCAGGCGATAATGTGCCGCAGGGCAACAAACATGGATGGCCTTCTTCTTGCGTCGTCCAACACCAGGTGATAATGTCCCGCAGGGCGCCTTCTTTGTGTGTCGTCCAACACCATATGTAGGATTGCCATCCCTACCTACTATTGCCCTACGTTCTCAATAGTCGATACTACAAATAGTCAGTTATATGTTTTCAGGAAATCCAACTTCAATTCGCCGTATATACATGATATGTGCCTACACCTCTTCTGCTATATGCATGGAGCGAACTAGTGATGAACAATGCCATTGCAGCCTAGCTTCTTGCGCCAATTGGAAAAATGATTCCAAATTGAAACCACGATAAACTCTGAACCAAAATTGAATTGCAATTTCCCAATAAGAAATACTCGAATTTTCCCATAGTCTAAATTTGACACACCTACAAGTCTATACCCCTAATTGACCTTAGCTTGTGCACTACCTGCACTCATCTTTTTATGCAATTAGGGTTACAAAAGAGTATTTTATTTATTTTACAAAAGAGGGAGGATGAACACCTAGATGGCGGTTGCGAGATGCCCTGGCAATGTAGAAACATCATCGCAAGGGTGATGTTTCTGTATTTAGTATTATATATATTATTTAATTTTCTATATGTTTGATCAAAATTTGATTTAGAACAAACTTAAAAAGATGATATTTGGATGAGGGAGCATTAACATCTCCAAGAGTTTCCAAAATTCACTCCTGGTCTAGATTTTTTTTTGGCAAGATTGAAAAAAAAGCTGCTCTCTAGCAACTCCTTATCTCAACTCCCAATCTTTCGCACTTGAAAAAATTGACCTCATCGGGTAGATATTATATATACGTGCACATCAATCGGCCAATCTGAAATTGGAAGGATATGGGGAAGGAGTATGATAAGATTTCTGATATAAATGTACATGAGACAAAGAAAATATTAAAGTGATTAGAATAATTTAGAAATAGTGCTGAATTCTTGACGCAACATCATCTTTTATATTTTAGGACTAACATTTTGAAAAGAAACCCAAAAAAACATGCCCAACTTTTTTTTAGCCACTTAAGAAATTCATTAATTTACCCTGTTTTTGAAACTGTTGGAAATGCTCTAGCAGACTTGAGGTGGGAATATCGAGTTGAGTATGACCTCAGATATCCCGGGCACAAACGGCAAGCCAGTGCATACCAAACTCTGTACCCACATCAAGGACTTTCCTTGGAAGATCTCCATGTCAGGGGCTGACCTTGCAACAAAATGTGGCATATGACGTACTATGACTATGATCCACACGGTGTGGACGTGCGCTATGCCTATTGGGCTGTTGAATGTTGATTCGGTCAGTGAGAACTCACCGACGACCGTCTATGCGGCCAGTAGCTATAGACAAGTGTTTGTCAAAAGTTGGCAGCTCAGCTATGTATAGTATCGCCAATAATGCCCTAGGGACTCATCTTTCCGCTTCCTGCCGTGACAGCCGTTGCTTTGCAACGTGCTGCAGGCGTGCAGCGACCCTTTATAGTAGTAGGGTAGTAGTCTACAGCTTGCATTGCTCGCCTCGTGTCTCGATGCTGGCCGCGGCGGTCCGCAGGAAAGATGGCCCATTTCCCGTACCGGCAGCGGCAGGAGATCGCTGGATACGTGTCCCCACGACGTCGGCGTCGGCAACTCTGGGTTCGTGCAGTTTGCCACAGTTCGGCTGCCAGTTGCTTGCATGCAGGCTTGCAGAGAGCGACGCCGCCGGTCCCGTTCAGTTCGGTCCTGAGAGAGAGCTCCAGTGAACCAAAGTCAGTCATCGTTTTCGGATGGAAACTTCCAATATACACTTAACATACAGTACCATGTTTGTACGGTGATTCTAGTGATTCTAGCGTCAGGACGTCCGGCCCGCGAGTGTGTTTGGACGCCGGTCCCTTATAGAACCCTGCCCGCCCCCGCACACGGAACGAAATAGAATAAGACCCGCCCCTGTCCTCCGCTCCCCACCGCGCCCCTGTCCTCCGTTCTCTAACGCACCACGTCCCCCTAACGCGCCCCAGTCCGAAAAGAACATGAAACACTTCAATTACAATATTACAAAACATATAGAAAAACCATGTAGTGCAATATCGGATTGTAAATAGTGCAACATCAAAAATATATGTAGTGCAACATTGAAAAACATGCATGGCAACATCGAAAAATATGGACTGCAATAATGAAAAATATGTACTGCAATATCAAAAAAATATATACTGCAATATCGAAAACATGTACTGCAAAATCAAAAAAGTATGTACTGCAACATTGAAAATTATGTGCAGCAACATCGAAAATTATGTTATGCAACATCTGAAGCAATAGTACTGCAACATCGCAAAAACATATGTTGCAACAACCCAAAAATCCCATTGCAACATTCGAAAATCATTTGTTGCAACATCCCAAAACACCCATTGCAACACAGGAGAAAAAAAAGCATACATAACATCCCCTGACCCATCACCAAAAGCTCGCCGGTGGGAGGAGCGAACAGGACCGCAGAGCTCGCTGGAACCCTAGCGACTGCCGCGTCCCTCAGATCCAGACGAAGAGGAGAAGGAGGAGGAGGGCTAACATCGAAAGAAGAACCAACCTACCTCGTCGGATCGCCACCGTCGTCCTCGCCTCCGGTGGGGAGAGCGGGAGCGGGGTCACTGGGGAGCGCGGGGTCGCATAGAGGTCACGCAGAGGGGAGGGAGGGAGGGGGTGGGCGGGGCGACAGCGAGATGCGCGCAGCGCGTGGCATCCGTTCCGGCGAGCAGGCGGGCACTGCAGGAGTAAGCAATCGGAGAGAATAAGGAATGAGTGCAGGAGCGGCGTGCGATACGGATGGGTTGATTTGGCGCAGGGTCGGGTGCTTTCGCGCTAGGACAAGGACGCGCGGGTTGGGCGCGTCCAGCCACCCGCATCACCGGTTCACGTCATTATCGTTGTACCAAATAGCAGCCGCAGCAACTTGCGGGTGCTGACACATCTGTAAACATTCCAGGCACTGGCGGAGCTAAAGGGTGGTCCGGGTTGGCCATGGACCACCCTGGAATTCTAGCCCAACAAGGTCCAATACTCCTTAGGCACTTTTTTCTCTGCTTTGTTTGTTGTCGCTGGTTTGCCCGTTGATCGTACGACAGCGTCATGAATACATGATAAGAAGTAAAAAAAAGAGGAGTGGTGACATTGCACCTCTCTTTTTAGAAATGTGCAGCAGCTACAAACAAGCCTTCTTTGCTATGTCCTCCAATGGTTATAGATCTGGCAAAGAGGAAATTAGAAAACAAGGTACGGATTTTTTTGTTTATTTTAAGATGTTTGTAAGACCTTTTCAATTTAACTGTATTGCTATATTACGTTTGGAAAATTCTATACTTTATATTTCTCTATATTGTAGTGTTCAAAAAAAATAGTGTTAAGTTGGACCACCCAAGCCTAAAATCCTGGCTACGCCACTGATTCCAGGTGGTGGTCGTGGATGCCATTTTTTTTCAATCTGGATATATACGCTATGCAGCCGATCATCTCGATTAATTGCTTGGATCAGGCAACCGATAGAAAAACTGCCTGTAATTTCTCTCTGAAAAAAAAGATGTAAACAGAAAGTCCGCCGGCGGCCGGCAATCGCTGGTTCACTGCACCACGCACAGAAGCAATAGCTTTCTTTCAGAAGGACGCGAGTCCGCACGCAGTTTTCCTTTTCGAGAAGCAGGTGCTATTCAGCCGCACGTACCATACCGATCATGTTCCGTTACTGCTAGTGAGCGAGTACAACACGATTGCCGGCGTCATGGCCCATGGTCCTGTCCGGGCGCCGGCGTTAGCGTTAGGTTAGTCGAAATTATTATCTCAGGTCAACTCTCACGGGCGGGAGCTTGCCTGTCTCCTTTTCGTGTCTCCGCACACGTGGAGATCACCGGTGCCCTCCCTCCACGCACGATCCGGAACGACGGTCGATATTAGCAAAATCTCATAGCAGGATGTAAACACAATTCGGCCGGTCGTTGCTTTCAGTTTCAGGCTGAGTCGTCGAGATATAAACCAACCAAGGCATCGCCGCTCGTTGATCGTATGTATTTTCGTATGGAAAGTCCCAAAGCTGGACATGTAGCAGCAGTCCGCGGCGGCATATCAGCGTGAACATAGAGTACTGCCGTAACGACATTGGGGTCAATCAGGACCGATCATCTCGTCTGGATTGATTGGTCATATATACTGTACCAGCGTCGACGAAAACTGCATGCAGGTTGTGCCGGCCGCCGTCGCTGGTTCACTGCACCTGCACTGCACCGGTCATTTGAAGCCATGTCGTTCTTGAGAAGGACGTGAGTTCGTAGTAGTCGGGGGTCGGCGGCTGCGTGCATACAGATTTGCCAGGTCAGCTCTCACGCACGCACGTTCAAATTTTGGTGGATCTATCGGATCCTGCTTCATTGCATCGATCCTGGCTGCAAACCAGCGAGGATCTTGTCTATGCCACCATGAGGAGTTGAGTGCAAACGAGATCCGAATCCAGCCCCACATGTTCGTCATCAGCGCTGAGCTTTGAAGGCGGCGGCGGTGTGAATCCGATACGCGCAAATATAGGCCACGGGCATCGACTGGTCCGCCACTGCTTGCCCTGCCTTGGCGCCCTGTGGAATATGCCTCGTCGAGTTTTTGCTGTCCGCATGCAGCAGGCCCATCCCATCAGGCCGCATCTTCTTATACCAAGTCACCGCATGGATGTTTATGTGGATCCACAATTCCACAACGAGAACGAGAACTAACGGGAGGTCCCTCTCCCATCTTGAGTTGAGACCACCATGGAGAAAGGCAATCAAGTTCCTGGTTTTGTTGATTCAAAAGTCATTCCGGGTTCAAAAGTCGCTCTGCAACCCTAGCTTTACAAAAGTTACCAAAGTTTACAGACTCGAAATTTACATAGGCCTTGTTCACTTTCCCATCACAACCCAAAATATTTCATCTTCCACCCATCACATTAAATCTTTCGACGCATGCATGGAGCAGTAAATGTAGGTAAAAAGATAACTAATTGCATAGTTTGTCTGTAAATGTCGTGACGAATCTTTTGAGCCTAGTTAGTCCATGATTGGACAAATTTTGCCAAATAACAACGAAAGATGCTACAATAAGCCCTTGTTTAGTTCCCCCAATTCTCCCCCAAATTTCACTATGCAAAAAGAAGATTTTCCGTCACATCAAAATATCGGCAAATACATGGAGTACTAAATGTTGATGAAATAAAAAACTAATTGCATAGCTTTGTTGTACTTTGCGAGACGAACATTTTAAGCCTAGTTAGTCAAAATTTAAATATTTTTTACCAAATACAAACGAAATGCTACAGAAATTCTGATACAGTGTTTTTCTCTCCAATTCACCGAACTAAACGAGGCCTAACTTTTCAACTACTTTTCGCGAAGTGAACACACCCATCCTCCTATTCCAGCACGCAGAGAGAGTGCCGCAGCATCACGTGACATCCACGTGCCTACGGACTGATGTCCTCGTCTGCTGACTGCCGGTCGACCGACCATGTCTGCAAGTACAGTTATTTATTACTGCTACTGCTACCATTTACAAGCAGCTACAATCACTGATTAGCTAGTCCTACCGGCTAAAACAACACCACCTAGCTAGCTACTCCCTACCTTGCAACTTCCAGGTCGATCGGTCGACGGAGATCCAGCTGCCCGAGCTTCAGTGGCCCGCCGCCGGCGACCGCCGTGGAGATGAATCTTGCTAGCAGCTTTTGAGCCTAGCCGTAGAGGGTGACGAGGCGGCGGAGGCACTTGGTGCAGGAGTACTTGCGCTTGCTCTTGACGCACAGCGGCAGGCCCAGGATGCGGCGCTCGCTCTCCACGTCGACGGCCATCACGGCCCCGCCGCAGCGCGGGCACGCCCCGGGCGCCTTGTGCGTGCCCACGACGCGCTCCTTCTCCGCGCCGCACAGCACCCGCACCGCGCCCATCGCCGCCATGCCTTCCTTTTCTTTCTTCCGAGGGAGGAAGAAGACGACGGGTTTCTGGTGGTGGCGGTGGTGGGCTCTATCTGCCTCTGCATATATTGCGGACAAGAGCGCGCAGAGCAAACCAAAGCGCGTGCTCGCCCCTGTCTGCTGCTGCTGCTGCCTGATTTTGCACAGGTGGAGGTGTTGGATTGGGCTTCTACTTGGCGCTCGATGGCATGGCGTGCGGCGTGGCGGAGACGGACACAGTCCGCGGACGGCTAGAGCTGCAGGAGGCGGTAGGCGGTAGGCCCATATGCCGCGTGCTTTGGGTGTTTCTATTTAAAAATAATTTTAAGGCGGTTGACGAAATGCCCAGGAAACAACCGTTAGCAGAATAAGGGGTGCGGGTTTATTAGTGGTATAACTAAGGTCTCGAGCTACACATTTAACACACAGCGTGCAGTACATATATGTTTTTGAAGGACAGCCCTGTTTATATATAGTTCAGTCACGGTCACATGCAAGTACAAAATTGTACTTGAAATGGATAACGTTCTAGCCGTGTTTGGTGTGTGGTATTACTAAATACTAATGTATGTTCTTTGTACTTTCTTAGTTACTCCAATATAGGTAGTAGGGTATTTAGTCTTTTTTCAAACATAGAAAACATATACTATTTGTAAATATCATGGTCTTATAAAATATTATTATTAGCGAAAAGAGACCACAAAAGGGAGATGACTCACTTAATAACAAATTGGCGGACGCTGTCTAGGGGGGTTTGTTTAGAGGCAAAAGCTTTTAGAATTTGGCTAATGTAGTACTTTCGTTTGTATTTGGCTATTAGTGTCCAATCATGGACTGATTTGACTCAAAAGATTCGTCTTGTGATTTACAACCAAACTGTGCAATTAGTTATTTTTATCTATATTTAATACTCTATGCATGTGTTCAAAGGTTCGATGTGATAGAACGAAAAGTAAAAATTTAGAATTTTAAAGTCATCTAAACCAGGCCTGGTTTTTTTATCCGTCCAACCATCATCTAGAAAAATCTTTAAATGCGTCTCTGTTACTTGTCTACCCTATCCGTCTTCATGTTCTCTAGTGTCGCCTTCCGCACCCTAGGCCGAACTCTCCTGGCCTAGCCCAATCCAATTTTACCATCGACACGAACCTCTCCGCATTAATGCCCCTGTTGCCTCTACCGTCTAATGGTCGTCTTTTACCACCACTGCAAACGGTGTATCAATTGTTTGCTTCCACACAAACCAACAAAGTCTACAGGGTTAGAAACCACGACGCTTGAGCGTGTTATCATTCATACCTTGTTTTTGTTCTTCTTCTTCCCATTTGTTACTTCCTTAATGATCCTATTTGTTACTTCTTTCATTCACCAATAGTTTATTAATGACATGTACTGAGTTTAGCTTTAGCCTGCATCCCCATGTTTGGAAATTCAAGTGATGTTCCATGCATGTGACAAAGATTAGCATTCCTTGTGACACGGATAATTTATATGAATGGATATGCTTCACTCTATTATTAGGACGTACACATGCACTGCCCTCACAACAACGTGCACACGTTCCATTTCTCTTTCTTCATTTCTTAGGAAACATTGAAAGCTCGCTTTTGTGTAGTTTTTGCACGCAGCTTGCGATAAATAAAGTCCGAACCGGTCGTCACTCACATGAGGCGACCAAATTAAACGTGCCCACCATATATACGCATTCCTACCTGTCTAAATTTTTGTTGAACCGCCTACTGTACGTCTAGTTTCATTAAGCAAATCAAGTGCGAATTGCCTCTCACACCACGCAATGGAATGAAGAAACATACGCCATTAGCGCTCCAACAACCGATTGGCTTGGCGAGATTTTCTGGAAATAAATTTACACGAACGTTTTCTTGACTTTATTATATATATACTCATATTTTATATGTGCGAGTCAGTAGAGTTTTGGACACGTGCTAGCTGCCGGCCCGTCGTGCGTCCGTGGGCGTCCGGCATGCCTGTGGCCGCGTTGTGAGCTCCGCCGTAACAAGTGCATTTCTAGAGTTTAAAATTTGTCATAAAATATGTGCACCTCTAAATATAAAATAAATTATTTTTACTTGTTTTTTTCTACTTTCTATATTCCCGAGGTGTAATGATTACACTTTTAGGGAGGAAGTATATACTATGTAATTTTCCACTAACATTATTCTTTTTGCCTACATCAAGTAGATTTGTTTTTGGATGGAGGGGGTATGTATTTTCTCCGAACGCATCATGCATGCTGTGACGTCCTCCACTCCGGCGGGCGTCATCGAGATACGCCAGCCGTATGTATGTGCGGATCGCCGGCCGATCGTTCAAGGTTCGAGATCGAGGGGACCCAAACGGAACGGACTACCCATACATACTACGCCAGATCGACGGTACTGTAGCATGGGCGCCACTGACGGTGGTGGGTGGGTGGGGTTTCCATCTGGCACGGTAGAAATCAAAATCAGGAGCCGGTCACGGTACTGTACGTGACACTGACACGGCCAATAATCGTACATGTACCGCCGGTCACGCATGACGTCTCACGCATGATCGAGGGGACCCAAAGCGAAAGCCCCACCAGTACATACTACTGTTACGCCTATGACCGGCGACCGCCTCGTAAAAAAGTGCACCGCACGCTTTGTCGTCCGGCTTGGCCGCCGTTTCACCGTCGGGAAGGGAAGGTGCCACAGGCCACAGCCCACTTCGACTGACGTCTGACGGTGACTCGGTAACGAGCAGCAGCAGTAGCAGCATGGTAATCACCCGCGAGAAGTAATACTTATCCCTACTAGCGCACACGCCGTTTTCGTCGGGCTTATTTTCCCGTTGCCTGTCTTTTTTTAAGCTCTTTTTCGATTGATTCTTTTAAATATGCCTCTGACGGAAAGATTTCAAAAAATAAACCCTTATCTTGGCGCCATGGTCATCGACGCCAAGGTAACACGGCATGGCGCCAGGGTAACTGGTGCCAAGACCTTAACGCGTGGCGCTGACGTGGCGGAGTCTTGGTGCCGTGATCTTTGGCGCTAAGCCTGGCGCCACAGATCACGACGCCAAGACCCTGTTTTAAGTACCTAAATTTACCGTGAGATGGACATGTTGGAATTTGTTAAGTCTTGATATTTACTAAGGTTTAGACATATACAAATTGGATATATGCAAAATTTACCATGACTTGGATATTTAAAATTTTGGCTAAGTCTTTAAATTTACCATGAGATTAAGTCTTTAAATTTTGCTAAGTCTGGAATTTACAAATTTTGGCTAAGTCTTTAAAATTTTTACCATGACTTGGATATTGCAAAATGGCTTCATGTTGTGGATTTGGATATTTAAAATTTTACTTGGGGCCAAAATTTAAAGACTTAGCCAAAATTTGCATATGCCCATCTCATGGTAAAATTTGTATATGTCCATCAAAATTTTACCATGAGATGGACATATGAAAATTTTAGCTAAGTCTTTAAATTTACCATGAGATGGGACGTGTTGGAATTTGTTAAGTCTGAAATTTTACCATGACATTGATAAATTTCATGCTATCCCATGGTAGTTGGTATTCTAACATATCTAGACCGTAGCAAAAATCTTGACTAACTAATTTTACCGTGAGATGGACATTCAAAGCTCTAAATTAGCACGACTTGGACCCTAATTTTTCTATGAGATGGACATATAAAATTTTAGCAAAGTCTTGATATTTATCATATGATGGGCAACCTAAAAATTGGCTAAGTCTTAAATTTTACTATCACTTGACTATGCTAGAATTTCGCTAAATAAATCTAGATTTTTGCTACGGCTTGAATATGTTAGAATATCAACTACCATGTGGTAGACATATGGAAAAATGGCTTTTTTACCATGACTTGGACATTTGCAAATTTGAAATTTTAACATGACTTGGATATTGAGAAATGTGACTAACTCTAGAGTTTTTACAATGACTTTCTGTTTGATCACTTGGAACAACCTAGAAATACTTAGGATAAAAAATAATATACATGGTAACAGCATCAGACGATGGCGCCAAGCTTGGCGCCAATGGTGACGGCGCCAAGGTGCTGCCACGTCAGCGCCAGCTCGACGTCGTCGGCCAAGTGGCATGGGGGCTTGGCGCTAACGTTAACGGCGTCAAGCTGTGTTATCTTGACGCCAGCGTTGATGACGCCAAGCTCTGGGTCCATTTTCTAAAATCTTTTCCGTCAGAGGCATATTTAAGAAAATCTTTCGCTAAAAAATAAAAAAGACGGTCACGTTGCTTGTGTTTGCCTAGTGATAGTCTGATACTGACGTTTGAACAGAGACCAGTGAACCCGACGCAAACTTTTCGCTTTTCATGTACATACAGCTAATAGTAATGTGACTGTGACCGCACGTGTCAAACGTCAAGCAAACAAACCCCCGCATGGTAGATTCCTGTGTGTGTGTGGCTGTGATGCTGTGTCCTGTGTCAGAAGTCAGGTCGCATCTGGACTTGTTGGAGAAAACCCGTCGGCGGCCACTGCTGTATTCTGGTGGCACCGTGACCGTGGCGGCGGTGGGAGAAAGTTCGGCGCGGCGCCCGCCGTGGGCTGCCAGACGGGGTGCGGTGGGAAGGCAGCGTGAGGCCGCCGGCCGCCGCACTGGGAGAAGTTCTGTGGGCTGGTGCTGGATGGCGGCGTGGGGAGAAGCCATGGGCCGGACCCGGACGGATGGGCGAGAGAGCCGCTGGTATCACTTATGACTTATCAGGGCTAGCTCCAGAGTCCAGACCGCCGCTCCCGAGCATGAGTGAGCTGTGAACGATCGCGTCACGTACCCATCCATCGCCAAGTCCGTCTCATGAAACTCTCGGCCTTGCTTTTTTCTCGGCGTGACTGCACCCTGCTGCTTGGATAATCTCCTGCTTGCTTTCCTTCCAGTCTCTCTTTGGATAATCTTCCGGGATGGGAACTTCCAAAGCGGACAAATATAGCAGCCGCAATTGCTTGCGAGTTCCGACATCTTTAACATTATCCCCATCCAGATCCAGGCCGTGCATGCATGATGCATGTCCAACCACTCAACCAGGATAAGTTGTTTACCCGCCGATCATCTCCACTGCTCGTATCGTATCATCAGCGTCGGTCAAAACAGCCTGCGGCCGCCGCCACGCACGGGTTCACTGCACCTGTCATTTCGAGGCAGTAGGTTTTCTTGCACTTTAATGGCCTTTTTTTTTTCCCTACGGAAGACGCTTAATGGTCGTATGTTCTGGCGGCGATTCCCACCTACGCCAAGTGTCGTGACCGAAGGACCGAGAACGTTCTGTCACAGTGTGCGCCGTTGCGCGCATGGGAACTTCTCAGGTCAACACCCACGTGCATGCTTCATATGTCCCAAAACAGAAGTAGTTCTCGCTACCCAAGAAATCAGTTTTTTTTAATTTTGATCAATTATATATAAAAAATATTAAAATTTATAATATATAATTAGTATTATTAGATAGATCGTTGAATATGCTATCATAATAAATTTATTTGGAGATATAAATGCTGTATACGTATTTTCTACAAATCTAGTTAAATTTGAGAAAGTTTAACCTGCACGTATCTCGTAACGTTATCTATTCTGGGATGGAGGGAGTATAGGCAGAGCACCTGGCGTCCATGATCATTTCCTCCTCTTGCAGGCTGAAGCTTCTCCCCCCCCCCCCCTCTCAAGCAACTGTATGCTGAAGCTTGCATATTGAAGGACCGAAAACGACGACCAGAGGGGGGTGAATGGAAGCCGAAAAATTTCTTTCGAAATATTTGGCCGCTGTCCTAAAATCACTGCCAAACACAAGCGTGTACCCGAAACTAAATTACTCAAGCCAACTGGTGACAAGAGCACTTAGATTAATTTCTCGCAACGGTAGAAGTCCAATGTAACTGACGGAAAACGAATTGGAGATCGAACACACAAACCGCGGAAGAAAAAACAAGGCACGGGTCTGCTCGTGCACTGCACCTCACCCACTAAAACCAGCAGCCAGAGAGAGCAAATGAAAGGATCTTACAACAGTGAATACTACACTAGGTAGAATGAATTAATTTTAATGCTCCGTAGATGAGCTAATGATTGCTTGAAGTAGTACTTCACTGTAGCAAAGAGAAAAATCATTCGATCAAGCAATAACCAATCACAGAAGCACGAAATACTTCACTTGTTGCCTAACCATCACCTGCAAGAGACATCAGCACAGGCACGGCTGCTGCTAGCGAGCAGGCAAGAACAGGACTGAGGATACTGCTAACCGTCAGAAAACAAGCGCAAATGGTGGAGCTGCTCACCACGCGCTGAAGCTGCTCGGCCTGCTGCCTGGGAATGGACTGGGAAACGACTCCTGCAAAAACTCACTGGTTCCACACCGGAGCAACAACTAGTGCTGAAAAGATTGAAACGGTGAGATTGAAACGGTGATCAGAGAAGTCAAAACAAGCAGCACGGGTGAGAGCTGGACATCACCACGTGATGCAAAGAGCAACCTTTGGACCAATCAAAATCAATCACAAAAAGCACACGCACAGGAAGGAAATCGAATCAGTCAGCTGAGCTAGAATCGGCTGCCTCCTGGAGTTCGATTCACTTGCCAACCAACCAGCAGAGAAGGAGAAGGATCAACCTCGCGGATGCAGGTCTGCGTGCATCCAGCGATGGAATCAGAAGAAGCGCAACCCATTCGGCTGCAGGGCGTCGATGAGCAACAGCTCAGGCCTGAGGGCACACAACGCTAGTGCAGTCAGTGCACCTGGTCCCAAGGCGAGCACCTGCCAAACCAAGAAGTGCACGCACAGAAGCTGCACCGCTTAGCTAAGTGACAAGAATAGAATGAAGAACACACGAACAAAAGGAAAAAAGAACGACCCAAAAATTATCCAAATCTGATCCAAATCTCAATGATTCGTCCCCTAAATTTGCACAGCTTAGATTCAACTAGGAACAAATCTATTCCCCAAAAAAAATATTGCCTTAAATTGATTCAAACTCCGGGAAATCAAGATTTGGGCAGGAACAGGGTTTTCTCCCAAACAGGCAAAGAACTGATCGATCTATGAGCTCATGCCGATTTAGTTCGAATCACTGAAGGTACTGACTCGGCACATATCCCTGCTCATCACGGATTAACCAAATAAATGCCTAGAAACATCTCTCCCTGAAAATCGAGACAAGAGCAGCAAAGGAGAAAAACGAAGAACAGAGAACAACTAACACCAAAACGTGAAACAAAAGAAAAACACACAGATTAAACCCCAGAGGGCAACGTGAGGGAGGGGCCTCACTTCCCAACACAAATCTCCAGTTCAAAATACAGACAAGTGCTCTGTGGACCTCTCAAGCACCTAGAGGAGGGAAAAGACTAGAATGAAGAGAGAAAAAAAAAACTCAAGAGGTGAGGAGGCTTGGGGGCAGCCCCTCTGTTATTTAGGGCTATTTTACATTCTCTTAAATGCCCCTAGATACATAAGAGCTAAACCAATAAGCCCAAGGGCGTAGAGGTCCAACCCGGTCTTCATGTTGATCCGACGGCCACCGCGCCTCCTCACCGGTAGCTTCGCCTCGACTCGAACTCCCCGATGCCGCCACGTGCCGTCCGTTCCTCCTCGGAACCTCCGCCCGGGTTTTGAGGCCCAAACCCATAAACCCGCCTCCGATGGTTTTGAGGCCCAAACCATCAAATCGCTCCGCGAGTAGCGTACTCCATACGCGTCCCCCGCCATCCGACGCGTGTCACCTCCATGGTCAACACGGTCACTCCCATGTCTTCTCGCGCTTGTCGATGTCCCAAGCGTCAGCCAGCGCGGCTAGCCACCCGGACTCCGGGTCCCTCGGTCCAAGCCTCACGTCCGTCCTTCACCCCTCAGGTCCATCGGCACGGCACGTCCTCCTTGACCTTCACCTCACCGTCGGCTACCGTCTCCGTGCTCCACACCTGCACACCACAAGCCAAAAGACATGTCGCACACAAGGCTTTCGCCAAGGTAGGGTTAGTCACCACTCAACCTACTTCGTGGATCATATTGACAATCACTCATCACAAAACAAATACACAAGGGTACTTGTCAATCTTGTGTTCGCACAAATGCACATTATAAACAACATTTGCTACTCGAGGCTTCTGGAAAATCGATGGCGTGCACGAACCTGTTGCTTTCACCTCTGTATAATATAAGCAATCCCATGTATTAGATGTTTACTCGTGAATACGTATTATGAATTCATGGTAGGTGTTGATCGTGGCTCTTTCATATGGAAACCGTCTCCGATTTCTTCCCCCTTCGTTTCATCGGTTTTACCTGCTGCCATGGGTTGCCAGCTGAGTCATCAGCCCGCCGGCATATATCTACTGGATTTTATATGTTCCTCCTAAAGCAAAAAAAAAAAGGTTATGCTCGAGCCCTCCATGATCCATTACCTGTTCGCTTGAGTTTATCAGTCATCGCTTATTCAGCAGTATTTTTCTCTCACAATAAATCAACATCAGCTAGAATCAGCCATTCAGAAACCATTCAGCGAACAAGGTGATTCTAATGGCGATTGACTTGTTCTGTTGGCATGCAAGGCTAGCTGCTGATGAGCTTCGACCTTCGTTATTCCTAGTCGCATTTTAACCTAAACTATATGTGGACACAAGTTCGTATCGTTTAGGGGCGCCACCAAAATAAACTGACGAGGCGAATGAAGTGACGTGCAACGACCGTCACACGAATAGCTGCCGGATCGCGGACAGCGACTGCTTGTCTGGTGTTGGGGATTCGAATGCTGGTCGCCGGGTTCATTTTTTCTGACGCGCCAAAATTGAGCACACAGGTGACGCCCGGTCGGCAGGATTGATTGCGGTGCTTGCTCCTTGTCCTTGCCTAGGCGGCGCGGGATCGGCCAGGTGCCTAGGTCAAGCACGTAGTACGCGCCGTGTACACGCGTGTGCATCGGCGGCCACAAATACACCCGTCCCTGATCCCGCTGCAGAGTTCTAGCTCGTGCATGCACGTAGTAGCGCAACCGAGGCAGGTTTTTACCGGACTGGATGTGATGGGGCCATTTACCGTGGATCATTGACACAAACAAAAGTACAAGAGCTTAGTCAGCATCCAGAAAGCAGCTGCTTCCGTCGCTACATGGTGTGGCCTGTGGCTTGATCCGGGAGCTGGAGGAGCAGCATCAGCGCCCGGCAACAGCCAACAGGTTGGGACCCAGGGCCCAGCTTAAGCGAAAAGTCACAGCGGCAGTCATCTCAGTCGACAGCGACGAAAGAAACGGCCCCGATTGGGACTCCACGAATTATCGAATTCAGCATATTGCATTTCATTCATTAACTTCCACAAATGCGCAAAGCCTGAATCATACATGCATTCCAAGCTGAGCACCACATACTAAAAGTCACTACGCAAACTTGTTGAGAGAAAAAACCTACGAAAGTTGTACTAGGTACTGTTCTGTAATTTACATTGCAAGCAGAGACGGCGACGACAGCATCACGCGCTGTTCCATTCGCTCGCTGCCCCCTCTGCTGACTGCCGGTTGTGCCGGCGGGAGACATGCTAATTAGTTTATTCCAAGCAGCTAGAAGAAGGCACCATCCATCACGGGTTGCTGATGGTTAGCTAGCCTTAATCAAGAAGCTGATTCTAATTACTACTGGCCGATCGATTGAGCTCGAGCCATCGGAGCTTCATCGACCAGTGACCAACCGGCCGGTCGGCTTGCGCTGGCACGAATGGATCAGCCGCTGCTTGTTTGTTCCTGAGCTAGCTGTAGAGGGTGACGAGGCGGCGGAGGCACCTGGTGCAGGAGTACTTGCGCTTGCTCTTGAGGCACAGCGGCAGGCCGAGGATGCGCCGCTCGCTCTCCACGTCGACGGCCACCACGGCCCCGCCGCAGCGCGGGCACGCGCCGGGCGCCTTGTGCGTGCCCACCACCCGCTCCTTCTCCGCGCCGCACAGCACCCGCACCGCGCCCATCGTCGCCGCCATTTCCTTTCTCCCCCTGCGCGCGCGAGCTGCTAGCTGCCTACTCTCCGGGCTCTCCAACAATGGAGAAACCGAGAGCACGATATGGAGCAGAGGAAGAACTGAAGAAGACGGCCTGGCAGGCTTGGAGCAGGATCGAGGGAGCGTCGATCGATAGATAGATATGGGGGAACTGGGATTCTGGTGGTGGCCGGAGCCCGGTTGGCCGTATATATAGAGGCCGGAGGGCGAGGGCGCGGGCGCAGCGCAAACGCAAGCAAAAAGCAGCCGCGCGCGCTCGTTGCTGTAGTTCTGGTGGACGCGCTCGATTGGGTTTTCGCCTGGTGGTGCACTGCGACGAGTGGAGAAGAATGGCACACGCCGTGGAGAGGACCCTGTTTGGTTGTTGGGTTCGTTGCTTCCGTTTTCCAACGCCTCGGCGGGGGAAACGTCTTTCCGTTTCCAGCAATCTGCACGTTTGATCCAGCTAATACTATAATCGAGGCTGACGCGTGTGCGCACGAGCCAGACTGCTCCATATTTTTGACGATATAAACGTACAGGCTGTGATCTATTCGTACGTACGTTTAGGAAAAGTTTGGCGTACCTTATATTGTTATATTATAAGGGTACTAGTAAATTTAAAAGGATCAATTTCTTTTTAAATTTTCGCACTTTAATTACTCTTGCTCATCATCACATTGGATTAAGAGCAAACTTAACAACCACACATAAATAAAGTTAGATAAAAATGTCCCTATTCCATCATTTTCTTTTTGTGCAAGAACTTGTCTCACTAATAGATCAAACTAATTAAGGCTTTTGCTAAAAAGATCAAACTAATAAGGCTAGTATTTGATTTTTTTTATGCGATTCAATTTTCCACGTATAGTCTTTTGCATTCACGTGTAAGCAAACGGATGATATCCATTTTTTGGCCCTTGGAAAACTCTTGATTTGACAAAGTTTTCTCTGCAATATGTTTTAATTAAACAGTCTTGTGAGGTCAGACGACAGGAGTTAGCCGACGGATTCGTCACCCTACCCTAGGCATCTAGGAATTTTGTTGTCATCCTACCATGCAGTTTGAAACGTTCTAGCATTTGAATCTTTGCATGCATGGAGAGAGTCTGGTGTCTGACAGAGACAGAATTTTTACCAGTGCTATATGGAGAGAGTTGTCAAGTTGTCAAACACTCAGTTATTGATAAGCTCATCATACCATCCACAAACAGACGGTCAAACTGAGCGCTTGAATCAATGTTTGGAGAATTATTTGCGCTGTAGTGTACACTCTTGCCCTAAGCAGTGGAGTAAGTGGTTATCAATGGCAGAATTCTGGTACAATACAAGCTATCACACTGCGTTGGGTAGAACCCCTTTTGAGGTGTTATATGGTTATGCTCTCAAGGCCTTTTGGTGTTACTGCTGCTACTCAATGTCATTCTTTAGACTCAGAGTAGTGGTTATTGGAGAGGAACTTGTTGAATGATCTGCTCTATCATCAGCTGCATTGGGCACAACAGTGAATGAAGCATCAGGTGGATAAAAATAGAACTGAACGGGAGTTTGCAGTTGGAGAGCAAGTTTATCTAAAACTGTAGTCGTTCATTCAGACTTCTGTAGCTACAAGAGGTAATCACAAGCTCAGCTTTTGTTATGATGGTCCTTTCAAGATCTTGGCTCATGTGGGAATGGTTGCATATAAATTGGATCTGCCTAAAGATGCTCGAATCCATCCAGTCATACATGTCTCCCAACTAAAAAGGCATGTTCCTCCTTCAGAGACAGTGGATCCTGATGTCACTCAATTTCCTTCAAACCATGATAGTTCTATCAGTCCTATGAGTTTTTAGAAAACTTGAATGCTTTGAAAGGGATCTGCAACTCTGTTCTAGGTGCAGGTTTAGTGGTCTGGGTTGTCGCCAGAGTTGTCCACATGGGAGGGGATCTCTGATCTGCGCATGCGCTACTCGAAGTGCCTAGCTTGGGGTCAAGCTAGCTTTCAAGAGGGGACAAATATCAGGAGACAGAAGGTAGCTCCTGTAGCACGTCCGACAACACAAGGGGAGGCGGGTACCAAACGTGGCTGATGGGCTGTTAGGAAGATTAGTGTATCGCTTTATAGGATGGGCCAGAGGCCTTGTAATGAGGGTATAAGTACCCAGAGGTGTATAGGCGATGGAGTCATCGAACAACCTATAACTGAATTCTATTACTGAATAAACCATTCTCTGTCTGTTCATCCCTAATGCAACTTTCATTCAGAACCCAACTCCTCTATTCTTTCAATTCTATCCCAAATTCTGCCCAAACCCTTCCAATCTCTTTTCAGTTATCGTCAGCGATCTTCTGGATCTTGATAGCGGGGTGTTGGACGGTGAGGAGAGGACGGCATAGGATCGGAGGGGCGCGGAAGGAGACCGACGCGAGGGTGAAGATGGGTCCGTCACGCCTTAACGTCGTCCCTAATGGAGTACTGCAGTAGGGCTCCGATCCATGTGCGATTTTGGCTCTTTTTTCCTTATATAAGATGTAGTCACGTTTTTGTCATTGTGGCACCATTTTCTTAATTCGTGTGAATGCATGGGGCAGTACTGTAGGAGTATGATCTATGGACATTGTCAATTCTGTTGGTTGTCTTGACTGATTAGCTAGCTTGCATTTGGACCAATAAGCCCATCGTGATTATTAACTGAGACCTTCGAGCGATACACACACCTTCATCAGTTAATCTGACAAGCAATGAGCGGTTAAGTATACCTGCCTTGGACGTAGTACTAGCTTGCAGCTGGCCGATGGACGAGGTGAGTGAAGGTAGAGATGGGTGATAAATCAATACATGCAGCACACGGTGGCCGCGCAGGGGCAGACCCACAGGGTATGCAGGGTGGGCCACCACATACCCTAGGGTCCTCCTGTCATAGAGATAGGATAGAAAATGTTGAAGTAGAAAAAAAGGGAAAGGGAACCGACGCTGGCTACACTGGCTTCGATCGTTCGGTTCGGCGTCCGCAATCTCACAACCGCGGACCTGACTGCGGTGCCCCTTGGACTTCGATCGATGCACTCAATCGCGAGAAGATGAGGCAATTAGCAGACCAGGCGACACGACATGACTGTGACGAGCGACGATCCTTTGACGCGAGCCCGCGATGGCTAAAGCACCGAATGCCGCGACGGACGAAGCACCGAACTATCGTGGTGAAAGTCCCTAGTTTGGTTTTGGCTAATTGATGAAACCTAGGACTAACCTTTATATCTAAGTGGATGATTTAGATAAAGGTGGTCATTGAATATGAGACATGACATTGATTCATGTGACCAAGATGATGAAGACCAAGATGATGCTTGGCTCGATGGACCGGTTGTGAAGGTGAAGGGCAAGTCGAGGCTTCGAAGCGAAGGACCATGCGATGGTGAAGCTTGAGCAAGACTTGGCGCCGACGGACCTATGCAACGCTGAAGAGCAAGTGAAGTCAAGGTCGATGGATCGAGACGGTCATGTGATGATATGAAGTGGATCATATCTTTTGAAAAAATAAAATGAGCTCAAGGCAAAGGTATAACCATAGGGCCATTTTGTTTTGCACTCAAGACACCATAGAGGGTGTGAGTGGTTTAGGATCGATAGCCGAACTATTAAGAGGGGAAGTCTTATCGGTTATTCGACGCACGGGTGCCACTAGGTGAATTCATGAAGTGCATTGCATGTAGGGCCTAGTGAGCTAACTGGAAAACCTTCGAAAATAATTATGAAAATGCTAACACACGTGCATAAGGTGGTGATCACTTGTTGGTGTTGGCACATTTGCGAAGGCGTTGAAGTTTGAGTGGTAGAGAGGGTTTGGGTCTCTCTCTCCCTTCCGTCGAGCTTGCGAGCGTGGGATTCAGGCATTTTCGAGGAGTTGAAATGCCTATTTTTCAGTACACCGGAAGTCGAAAAAGAAACAGAGGCGAATGGAGGTCACAGAGGTGACCGAACGCTGCACCGGACGTGGTCATGGTATGACCGGACGCGTCCGGTCAGTTCAACGCAGCAGTCAGGCGCGCGGGTGTTAGGGTTTGCAACCGGCGCGTCCGGTCACTCGCGGGACCGGCGCGTCCGGTCAGGCGCCCAGAGGGAACAGCAGTTCGCAAGGTCGATCGGACGCGCGGCGCGTCCGGTCACACGCGATCGGACGCGTCCGGTCGTTGAGGGAGCTTACTGGACTCCAACCGGACGCTGGCACTGTCGCGTCCGGTCGTTGCCTGGAGCGCATCCAGTCGTTGCTTCGTGGGCTCACGGTGCTGTACGATCGACACGTCCGGTCAGTTGAGCGGTGCGTCCGGTCGATTGGTTTGACTGTTGGCGCAGTGACCGTTGGAGGATCGGACGCGGTTGAGCGCGTCCGGTCAGTTTCGACCGGCGTGTCCGGTCGTCTCGAAAAACATCTAGTAAAGGGGTATAACGGCTCTATTCGTTTGGGATGCTTATAAATACTTGTTGGCCGGCCCTTGGGGAGGTCTCTCGTTATTTCTAACATTCTTGTGCATCCTTTGAGCTAGAGCTTCTCCCTCTCACTCATCTCTCTTGCTTGATTGCAAATCAAAAGTGAGATTGAGTGATCCCAAAGTGCATTGCATAGCTTGAGGGCATCTAGTGGCACTTGTGGGTGGTTTAGCTGGTGGATTTCTTGTTACTCTTGGAGAGTACCGCTCTTAGCCGGCTTGGAGATTGCTGGAGGCGTTGGCAAGAGAAGGAGATTATTCTTGGCCACCTCCGGTTGATTGTAAGAGGTTCTTGTGCTTTCCTCATCGGAGCGCCAAAAGCAACTCTAGTGGATTGCACGTGTCATTGAGTTACCTCACTTGAGAGTGGTGTCTTGCGATGCCTTGCGGGGCGTGCCTTGAGGGGCAAATGACTTGAGGGTCACACCGAGGAACTATCTAAGTGTTGGTCGACACAACCGGTGACGTAGCTTGTCGGTGCACAAGTGAACACCGGGTGAACAAAAACATTGTGTCTCTTGTCTCCCAGTGATTGGTCTTCATATTGTGTTGTTGTCAATATTGATTGATTGTATATCATCTTGGTAATTGGCAACATCTTCACTCCACCGTCTGTATAAGATTCACAATCCTCTCTCTTACTTTTATATTTACTAGTTATCTTGTGTAGCTCTAGTGTTAGCCTTTGCTAGTAGTTGTTAGCTTGCTCTCTAGTGTAAGTTTAGTGACTTAGCCCTTGTGTGAACTAGAGATCATAATTTACTAGACTTATGGTTAAGAGGCTTGCATCACTACCGTAGGCTAAGCAAAACTCGTTTTACGCCGTTTGTTATTCTAACAAGTTTACTTAGTGTTTACTGTAGAATTTTTATAGGCTATTCACCCCCCTCTAGCCATCTAGGACCTTACACGTGGCCGTGCTTTACTCCCTCCGCTTTCTTGTGCGTGAGTATTTTGTGCGCTTGATCGGTCTGGTCTGGCTCCATCTCGCGGCTCTCAAGGTCTCATCCGTTCATTACTTCAGTTGGCACTCGTCCGGCCTTTGGCTCCTTGGGTGAAGGCGATCCTTGGGTGAAGGCGATCCTCTCCGGTCTCCGGCTTCTTCAGGCTTCAGGGCGTCGCTGCGAGCCCACGACGGACAAAGCGCCAAACTGTCGTAGCCGCGGCGAACCGCTCCGAGCCTCCGACGTTCCGGCGATCCATTCCGAAAAAGGCAGCAAGATCATCAGCACCAGTAAGTTCCAAACATGAGTCAATATCGCATGTGAGTTTTTAGTTTTGCACTTTTGCTAATTGGTAAACTATTTTTCAGAATTGTTGAACGATGAAAAGAAGCGGAGACATTCAATCCCTTTTTGACAAAGCACCAAAGAAGAAGGTGGCTACAGCTGCTTTGAACCTCGCCCCACCTCCGGTTGAAACTATTGTGGAAGAGCAAAATCAAGAAGATAGAGTAGAACTTGAAGAAATTGCAGATCCTTCGCCCCCACCAGCGTCATCGCCACCGCCAGCGCCTGCATCAAAGCTGCTAGTGTATGACATCAATCAGCTTCCATATGATCCAGGTGAAAGGCTGCCCATAGAACATTATCATGTTTATGATCAAGATGCAATCCGTAGAGCATATATTACTAAAGGTCCTTGCAAACCTTATATACATGATTTTCCATACCGAAACATTGGAGACACACCTCGTCGATTCAGTTTGCAATGGTTGTATAATTATGAGTGGCTTGAATATAGTATCAAAAAGGATTCTGCATTTTGCTTTATATGCTACTTGTTCAAGAAGGGAAGTGAGTCAAATGCATTTGTTGTTGATGGATGGAATAATTGGAATATAGGAAACAACTCACTCATCAAACATAGTGGTTCTAAGGCACACAATGTAGCTCAGGAGAGGTATATTGGTTTTATAAATCCCAAAGTAGCAATTGATTATCACATTGACAAGTGGACTGATGAGGATCTTCGTCTTTATAAGAAAAGATTAACATATTCACTTAGATGTATCAAGTTCCTTTTGCGTCAAGGATTGGCATTCTGTGGACATGATGAAAGTGAAGAGTCTAGCAACAGAGACAACTTCATTGAACTTTTGAAGTTTCTTGTAGGAAATTGTGATGAAGTGAACAAGTATGTCTTGAACAATGCACCAGGTAATTGTACTTTGACTAGCCCAAAGATACAAAAGCAAATTATTCATTGTTGTGCTATAGAAACTAGAAATAAAATAATTGAAGAACTTGGTGATGAGCCCTTTGCAATTTTAGCCGATGAGTCTAGTGACATATCACATAAAGAACAACTAGCTCTTTGCTTGTGTTTTATTGATAAACTTGGAAGGCCATGTGAGCACTTCATTGGAGTTGTTCATGTAGATGATACTACCTCTTTGTCACTTAAGGAAGCAATCGAAGGTTTACTTGTTAGTCATGGATTGAGTATGACTCAGATTAGAGGACAAGGTTATGATGGTGCTAGCAATATGAAATGAGATATTAAAGGGCTGAAAACATTAATCAAGCAAGAATCACCTTCTGCTTATTATATTCATTGTTTTGCACATCAACTCCAACTAGTTCTTGTAGCTGTTGCCAAGGGAAATACTGACTGCAGTACCTTTTTTGATCAAGTATCTATCTTGTTGAACATTGTTGGGATTTCTTGCAAGCGTCATGGTATGCTTCAAAATGCTAGGCTTGAGAATGTCAAGAAATCACTAGAGTGTGGTGAGCTTGAATTAGGGAGTGGATTAAATCAAGAGATGGGCTTGCCTAGGCCTGGTGACACTCTGTGGGGCTCGCATTACAAAACTATATGCAGCATCATCACTATGTATTCCTCAATCCATGATGTGCTCATTGAGCTTGGTGCGGATGATGCATATAGGGATGATTGGACAAAGGTTCATTTTATGCTTGGAGCATTTGAAAACTTTGAGTTTGTTTTCTTTGTGCACTTAATGTTTGATATTCTTGGATACACAAATAAGTTATCCGAATGTTTACAGAGAAGGGATCAAGATATTCTTAATGCAATCTCACTTGTTAATGTGGCAAAGAGCAGAATACAACATTTGAGATCTGATGGTTGGGATAACTTTCTTAAGAAGGTGACTTCTTTTTGTATTACACATGGTGTCGAAGTTCCTGCTATGGATGGTGCCTATGTGCCTTATGGAAAATCAGCAAGGTATGCCTGTGCCCGAAACCAAACAAATGATGACCATTTTAGAAGAGAAGTGTACATTGGTGTCATTGATCAAATTAGTCAAGAACTTGATAATCGGTTTGATGAGATCAACATGGAGCTACTCTCTTGTATGTCAGCCTTTAGTCCTTCCCAGTCCTTTGCTTCATTTGATGCACATAAGTTACGTAGATTGGCTGAATTTTATCGTACTGACTTCTCCGACAACAATTTGCTACAACTAGAATTGCAACTTGACAATTATATTGATGACATGAAACGAGATGAACGCTTCCAAGGTCTAGACAACATTGTTGATCTCTCAATTAAGCTCGTTGAAACAAATAGGCACAAAGTGTATGATATGGTGTACTTCTTCTCAAATTGGTATTGCTTTTACCGGTGGCAACTGCAAGTGTTGAATGGATATTTTCTGCACTGGTTATAGTGAAAACAAAATCAAGGAACAAACTAGGTGATACTGTTTTGGATGATTGTCTACTCACATTTATTGAGCGGGATATTTTCTTCTAAGTTGATGAAGATGATATAATGGAGACATTCATGTCATTGAGAAAGCGACGGATCAACAAGTAATATTATAAGTCTCTTCTATTGCTATATTTTAAAGTATTTTGTATTTCATTGGAACAATTTACATGGTTTTAGAATATCATTTTACTGAATTAGAATATGGTTTTACCGAATTGTAAATGGTTTACCGAATTACATAAGAAAAATTTTAGCATCGCATACCCTGAGCTAAAATCGTGCGTCCGCACGAAACCGTCGTCCGGCCGGCGGGCGTCATGGCATCAGCAAGGCGACGCGGACGGGGATCGGATCGGCCTGTCGAGTCGAGGGGACCGCCGCGCCGCAGCAACAGCAACAGCAGAACGGGCAGTCGGGCACTCTTGCTGTTGCGCAAAAGGGGGCCGGCTGGCTGTTTGGCCTGGCGTAGGGTCACTCCTGGTCCCCCGGCCGGCACGTGTACACGGGTGGATTTGCTGATGGGCATGGCCGTTGCAAGCTAACAAATAACAAACATCATCATGAAGGACACGATTTATATATAATATTACTGGAAGGTGAAGTAAAATCCTTATGCAGCCACGCACATATTACTGTTGTGCGCGCGCATACCGTTGAAACGACTAGACATATTCATGATGGCATGGCATGCATGATGCCGATCGCCTCTCGATCAGACGTACGCACGGCACCTAACTTGAGAGACGACTGAAGGCAGGAACAGAAATCGTAGAGTTTCTGCACAAATGAAGCTAAGGGACAAGCCATGACGACGTTGGGTCGTGGTCGTGGCACTACACAAACACAACGATCCCAGCTACCATGATAGATAGCATCGTAACCGCGATTAATTAATGAAATGATACCAAGCAGCAAGCACACGCCGTTTTCGCCGGACCCTGATCTTCGCAATATTGCTTGTTTCGCACTCCCTATCCTTCTTCTAGCGATACGTACAGCTGCTGCTGCCATACGCAGCAGGCACAGCGACTCGTCAACTTCTGTACCTAAAGCCTGAATGTGACGGGAGATGAAAACGCGAAGGAAAACAAGATATCTCGCCGTGCTAGATTCAGAGGAATATACCATGGACGGAAAAAAAAAGGACATGGAGATTGGAGAGATCGTCGTACGTGAGCTGGCGTGCATTCTTCCCTTGCTCGGCTCGACCCGTGACACGAGGACTAGTACGATCGAGTACCGAACCAGAAGGAAAGAGACCCAGGGAGAGGGACCGTGAATTGCTCGCCAGTCCTCACCGGGGACTCGATCGATCGGGTTGTTGTCGTAACGTCTAACGTGACTTGGCTCCATCGAGAAGAACTGTGGAATTGCACGTCCAACCTACCGACCCCCAAGCCCAGGCCCAACCCAACCAAGGCCTGATTATTAGTGATTGATTACCATGCATGATGCAGCATTCGCCACAAGACGAGCATTGTGTCACAAACATCCAGTCCGGTCGCTGTTTCAGTGGTTTCAAGGCACGTAGGCACGCGCATAGCGCTTCTCTACTGGGAAAATCGTGCGTGCTAGTAGCTTTGCCTGTCGTTGAGGTCGGCGGAGGGATCGTGAGCGTCAGCGTGTGGCGTAGTAGAAGCCGCGCGGCCGGCGGACTGTGCGCATCGCCTCCGCACTCCTTGCGATGGAGGGACAACTGGGGGTGGCCTCGGGTGTAGACGTGTAGTACGTCTTTGGCACTGGTGGTGGTGAACTGGTGATTGATTCCTTTCGTTTTGAGGGCCCGGGCCGGGACAGAACCGCGGGATGTAACTTCCGGGCTGCCCAGCCGACTTGAGCCTCCGGACATAGGCAGCGGTGGGCCGAAAGGACCGGACGCCGCGGGAATGTGTGCCCTGTATAAAACATGTTGCCTGAGGAGTGAGGACCTTCTCCTCTACGATGAAAACAGTAGGTAAAAGCAGAAGAATAAATAGATACCAGATAGAAAACTATTCTTTATTTCTCTAAATATTGATTATTACAACAAAAGCTCATATATATATATATATATATATATATATATATATATATATATATATATATATATATATATATATATATATATATATATATATATATATATATATATATATATATATATATATATATTATAGTCCTGCTAAGGCCTAAGAGTTTAGCAAGAGCCCACGTACAAATGGATTAGGATTATGATTCTTCCTTCTTCTTTCCTTCTAGGATAGAGTCTGTATGTTTTACAATATTTCTCCTTGGGCGATTGCCAAGATATGCACATGTCTCGTTAAGAACTCCATCAGAAAATCCAGTGGAAAAAAAACAGTTCTCGGAGAAAAGAGTACATCACATTCGTTAATTGCATTGCACATGTTGTCTCATTAAAAACCTTGCGTGAGAAACCTTCAAGAAAAAACTCACATAGAAAACAAGAGTACAATATTTAACCTTCTTGGTCATATATTCTTCAGAATATTCCATTCTTCATGAATAAATATTTATCTTCATGATCTATGCATAAACTTCAATGTTTTTTAGCAAATATGATATACTTGATCTTTGTAATTCTAGTGGTTCTAACTATCTTCAAGGTAGATTTACTCAAATTGCTCCCCCTCATAAAACCATCCTTTGAATTTCATTGTTCAGTCCACACTTTTCAAAAATATGTGTTTAATAATAGTATGCAATACCATAATACTATATCTTTCAAAATGTTGGCTCACCATTCTTCAATAAATTATAATATGAGTAAACAAGAGCAATATGTTTCATGCATAAGTAACCACTTATTAGTTGTGCAAAACAAATAAAATTTATCCTTCAGGGTAATAAATCCTTTTAGAGGATTATGGGAGTAAATAAGTTACAATATTCAATATCTTCTAGATAGTGCATCAAATCTTATATTAGAGTTTGAATATTTCTCTAGTTCTTGCTTAGTGGATTTCCAAATTATATTTTCTATAAATCTTCGGGATTTTGATTGTACTAATAAATAATAAATCCAGTCTTGCATTTGGCATTTTTGTAGATTTGCCTGCTTGACAGCGACGGTGCATGTCGATGTAGTTCATATCAGCAGCAGGTAGAGGTAGCAGATCCGTTCCACTAATAACGTCGGAGATGTTGACGTCGTTGAAGTAGTTGCCACGAGATATCAGCACAAGTGTCAGCGTTGAAGATCGGTTGAAGCTTCAACGGCGATGTCGACCTAGAGCTCGTGCCTGCCTGCCGCCTGCACCCATTCAAGGCCCAGACCATGCTTCATGCCTGGTCATCCGCGTCGATCACGACGTGTCCTACCGGAAAAGTCTATTTGAGCTCCCTATCCTCCGAGTTCGGTTCCTGAAATTCCTCAGTTATTTGAGAACCGCCCGAATTTGCTACCTAAACGATTTTAAAATTGGTTTAAACCAATATATGATGCCACATTAACCGTTCTACGTGACGCCATATAGCTCCGAGCCTGCAGATAAATCAGACTATGTTATAGTCCAAGAAGATCAATTAGACTTATATATATATATATATATATATATATATATATATATATATATATATATATATATATATATATATGAAAAATATACAGGTAAAATCCTAAAATCAATTTATATAATTCTTTTTTCTAAAATCGTGCTCAATCTTATTACCTAGCTTGGAATTATTTAATTCTTGTATACTCTCATCTTGTTTATTTGCTACTCCCCCGTCCCAAACTATAAGTCATTCCAAGAATCTTAGAGAGTCAAAACATCTCAAGTTTGACCAAATTTATATAATAAGATAATAACATTTATGATACCAACTAAGTATCACTAGATTCTTCATTAAATATATTTTCATGGTAAATTTATTTGATGTCATAAATCTTTGTACTTCTCTCTATAATTTTGGTCAAATTTGAGATATTTTGACTCTCCAAAATTCTTGGAATGACTTATAATTTGAAATGGATAGAGTAGTATTGTATTTAGGGTCTATTTAGGACTACTCCACAAACTCGACCACGGAGTAGCTCTACAAAAAGCTAAAGTTTCTGAAGCATCAATAAGGATTTTTCACAACTCCACCTTTTTTTCCCTCTATAGTAGAGCTTGTGGACCTACATTTGTTTGACTAAAATACGTGGAGCAGAGCAGTCTCAAATATGCCCTTTGTCTTTGTTGACTCAAACATGCCCCACCACTGGATATCACCATTTCACAAAAGAAACATCCTTTATTTTATGTTTCTTGTTCGGTGAGATTTGAATTATTAGCGGAAAATGGACACAGTCACGCAAGAGAATGATATAAAAATAAGTTAGCCAAACATCGTGAACTGTCAACATCAAATTCTGGGAATGGGTGTGCCTGCATGTGTGTACAAGCGACACATGTGTTCATATTAAATATGATCGAGTATGAGGTGGTAACAGACACATGTGTTGTCATTGAAGTAATTTGAATTTATTTGCTCTCGGTTGTCAATACAAACTAATTATAACACATAACGAGAGCATCTAATAACAAATAAGCATCAAAAGGAGACCATGTAAGATATTCTTAGATTGGCACCATACTATAAAGCATGCTTTTAGAAAAAAAATGAATTCGAGCTAAAAGCAAGTTTTCAATTAAACTTCTAAAATTAAATTGGATTTTAGGATTTTAAATAACATACTTTTTTAGAAAAGTATTTGGATAATTTTTTTTAAAAGGAAACATTTTTGTAATCTCATGATAAAGTTTACTTGACCCCAAACTATCCGCGTGGTTTGATTTATCTATCTCGTGGCTAACATGGCACCACTTTAGCTAAAATCGTTTATAAAACCAGGGAGCAAATTCGAACGGTTCCAAATGTTGAAGAAGGTTAAAAACCCAGTGTTTTTTTTTATTGGTTGAGGCAAATCAGACTCGGTGAAAGTTGGTGAAGGTCAAATGGGCCTTTTGACATTCCTTCGTGCTCGTCGGAGCGACTACTCTGGACTCGCTCCAAGACCTCTGGTCACTGTCATGCTGCAGTTCGGAAAAGAGAACACGGTAACGCCTTGATTTACAGTACTCATCTTTCACCAAGTAGGACCGTAGGATGCTCGTACCCTTTTGTAACACAGTATATATATACCATTCCCCAACCCCAACTTACAAACGAACTGAAGTTCACAAAACTCAGCCTCCAAGAGACCAGAACAGACAGCAGAGTTTGCACAATTAACATGTTACATGTTAATGGCTCGCCATGTATTAATCACTGGAAGTAGTGAAGGACTCCAGAGGAGAACGAAGTACTTACTGAAGGAAAACCACAAATAGCCTTTTATATAAATCATATCTGAAAAAAGTAATAACTAGGGGGGCACATAATGACAATACAGCTCCGCAAAGGCCCCACGAAAGCAACAACATATGGAGTTATGGGCAGTGAGTTAGATGTATGCTACACATCAACAACGCACCTCAGGTGCGTAAGCAAGTCCAAAGATAAAAGCTTCTATGGGGCTCTTCACCTCCGATCATATCCACAGAGGTCACTGCCCCGCATATAGCATCATGCTCTACCTATGATTTTTGCTCTAAACAATCTATTGCCGTGATTTCTAACCCTTACTGTTTCAGGCAGAAAGTTCCCTCGTGTCAGAACACATCTTCATCATGGAGGTCAGAATCAGACGGCGGATTCAAAAATCCACTGCTCTATATCCAAAGGTTACTCAGGCTTTCCCTGTTTTCTCCCAAATGGTCGGACCGGTGTTCCAATGCCTTTGTTATCATTTACTGGAACAATTCTCAATGGGTGAGCTTCGGTATTGAAAACCCACTCGTCAAAGGATATGACTGATGGAGGGGAGAAAAGTAGGTAGAGGTACTTGAGCGTCTCTGCCAGGAAGAAGCTCTGCATCATGTTGTCTTTTTCACCAGTGTTCACCTGAAGACAAATGTTCCAACAATAGTTGTCTCAGACAAATGTTATTCAGCAGAAATTCAACAATGGAAGTCATGAGGAAACCTACATCTCTCAGTCCCACATATCCAGATTCTATGCGGGAGTTCTTCTCAAATGCCTGGAATATGTCCCACCCCCAATCTTGGTATGTTTTATTCCCCGTCAAGCGCCACAGATACATAAGTGATTCGACAGTCTCCGGTCTCAGTATGTTCCACGATGTGCCCACACTCATGTCCTATGGTCAGTAACAAAATAACATTCGGAATTGATGATTTGGTACAAGATTTTTATTATTGAAGGAGGAAAAATAAAGGGTTGCCATACTACCTGTCCAGTATGGAAAAAATAATTTTCTCCAGCCAACTTCGTGGGAGTGGTTTGGTAGAAATTATAGCATGTCCTAGCAAGCTATGACATGAATGGAAAGGGAAAAAAAGAGGTCATACCAACAAACAGAGAGAGAATCATATTCATTCTCAAGTGTATCAAGAAAGGAGGATTACTACAATACCACAAGGATTTACCTCTTTTGCAAGATTCATAATTTCCTCGGACTTTTCTGGCCCATAACCAGAGGCTCCTAGTGCCAGCATACCAGGAGCAAAGCAAGCAAGTTCATCCATCTGTGCTAGTCACAGGCAGAACTTGTCAGAACTTTAAAGGAGAATGGGGGATAAGCTTCAGCAAGCAGCCTGTCAACAACATTGAACAATCAACTGAATGGGGATACATTACCTTGTCAGACAATGAGCCACCATTCTTTTCACAAATGTAGTAGTAACTAGATGGTGTAGTTTTCTTGGTTAAACTTAATAGACCTTCCATTGATGTCTCCCACATTTGTCTGAATTGAAAAACATGAATGGAATTGTTATCCATGTTGAATTGAATAAATTGCAATGGCTACTTAACATTGTGAAACCAGGCTGACAATAGTCCCAAACCTGTAGTGTTTTACATGCTCGGTTTTGTTCCCCTGGATCCAGACCTTAAGCAAATATTCGTAGAAGCTGAACAGAAAATGGCAGTTAGTTTCATTTTCAAAATTTTCTGGAGACAATAGCAACTAAGGTCCACAGCACAAAACTTAGCAATGCTCCAATAGGAGAGCACAAATATGCCAGACCTAAGTGCTGAAATAACAGGAAGAAAATATTTGGTCGGAAGACAATGACATTACCTATCTCCCATAGCACCAAATGTGATAGTTGAGTATGATGCTGTCCCAGAATGAGGATTTATGTAAATAGGAAGCAAACCATCACTGGGATATATCTTCTGAAGCTGTGTGATGACGTTCTCCGCCTAAAATTAGATTGTAGCAACTCAAATAAGAGCTCAATATTAAAAACAACTGAACCAAGAAAGACATCAAGACAGGATTTGGGCATTTAAATAGCAAAACTAGCAGCCTAATGCATATTGCCAGGCATTGCCAAGACATTCTACCAACCCTAACCTACTTTAAAATTTCCTGCATTTGGATCAAGATTCGCATGTTTCATTTAAACACTATCAGAGTGAGCAGAGCTCCATTCTTCAGGGTTTTCCAGAATAAAATAACTCTGCATGTTTCAGCTCGCATAGAAAAATAATCCTTCAATAATGATTTGATATAAGTGATTAAAACAGGTAGACAACAACAACAACAACAACAACAACAACAACAACATAGCCTTTTGTCCCAAGCAAGTTGGGGTAGGCTAGAGATGAAACCCAAAAGAGACGAGAAACAGGTAGACATCACCAAAATTGGTTGGATCAAATGGGATTCATCATTCAACACAAAAACATTCAGCTCTCTCACCCTCAAAAACAAGTATGGAAAGGAAAAACTATAGTACAAGAATGACAGCTACGTTTCACATAGAGGTTTCACATTAAATTTGCTCATCTAATAGCATAGAACATGAGGAGCATCTGAAAATATGAGTGAAAAGTAGCAGCACCTTCTGCTGGTATTTGGGATCCCCAGTCCTCTGTGACAGAGCTATGAATTCAAGTTGCTCTGTACCTGAATCTGCAAGGATACTATCACCCTGCAGAACAAACAAAGCATATGGAATTTATTCTTTGTTTTCTGAGTTAGAAAGAAAATAATCAGGTGGAAAATGTTTTAAGAACAGATAGCGATCATAAGTAGTACAGTTATCAGTTCTATGTGATAAGATGCAAATCAAAGCCTCAAATTACAAACTGAATAATGAATGTTTGAAAGACAAAAAAACGGCCTGGGATTATTTGAATAATGTTACTATCAGTACACCTACTTGTGAAGTACAATATGTTTTAATAAGGGGTTTCAAATACAAGTGGTTATTCAGTGGAAATATAGAATACCAGTGACTCACGTTGGTCCATCCAGGATTATGGGCTCGTCCATGAGCTAGGTTTATTCTATTATAGGGGATGCCAGATGTTGTATCCCAAGCAGGTAATAGTCGATCTGTAATATCTTTAGCCTTATCAAGAAATACTTTATCACCAGATAGATCGTATGCACTAAGCAGACCTCCAACAACCCTGAATATAAACAAACAAAATAAAATGAAAAATTAGACAACCTAGCTGTAGTTATGTTTTCTATACGGATCATAATGATGGTGTATCCAGATAGCATTGGCCTTTTCAGCCAAATATCTGCAAGGAACAAACTAAGATGAGGAGATGAATAAATACTATAATAAAGGTAAACCTTATAATGCAACCTTATGGTCGTTTCAAAAACACTCGCATCATAATCCTTGTCAAAGTCTAATGACTCCGCCACCCAGCTGTTATATGACATAGGCATTAGTCAGATTGGGTGTACTACATAGCATCAGAATAAAGCACTGAAATAATTCCAAGGAGTATTACCATGCAAAAATAGTAATATAAAAGCATACAAAATAAATGGCATTTATCGTATGGAACAGATGAAAATGATAAAATAATGAAGAAATGTGAAGTAAATAAGAGATTGTATAATCCTATATAGTAAGGGGTCAAGGAGACACAATCATGGATTTTGCATGTAAGTGCCCCCAATAGTATTGCTTTCTAAACTCAGGATAAAAATACAGGGAGAACTGGGTCTAGTCTATTGAACTGAATATATTACTACAAGTAGACTGTTAACTCAATTTTTCTAGCCAAAGGACAGAACAAGGGAATAAAGAAGATCTACATGATGAAAAAACAAATAAAACTCACTCTCTAGCTTTCTGAAATTCATCTTTCAGGCCCATTATATACAGCGTATCAAGTGAGTCAACAAGGGTTGCTCCAAGACCACCGAAGCTATTGATACCATTCTTCGATTGTGGCTGGGAATCGAGGCGAGCAAACCAAAAGACAGAAGGCATTTTAGATCTAGAATCAGTTAGGAAATGCGAAACCAACTGCAGATCAGAATTACTACCAACTAAACAAACCTGAAGCTCATCCATTCCCCAGGCATACTTCACATAAGAATTCCAAGCATGGAGCATTGCCTCCTTAACTTTTTCCCGCCTTTCATTATTGACTGGATCAATTTCTACAAGATCTTTTCTGGAATTCTTGTTGCTTACTACTGGATTTTCATCCAGATGAACCCCAGCCTTTCTTAGCTGTTGAAAACACATCAGAACAGTTGAATTATGAATAATTATGAATATGTTTTTCAAGGGAAACAGATTCTGGAATAAAGGGGTTACTAAGCCAGCATGGCACTTCAAAGAAAAGTTTGATTGTATTTACCTGGTCATGCAACCGATTTATATCATCTTCTAATCGGGAAATCTCAGACTGAAAATAAGGGAAGAAGAAGCTTATAATCAGAAACAAGCAGGACAACTCCAAGTATACACATCAGATTCAAGATAAACTAAGGACTATCTTGATATAAAGGAGGCAAAGGGGTCTGTGTGTGTACATATCACCATTTCCAGATCAGAACAGAGAAGCAAATCAGGTCAATATGATCAAAGTTAACAGAACTAATAAAGACGAATGTATCTGATGAATCAAGACTAGAAACACAAGGAAGGTAATAAGATATACAAGCTTCACAATGGCAGTGACCCAGTGACTCAGAACTCAGAATCTACAGTTCTCTACACCCTTTATAATTCCATAAACCATAACATACAAAGAAATGTTTCACACTCTCCACCTTCACCGTACAACTTGGGAGACACTGAAGATGATCAAATTTTTCAATACATCCGTACATTTCCCGCTAATCAGAGGAGACCCCTAAACCTCATCGCCAAATTACAGTCAAAGCCGAAGCTAAACGAACTTACAGTTAAATAAATATAGAGAGTTTTAGTGTTCTACTTTATATCATTTCACCATTAATTCGCATCTCTGTTTGCAAGGAGCGACTGAGTCACATCTTACAATATCCGAATCAAAATTCTTAAATAAGCAGTTACTGTAAATCTTAAACATAATAATCTCCCACTACACAAACACAATAGACTACCCCAACCATTTCTAGTCCTTATAAACTGACGCAGTAAGATCCACGGATAACCACATGTTCTCGACAAACCAGATCCAGCTACAAATCAGCCTGGCGACAAATCGAAATGCAAAGCAGAGAGCGCGACAGGAAGTAATCAGATCCCGGTCACTAAACTCTCCAACCCGGCTCAGGGGAGCTCCCGCGGCGTGAGAGGGGCGCACCTCGTACTCGCTGACGAGCGACTGGCGGTCCCAGAAGGCGAAGGTGGCCGCGACGAAGACGAAGAAGAGGAGCGCGAGGCGCTTGGGCCGCTTGAGGTAGTAAGCCGGGTTCAGGTACCGCCAGGCCCCCGACGACGAGGAAGACGACCGCCGAGCCATAGGGACCGCCTCCGTCGACTAGATCGCCGGTATCCAAGCTCGTCGCCGCCTACGGCGAGGTCCACGGCGATTCGCGCGTGCGCTCGGGCGTCCCCGCGTCGAATGTGTTTGTGTGCTTCTGTTTCGGCCGTGGTCATCGGCAGGAGGGCCTGCCTGTAAATATCCGGTTGAACCTTGTCAGTAACAAGTACGGAGTATACTACGCCCTTAGTTTCCAACTTCTCCCCAAATTAAAAAGGCTGTGTTTAGATCCAAAATTTGGATAGCCAAAATACACTGTAGCATTTCGTTTGTATTTGGTAATAATTGTCCAATCATTGACTAATTAGGCTCAAAATGTTCGTCTCGTAAAGTACAACCAAACTGTGCAATTAGTTTTTGATTTTATCCACATTTAGTACTCCATATATGTATCGCAAGTTTGATGTGACGGGGAATCTTATTTTGCATAGTGCACTTTTCAGTGCATCTAAACACAGCCAAAGAGATTTTTCGTCACATTAAAATGTCGTCATATACATAGAGTACTAAATATAGATGAAATTAAAAACTAAATATATAGTTTTGTTGTACTTTGCGAGACGAACATTTTGAGCCTAATTAGTCAAAGTTTGGATAATTTTTACCAAATACAAACGAAAATGCTACAGTATGCTACAGTGCTACAGTTGTGCTTTTCTCCCCGCTTTGGCACCTCAAGTTGGGAACTAAACACGGCCGTAACGATTATTTTTCCTTGTTTTGAAAAAAAAACAGTGAAGGAACCCGGTGGTTATCATTTTAATGAGAAAAACGTTACTATTTTTTGCACATGTTTAACTCCTGGGAGAATTTCATAGCATTATTTATAATAATATAAAACTGCAATGAAACATGGAGAATAATCACGGGCTCTGGATTCTTGCCTGAAATATTTCCAGTGATAAATCAGAACACTGTTTTGAAATCGTTCGGTTGTTAGATTGGATTCCAATCCATATAAAACTGTGTATATAAATGAAAATATGCTTCAGAAAATGTAAGAACTTTTTGTGGGTGCAGGAAAACTTAATAGAACTCATTTTATCTTCTTTGCACTTCGAATAATTAATTAAAAGATATAAGCATTAAGTGCAGTGGAGAGGCTGGGAACAGGTGAAACTGGGTTCCAGCCGTTTCACTAGCGTAGGAACAGTTCCAGCCGTTTCTCCTTCAAAATGATTCGGCGAAAATCATTTGGTGTGGATTCTAATGTTTCACGTAAGAAACAGTATTGATCCTCGCGCCCAAACACGCCCTTAATTCTATGGCTCATCTAGGGTTGATACTAAATCAATGGTATGTCTTTTCTCTTTTGAAAAATGTTGTCATGTTATCAAACATGCATATGTGGCAACTTATAAAATGTAAACGAAAATTTTATAAAGCCCATTAGGACTAGCATGATATTTTGTCGTTGTCCTAGTAACGCTTTGATAATGATGGACACTGCTTGGTTTTAGGAATACATTAAATCCGTCCATCTTTGCCACCACGATCGCGTAGAGAACACTAAATATAGCTGAAAAACTATGGCCGAAACATTTCTCATAGAATATATGGAACACAATGTACCTATTCACTTCTATTTCTCATGTAAACATCTAGTGTGAAAAGAGAAGTTATTTCCCATTATAAACCACCGGCTAGATTACTTTGTGTAAATCTACCTTCCTTTTTCTTTGTTGGAGCGCATTTTTTTTCTAATAATACATATATCTATCCATTCAGTAGGTGTTTGCCCGTCCTGTTATTTTCAAAAGAAATGTAAACATACAGTGGCATCATGCTTTACAGTGCTGAAATATCGGTGATTCAAGCTCGTCGTTTGTCCTTGTCCTCTACTCTTACGAAGCGGGGACTGGTCCTGGACTCGAGGCCATGTCCCACGTGGTAAGATGGGTCAGGTGCAACGATCTTGGCCTTGTTTCCCCAAATTTTACTATGCAAAAAGGAGATTCTTCATCACATCAAAATACCGACAAATACATAGAGTACTAAATGTAGATGAAATTTAAAACTAATTACACAGTTTTGTTATACTTTGCGAGACGAATATTTTGAGTCTAATTAATCATTTTTAGACAATTTTTTACACTAAAAAATAAAAGCGGCTACAGTGTTCCGACCGGAACACTGTAGCCGCAGTCGCCGATTCGGGGCGTCGCATTCGGGATCTAAACACGGGCCTTGTTGGATGGAACACATCGCCGTGTGGTTTTGCGTTTGGACGGACCTCGGGTCGAGTTCGGCCTCAAGTCAACAGCCAGATAGAAAGAGAACAAGTGCTGCCCCACCCAAGCCATTGTGCCATTGTGGTGCCCGGTGGCCGAATTTCTTTGCCCAACGCGAGATGCCGCAAGTCGGCACGGGCACGCGGCGCCGTTCATGTACTGGTAGCCTGTACGGCAGCGTGCGCCCGCAAGAAAGGAAGAAGAATATTAGTCCCAGAAAAATATTACTCCCACAATTTAATGTTGTTTTGGTTTTTCTATATACGCACGTCTTAGAAAAGCCAAAACGACATACGAAATAGACACGGAGGGTGGTACTGTACATATGGAGCGACCAAAAGAATAGCTCAGTATGTACGGTTGCGGCACCAGTGACGAGGGTCGCGGACCCTACATGACATCCAGCGTGGAGTATACGTGAACGGTACTCCTATCTCTGCAGACTCTGTGGTGGTCCAAATGTCCAATCCAACGACTTGCACAGGCAAGCGAGCGCCACCTGATCGGCAGTGAATGGTCCGACAAGCTTCAAAGAACAGTGATTCAGTGGCAGACCTCCACTTTTTGACCAAAGACCGCTCGTCCACCTGCTCTGCTTCTCGCCTCCTCGCTAAGACCGGTCTCAATGGGTTCATAAGAGTTTTATGGGTATTAATTATGCTGATGTTGCACTATATTAATAAAGAGAGATGATAAGAGTTTTATGGGAGTAGAGAGAATTTCATGAGGATGAAACTCGTCTGCAGTATTTTCAAAATCTAGATGTGTTAGAAACAGTGACGTGAAATCACCCCTGACACTGGCCTAACCGGCACCTCATATCATCCGGGGCAGGCCACACGCCGGTTTGGTGGTGAACCGACTCCATCCGGCACGGCACAGTGCACGACCACACGACACCGCGACAACCGCACACGTACCGGCGAACCGCGACCCCAAGCCACCGGCACATCCATCAGCCGTGCAACGACGCCGGGGCCGCCAAACCGAGAGCCTCCTGTTTCTCGGCTAGCTGATCACGTTCTCGTATATACAGCAAAAGCGACAATATTGGCTGAAAGATCCAAAACCAATTGCAGAGCAGACCACAGGCTTCCACTTTGATGCAATATTTTTCCCCTCTGCAAAATGCGTGTAAAATCCATGCATTCCACATGCATATTGGTCCCAACTCAACATGAGTGTTGCTAGGCTTAACAGTAAAATTCTCAACAGGCAAACCAAGTGAACTTCTGAGAGGACGACAAACAGCCAAGGTGACGCTACAAACGTGGTTACTTACATGGCGTTGTCATATATTTACAAGACAGCGACTACGGGAGTAAAAGTGTAAAACATAGACGGCAGGTTATCCCCACTGACCAAGCTCTCTCAACAATCTTTCAGAAGTTCACTAGCGACATCTTTGTAACTCACTTTTTTCTTCTTTGCGGGAGGAGCTGCATTCGGGTCTGGGGCTGGAACCCCGGATGTCCCAGCATCTGGCACCAGAATCTCAGAATTGGATATGGAACTTCCTACCGCAGGTGGATCCTTCTCAACTTTCGCCAAGGGCGCCCTACTTGTATCTTCTGTCCCTTTCTTGCCCAGGAGTGGCAACATATCCAGAAGCATGGCGTGCAACGGATCAACCATTTGTTCTATCTTCTCACCAGGCGCACTACTCATCGCTTCAGCAGCAGTTGTTCTTTGGAAAGGACTGTCTGGTTTCTCCTCCACGGTGTTCAATTTGACACCTTTGGCCTCTTGCTCCCCCAATGTGAAAAGCTGAGCACCTGGTGGTGCTCCACAGTCTTTATCGCTGTTATCTACTTCCATCTTAGAGATGCAATCTGTGTCCAACTTCTGATTATCTTGCCCTGTTTCACAAGGCCCACTTTCTTCAGATCCGCCGTCATCTATCTTTGTATGCTGATTTCCTCTTGTAGCCCTTGTTCTCCGGGCTGGTTTTGAAGCAGGTGGAGGGAGTCCTTTCTTTTTGCTGGTAATACCTTCTTCAATCTTAGAGGTATCATCTGTGTCCAAATTTTGATCATCTTGAGATTCACTGGGGGCACTTTCTTCAGATTCAACATCATCACCTATTTTTGCTTTCTGGTTTCCTCTTCTAGGCCTTATTCGGCGGACTGGTCTAGGAGCAGCCCTTGCAGTTCTTGAACTGGTTGGCCTGCTCCTTTTCCTTTGTACATTTTTCGCATGAGATCTTTCAACTTCCATGTGTTCTTCAAGCTTATGATCCGGAGGCTGAACATTTTCCTCACTGAAACAAATTAGAAACAGTCAGAAGATTGACAACAACCAAATATAATTTTTTTAATATTAAAAGTGTCATTATGTGGGCAATCACCAGTTACCTCCTTTCAATTTCTAGTTCTTCTAGTGTATCTGGTTTAAGGCTGTAAGCAGTTTCAGAGAGCTTCATTTGTTTCTCAACTGAATCTTCCAACCACTTATTACTGACAACATGTAATTGCTTGTCATGTAGATAACGCCTTTCAGCAGGAGGGAAGCTGCATAAACAACCAATGGATTATCATAAATGTTTCCATTTGCCCTTCTCTCACAAAAGTCACAAAGCAAATCCAAAGCAATAAATCAGTACCTCTTGTACAGGTTATCAAAGTTATAGGCCTGTAAAACTGAAACTACAACCAAATGAGTAGCTGGAACAATGCTGCTGCAGACTTGACCACCATGCATTGTTAGATCCTGCTTCACCCTCTTCAGCGCAAGATCAGATATTACATTGTAGTCCGCATTCCTCCAGGAAAAAAAAGGTGAAAAAACAAATGAGGAGATGTATCATGTGAAAGATGACACTACTTGACAGTAAATGAAGCTTACACTAAGGGTGCATTATGCAAGTAGACACAGCAACCCTGGAAGAAACAGAATCTCTCGTCTATGCAATGCTTCTTTTTGTACTGATTAACCATGTTTGAATCACCAGCATCTTTGTTGATGTTACTGAAAATCTGGCGCATGAAAAATCACAAGGAAATATCAAAATGGTTCATTGTGAATCTGTCCTTGTAGAATGCCCAAAAAAGAGGTCAAAATTTCAAGTACAGTCAGCAACATCTCTTGCGTCGCCATTCTACCAAACACATGCTTCTAAGTACAAAAATCCACTGTGACAAAATAATAACTTAGGATGCCAGAGAAAAGTTGCAAATGACAGAAGGCTGTGGAAAAGTATCATACAACAGCCCATCGTCGAGTGCTACCACGCAAACCCGACATTGACCAGTTTCTGATGGATCATATTTAGGAAGAGAAGATTAGAAGAGGTGAAATCCTTTACTCCTATATGATTTATGTATGCTTGAGGTGGGGTGCAAATGGGTGCCCCTAAGGGTCTCCGTGACCTCTTTAGTTCAATTACTAGCACTAGTTTTCCAAAATGTGACCATATTTTGGAAAAGTAGTACTAACAATGAAACTAAAGAGGATTGGAGACCCTTATGGGCAGCAAATCGCACCGGTAGTGAGGGATGCCCCACACACGATTTTTATCCTCTCTATCTAGAATATATGCCGCATTTTGATAGTTCTGTGAGAGGTTATTCGCAAAAAAATAAAAATAAAAATAATCTCAAATACATAGGAGAGATGTGAATCATTGCCTTAGAAGAAATAACACACGAACCCTATCAGTTCAAACTTAATTACATACGTGCCACATTCCAAAAATAAATCGGCCAACCATATCACACACAAGCTATAAGCCCCTACAATGGTCAGTTGTGCCAAACCTTTGGCACCCACCAAGACCTTTCTTAAAATATAATTTTAGCTTATATAAACTACAAGTAATAATTAGGGTTCAATGTTGTATCATATGCAGCTTCTGCTAACTGGCTGAATGCATGGTTACTTAGTTACACTAATTCAGGCCCACAGTGGTACATCTTCAATTTTGAATTACTGTTATATTGTCCTGTGCAATAAAGAGTTATTTTATTTTGTAGTGATAAAAGGATATAGATATACTGCATACAGGACCAAATACTGTACCTGCTTGAGGTCAGCAATTTCAATGTCCCAGTAGTAATAGTCAGCATATGAATCAATCTCTTCAGGAAATTTGTGCCTGGCAAAATCAGCAAGAAATAGTATATACCTGTACAATGAAAAGTGCATTAGAATATTTTGCAAAATAAGTTATGAGGTAAATGTGGGTTTAAGTTCAAAGGGTCAAACCTAGGTTGCAAATGAAGAAGATGTTTTTCCTTACAACAGTCTAATATCCACTCATAGTGAATGATCCTTCCCTGCCGTAAAGCTGCCTGATATTTGATACCTGAAAGTTAACATACAAATATACTTCAAACTATCTGTATTCAATATCCCATTATGAAAGGAAAAGGAACTCCTAGAACAATGGTAAATACCTTTCTTCTCTGCAGCTATGCAGTGCGTAACAGAGTCATTCAGATTCATGGAGAAAGATCCCCCATTTTCCACAACCAGTTTATGTAAATATTCGAGATTATAAGATGATGGAATGTTGACAAAATCTAAATAAGATAAGGAATATTTTCCTACTTTACACAATTTTCTGGCCTTTGTCTTGTAAAAATAAGTGTAGCTAGCAAAGAATAACACAGGAAAGGATACAGAAAATCATGTTGGCAAATATCAGGGTTTCTCCCTTAAGACCTGATACATCAGTCTTCATGAGATGTGAAGGGATGACTGAGACACACTTCTTCTTCTCCACTTTTTTGTTTGTTCTTGAGCGTTTTGTGTCATCATTCTTCAGACTGTTATCATCTGCCACCCTTTGTGTTGTACCATTACTTGAATGCACAATGTCCACAAATGCTGCAATGATCAGCATGTTACAGAGAATTCATCCTTGAGACATAATCTAGATTAAGGCATCAGGAGGGATGTAGCTTATTGTAAGCTACTAAAAGAACTAAGGTTACAAACACAAAATATTAAGTATAAGCAAAACAAATTACCCTGCACATCAAGGCACTCATGCCATGGCTTGTCATATCTCACTCTCTGAATACGGGGGAACCTCAAACAGTACGGAGCAGCAAATACCTGCAAAAGGTTGAAAGAAGTTGTTAAAAGTTAGTTGGAAGAGAAAATACACCAGCTGATTGCACAAGAGAAATCGGTCCCAAGTATAATGCTTTTAAAGATTGAACTGCAGGACATAGAAGTGTTTGACTCTTTAAATCAGATACCTCGGACTTGATTGTACGAATGTCACTTGTTACAGATATTATGACTGACCTGAAAATGTAATTAGTGATTTAGCATATCATGTGCTTCCTGTATCTAAGAAAATGGTTGACTCGATCAAAGAATTAAAAAAACTTACTTATCAGGGCTCTCGATCCAAACATCTGGCCTCTCCTTCGAGTTATTTGTAACTTCATAAAATTTTGGTGGTTTTTTGGGGTACTCATTTTTCCTGTTCCAAAAATAGCACAATATGACAGATTGCGAAGGTACTTCAGTGAAGTGCAATAAATATGTTGTTAAGCTTCAACGTGATAGATATATTAGGCAAGTGTATATTAGCCAAGTATATAATAGGCAACGGCACAAATCAGTGTGATTAGCACCTGCTATGTAAAGCATGTACATGCCTGTTATACCCTGCCATATTGGCTATATATATGAATGTCACCCCCCCATGTTGGTGTGTGGTGTTTCCCATTTCTCTGTTATTCTACATGGTATCAAAGACCGCGTGATCAATCTGATCCCGGACCTTCTGCTTCCGCCCCTTTCTCCTCTCCACCTTTCCCCGCCGGCTGACCTCTGCAGCCGCCGTCCACACCATGTCTGTCACCGCCGACGGCTCACCGCCGGCTGTGCTCGTCCACCCCTACACCGCCGTCAATGTGAAGACTCACATCCCGGTGGTTCTGGAGATGAAGAATCCCAACTTCACCAAGTGGGCTTCCTTCTTCAAGTCTCTGTGTGGGAAATTCGGTCTCCTCCCACACATCAGTGAGTCTGCTGACCCCCCCGCCAATGATCCATCGTGGCCCATCGCTGAGTGCACTGTCCACGGTTGGATCCTCAACACCGTCGATGACTCGGTTCTTGATCTCGCCATCACCGACGAGAACCAAACCGCCCGCGAGCTGTGGGTGGAAATTGAAGCCCTGTTCCGCTCCAACCGCGCACCCCGGGCCGTCTTCCTGCTTGAGGAGTTTCACTCCCTCAAGCAGGGCGACTCGACGATCGACGAGTACTGCCAGAAGATCAAGGTCAAGGCCGCCGCCCTCCGGGATGTCGGCGAAACCATCGACGACAAGCAGCTCATCCTCAGTCTCCTCCGCGGCCTCAATCCGCGCTTCAGCGCCACCGCCGACGACATCGCCAACGCCACCGTGCTGCCCTCCTTTCCCAGGGCACGCGAGATGCTCTCCCTCAAGGAACTGCGCCTCGCCAACGATGAGAAGACCACAGCGGCCTCCGCTATGGTCGCCGCCTCCGGCTCTAGCTGCACCTCTGCCGAGTGCCATTCCTCCACTTCCAGCGCTCCCTCTGCCCCTTCCAAGGGTCCAGGGGGCGGCAAGAAAGGCAAGGGCGGCAAGAAGGGTTCTTGGCGTGGCCAGGGTGGCTGGCAGCAAGGCGGCGGCAGCAACTGGCACCAGGGCGGCGGCGGCGGCTGGCAGCAGGGCGGCGGTGGCGGTCAGCACGGGGGCAACCGCCCCATGGTGCCCTGGTTCTGCTACACCCCCTGGGCCCCCCAGGGCGGTCCTCCTCCACATGGCGACTGGCAGCAGGGCCCTCGCCCTGGCTGGCAGCACCCCAATGCCCAGGGCGGGCGTCACCAGGGGCTCATGGGCACCAACCCGCAGGCGCACTTCGCTGCACCTCCACCAACACCGATGTGGGATCAAGCCGGCCTCATTGCCGCCTTGAACCAAATGGCGCTCCAGAACTCTGGCTGGGTCATGGACTCCGGCGCCACCTCCCACATGCACAACTCGGATGGTATACTTCTATCTCGTCATCCCTCCTCCTCTTCTTCCATCACTGTCGGCAACGGGCATCAGTTGCCTGTGTCCTGTTCTGGTCACTCCACTTTACCTGGCCGCACCTCCCCCTTCTCTCTTCGCCATGTTCTTGTTGTCCCCTCCTTAGTGCGCAACTTACTTTCAGTACGCCAATTCACTCGTGACAACCATTGCACTATCGAATTTGACGCGTTTGGTTTCTCTGTTAAGGACCTGCAGACCCGACGCGTGATTCTGCGCTCCAATAGCTCCGACGGCCTCTACACCGTCCCCGCCACGCCACAGGCCAACCTCACCACCTCCACTGACCTATGGCACCATCGTCTTGGTCATCCAGGGGCTGCCACTCTAGATTTGCTTAGGAACAATAATTCCATTTCCTGTAATAAATCAGCTCCTACTTTATGTCATCCATGTCAACTTGGCAAGCATGTGCGGCTGCCCTTTGGTAATCCAGTTCAGTTTCATCTCTTCCCTTTGAGCTTGTACACTGTGATGTTTGGACGTCCCCGGTCGCTAGCATTTCTGGTGCGCAGTACTATCTTGTCATCCTAGATGATTTCACACATTATTGCTGGACGTTCCCCCTCGTCCGCAAATCCGAAGTAGCCACTCACATCATTAATTTTTGCGCCTACGTCCACACACAGTTTAGCCTTCCTGTCAAGGCTGTACAAGCTGATAATGGCACTGAGTTCATCAATACTGCCCTCACCACCTTCTTTGCCTCCAGCGGTATTCACCTACGCCTCTCTTGCCCTTACACCTCCCCTCAAAACGGGAAGGCTGAACGCATCATCCGTTCTCTGAACGATATATGCCGCACCCTCCTCATCCACGCTCACATGCCACCCAAATACTGGGCCGAGGCGCTCACCACAGCCACCTATCTCCTCAACAGGCGCCCCAGCTCAGCCATTCACCATAGAGTCCCCTATGAGCAACTCTACCAGCAGCCACCAGATTACACCATCCTTCGTGTATTCGGTTGTCTATGCTATCCCAATCTCACCGCTACCTCCAAACACAAGTTGGCCCCCCGCTCTACCGCTTGTGTCTTCCTTGGTTATCCCTCTTCCCATAAGGGCTACCGGTGTCTCGACCTAACAACACGACGGATCATCATTTCCCGTCATGTTGTATTCGCCGAGACGACATTTCCATTTCAATCTGACTCCACCAGTGCGCTGCCAAGCTCGCTGGATTTTCTTGCAGGAACACCAGCGCCGGTGCCACGGGCAGCAGCGGTCGCTCCGTCGCAACCTAATGCTGAGCAGCCGCGTCATCGAGCTCATCTGGAGGAACTCGCTGAGGACCCGGCCATCCTCCAGATTGGCCCGGTTCTTCCACCTGCACCGGTCGCTCCCCCACCCCTTCGGGTCTACACCCGGCGCCGCACGGCTCCAGCTGCACCGAACACTTCTTCACCGACACCAGCTGTTTCCGAACAGCCGGCTCCGGCTCCAGCCGTGGCAGTTGTTCCAGCCATGGTGGCTGCTCCGCCACTGCCACCGCCACTGCCTCCGAACCGACCTGTGACGCGCCTCCAGACAGGTTCCCTCAGGCCTGTCGATCGGTACGGGTTCCCTCCAGCAGCTCACGTCGCCACCGGCTCCACTGCCTCGCCCATTCCGCGCGACTACAGGGGGGGTCTTGCTGATTCCCAGTGGCGTGCAGCCATGGCTGCGGAGTACAAGGCCCTTGTCGACAACAACACCTGGCGCCTCGTTCCTCGTCCTCCTGGCGCCAATGTGGTCACCGGCAAGTGGATTTTCCGGCACAAATTCCACTCCGATGGCACCTTGGCTCGTCACAAAGCTCGCTGGGTCGTCCGCGGCTTCACCCAGCGTCACGGCGTCGACTACGACGAGACGTTCAGCCCCGTCGTCAAGCCGGCCACTATTCGGGTCGTCCTCAGCATCGCCGCATCTCGCCAGTGGCCTATCCATCAGTTGGATGTGAAGAACGCTTTTCTTCATGGCCACCTGCATGAGACGGTCTACTGTCAGCAGCCCCCCGGCTTCGTCGACCCAGCACGACCCGACGCCGTCTGCCTCCTCCAGCGCTCCCTCTACGGCCTCAAGCAGGCCCCTTGAGCGTGGCACCAACGCTTCGCCACGTTTCTCCGACAACTCGGCTTCGTCGCCTCTGCCACCGATGCCTCCCTCTTCATCTACTCCGAGGGCAGCTCCTCCGCCTACTTGTTGCTGTACGTCGACGACATCGTCCTCACGGCTTCCTCGGCCGCTCTGCTTCGACGTATCATCGCCCGCCTTCACTCTGAGTTCGCCATGACGGACCTCGGGGAACTACATCACTTCCTGGGTATATCCGTCACTCGCTCCTTCGACGGCCTCTTCCTCAGCCAGCGGCAGTACGCCGTGGACCTCCAGAAGGCGGGCATGGCCGAGTGTCACTCGACATCGACACCTGTTGACTCTCGTGCCAAGCTCTCTGCCTCGGCGGGCGCTCCTGTTGCTGATCCCGCCGCGTACTGGAGTCTCGCCGGCTCTCTCCAGTACCTGACGCTTACTCGCCCCCGACCTGGCCTATGCTGTACAGCAAGTGTGCCTCTTCATGCATGACCCGCGCGAAGCTCACCTCGCGCTGATCAAGCGCATCCTTCGATATGTGAAGGGCACACTGTCGGCTGGTCTCCACATCGGCATTGGGCCAGTCGACAAGCTGATTGCATACTCCGATGCTGACTGGGCCGGGTGCCCAGACTCCCGCCGCTCTACATCAGGCTTCTGCGTCTTCCTCGGCGACAGTCTGGTGTCCTGGTCTTCAAAACGGCAGACCACGGTGTCCCGGTCCAGTGCGGAGGCCGAGTACCGGGCTGTTGCTCACGTGGTTGCCGAGTGATGTTGGCTTCGTCAACTCCTTCAGGAACTTCATGTTCCCCTGAAGGTTGCCACAGTTGTCTACTGTGACAACGTCAGCGCTGTCTACATGACAGCCAACCCGGTCCACCACCGCCGCACTAAGCACATCGAGATTGACATCCACTTCGTCCGTGAGAAGGTGGCTCTCGGCGAGGTTCGAGTTCTCCATGTGCCGTCACGGTTTCAGTTCGCTGACATCATGACAAAGGGGTTGCCGGTTCAGCTGTTTGAAGAATTTCGGTCCAGTCTCTGCATCCGGAATCCTGACGCTTCGACTGCGGGCGGCTGATAGATATATTAGGCAAGTGTATATTAGCCAAGTATATAATAGGCAACGGCACAAATCAGTGTGATTAGCACCTGCTATGTAAAGCATGTACATGCCTGTTATACCCTGCCATATTGGCTATATATATGAATGTCACCCCCCCATGTTGGTGTGTGGTGTTTCCCATTTCTCTGTTATTCTACACAACAAAACATAGTTACACAAAATACTGAACCATTATGAAACATAAGAATCAAAGCTGAATACCTGAAATACGGCTTCAGTTTGGTGACAAGAGCATCACGCTCTTCATCAGAGAGCCCAGTACCGACACGGCAAAATGAAAGAAACCTTGAAAAGAGTACACAAGGACAGAAAACAAGAAACATCACAGAGTATATGGTTGTCTCATTGCCTCGGTAATGAAATTTGAGCTCAACTGTTGTGGGAAAAAGGAAACATCATGGAATGACAAAACAAAATGCTTACCATATAAAACCTCATTAGACATGTATGATAACAAGAAGCATCACATCAATAAATAAAACAGACATGTGTTTTCTATGTTTTGCCAAGCACAAGTAAGAAATGCATATAAGTAGTGTTAGAATATATAATACTGAAAGACACAAAAGGTATTCATGCACACCTATCAGCAATCTTCATCAAAGTACAGAACCATCCTACTGCAATATTATTTAATTATTAGGCAACCACATCTAAGAACCAAGCAATAGCTTAGTTGGTAAGCCTCAAGCTGAGACTTGAGAGGACGGCCAACAGGGCTGGAACCCAGGATATTTAATGCAGAGCCAGGAAGCATCTTCTTCCCATGGTTGAGTTTTAGGATGACCACATTTTGCTTTTTACTATGATCTTCATCTACCATTGCCTCTACGAAATATACAGTGGGTGGAGAAACTCTGCTTACCTTTTGGGATAACTATTATCATCTGAAGGGACTGCAAGGCCAACTAAAAACTGTGCAACCTATAAATCAGTTAAGAACAATGATCAGCAGTTTTTACTTTTTAATAGCTTGAAAAGAATAAAACTAAGAGCGAGTACAAGACTATGCACTAGCAAGACATTATAATATTCACACCCAGCTAACCCTAATGTTGAAACTAAAATAAAATAGTAAGCTAAATGTGTATGTATATATTTCAAAAATGAGAATGTCTAGTGCACCTCTCCTCCTTGACGTCCAGATCCATAGTATCCCCCTAACAACAAAGGGGTCAACATCAATCAATAGTTTCAAAAAGTAATATCATTTGTTCTTCACTGGAGCAAGATGCTTACCTATAATAATAACATCCAGATCAGCACCCGCGTGTATATAATCAGGCTTTAGTTTAAGCCACTTTCCATTTCGGTCACCAGGTTCCCATTTGGAATCAAGGTCCTTCAGTATAATGCCCTCATCTCTAACCACAATTAATGAATCGAAGAATCATAAGAATGAAACTAAATGGTTTTTTAACGTAAAAGGTTGCTAAGCCAATTATCTAAGAAGGTTCAAAGAAACCTGTTCTCGATAGTCTCTTTGAAGAATCTTTCAACATCTTCAACACTATGTGCAATAATTGACCAGCATGGTTCATCTGCAGGTTGCAAATAAGTTTAGTATTGCATAGTAATGGTGTTGGAGTATATGTGTATTAGGCCCATGAGGCTAGGCCCATGAGGCCCATGTATGCTACAATATATAGCTACCCTTCTAGGGTTAGCTAATATAACAGAAAACATTAAGTCTAGCATGGTATCAGGCTAGTTTTCCCTTCCTCCCACTCCCAGCCGCCGCCAGGCTGCCGCCGCCGCCGGCGCGCCGCCATGGCCGGCCCTGGGGCTCCTCCTCCTCCTCCCCACTGCTTCCCCCCCCCCTCTCCTCTCCCTCCTGGGCGAAAATCGCGGGTGGATCGGGCGACGTCGCGGCCGGCTCGAGCGGCATCGCGGGCGGATCGGGCAGATCCGCCGCCACCGCCGCCGGCGGGCCTCAGGCGGGCGCTCCCGCCGCCGGGTCGCTCTGGCCGTCGCTTGGGGCCACCCCCTTCGCCCCGGGACCGCGCGGCCTTGCTGCCCCGGCCAGCGGGTCGCGCACGGCTCTCGCCCTCGCTGCGGACAGCGCCGCCGCCGAGGGCACCGATGCGGACGCGGGCGACGATGCAGGGGTCACCGGAGCTGGAGACGTGGACGTGGCAGACCCTCTCCTTCCGGGCGCCGCCGCCTACGCCGCCAATCCGGCTGCCGCGCGGGCCTACGCCGAGGCTGCTGCTGCCGCGGCCACGGCTGGCCTGGGCATGCCGATGGTGCTCAGCAACGTCGCGGCCGCCGCCATCACCGCAAGTGGCCCCCTCTTCGCCGGGGTCACCTGCACCACCGGCGGTGCCCCTCTCTCCGCCGACGACACCGACGCCGCCGCCGCGGCCTCCGGCCGCCCGTGTAGAGTCGCCGGTATACCACCCGCCGCTTCTTCACCGGGACCCTCGTCACACTCACCCGATGGTGACGAGGCAGGCATCCCGCCCACAGGCCCTCACCGCCACTGCCTGTGAGCCGGGGATCTCTTCGGTACCCTCTTCCGTCCGCGAGGCCTTGGCGGACCCTCACTGGCGCCGTGCGATGGAAGAGGAGTACGCGGCGCTCCTCGCCAGCCAGACCTGGGATCTGGTGCCCCGTCCGCGAGGCTCCAACGTCGTCACCGGCAAGTGGATCTGGACCCACAAGCGTCGGGCTGATGGTACACTCGAGCGGTACAAGGCTCGCTGGGTACTCCGGGGTTTCACTCAGCGCCCTGGGGTTGACTATGATGAGACTTTCAGTCCAGTGGTGAAGCCCGCTACCGTCCGCATAGTGCTCTCGCTGGCTCTCACCCGCTCTTGGCCAGTGCACCAGCTGGATGTGAAGAATGCCTTTCTGCATGGTCTGCTCACTGAGACAGTCTATTGCAGTCAGCCTGCTGGGTTTGTTGACCCCTCCAGTCCTGAGATGGTCTGCCGGCTCAACAAGTCTCTCTACGCCCTCAAGCAGGCTCCCCGGGCATGGAACCATCGGTTTGCTGCTTTCCTCCTGACCCTGGGTTTTGTGGAGGCTGTAGAATAATAACAGTAGGATAGGGCACCAAAACCATATCGTCGTCTAAGAGGAAATCTAGGGAGGTGGGGGATGGGGCGTCTGGGGTTGCTGTAAAGGGAAACGTGGACTCGTCGAAGATGACATGACGGGAGATGATTATGCGACGGGTCGAGAGGTCAAGACAGCGGTACCCTTTGTGAGAGGGTGGATATCCAAGGAAGACGCATGCCGCAGAGCGAGGTGCGAGCTTGTGTTTGGAGGTGGCCTGCAGATTTGGGTAACAGAGGCACCCAAAGACACGCATATGGTTGTAGGTGGGTGGCTGTTTATGCAGGCGAGTGAAGGGAACGTCATGCTGGATGGAGGAGGATGGACGTCGGTTAAGGAGGTAGCATGCTGTCAGGAGGGCCTCGGCCCAGTAGGTGGGTGGCAGGGAGGCATGGAGGAGCATGGTGCGAACAGAATTATTAAGGGTGCGGATCATACATTCGGCCTTGCCGTTTTGGGAGGATGTGTAGGGGCAGGAGAGGCGGAGGTGGGTGCCGCGAGCAGCGAGGAATTGGGTGGTGGTGGTGTTTAGGAATTCAGTACCATTATCAGCTTGAATACATTTGATGGGTAGGCTGAACTGAGTTTGGGCGAGGGCAGCGAGCTCAACTAAATGTTGGTGAACATCGGACTTTTTGCGGAGAGGAAAAACCCAGCAAAAATGACTGTAATCATCCAGACACACCAAATAGTAGGAAAAACCAGACAGACTGTTGATAGGTGATGTCCATACATCACAGTGAACGAGTTCAAAGGGCGCATGAGTTGTGGAATGCGAAGAACTGAAAGGTAGACGTGTGTGCTTGCCTAACTGACATGAATGGCAGAGGGAGCGATCTACTGTATTACAGGCAACAGCATGAATTTTATTAAGGTGCGCTAAGGTAGCAGGTGCTGGATGGCCGAGACGTTGATGCCATAGGGTTGACGAAGCAGCCAAGAGGGCGACTGGCGTGGAGGCGGGCATGGTGTAGAGGTCCCCGTCGCTGTTACAGCGGAGAGTCACGTGTCCCGTTCGGAGATCCTTGATAGAAAACCATGGGCGTCAAATTCAAATGAACAGCTATTGTCGCGAGTGAATTGACGAACAGAGAGCAGGTTACGAACTATAGATGGTGCGACAAGGATATTTTTAAGAATAAAATTAGATGCGGGAGTGGGTAGGATGGAGTGACCTCTAGACGTGACTGGAATGGTGGTGCCATTACCAACTGTTATTGAGGAGGTGGAAGGGGTTAGGTGCTGGGTAATCATACCATCCGAGGACGTCATATGTGTTGAGGCGCCGGAATCCACGACCCAGGGTGAGTTGCCCTGCATGTTCATGGCCTGGAGGGCGGCGATGAGGCCGGCTGCATCCCAGGTGGCGCTGCTGGAGGTGTCGGAGGTTGCCGCAGGAGCGAAGGCTGTGTGTGCCTGGGGAGCAGGCCCGAGGAGGCCCTGCTGGCGCCCAGACTGGGAGTTGGGGCCACCAGACCCGCCGAAGCCACCATGGCGGCGTTGTCCAGGAGGGGCGACCCGCTCACCAGGAGACACGCGTTCGCCGGTCCAGGGGTTAAAGCCCCAGGGTAGGCGCCGGTTGGGGTTGTGGCCGCCAGAGGCGGAGGGCTGCTGGCCGCCCTTCTTGCTGTAGGGGCGCCGGTTGTCCTGCTGCGGCTGCTGCTGCTGCTGGCCACCAGCAGGAAAGGAGGCAGCAGTGAAGAGCGCCGAGGCAGCACGTACCTTCTCGTCATTCTGCAGCCGCAGTTCCTTAAGGAGAAGCTGATGGCGAGCGGAGGAGAAGGTGAGGGGCTGTTGCCCGGCGATGTTGTCGGCGACCGTAGAGTAGACCTCGTTGACGCCGCGCAGAAGGTTGAGGACGAGGGTGCTCTCGAGGACGGTCTGGCCAACATCGCGCAGTTCATCGGCCTTCGCCTTCATGCGGACGCAGTAGTCGTCGATGGAGGAATCCCCTTGAATCATCGAGTGAAACTCGTGATTGAGGAAGATGGCACGAGGTGCTTTGTTCGCCTGGAACACGTCGTCGATGGCCTGCCACAGCGTGCATGCCGTCTGCTGAGTGTCCGTCATGGCGAGGTTGAGGACGGAATCGGAGGCGGTGTTGTACATCCATCCGCGGACGCAGAAGTCAGCCTGCTGCCATGCTTCGTCGGTGGGTGCGCGCGGGGGAGGCGGGGGTCGAGGTGGCGCAGCAGGCCAAACTTCCCGCACATGGCGCGGAAAGCCGTCGACCACTTGGTGAAGTTGGAGGGGCTTCAACTCGAGGACCATGGGGGACGTGCAGTTTGACATTGATAGTGGCGAAGGGGCAGATGGCCGGGGCAGAAGTGGCCCCTAGGGCGCCACTAGTGGCAAAGGTGAGGGTTGATTCGGTTCCCATGGGAAGAGAAGGAGGAGGGGCGGCGTGGGAGGTGGGAAATCAGGTCAGGGCCTGGTTCTCTGATACCATGTAGAATAATAGAAGAGGAATATAGTTTGGGGCAATTGGCCACACCTCAATGTGAGGGGGGGCGCCTTCTATTATATGGCCGGCTGGCCTTGCTTTACAAGGCAGGGGGTAATCTCCCTGATTTACATCTGCTAACTATAGCAACTGATCACTGATTTACATTTGCTAATTACCTGATTTACAGCTGCTAATTATGGCTATGCTATCCATAATTAGCAGGGGATATTCTATTGCCTAACAGAGGCCAAGTCAGACACGTCCCTGTACATCTATCACCATGGGGCTGCGACTGCGTACCTGATGCTCTATGTGGATGACATTGTCCTTACAACCTCCAGTGAGTCACTTCTTCGCCAGATCACCTCCTCTCTTCAGCAGGAGTTCGCGATGAAGGATTTGGGTGTGCTTCACCACTTCCTTGGGGTCACTGTTGAGCCTCATCCAGCTGAGCTACTTCTTCACCAGAGGCGGTATACTCTTGATATTCTTGAGCGAGCTGGGATGACAGACTGCAACCCCTGCTCAACCCCAGTTGACACTCAGAGCAAGCTGTCCGAGGCAGAGGGTCCTCCAGTGACCAATCCCACCGCATATAGGAGTCTTGCTGGTGCTCTTCAGTACCTCACATTCACCCGGCCGGACATCACCTATGCAGTTCAGCAGCTGTGCCTTCATATGCATGATCCGCGGGAGCCCCACCTCACAGCTCTCAAGCGTCTCCTCCGCTACCTACGTGGCACTGTACACCACGGCCTCCTCCTTCACCGGTGATCCTCCTCCACAGAGATGGTCGTCTACACTGACGCTGACTGGGCCGGCTGTCCGGACACTCGGCGCTCCACCTCCGGCTACGCTGTCTTTTTGGGCAGCAACCTGGTGTCCTGGTCATCTAAGCGCCAGCAGGTGGCCTCCCGCTCCAGTGCCGAGGCGGAGTACCGCGCCGTTGCCAACGGCGTGGCTGAGGCTTCCTGGCTCCGGTAGCTCCTGGCCGAGCTCCATAGCCCCCTTTGTCGGGCCACGGTCGTCTACTGCAACAACGTCAGTGCGGTCTACCTCTCCACCAACCCGTGCAGCACCAGAGGACCAAGCATGTGAAGATCGACCTTCACTTCGTCCGTGAAAGGGTTGCCATCGGTGAGGTGCGGGTCCTCCACGTACCGACCACCTCCCAGTTCGCCGACATCTTCACCAAGGGCCTCCCGTCGTCGACCTTCACCGACTTCCGCTCCAGCCTCAACATCACCAGTGGCTAGTTGCGTCTGTGGGGGGGCTCGTGTGTGTTCTTTTCATGGTGTCCAGTCTGACTCCGCTGCGACGGTAGTTCAGACTGCGGGGGAGTGTTGGAGTATATGTGTATTAGGCCCATGAGGCCCATATATGCTACAATATATAGCTACCCTTCTAGGGTTAGCTAATATAACAGAAAACATTAAGTCTAGCAAATGGGTATACAACAGATATATAATAGAACACAACATGTGACTCTTCTGAACAAAATTAAAAATGAAGCAAAAGAAGTCCTATCAGCATACTAGATCAAGCTACTGGAATCCATTGTACAATGTCATCTATTTTGGAAGTGAGTGAACTCAAATGCATCCATGAGAAAATAAAAATACAATCGTAAAATTGTCATCAGCTACCTGAAGGGCAACGGACATTTAAACCACCTGTTGGGATCAAAATCTCAAGATGACCCTTTAAAGGTTTCACAACCTTCTGGAGAATTTGATGCCGCTCTGTCAAACTTTGGTGGATAACACTGGTGTCTCCAGCATAAAGGATGTCAAAAGCAACATCTATGCATCGCTAGTGTCAAGAAAAACATGACAAACAAGAAAATAAAAAAAACAAATGAAAATTTCGTAGGAAACATTAAACTAGGCCTACATATGCTAGGAAACAGTTCCAGAACATCCAGATACTGAAACAAACAGAAAATGGAAATTCAAACAAAAGCAACTAAGAGTCTTCCTTAAAAAAGGAAATAGCTAAGAATATCAAGACAAAAAGTAGAATGCAAGAACTAGTAAAGAAATGAAGGATACAGCACAACTGCAAGCACAGAGTAAATTAAGTTAGATAGGAAATTTTGTAGAAGGATCACTCCGAAACACAGAAAAAAAAAACAGGTTTTGTGAAAACAACCTGTCGATCAGTCTCCAATCCCTCCCTTGCAGCCTTAGCTGCAAAAAAGAATAATATTAATCCACTATAAAACATCCTGGAGAAGTAAAACTTTCTGATTTTCAATGGAATATCCAAAAACCTATTTCCTGGTTTGAACCAAATTCAGCAAAACGGTTAAGTACAGTGTCCCAGACAAGCATTTCTCCATCCAATATACATCTGCGTTATTAACACCAATTAGCATAAGAACTAGAGTGAGTTCCAAGGAAGTTTGCACAGTAAAAGGACTACAAAAAGGACCAATAGATATCCAAAAGGAAGCTTATATTGTCTAAGAGGCCAGACTGCAATGTGGGAAACAATACATGATTATTCTTATAAGCTCATAACAAGTTAAATACCTCGAGCTCATCTAGAACTAGCTAACTACAGCCATAGGGGAGATCATACCTAATCCTTAATACTGAAGTAAATATAATATACGTTCCTTTAGTTCAAGTTTTGGCTTTGACAAACAAGATAGTGGTGTGATAGATATTCTTCCATGAAAAGTCTGAAGCAAATCTTAAGTCTTATAATGCATAAGCTATAGTTGTTCACAGGAAAAGAAAAATGCTAGGATATTTTGATATGCAAGTAAATTGGCACTAGAAGTACGAACACTTTTTGTGATTTTTTGGCAGAAAAAAAAGAAAGTTTACCTGTCAACCAGGATATTTTCTTTAATAATCTTTGACATCCCATGTGTGTATTCAGAGTGATCAAGAAAACTCCTGATATACACATATAAAGTTAGTGAAGCAAGCAGAAGCTATCTGAACTGTGAACAATATTGCAAATAAAAAGGATCGACAAACAAAAAAGAAACCAGTAGTTCAAGAACAGCATGCAAGAAGTAAACATGTAGTAGCAATCAATTCAGTTACCTAGAGAAGAAATGGATCTCTTCCCCGTTTTTGTGGATTTGGATACGGTCACCATCGAATTTGCACTCAGCAACCACTTGTTTTCCATGAAGCTGGGAAAAGGGAGGGGTATGATAACCGAGCCAATTCAAGAAATGTAGAACAAGTGTAAAGCAGCCTTTCACTTAGCAATGACTATATCTTCAGAAGGAAACTGGTGGTGGGTGGGGGCAGGCACCTTCTTACAAGCAGCTGAAGCATCACGGACTCTCATAGCTAGCTGAGGCCTGACAGCCTTCCCAATTTCTATATCCTGGTCAGACAGCATAAAGTTATAAACATGGAATCCCCAAGATAAATAAATAAATCATTTCTATGAGTACCACAACTGCAATAGAGTGTAATAACATGGCAGGGTCGGCTCTGGGCCTAGGGCCCATGACAGAGGGGGGTGGGGGTAGGGGCATGATTCCATATATTAGACCTGTATATACTTTATCATGTTACAAAGAAAAAATGCTAAACCTATAGGGCCAATAGTGTCGTGTTTGCCCTAGGGTCCTAAAAAATGTAGAGACGCCCTGTAACAGGGGTCATCAGAAAATGTTATGAAACCAATGTGTTTTCTATGAGTGGTACATGTCTATATAAATGCAAATGCTCAGTCCAACCAAGAAAACAAGCACACAAAAGACAGTGAGTGAGAAAAGCTTTTGACAACATAAAATTTTTCGGGGGTTACAATGTTGCACATGAAGAGTCAAGTTGTGGGAAGCAAAAGTTCGATAAAAAGAGCTCAGAGCTATCACCTGGCGTTTATGCCTCTGGCTTCGGTCATTGAGCTTCTCACAGACGAATTTCAAGTCACAGGTGACATTGAACAAGTCTTGGGCATCAGGATGAAATTCTTCGAATATGCTCTTCTCACTTATCCCCAATTTCAAATCTACATCAAAGCGTGCCAAAAAAACAAAAGCAAATAAAAATACTGCTGTTGCAGCAAAAGTATAAAAGCTCACCAAATAAGAAATGGGCACAGGTATCGCACCTTTAAGAATAATCATCAGAAGCCACTTCATTTCAACGGCATTGGTTTTCTTGATCAGATTAGAAAGTATTGAGGCCTTCTCAGACCTATCAAGAATGAAAAAGAACTCCTGACAGTTCTGTCATGCACAAATTCAAATAGCTTCCTTAGCTACCTGTTCTCGGTTGCGGCTAGACGATCAAGTGCATCATTAACCTCCTTTATCGTCAATCCACCAGAAGTTAGACCTTGCCTCCGTTGCAGGACCTGGGAGGCAACCAATACATAACTTGGGCAAGTAGTTGAACCACAACAACTAAGATGGCACATTAATCAAGCAATCTACATATAATCGTTTTGAACTGAACCAAACTTTTGAATTACATATTAAACCCATCCAATCATGTGAAACCAAATAAAGTTCAAGACAGTTTCTGCATTTCTAAGCAGGGGGAGATTATTGGCACATAGTGTGCACCAAACACGAAGATTGCTTGGCCCAGTGACAAACGCTAACTCGCTGAGCATGAACGTATGGACATGTTGAGACAAAATGCCAAGGACACAACTCAAATTAGCAACTGAACTAATACTCAGTGGCTAGAGCTTATGCTGTTTGCCGAATTACACATACTACGTTGAAACCAACCTAAAACTGAGCTGAACTAATGCTCACAGGTTCACATTAGCAACTGAACAAAGTTCATATCGTTGTCTGACAAGGGCGAGATAGCAAGGCTTAATTACAGAGAATCTGAGGTTGGGGACTCTGTAAGTGATATTGCAGAGCTACCAGCATACAATACCTCAGCAGCCACGAGCCCGAAGTTGCCAGCGTTGCGGCCACCCCCGCCGCGGCGCCAGTTGGTGAGCCGGACGGCGTCGGTAGAGTCCTTGGCGATGCCAAGGGCGTCGACAAGCACGGCGGCGAGGGCCGCCTCCTTGAGCCCGTAGGTGCCGCGCTCGCGGTCGAGCCCTGGGAGCACGAGGCGGAGCACGCTGAAATAGTCATCCCTACCGCCGCTGGGCACGTAGGCGCGGTCGAGGAACGCGCGCAGGCGGCTGCGCTTCTTCGCTGAACTCTTGTCGCCCGACATGGCATTGAACATCGCCACCAGGAGGCCGAACCGCACCTTCGACGCCATTGTCGGCGGTGCGGTAGGGGGTGCAAGGTCAAACCGAAGATGCAATTTCCTTTCCAGAAAGAGGGGGAAAAAATAAAGGTGTCGAAACAAAGGAATATTTGGGAAATAGTAGGATTTATGGGAGTCACCTCACTTCTCGTACGTATCTGTTAGACTGTTGCCCTCACGGCGCTCCCTCGCCTCCCCGGAATACCCGAGCCGCTGGCTTCTCTGGCTCCGGCGCTCTCTCCTGCCGCCTGCCGGCTGCGTGCTCGAGTTCGACGAGAGACGAGGATCGAAGAGGCACTTGGGAGACCAAAGAGAGGACAACAGAATAATTTGGGCACTTGCAAAATTTTTTAATTCTCCGTTGCATCGAATCTTTTGACACATATATGAAACATTAAATATATATAAAAAATAAAAATAATTACACAGTTTAGACGAGAGGGATAAGACGAATCTTTTAAGCCTAATTAGACTATATTGAACACTAATTACCAAATAACAACGAAATTTGCTACAATATTATTTTGCAAAAAAATTACAACTAAACAGGCCCTAGGGTTTGCAGGCCTAGTGCAAGATCTGAATGCGATCGGCAGATTGCGATGATGACCACTTTCGTGTAAATTGAAAAAAAGAAAAGAAAAAAGTTTATTCTCCCAACTATCGTAGTAGTTTGATTTTTCTCCTCAAACTCTAAAAATCAGATATTTTATCTCCTATACAAACTTTTGTAACTGTTTGAATTACCTCATCCTCGTCGTTTGGAGTGATTTAGAAGATGGTTTTATCTTTTTAGTTAAAAAGTTGATAAATAAAAACAGATATTTTATCTCCTATACAAACTTTCAAAACCATTCAAATTACCTCCTTCTCATGGTTTGTAGTAATTTTGAAGATGGTTTTTGTCTTTTTAGTTAAAAATCAATAAATATTTGATAAGGTTTTTAACCACACAAATTATCTTTAAGCTTTAAAAAATGAAAAAAAAAATCCTAAAGATAGATTGGGATGTGTAAAATTCAAATAAAATATTTAGAGCTCATAAAATTTGATGTTTCAAAAAAATGTATGAACGTGTTTTAAAAATGTATCACAATGAAAAAAAAATATAATATGCAACCCAGCACAAATGCATAGCATAAATGCATTCAACATCAATGTAAGTTACATTCATGCTAGTTATATATCATATTGTTGATTTACAAAAAAATTTAAAACACGTTTATATGCTGATTAGAATGTTTTAGGAATTTTCTATACACCACTTCAAGGATGCATACAACCTACTTTTATGCTAGAAATTTGACCCAGAATATTCATTTTCCACCCTGCCCCTGCGCCCCACTGTTGGGTAGAGTATAGGATTATGGGTTTAACCAACAAACATAGATATCCATGTCCGGAAGAAACTTAACCATACCTATCTATTATTCTTATATATTGTCTTAAAAAATCTTGACATTCTAGTTATTGTTAAACTATTTTAAATTGATCATATTTATAAAAAAAAACACTGATATCTATAACCAAATAATCATCATTAGTTTTATCATCGAATATTTGTTATAATATACCTATTTGGCATAATAAATTTTGACGATTTTCTTCGTAAGAGAATCATGACGATTATGAGAAGTATCCAGCTAAGTTTGAAATTTTACAAATATAGAAAACAAGTAATTTAATTTATGTACGAATTGAGAAGCAAAGTGTAAATAAATACTCCATATAGTTCAATTTATTGTTAAGATTTTATAGGTTTACTTTTGTAGCACGGTCACACGTGCCATGGATAAAATATTAAATTTGACCGTAACAACATGCAAGCTGTATCTTGAAAGATCATATCTCATGAATCCTACATAATCTCTTTCTTATTCTTTATCTCTACTTCTCTACTTACTTAAAAAGTATGTAGTGTGTCCATGGTCCAACCAGTCAGCACTCTGCCACCCTCAACCGCTCGGTTGAAAGCCTCTTTAAATTACACAATACTTCAAACATATACGTATAGATATACTTTTGCTTGAGGCATTCATCATCTGTACAGTCAGTATTTCTTCATGTGCTTTTTTTTGTTTATTTCAGTCATTTGGGAAGAAGGAAATAGGTTGAGAGGAACAAGAATGTAGCAGTCAGGTCATGAAAGACATTGTTTGGTTTGTAGGCATGAAAATTCAGATGCTGCGGGTAGATTGAAGCCTATAGAAGTACAACAGAATGCTTCTAAAAATATGCATGTTCAATTTTGATTGTTGAAGAACAAGTAAGGGTACTGTTGCAATTTGACAAAGGAAGATAGAAATGTTTATGATAGATGGATGGAGAAGACATTTTATTGAGTTGGAGAGAGCTCTGGAAATATATCACAGGTTGTGAAGAACAGGTCCATTTGTTTATTTTTTATATATATATAGCTCTCAGAATTGATGGCGGTAATCATAATTCAGTTGTTACTATCCGTCCTACTAGAACAGTTTGGTTATTTTTTCCTTCGTTGCTGAAACAGCTTTGTTATTTTTCCTACGTTTAGAATATGAGAAAAATTCGAATATAGCTCAACTTTAAGATGGATTCTCAATTAGGAGCTAGGTTTAGTGGGGCAATATGGACCGCATTTTTGGCGATATATGAAGTCTTCTTGTAAAAAAAACTTACTGAAGATGATGTTCAACATATAGACATCGAACCCTTTAAGTCTTTAATTTTGGCTTGGTGAGGATCTTGAAACCATGACATAGAACTTTTTCTTTTGTTGATCCCATTGCAACGCATGGACAATTACCTTGTCACTGTAACACATGCAACCTGAATATGTATTTGCGTTCATAATTATGAAATCACGATTTTCTTAATCACAGCTAACTAAACGGAACCTTAGCGAGCAGTGAGCACTGAGCAGTAACTTTAGTCGATTGTAATAAAATGAACTTTGGATCTAAAACCGATCTGGTTTGCTTTAATGGAAACTCAGAAATGTAACCAAGGGGTTCAGAATTGAAGACTTGCAGCAAATCACCTGCTTTCAAATAATGGAAAATGCACTACTTGCCTTAACACATAGGGCAAAAGAAAGCTTTTAAAAAACGAATCAAACTAGGTCTCGGTTGAAATTAAAAAGAAAAAAGAAATGGCAAAACATAATGAAAGGGGAAATGTACATCTTAAGTCCTATCACTTGTAGTTAGCTTTCAAATACTGAAATACTAATAGACTTAACACAAAGCACAAAAGAGAGCAACCTTCTAATTTCAAAACCAAATCAATCTAAATGCCACGCAGATTTAGATTAAGAGGCATCTGGTTACACAAGTTTCAGATCTCAGAGCTGAAAATTAAAAAGAAAAAGAAATGACAAAACACAATTAAAAGAGAAAAACTATACATCCAACGGCCAGCTTAACCAACCACCCTCAACCTGCCATAATCACACCCAACATTTGCACATTTTTCTCAACTAGCATTCCATGAAACAATACAGACTCAAATATTTAACAGGCACTTTCTTTGGCAACGACTCTTCCACAGCCAGTTAAACTGGTATCACATCAATGTTCGAAGTATCTTCGCATCTTAAAACAAGCCCGTCAAGGTTGGTTGGGAGAACGCACTTGGCCCACTGACAACCAGTTGAGATGGGCTCCGATGGAGGAACAATCATCAGAACATTGTCGTTCCTTTGGACAACCCCCATCACACTCACAGTGCTACCTTCCTTGATGTATCTACAGGTAGAGATCAAGTAGCAAGTAACCATTAGCAGATATTATTTTGTACTCCTATATCATTGTGGCAGAAGAAAAGAAAAGAGTTTATAGTCATGCATTCCAACTGCAAACTAAACAGGGAGAAAAGGAGTACCCTTCTTTTAGGCGCATTGTCCGATCATCGCTTGAAAGGTTTCTCTCCCTTAGCCATCTCAAAAATTCAGGGGACATATCCTTGTTGTCTGGATTGATGTCAATTATAACAGATTCATCGACGTAAGGGGTCACACGTGCACCATATCCTGTTTTCACCAATGCTCGAAGCCCAGACTGAAAATCTGAGATGTAGAAATCAACCGCAAGTCGCTGCCATAGATGCAGGAGAAACATCAGAGATCAAGGTCTGCTAAAGCTCAACAACTGCAGTTTTGGGTTCCCAGAGAAGATTATAAAGTAGATATTCGCTATTCCATGTCATGAAAAATACTCACCTCCATTGAGCGTAAACCCCAGGTAAAACGCCGATGCTCCGTATTGGCAGCTTTGGAATCCCAACCCCTGTATTCATACAAGCTAGTAGAAGTGTATACGCATCTTGGGACCCTTTGGAACGAGGATTCGAGGGGGAAATTTCCACAAGTAACCACCTGTGAATTCAAACACTCATTATTGCAATTCTAAATTATAGGAGAAATAGTGTTGTTTGGAAATGAAGCATGCTTTGAGGGTATCTTTATGGGTGAATGTTTTCTCCTAACGTAGAAAGAATTATGCTGTTGAACTGTGGTTATTAAAAGCTTTTCATATACCATGCTCATTTTGACCTGGAATAATAAATCAAAATGCAACAATCTGGTGAAATATTGCTAAATTGTGCTAGTGAAGAGAACAAAAGGTAACTATGTGGCATAGACAACATTCAAGGATTTTAAGAGGACTGGTGCAGAATGAAAAATGAAAACTTTAATAATCACGTTTCAGGGTAGTGTTTATTTCCGACAGTGAAATAAAATTAAGAGAACATATACGATGAATAAAGACGCCACATATGAACTGATTCAAGGAAGAAAATAACAGATCAAACAATTTTGTCGACATTGTACATACCCCTGTAACCTTTACATACTGTCCATCTTTGGCAGTTCTGAGATCAGCATCAGCATAGCGATTAACAAACCCAATTGCGCCTCTCCTACCCCCAGCAAGCATTCCAGATAAGAAGTGCAGCAACAAAACCAAATATCACCACAACAACTATCAGCAAAATTGCATTGTGAACAGCACCCAGAATGAAGCCACCTGCTATGAAACCCATCACAAAGAGCAGAATCACAGCCCAGAGTATTGGCTTCGGAAAGCTTCCCTGAATTGAGTAACCATCTTCAGTGTTGAGATTAGTAACAGCTTGATTGTGAGCAAAGGAAGTAGCCCGCATTTTCATCGATGCAGCAGAATCAAGTGGCCCAGATACTTTCCTTGGAGCACCAGACGAATTAAGTGGCCCTGAAGAGATAGGCCCAGATGTGATAAGCCCAGTTGTCGGAAGCACAGGTGGAAGCGGGCCAGAGTTCTGGCGTGCCATTGGGGTCACTCCTCCAGACTGGGGACCAGATGACCTCTTTGTTGGCTCTCCATGCTTATTGAGCGGTCCGGAGTTTGATTTTGCTCTGGCTGATCCGCCAGCACCAGGAACTGAAGATGAAAGAGAACCAGAGTAGTTGGACCGACCACCAGCATTGGAGACGGGTCCCAGAGTTGGAAGCAGCACCTCCAAATGAAGTATTCCTTGAAGGAGCATTTCCTAGAGGACCAGATTTTTCTTGACTTCTCAACATGGAGATCAAACATCTTCCCCAGCTCTCCAGATTTCTTGATGTCACCCCCAGTATATGGCATCGCGGTGGAACAAATGGTTGGGGCCTTCTCCTTAGGTTGCTCAGGTCGACCAGAAACATACAGGCCATTGCTCAGCTGATGTGATGCAAACCTTGAACCCATACTCTTAACCAGAAGATCAACTGTATCTCAAGTTTTCAACCCCCCGTGCAGTGTAATCAAGTGAGGCTATATTTGGGTCTTAACAACATGCACAGCTGCCCTTCTTGCAGTAAGACTTACACCTTGCATGAGCTCCTGAAAGTATACATTGAATAAAACAATTTAAGTCAGATGAACTTCTGGTACTATGGGATCATGAAAAAAAAATATCTTCCAGAAATATCATATAGATAAAAGAAAATCAGGGGATGGTAGGAATCCCACAAACAATGAAGCAGATTATAAAATGCGCAATAGATTTTAGATGAAGGCTCTAGAAGAAAAGTACTTAACAAGTCATAATTCGCCAGCTACCATATGGTGGGTTTTTATTATAAAATTGACAGCTTTCTCGCATAGCAAAAGCATGAGGCAACAAATTCACAGATTGATCTCAATACTTCCAAGAAAGACAGAGAAATTGGAACCTGTGCCAACTCTCATCTAAATATGGTACATCGAAAACAAATTCACAGAACAGACGCACACATTTCTTACATCTATTGCTGCAGATATTCAATTACTTTTTAGGAATCCTATTTGTGGCAGAGGCACTCGGAAGAAAAAAAAATGGTCCATTAATAGCTATTCATATGAACTTATATTTTCCCTAAAACAATAGCACCACATTGCAGGAAACAAGTTATATGGCAATCAAGGGTTATTATGTGTTATCTAGAAATAGAAAAAAAAATGAATATAATTTCTGAAAGCCAAATTTAATCAGGGAGTCAAGGCAATATCTCATGTTTGTCCACACGGTGGCAGCGCAACAAAACATGCAGAGGGAAACGTTTCGCGGCGTTAGCACTATTACAAGTTTAGACAGTTAAACATCATACTGCTAAATCCTATACCAGAATAAAGGAACGGCCCATTTCCCCCTAAATTAAGCTAAAGACAAACCCTCACAACGTGCAGAATTTATGGAGACTGTCTCCCCTGAAATACCGCCACTCACCACAGCAGCACAGCCAAGCGAATATATAAAAATCACAAAGGTTTGAGACAGGAGAAGGCATCATCGTGGAGAAGTGCGTGTCCCACGCAAAGTGAAATATGTTTTCCAATGATTTACCCAAGAGC